>CM040125.1:269058740-269658740 GCA_022559845.1 Amorphophallus konjac | reverse complement strand
GCTAGTCATTCATGTGTTCTAGGATCTAACGTTCCCCTTTGACAAAAATGATGATGATCTAGGTGCACATGTTTAATCATCGGATAGGCCGTTAGGTTGGGAAAACATGGGGAGGATGGTTCTATCCTGCACGATGTGGTTGCAGATAGTGTCTTGACTCTGATTCTCCCAGCTTAGCAATATTATACTCAAGTATTTTCTACTTTATGGCTTTATTTACATTTGTTTTAATGATTTCTTTTATTTTAGCCCAACATGCATCATACGCATCTTTTGAGCATTCATAACCCATGGTTTGCCTGCTGATGTCCCACTAGTGATGGATAACTGTGTGTTCAGTGTTTGGGTAAGAGGAACATTCCACTCTGAGTTGGAAGGTTCTCTCTGGTTTGTTCACTCGGTTTGGTTGATTAAGAGGTCCCCGTCTGGACTTTTAGTCCATTTCTTTACTTTTGCTTATTCTGGTCTCCTCATTGGTCCGCGAGATTGTGTCTCCCATGAGGTTGATCTTGTGTTCCCTTTATGTAGTTAGTTTCTCCAGATTGGTGGCACTTTTGGTCTAGCTATTCCTTGTGGTTAATTCAGAGTTTTCTAGAAAATTCCTATCGCTTGTTGGCAAAACGGGTGTCCCTTTACCTTAACGCCCACTTTTAAGTCCGCTCCGCTTCATTTCCGCTTCATCTTCATGTTCCACTTCACTTTCGCTTCACCTCTGCTCGCTCCCTTGCAAAGAGGACGTTAAGCAGGGGCATCTGTTGACACCCATTTTTTGTCAATAAGTTGAGTCATTTCTCTTACCGCCATTTATTGATGCCTCGAGTTGTCCATTGCTCATCGGGATTTTTCCAGGCAACTTATTGGGTCTATTTTATGGGTACCTCCCTCCCTGACTAGGTATGCTTCAATTCGGGGTTAATGTGCCTTGATTTTGCTTGATTTATTACATTTTATCAAATTTCAAGCGTCCAGCCTTTGCGCGGTCTATCGCTGGGCCGTTCAGTCATTGAGCGGTTGGTTATGAACCGTTTATCTATTTATTGGATATTAAGGTGATTTTCTGAATTTCCACCGACAAACTTTTGAACGGTCTGTTTATAGCCGTCCAATGTCATTGAACGGTATTCATATGACCGTCATGTTCCCAGAGCCCCATGTCGTTGGTTTTCCAGATAATTATCTATTTATCTATTTTGTTCGGATTTATCACCGACAGGCGTAGGACGGTTTCTTTTGGACCGTCCCATGAATTGAGTGGTCTGAATTAGACCGTTCAATCCATGAGAGTCCAACGGCGATATGGTCAATCAGATCGATGGATATTTGGATAATATTGCTTATTTACTAAATTTCCACCGACAGCATGGGACGGTCGGGCAACAGACCGCGCAATGGACTGGGCGGTCTATCGCACGATCGCGCAATGGTTCGATGGCTGAAAAATTAAGGGTTTTTCTTTCTCTATCCGTGGTTTTATCCTTGATTTGTTCCAACCATTTCTCCGCGATTTCTCAACCAAATGGGGTGCCGTTTGAATGGGTTGGAAGATAATTATATTATCTATGGATTTTATGTTGATATCTGAAGCTAATTTTCATTGGAAACCCTAATTTCGAGGCTGATTTCTTAGGCTATATAAATAGACCCTAAGGTCAAGCTTTGAAGGGGGGAAGGGGGGGGGAGATTTCAAGGTCACGACGAAGCTATGCCGAATTCTCAAGTGACCTACAGTTAGGGAGGGAGGCTTTCTACATCCATACAAGCCTCTAGTTCACGGAGTACTCAGTGTTTTGAATCTTCATTCTCATAGTTTCACCATTCGCTTGTCGTTGCATGCATTATTTTTCTTTGTTCTTTACCCACGTTTTTCATCATCACACTTCATCTGGCACACCCTCCTATCTTTTTGACCCCCCTAGGGGTTTAAAAACTCCCAGGTATCCCCCATTTCATGTTAGTTAGTTCCTTTTGCATAGTCTTTTATAGTTGCTACACTTCACAGTACTGATCTTGGGTTCTTTCTGTGTTCTATACGTTGTTTTTGCAGGTCAACATCATCGCAACGCGAGGCCCATTCCCTCCGGCCGGCCGGAAGGAGTGGAGGATCAGGTCCCCCAACCTTGGAGTCTGGAGCTTTGGACGGTGATGCTTCATCCGTTTGCATATTAGAGCGGCCTTCCACGAGCCGTTCAGGCCCTTTGAGCAGCTTTCTGCGAACCGTCCAGTTGCTAGACCCGTCAGAGTCCCACTACCCTCTTCGGCGCTGTGAGCGGTCTATCGAGCGACCGCTCCTTACACTAAGCGGTTCCTCCAGGACCGTTTGATTCTACAGTGCTGCATTCTTTAGGCGAGTGTCTCCCCTTCCTTTCCAAGGTATGGTGTATTTGCTTACATTCGGCACCTTGGTGTCGATCACACACTCTACATCCTTGCCCCTTGTTCTTTACACAATGTTTCGTTCTTTACAATAGCATAGTGAAGAAGGGGTTGGAAGGATAACACAAAAGGGGAAGGAAAACATATCAACACTGCCTGGCCGGCTTACGGCCCCTCCCTGTGGGAGGTAGTGTTTGAATGTAATTTTGGCTTCCCTTTCCCAAGTTCAACCCCCTTGCATGGGGTGTAGTGATGTAAAACCTTGAACAGGTCGAAGCTACACCGACGCAGCGTGTGGGGAACCCACGCTTCCCCACTCGCCCACGTCTCCGAGCGGGACCGGTTTCTTCAAGCTGGTCGAGTAAGTGCTCTATACATTGCTCATATTTGGTGCCTTGTTCTTTCAATATTAGCTCATAGCTCCGCTGGCCCGTGAGAGTGAGTGCCCAGTCCGCAAGCTCCATTGCTTCGAGTGGCCGCCGTGGAAGAGAGTGTGACCCGTGCCCTCCGCACCCGGGTCGGCCCCATTGAGTTGGACATCCAAACCCTTGGAAAAAAAATATTGGCCTTGCTGGCCCTCTACCAGCAAGGGCCCAGCCCTCACAACCTCCACTCGACATCGCCGAGTTACCCCGGGATTTGGGTGAGTGTCGGGTGAGTGGCCGCCAATTTCGATCCGTTTCTATTATGAATTGTGCTTGCTTGTTAAAGTCTAAGGTGCTTCGGTCTTGTGACTATCACCCCAAGGTGGTGTCACATCAATACGTCCCAGCCGAGGAGCATGTGAAGTGCACGGTGTTATGAGAGACACATGGGAGCTGGTATGCTGTGCATCTGGGATCGGCGAAAATGTACCAGAATTTGAAGAGGAAATTTTTGTGGCCTGGGATGAAGAGAGATGTAGCGAAGTTTGTAGCTAGGTGTTTGACATGTTAGCAAGTGAAGGCAGAGCACCAGCGACCTGGTGATACACTTCAGCCCTTGGAGATTCCTGCGTGGAAGTGGGACCACGTGACCACTGATTTTGTGGTTGGGTTGCCGAGGACATCCAGTGGGCATGATAGTATTTGGTTGTTGGTGGATAGACTAACGAAGACGGCTAGGTTGTTGTCGATTAAAGTCAGTTGGAGTGTGCATAAGTTGGCCCGTCTGTATGTAGAGCGGATCATTCCGTTGCAAGGAGTCCCTATCTCTATTACGTCCGATCGTGATCCTCACTTTAGTTCGGGATTCTAGAGGAGCTTCCAGAGAGCTCTAGGCATGGAGTTAGCATTTAGCTTGGCTTACCATCCTTAGTCGGACAGTCAGTCTGAGAGGACCATCTAGACTTTAGAGGATATGTTGAGGTCGTGTTGCCTAGAGTGACAAGGGAGTTGGACCCGCCAGTTACCGTTAGTGGAGTTTGCCTATAACAACAGCTATCATTCGAGCATCGGTATGGCTCCATATGAGGCGTTGTACGAGAGTCCTTGTCGGACTCCACTTGATTAGTTTGAGGTGGGTGAGCATGTCTTGACGGGACTGGATTTGGTGCAGCAGTGTATTGAGGTGATGCAATTAGACCGATAGAAGATGTTGGCGGCGCACAGTCGGCAGAAGAGTTATGCCGATCGGAGAAGGCAACCCCTCAGCTTTGTTGTAGGAGATCGGGTGTTTCTGAGAGTCTCTCCCGTGAAGGGTGTGATGCACTTCGGCAAGCATGGGAAGTTGAGTCCCCGCTACATTGGTCCTTTTCCCATTATTGAGCGTATTGGTGAAGTTGCTTATCGGTTGCAGTTACCCCCGGAGCTAGCTACTGTGCATGACGTGTTCCATGTGTCAATGCTGCGGAAGTATATGCCCGGTGATTCCCATGTCCTGGAGGACTCTGTTTAGCCCGAGGTGACCCCAGACTTGTCCCTACCAGAGTACCCTATCCGCATTGAGGATCGACGTGAGCAACGCATGCAGAACAAGGTTATTCCTTTGGTAAATGTAGTTTGACAGCGTCATTCTGGTGGTGAAGCGTCGTGGGAACGAGAGGGAGAGATGCGGCGGTAGTATCCCTATTTGTTTGAGTGAGTCTTCTCCCCTGATCTTATGTTGTTCTTAATTTCGAGGACAAAATTTGTCTAAGGGGGGAGGGCTGTAATGTCCCTGGTTTTTCAGACATTTTTCGGATCAGGATCCGTGGGATTCAGATCACTTTCGGGGGTCTCGGAGCGCGTTTTGTGATTTATGCGTGTTTTTCCCTGACGACCTTTGGAACACCGTACAAGGTGAACCATTGCGTTCTCCTACTCCGAGACGTTACCAGTGCATTGAGCGTATTTCGAGGATCGAGAAAATGTTTTTTTCCCAATTTTTCATATTTTTCACATTTTCTAGATTTTCTTTAAATAACCCCCTTTTCTTCTCTTTTTACTTACTTATTCTTCTTCTTCTCTTTTCTCTCCCGTGAGCCACGGCCGACCGTTGCAAGCTCCCCCTCCCCCGTCCAAGAGTTCGTGGCGCCCTTCCTCCTCCGGTGACTGACGGGGGACCACGGCGGCGGAGTGGTGACAACGGCGGCGACGAGGTGATCGTGGCGGTGGCATTTTCGCGGCGAGAGTGTGGAGATCGTGTTCGAACGAGATTTGGAGATCGGCAGTGATTCGGCGGGTTTCAAGCTTCCTTGAGGTAGGGGGATGGATCCTTGCCCTCTTCCCCGCATTCCCCCCGATTTCTAGGCCGACGAGGGGTGTATTTGTGGCGGGAGGGTGAAAATGCATGTCTTGGGGTTGAGCATCGGATCTCATGTTTCTCAGGGTTTTTGACCGATCTATGGGTGTAGAATCATGCTAGGGGGGTTGGGGATGAATTCCCCTTTGTTTCCCCATCATCAGGGGATGATTGGGGTGTGGATCAGGTTTTTTGGCCGTTCCCGCCGTTTTCGTGCTCGAGTTGGGGTTGCGGTCCTACTAGGAACCACTACCCTCCCTATTGCGGCCCTCAGGGGGGCAGCCAGGTGATTTTGAATGTCGGTAAGGCCTAGCGGTCCCCAGGTGACCGATACGTCTGGTAAATGGTCTCACGATTGACGGCTACCCCTTGGGTAGCGGCCATCAGATGACCTTTTCCCTGGCCTGGTCAAGGCACCCTCGGGGTGCGTGTTTTTGACCGTTAGGGAGTCGTTTGCCGGGTTGCGGTCAGGGCTGGACTATTTTCTGGTGTTTTACGGTCAGAAGATGACCGCCTGGTGGGGGTAGCAATCTTGTGATAGACCGCTAGTCACCCCGTGGCATGCCTGGTGGTGGCCATGGCATGGCTGCCTGGCTGGGCTTGGCGGTCTCGAAGAAGACCGTGTTGTGCCCCTGTGGTTTTGATGATGATTTTGATGATTGGTTTGATGTGAGTTAATCACTGTGAGTCATCTTGCTGTGTGAGTTATCATGCTGTTATTCAGTCATTTTCTGATCATAATGCAGTCTTTCAAATGTTCAGTCATCTTGCTGCTCAGATTAGTTTAACAGATCTAAAGCATTGCATATTTGATGTTCAGTCATGTTATCTGATGCATAAAGCATTCATTACTTTACTCTGCTTGTGAATGTCTGCTTGTGGAAGTCTGCACTATTGCATTGAGCATACTGTCTGCTCTCTCGTTAAGCCATAAAGTCCATACATTTGTCTTCTCTTCAAAGTCAGTACATTGGCGTTGGGCATCCAAGTATATACATCGCCTTCTGCAAGCTTTATTTCAAGTCTGTACAGCCTACTGTCTTAATTTGCGTCTCATGCATCGTCTCTCAAGCATTCAAAGCCCATGCATTGAAGTCGAAGTCTGTACAGCCTACTGTCTTAATTTGCATCTCATGCATCGTCTCTCAAGCATTCAAAGCCCATGCATTGAGGTCGAAGTCTGTACAGCCGACCGTCTCATTCAGCGTCTTTGCAAGTCTGTGTATTGCTTACATTTAGACAAGTCTGTACATCAGACTGTTTCATCAGCAAGTCTAAACATAGGGCTATAGCTTGCTTGAAGTGAAGTCTACACATTGATTCACTATTCATGTCTTCACTCAGAGTCTTTACAGCCATTCCTTGAGTCCTAGTCTGTACATCGAATTCAAAGATTTCCAGGTCTGCACATTGGTCTTCATATTGGAAGTCTATACATTGTCTTCATACTGGAAGTCTGTACATTGGTCTTCATATTGGAAGTCTGTACATTGGTCTTCATATTGGAAGTCTATACATTGGTCTTCACCTGAAGTCTGTACAGCCATTCTCTTATCAAAGTCCATACATCCTTCTGTTGGAATTCCAAGTCCATACATCGGACTGTTTGAGCAAAGTCTGTACAGCGTTTCATTCACACTGGAAGTCTATTCATTAGACTGTGGCAAAGTCTATTCATTCATTTCCAAAAGTTCAAGTCCATACATTGATCGTTTGGGTAACTAAGTCTGTACATCTCCTTAAAGGCATCAAGTCTATACACTGGACTGTGCTCATAAAGTCTGTACAACGTGAGCTTCGGCTCTTCAAGTCTATACATCCACAGTTGGACCCCAAGTCTGTACATCCAAAACCTGATCATGCTTTCACACAAAGTCTGTACAGCCACATCTCAAAGGCCAAGTCTATACATCACTGTGGTTGCTCGAAGTGAAGCATAGTCTTTACACTCCTCACCTTTCCCTACGTTTGGCCAAGTCTATACACTCATACCTTTCCCAACGTTTTCTGGCCAAGTCTACACATCGTTTGCCTAGCGTTTACTTCAAAGTCTATGCATCGGTTTTATTGAGTAAGTCTGTACAGCGGTAGCTTTCATTGGAAGTCTGTACATCGCTGTTGTGTCAAAGTCTGTACAGCCGTTTGCTTGACAAAGTCCATACACTCAACTGCCTTGTCTCAATCAAGTCTGTACATTGGTTCAGACTTTTCAAAGTCTGTACATTGGGCCTTCAAGCTTCTGAAGTCTATACACTGGCTTACTCTTCAAGTCTGTACAGCCTGCTTGGGCGTTCAAGTCCAAAGTCTATACATCCGTTTGTGCCTTGTCCTGGCCATCGTCTCTCTGCAAGTCTATACAGCCATTGCTTGCGTCGCCTTACACGACCAAGTCTGTACAGAGTTGGCATTGCATCTCATTAAGTCTACACATCGTGTAGCTTGCTTGCATAGCCAAGTCTATACATCAGTTGTTCATGCACTGCACATCATGAAGTCTATACACTGCCTGCAGTCTTGCTCGCACAACACTAAGTCCATACATTGTGCATTGTTCAAGCCAAAGTCTGTACATCAATGAGTTGCCTTTGTGCCGAACCAAGTCTATACATTGTATGCACCTGCTGCTGAGTCTATACATCCGTTTGCTCCTTTAGCTTGCACGTACCTAGCAAGTCTATACATCGCCCCAATGCCTGCACGCAGAGTCTGTACACTGCACTGCCAACCTGCACGTAGCAACTCTATACATTGCTGTCTGCCTACAATGTAGAGTCTGTACATTGCATGCTTGCTACATCATCAAGTCTAGACATTGCCTCAGGCTGAGCAAGTAATATACATTGCATGTTCGTTCAATCAAGTCCATACACTAAGAAAGTATATACATTATCTGACTGTCGATTGAAGAGTCTATACATTGCTGTTTGTCTTGTAAAGTCCATACAGTAATTTCTGCACGTTGGCTTTAAAACTGAAGTCTATACAATGTGTTGTATTCTTCAGAGACTGTATAGGGTTTACACTTAACCTAATAAGTTCTTATCTGTCTGATAGGCACTCTTCGCAGAGGCTAATGAAGGCACGTGATCCAAGGAAGGATGAGGTGCCCAGATGAGGACACGTGTACTGACAGCCTGCTGGATGCTGCCACGTGGTCCGAATTCTTAGGGCGGGAAATGTGGAAACCACACACGCCCTGGCTGCTGCTGCTGCTGCTATATATACGAGCCTTCTTCCACAGAAGAAGACCGATCGAAGTGGTCAAGTATATACAGAGAGAATAGAAGCCAGTGAAGAAAGTAGAGAAGCAGAAGAAAGAGAGCAACGATCAAAAGAGCAGAAGAAGAAGAGAAAAGAAGAGATAGGGAGAGCCTGCGAAAGAGAAGAAAATAGAGAGTGAGAGCAGCAGAAGAAAGAGAGAAAGATTGCGTGAGCTGAGAAGAAGAAAGAAGAGGAAGAAAAGAAGAGAGGAGAGAGTTCTATTGAAGACCTGTTCAGTCTGTTCGTGGATCAAATCCAGAACGACTATTGTGTTTCATTTCCAGCCTTTGTCGCTATTCCTTTTATGTTTTCTTATTTTTCATTTTATTTTCTCTGGTTAGCTTTGTTCTTCCGATTGCCCTGTTGGGGATCGGGTTCCTCCTGTGGACTCAGGAGAAGGGAGATCTAATCTCCGGTTCTGGGCTTGTGGGTTGCAAGTCCAGGGGTCCCTCCTGGTCTGGAGGAAGAGAGGTCTTCGACCTCTGGTTTTCAAGTTGCTGGGAGTCACTTGGGGTGTCCCTCCGGTTGGGAGGAAGAGGGGAGGCTGTTCCCCTGGTCAAGTTGTGTGGCAGCAAGTGTTCGCAGACTGAGTCTACTTGTTTCTAGCGTTGGCTAGTGAAGTCTCACTCCGGTTGGGAGTGAGGGGTGGATGTAGGTCTTGGTGACCCAACCACCTAAAAATCTACTGTGCAGTAGTTTTGCTTTGTGCGTTTGTTCCTTGCCTTCTACCTCACATTCACAGGTTGTGCATGCTTGGCTAGTTGTATTATCTAGGGAGTTAACCTTGAGCATTATATTTTTGCTAGGTGTGATTGGTTTGCTTAGTTCAGTCTGCGCTTCTGGTTTGATCAGGTGGCTGCATTGTTGCAGTCCAACTGTTTGATCTATTATTGTCTTGTCATCTCATCTTGGAAAGCTCATTAGTTTTTATTCTGCATATCTGAGCTTTAGAGATTTAATTTGGGCATAACTTCTGAAGGGGATACATTCACCCCCCTCTGTATCCGGGCCTAGCACCCTAACAATTGGTATCAGAGCGGTGTCTGCTTAGAAGGTCCAGCGACCTGCAGATACGATCCTGCTGTCTTCAGTGCTAATTTGTTTTTAGTGCATCAATATTTCTGTTGCATTATATTTTCTTGCTATTTGTTCTCATGGCCCATCCACCGATTTTCAGTGGTACGCATTTTAATGTATGGTTTGCTAGTCTGAAGAATTATGCTAATTCTGTTAATCCAGACCCGTGGAAAGTGATTTCACATGGTCCTCATGAACTACCAAAGAAAAAGTCCAAATGGACTGACAGTCAAAAATCACTGCATGAAGAAAATCTGATAGCTATAAATCTGATGAAAGCTGCTACTGATAGAGCTTTTCATTCATGTTTCTTTGATTGCAGTTCTGCTAAAGATATTCTGGACATGCTGAAGCGAACTCAGATAAGAAATGAGGATAGCTGCATGATAGCTGACAGAAGCAATCAAAGTAGCAGTCAAGGTGAAGAAGATGATGATGATGAGGTAAATCTCTTCGAGAATTTTTCTCTTGATGATTGGGAGAATGCATATGCTGAATTATTAGAGTCACATGAGAGCTTAAGAAAATAGTATAAAAAGTTGAAGAAGGGTACTGGGATAGATAGTTCTAGCTCTCCATGTGAAAACTGTTCAAGTACGAAGCAATTTCATGATGCATGTCTGTCTGATAATCGTATGTATAAAAATCAGAATGCAAAACTGAAGAAGGAACTTGAATGTGCTTACTCTGAACTAAACAAGCTAAAATCTGAAGATGACTCTCTCAGAAAACTCTCCAAAGAAGATGAAGAAAAATCAGAGAAACTTAAACAGGAGAACAAATTGCTGATCTAAAAACTTAATGTCATAAAGTCTGTAAACATAGAATTACAGAAAGATCTTGAAAAACAGCAAAAAGATATGAAAGAAATTGAAAATGGAAGAAAGTATGAAGTCAATTCAGAAGATCAGCTTCTAATAAATGAATTGGTTCAAAATGACAAACTTAAGAAAGAAAATGAGAAGTTAAGAATGCTGAACTTCACCATGTCTGAGAGACTTCTAGCTTTAGAAAGAGGTAAAAGTGTTTGCGTTGAAGATTCTGATAAATTGAGCAATCTGGAACAGGAAGTTGAAAAATACAAAACTGCTAACAATGTGTTAACTGAATGTGTGAATTGCAGTGAGCAAGAAATTGCCAGTTACGAGTTGCATATTTCCTCTTTAGAAAATGAAATTCAGGATTTGAGAATATCTTTGTCTAAATTTGTTGATGGGCAAGAAAACCTAGACAAGCTGCTAGGTGTAAAAGTCAATGTCAAAAAGGAGGGGTTGGGCTACAATAATCTAAATAAAAAGGCTCTGCAGAACAAAGTAACAACATCCTTTGTAAATGCTTCAAATATAGCCACAACATCAAAAGACAAACAACCCACTGTTCAGAAAAAGCTGGGAACAAAGATTAATTTTAAGAAAGAAGGACTGGGTTACAGTCCAGTCATGAGGAAGGTTGATGGAGCCAACCTGAAAACTATTTTTGTTAAATCTTCTGAACAGGAAAAGCCTTCTACTTCATCTCCAACTCAGTACAAGGCTAAGAAAATAGGAAAACAAGATAAAAATCAGAAAAGGACTGTAAATCAAGAAATAAACAAACAGGGTTCATCACTGCATGTTAATTACAGTCCTCACACACATTCACATGCATCCAAAAAGAAAATGATCTGTCATTACTGTCATATATTTGGACATCTGATGCATGAGTGTAAGTTGATGGAGAAGGATGATAAGAATACTAGGAGATCTCATGATAAAAATCCTTCACCTCAGAAAAGGAGTGTCACATGTTCTAATTGTGGCAAATTAGGACACTCAATTGCTCATTGCTGGTTTGCTAGTGATAAGAAAACCTTTTATTCATATCATGCTAAATTCCCTGCCAACTAACATGTTTTTAGTAAAAACAAATCTGTTTCAATGAACCAGCACATCATCTGTTTTAACTGCAACATGATTGGTCACAAGACCTCTGAATGCTGGTCAGATTCTTTTAAAAGAAATTCTCTCAAATGCTCTCACTGTGGAAAGCATGGCCACAGGGCCATTAAATGCTGGCATGCTCAGGGTAGAAATGAGAATTTTAAACATGCTAAAATCCCTTCAAATGGAAATACTTTTGGAAGAAATATTTTTAGAGGCAAGCACAATGAGTGCTTCAAATGTGGAAAGTATGGCCACACAGTCAAGGACTGTTGGCACATTCAGAAGAATTCTTTTAACCCCCATGTTATCAAATTCTCTGCCAGAAAATTTGTGAGCTTTTCATGCTATAACTGTGTGAAGCCAGGCCATAGAGCTGTTGAATGTAGGCTGGCCGATTTTAGTAAACAGAATTTTAATTCTGTCAACAACAAAAAGTTTCATGCATATGCACATAAAAATCATGTTTATAAGAATGTGCATAAATCTAATCTGAAACCTGCTGCATCTTGCTATTATTGTGGCACATCTGGTCATTCAATGAAAAACTACTGCTTGATGAAATCTGATGACCATGCTGCTAAAAAATTAGTTAGAACACCGACCAAAGGTGTCACTGCTAATCCAGGACCCAAGTTTTCTTGGGTACCTGCTGCATCAAAATGATGTGTTTGTTGCAGATGTGCCTTGGAATGGAATAAAAGGGGTTAATAATCCAAGGCACTCAAGAATGAAAACCCCTTCTGAACTTTTCTGGTAAATTCTCTGCATTTCCTGTTTGTAAAACTCATTGCATATGTGGTTTGATGTGTTCTTGCATATCTGTCATCTTTTGAACACTATGAGCATTCGTGTCTCTTAATGCTCATATGAATTGGCTGTTTAGATATTGAAATGAGAATAAACTTGTAATTTCTGAAAATCTGAACTGCATATGTATGTTGTTTGAAATCTGACTATTGCATTCTGAAAAATCTGATAAGCTGAAATTTGGTCCAAGCACGCTACCTATGTTGAATTATCATGATTGACCTCAATGGTATATCAAACGGTAAGCTACCGAAAGGCAGGAAAATTTGTCTGGAGGTTCTTACTATGTGAGAGGTGGTCTTTTAGACCAAGTACTCCGCCTAGTACCATGGGTCACTTTGCTGGATAGGACAGTCTGAACGTGCACAAGTCACAATATCATTTGGAATCATATGTTCAGTTTTCAGTGCAAACATTGCATGTTTTCAGGGGGAGTAAATGGCATATCTTTGCATAGCATTCAATGTTGAGTCTTTGCATGTCCTTGCATACATATAGTGCATTGCATTTCATTTCATTGAAAATGCCAAAAAGATTGACTGAATGCATGTTGTCAGGGGGAGTCAATGCATTACATATAGGTTGTCAAATGCATACTCTTGTGAGAATACATTGCATACACTTTCATATTGATTCTATTAACAAAGCTTGATCACATTTTGAAAATACTGGGCTTCAAAATCTCTCTTATCAATTGGTATCATTTGATTTTAGAATTCTATCAGTCTTTCATGAAGATTTCAATGGGCTATCTCGATCATAAATCAGAAAACTCTTGAACTAGAAATCTTCTATTATACATTTTTATGAATGTCTGAAATAACTCATGTGGTTTAAGTTTAATGTTCATGGAGTTTGACTTTAAAATCTCTTAAAAATATCTGAAGCATGTTTAATAAATCTTAACCATCTGTTTCATGCTGTGTCTTGTGAAAATTTCTGAAATCTACACTTTTGAATACATGACTTTAATTGGTTAAGTACATGAAACTATTATTGATTTGAAGGAAATGAATTTTTCTGAAATATCTAAAGGGTAATATCTGTCAGAGCAATGACATTGGTCAGTGAGAAACACATGTGCAAAGGACTGTGTCATGAGGTGCCTTAGTTAACTCTGCATAAAATTCATTAAAAATCAAGCAGAGCAATGGCATACACATTGAGAAATACAACTCACTCATTAAAAAATGATTTGTAGTGTGTCATGATGTGTAAATGCTAACTCTGTTCCCATAAAGCATGACAGTTAGTCACACTAAGGGCTTAGGGATATTGGCCTGTAATCAAGGTATATCCTCTAGTTGCAATGTGTTCACTGAACTAGAGTGCTCGTAAAATTTGTAGCAAGAAAATTGTTGAACAAATTGAATATCTGAATATTGATGCTAAAATCAAATTGCTACAACCCTAGACAAAATCATATGACTTCATCATTGCTTGATTTCAATACTAGTGCATGTAATTCTGAAAGAAGTCAATAGATTTGATTGTGTAAGAGAAAGGGAGATTAATCAAGATAAATATGAGGGCTTGGTTCATTTTTATTAAACCATGGTTTTAGATATCAATACAGAATTTTATTGATAAACTCTGCATACATTATGGTTAAACCATGCTGAACAATAAAGCTCATTCATAAGCCCTTATAATGGAATACTTTGAAAACTTATGTTTTGGATTTATGAGATTGATATCTCTCTGAAAATCTGACTGAATTTCTTGTGATTGGAGCTTCTTTGAAAATCTGCTACTTGAAACTTTTCTGCTCAATATCATTGATTCATTGACCTGAACCTCTCCTTGTTATCCATCTCATAAGATTCCATTTATTGAGGGGGAGCTTTCATGTCATATGCATCATGCTGCATAGAAACTCTTAAAGGGGGAGAATTGTGTTCTTGTATTCATATTTTTAGGGGGAGCTCTTGCATGTTAGTATCTCCATCTGCATCTGCATTCATATTGTTTATTGCAAGGGGCAGAAATTGACTGAATTTTTGAAACATGCTTCAACTTCTCAAACTATTTTCTTTGTGATGAAGTCAAAGGGGGAGAATAGTTTGTGCTCATCAACATTACTCACAGTGTAGTGTTGCCATCATCAAAAAGGGGGAGATTGTTGTGCCCCTGTGGTTTTGATGATGGTTTTGATGATTGGTTTGATGTGAGTTAATCACTGTGAGTCATCTTGCTGTGTGAGTTATCATGCTGTTATTCAGTCATTTTCGGATCATAATGTAATCTTTCAAATGTTCAGTCATCTTGCTGCTCAGATTAGTTTAACAGATCTAAAGCATTACATATTTGATGTTCAGTCATGTTATCTTATGCATAAAGCATTCATTACTTTACTCTGCTTGTGGATGTCTGCTTGTGGAAGTCTGCACTATTGCATTGAGCATACTGTCTGCTCTCTCGTTAAGCCATAAAGTCCATACATTTATCTTCTCTTCAAAGTCAGTACATTGGCGTTGGGCATCCAAGTATATACATCGCCTTCTGCAAGCTTTATTTTAAGTCTGTACAGCCTACTGTCTTAATTTGCGTCTCATGCATCATCTCTCAAGCATTCAAACCCCATGCATTGAAGTCGAAGTCTGTATAGCCTACTGTCTTAATTTGCATCTCATGCATCGTCTCTCAAGCATTCAAAGCCCATGCATTGAAGTCGAAGTCTGTACAGCCGACCGTCTCATTCAGCGTCTTTGCAAGTCTGTGTATTGCTTACATTTAGACAAGTCTGTACATCAGACTGTTTCATCAGCAAGTCTAAACATTGGGCTATAGCTTGCTTGAAGTGAAGTCTACACATTGATTCACTGTTCATGTCTTCACTCAGAGTCTTTACAGCCATTCCTTGAGTCCTAGTCTGTACATCGAATTCAAAGATTTCCAGGTCTGCACATTGGTCTTCATATTGGAAGTCTATACATTGTCTTCATACTGGAAGTCTGTACATTGGTCTTCATATTGGAAGTCTGTACATTGGTCTTCATATTGGAGTCTGTACAGCCATTCTCTTATCAAAGTCCATACATCCTTCTGTTGGAATTTCAAGTCCATACATCGGACTGTTTGAGCAAAGTTTGTACATCGTTTCATTCACACTGGAAGTCTATTCATTAGACTGTGGCAAAGTCTATTCATTCGTTTCCAAAAGTTCAAGTCCATACATTGATCGTTTGGGTAACTAAGTCTGTACATCACGTTCAAGGCATCAAGTCTATACACTGGACTGTGCTCATAAAGTCTGTACAACGTGAGCTTCGGCTCTTCAAGTCTATACATCCACAGTTGGACCCCAAGTCTGTAGAGCCAAAACCTGATCATGCTTTCACACAAAGTCTGTACAGCCACATCTCAAAGGTCAAGTCTATACATCACTGTGGTTGCTCGAAGTGAAGCATAGTCTATACACTCCTCACCTTTCCCAACGTTTGGCCAAGTCTATACACTCATACCTTTCCCTACGTTTTCTGGCCAAGTCTACACATCATTTGCCTGGCGTTTGCTTCAAAGTCTATACATCGGTTTGATTGAGTAAGTCTGTACAGCGGTAGCTTTCATTGGAAGTCTGTACATCGCTGTTGTGTCAAAGTCTGTACAACCGTTTGCTTGCCAAAGTCCATACACTCAACTGCCTTGTCTCAATCAAGTCTGTACATTGGTTCAGACTTTTCAAAGTCTGTACATTGGGCCTTCAAGCTTCTGAAGTCTATACACTGGCTTACTCTTCAAGTCTGTACTGCGTGCTTGGGCGTTCAAGTCCAAAGTCTATACATCCGTTTGTGCCTTGTCCTGGCCATCGTCTCTCTGCAAGTCTATACAGTCATTGCTTGCGTCGCCTTACACGACCAAGTCTGTACAGAGTTGGCATTGCATCTCATTAAGTCTACACATCGTGTAGCTTGCTCACATAGCCAAGTCTATACATCGGTTGTTCATGCACTGCACATCATAAAGTCTATACACTGCCTGCAATCTTGCTCGCACAACACTAAGTCCATACATTGTGCATTGTTCAAGCCAAAGTCTGTACATCAATGAGTTGCCTTTGTGCCGAACCAAGTCTATACATTGTGTGCACCTGCTGCTGAGTCTATACATCCGTTTGCTCCTTTAGCTTGCACGTACCTAGCAAGTCTATACATCGCCCCAATGCCTGCACGCAGAGTCTGTACACTGCACTGCCAGCCTACACGTAGCAACTCTATACATTGCTGTCTGCCTGCAATGTAGAGTCTGTACATTGCATGCTCGCTGCATCATCAAGTCTAGACATTACCTCAGGCTGAGCAAGTATATACATTACATGTTCGTTCAATCAAGTCCATACACTGAGCAAGTATATACATTGTCTGACTGTCGATTGAAGAGTCTATACATTGCTGTTTGTCTTGTAAAGTCCATACAGTAATGTCTGCACGTTGGCTTTAAAACTGAAGTCTATACAATGTGTTGTATTCTTCAGAGACTGTATAGGGTTTACACTTAACCTGATAAGTTCTTATCTGTCTGATAGGCACTCTTCGCAGAGGCTAATGAAGGCACGTGATCCAAGGAAGGACGAGGTGCCCAGATGAGGACACGTGTACTGACAGCCTGCTGGGCGCTGCCATGTGGTCCGAATTCTTAGGGCGAGAAATGTGGAAACCACACGCGCCCTGGCTGCTACTGCTGCTATATATACGAGCCTTCTTCCACAGAAGAAGACTGATCGAAGTGGCCAAGTATATACAGAGAGAATAGAAGCTAGTGAAGAAAGTAGAGAAGCAGAAGAAAGAGAGCAACGATCAAAAGAGCAGAAGAAGAAGAGAAAAGAAGAGATAGGGAGAGCCTATGAAAGAGAAGAAAATACAGAGTGAGAGCAGCAGAAGAAAGAGAGAAAGATTGCATGAGCTGAGAAGAAGAAAGAAGAGGAAGAAAAGAAGAGAGGAGAGAGTTATATTGAAGACATGTTCAGTCTGTTCGTGGATCAAATCCAGAATGACTATTGTATTTCATTTCCAGCCTTTGTCGTTGTTCCTTTTATGTTTTCTTATTTTTCATTTTGTTTTCTCTGGTTAGTTTTGTTCTTCCGATTGCCCTGTTGGGGATCGGGTTCCTCCTGTGGACACAGGAGAAGGGAGATCTGATCTCCGGTTCTGGGCTTGTGGGTTGCAAGTCCAGGGGTCCCTCCTGGTCTGGAGGAAGAGAGGTGTTTGACCTCTGGTTTCTAAGTGGCTGGGAGTCACTTGGGATGTCCCTCCGGTTGGGAGGAAGAGGGGAGGCTGTTCCCCTGGTCAAGCTGTGTGGCAGCAAGTGTTCGCAGACTGAGTCTGCTTGTTTCTAGCGTTGGCTTGTGAAGCCTCACTCCGGTTGGGAGTAAGGGGTGGATCTAGGTCTTGGTGACCGAACCACCTAAAAGTCTACTGTGTAGTGGTTTTGCTTTGTGCGTTTGTTCCTTGCCTTCTACCTCCCATTCACAGGTTGTTCATGCTTGGCTAGTTGTATTATCTAGGGAGTTAACCTTGAGCATTATATTTTTGTTAGGTGTGATTGGTTTGCTTAGTTCTGTCTGCGCTTCTGGTTTGATCAGGTGGCTGCATTGTTACAGTCCAACTGTTTGATCTATTGTTGTCTTATCATCTCATCTTGGAAAGCTCATTAGTTTTTATTCCGCATATCTGAGCTTTAGAGATTTAATTTGGGCATAATTTCTAAAGGGGATACATTCACCCCCCTCTGTATCCGGGCCTAGCACCCTAACAGACCGCAAGGCTGCTTTGCGGTCCCGGGATGGCCGCCAGTTGAGAGATGGTCCTGGGAGGATCGCCGCTCCGTTTCCTTTCGATTGGTGGTTTCCGTGAGTTGAGTCTTACCTCCAGTGACCTGTCCACTAGACGTAGCCTTTTTGCGCAAGCGTGTGCGGACCCACTTGCAAGTGGTGGAGAGCATGACCCGGAGAGAGATGGTTTTTAGACTGGTCACCGTAGGGCCCCTCGTCTTTGCAGCCCGCGTCCAGGCTGGGGGGAAGATCCAGCTAGAGGGCCTGACCTAGAGCGCATGGTCTGTGTATGCAAGCGTAGTTGGGGGCAGTCAGACCCGCGCTGACGAGCGTGACCCCAGCTAGTCCTTGTTCGTGGTACTTGTTGTGTGTCTCAGTCTCTTCCTGGGGCGTGTAAGGAGACACTGAGGCACAGTGTAAGATGTCAGGGGACACATCCAGCCTTGCTTCTAGTGGGTGGTGCTCCTATCTTCTGGCAGGTACGGACTTGTTTTCCCGTCGGTTTGTGGTCGATTTGTTCAGTACGGTTAGTTATAGTGAGCTTTTCTATTTAATTATTGTTTCTTGTTGCTTCTGCCGTGCTTTCCTTTGGTAGCGTTACTTTTCGCACTCGTGAGTGCCTTGCTATTTCGTTTCTCTCGTTGCGAGGTGGGTGTCCGCGGGATCCCTACTGAGCCTATGAAATGAGGCTCCCCCTTGTGTTTTAAGGTGAGGCGGGGTCGTTGAGAGGTGCGTCAGAGTTTCAATGTGGTCCCAGTACCCTGGGTTAGTCGCCAGTTGCTAGTGCCGGGGTATGCCCCATGTACTTGTACTTTTCTTTATGTTGACTGTACTTATTTTGGACATGAGATACACTGGACCTTGTAGCTTTTTAGTGATTAGTTGTGTAATTCCATGCATTTTATTTAGTTCATTGTGCTATCTCTGTAGTTATTTTAGATTCTCTTGTACCCTCACACCATTCTTTAACCCTCTGAGTCTTCAGACTCGTGGGTGGCAGGCCGAAGTTCGAGTCGCGCCGGTTCCTTTCTAGTACTCGAATCCTGGTCGTTACACGGAAAGCAGTGAGCTGAGAGGAGAAAAGAAAGAGAGCTTGAGTGAAAAGAAAGAGAAATAAGGGAGGAATGAGCCAGAGAGCCATCGAGCTAAGAGGAGAAGAGTTAGAGAGGGGAGAGCCGAGAAGAGAGGAGAAGCTGAGAGTGTAAGGGTCGTGGCAGAAGCTAGTGAAAGAGCAAGGAGAGAAAAATAGAGTATCAGAGAAGATAGTGTGAGTTGAAGAAGCGAGCAGTAAGAGAAGTGTTTTGAGAGAAGATCGTGAGAGAAGAAGTTGAGTGAAGTTGGTGATCTTTTGAAGAGCTATTGTGCTCAGACTTCTGGATCAGATCCAGAGTCATCTGCTTAGTAGTGCTATATTATTTTTGAGTTTTGTCAATGTTTTGTTATGTTCTGTTTTATTTTCTTTGAAATCTACTTCAAGTTGTTAGGCAGGAGAGCAAGCTGTGTTGCTCAGCAGGTGAGGATTTGTTCCTCGGACAGCAAGCTATGATTGCTCAGCGGTGTTTAAGCTGTTAGGCAGCAGAGCAAGATGTGATGCTCAGCAATGTATAAGCTGTGTAATCCGCCATGTTTAAGCTGTGTATCGGCGAGAATCCTCACTTGTGTTTGAGTGAGGGGTGGACATAGATCTGCAGTGGCAGATCGAACCACTTTAAAAAGTCAATGTCCTGTGGTTTACTTTGAGCGTACATTCCATATGTTCCTTCTCCCTTCGTAGGATGGTGTATGAGATGTTACCGTTGTGCATCTCCATTATACGCTATAGTGCTTGAGACTAGTTCTGTGATAACTGCTAGAGTTGTTTTTGCTTTGTGATCTTGTGGAATTTGTATGAAATCAGGCCTGTGTGGGTTATTACTTGTTCAGGGTGAGTTGCTGATTGCTTCAACGAGTGCTACTTGAATCTGTCTAGCACTTTGTTTGGTAAGTCAGTTGTTCTTAATAGATAGCATATTTTAGTCCGAGTATATAAGTGAAGGGGCTTTTGTTTAGTCTTTTGCTAAGACTTGTTTGTTTAGAAGATAGCATAGTCTGCAGTGCTAGCTTCCTTCATGAATTGAATTGGATCTTATTTTTAATTGAGCGTAAGTTTTTAATTCCGCACGAATTTTAATAGTGAGATCTATTCACCCCCCCTCTAGATCTTGCTCCTACACCCTAATAATTGGTATCAGAGCAGTCTCTGATTCATCAGATGCAACGATCTGCAGAGGATCCTGCTACTTTTAACTGTAATTTTTGGCTATGGATTATCGCTCTTAGTCTATTGCTTTGAATTGGTTTTGATTTTTTTCAATGGCTCATCCACCGATTTTCAATGGCTCTAATTTTGATTCCTGGCTTCGCAGAATGTGCAGGTTTGTTAGATCAATTGATCCCGATTTGTGCAAGTTGATTTCACATGGTCCACACAAATTACCTAAAGATAAATCTAAGTGGACTAAGATCATAGATCTAAAGACATTGATAATTCTAGAGCATTTCAATTAATGAAAGCCGCTATTGATGCTGATATATTTCCATGTTTCTCTAACTGTAGCACTACCAAAGATATGTGGGATAAATGCGTGGCCATTCACAAGAAAAAGGAGGAACAAGAATGTTTGATGGCCAACCGAAGTGATCACAGTAGTGATCTAAATGATGATTCATCATCTCAGGTAAATTCAGATGGTGAAGAGATTTCATTTGATGAGTTGTTTATCTTGCATGAAGAATTGTCTAAAAGATATCAGAAAATAAAAACTGAAAACAAATAATTGAAAAAGAAACTGAATGCTGGCATGAACATGTGCTTAGAGAATGAGGATTTAGAAGCTTTGAAAAATGAAAATAATTGTCTGAGAAAACAATTGGTAGTTTGTGGAAGTATTAAGTCAGAATTGAATGAAGTGAAGGCTCAAAATGAAATTCACAGAAAGAGATAATAAAGAAGAATTCAAAAGACTTCAAGAGGAAAATAATTTAAAATATGAAAAATTTGAGGACATTAAAGTGGTTAACGTGGGACTGCAGAAGAACCTTGAAAAGGCTAGAATTGAACAGAAACAATGAGTCAATTCCATTGATTAGTCCTTAATTGATGAATTAATTCAAAATGCTGATCTGATAAAAGAGAATGAGAAATTAAAGCAGTTGAACACTGCTATGTTAGAGAGACTACTTGTCTTGGAGAAAGGGAAATTTGTTTGTGTAGATGAACCTGAAAAACTTCAAAATCTGGAGAAACAAATTGAAAATTACAAATCTATAAATGAAGCTCTGAGAATTAGAATTATTGAATTTGAAGAGGAGACTCTGAACTCAGAATTCTTGATTACCTCTTTAGAGAATGAGATTCAGGACCTGAAAAACTCATTGTAAAAATTTGTAAGTGGCCAATTTTTTTGGACAAACTATTGGGAACAAAGGTTAATTTCAGAAAAGAGGGGTTGGGCTGCAATCCGGTTAATAAAAAATCTTTTGAAAATAAATTGAAGACACTTTTTGTCAAAGCATCAAATGTAGTCACCACCTCAAAGGTTAAATAGCCCACTGTCTAGAGAATTTTGAAACAAACTGAAAGAGTGATAAAGAATGATCACTTGCAGAAAAAGTCAAGAAACCTTAATGCTAGAACTGTGCATGCTGTACACAACTTGAACACACACACACATGCACACAAGAAGGAAATGTCATGTCATTACTGTCATAAGATTGGTCATTTAATGCGTGAGTGTAGATTGATGGAACAAGATGATCTGAATGCTTATACAATGCATGCTAGGAAATGTCATCTTAGAAATCATGCATTTCAGAAAAAGAAAATTCAATGTTTTTGTTGTGGCAAAATAGGCCACATTATTGCTCACTGTTGGCATGCCTAGGGAAGAAAATTCAATTCTAAACCTATTAAATTCCCTGTGATCAAAAATGCATGGGTCAAGAATAAAACTATCTTAAATAGTAGTTCATTTGCATGTTTTGAGTGTGGGAAACCAGGTCACCGAGCCTCCGACTACTGGTTGGCCGGTCACAAAAGATAAAATGTTCATGTTAAAAATAGAAACATTCATGTTCATACATATAAATTCCATGCTTATGCTAATATGAATAAAAAGAACAAAAAGCCTTATGCCCCATGTCATTATTGTGGTCAGATTGGGCATTCTATGACTGCTTGCCATTTAATGAAGTTTGATGATTTGAAGGCCCAAAGGTTGTGGAGAGCATCCTTCAGAGATTCTGCTAACACTTCAGGACCCAAGAAGACTTGGGTACCTAAAAATGAAAAATAAAGAATTATTTTGCAGGTGTGCCTTGGGACCAAGAAATAATGAGGGGTTCAATAAGCCAAGGTACCCATGGTTGGTAAAACCCCATTTCTACATTTTTCTGGTTTAGATATTTGAGCCTTCAATAACTCCTTTCAGATAGCTGCATATCATGCTTTATCTGTCAGTGAAAATCCAGTGCATACATGTTTACATCTGCATGCATAACTTGCCTCATCATGATTAAATTTGAAAAATTGCATTGCATTTAGTATGTACATTCATGTTTGATCTAAATGGTATATCAAATGGTATATTGCCAAAGGGCAGAAAAGGTCTGGCTGGAAGCTCGAACCATGTGTGAGGTTGGTGCAGACACACGCCGCTATCCACGCCGGTGGACTAGGACACGGCGGGGACCGGATAGCTCGCGGAGGACGTAGACGCATCGGCCGAGCCTTCACCTTCATTTCTCATTTGTTTGGCCTTGTTGGGCCCTATTTGGAACTTGTGGATAATTAATGGGTTGTAATAGTGTATAAAGGCTAATGGGCCTATGGTCTTGTAATGGGCTAGAGTAGTGGTCTAGAGTTATTGGGCTTTTCTATTGGGCTTTTAAAAGGGCCAAGTGTGAAAAGGCCCATGGGCTAGGTATGAATGGGTCAAATGGGCTTAACCAATCTGAATGGGACAAAGTGTGAAAAGGTTCATGAGTTTGGTGTGCTAGGTGTGAAAAGGGCATAGTGTGAACAAGGATCAAGTGTGAAAATGGGTATAATGTGAATGGGTTCACAAGTGTGAATGGGTCACAAGTGTGAAAGGGTTAATCTAGTGTGAATGGGGCAAGGCTAGTGTGAATGCATGGGTGGTTTGGTGGCTAGTGGAAAGGGGCACCCCTTTCTTGGTCCAAATGGTGGCTTGCCACCTTCCTTGACCAAAGGAAGGTTACTTCCACCTTCCCACCTCTCTTGGATGACCAAAGACCAAGCCCCCACCCCCTCCCACTTGTATAGGTCGCAGCCCCCCTCTCCCCTCTCCCCATGCCATTTTCCAACCCCCTTCCTTCCCTTCTATATAAACCCATGCATAGTGTCTTGTAAGAGTTAATGAGAATTTTGAGATTTGAATGAAGAGTGTTCTTGTGAAGAGAGTGATTCCCTTGTGTTATCCCTTGAGTGTGATGCTCAAAATCTAGTTCCTACGACGGGATCTGGCCAGGGTGCGACTCCCCAAGCCGAGGTACGATGCCGACGCAACCATTATCGTCTATTCATGTGCTGTGCTGCTTCCGCCCGTCCAGAATTCTTTCCTGGATCCAAAATCACCCACCGCCTCATCCTCCTAAGATATGATTTTACTAAAATTACCAGATATGCTTCTGCAAGTCATGAAGACGTTGGCGCTAGTTTCGCGTCGATCGGAGCTCTAGATCACCGGCAACAATTCATCTCGTGGAGTCACGCAGATCTGCCCGAGCTTGCCGTCCAGATCTGGAGTTTCCTGATTCCAAATTTCTCCAGATCTACTCCCAAGCTTTCTAGAGTTGATCTTCTGAATGGTTGAGGATTTTGAGTCCTCTTCGCGTTGCCACTAAGCTCGTGTTGATCCGAGTTCTGTGCTGATCGTGGCAAAGATTCTCGTGGGACTGCGTAGACCACCATGTGCAGATCCGACCTGAAAGAAGAGGCGACTTCCAGAACCTGCCTTGCCCTCCCCTTTGTAGATCTGACCAAACCCCTTGGTCAGATCCTTCCTCTAGACGTCGCTGACGATCGGCAACAGATAGTGCCACATTCTGACACCGGGAGCCATTTTTCCAGTAATTAATTTTCTTTCTATGCAGTTCTGTGTGTGCCAGACTAGAGGTTGAGAACTGTTACTGCTACACCCAGATCTAGATAGATCTGATCGCACCCTTCGGAGCAGAGAAACTTCATCTGTCGCTGACGTTCTCCAACAAACGACACTCCGATCGGGCATCGGATCTTGGCGTTCCGGCCTCCCCAAGCTCGCTGCGCAGGGTGACCAGCGCGGGTAGAACCAAGTCGGCTCCCATTCGGTTCACCCGATCGGCCCCGACTCGATTCCCTCGCCTCCTGTGAGTGCGGCCCTTCAACCCGGATTTCAACAACCTCAAAATTACACTTGTAGCCCTTTACCTCCCGGCGTGGAGTAAGCATTAGGTTCTGAAATTGTACAATTATTATTTGTGTATTGGGGTTGTCGGATTCGGCCAGTAATTCTTCCCCACGCGCTAGTTGTGAAGGTACGTGCTTCGTTCCTATATCACATTGCTGGTTTAGTATATTTTCTATCATGCTGTGTTTGTGAGAATAGGGCCGTTAGCTAGCTACAAATTCCCGTGGTTGTGAGTTATGAGCGCCCGTTCCGTAGGCCTAGTCGAGCACCGAGCCCGAACTGGAAAGCCCTAGGCGATAGTGGTTCCTTAATCGCTGCGATCCCACGTTTCCCTCGCAAGGGACGATCGTCGGGCTAGAGTGAGTTTCTGTTGAGAGACGTCTCCATTCGGAGAATGCAACAGTGGTCAGTCGCTCGGCTTACCTTAGTGTGCTAGTGCTGGCTGCACTTCGAGTCCATCGTAGGTCTTAGCCCGGTCTCGTCATCGTCCCGCATCAGAGGTGGTCTTTAGAACCAAGTCCTCCACCCTGTACCATGGATCAAAATTACACATAGAGTAGTCTAAATGTTCATGGGCATAATTCAATGATTCTCTGCATGGTCTTCATGACAGAATTGATGCATCAGTTCACTCACATAGGGGGAGTAAAAGTCTCAATTGATTGGCATATTCCTCATGTATAAAGTGCATCTAGATAGGGGGAGTCATTGCATTCACATGTGTGTTTTTAGACACATAGTTGCTGAACATTTATCTGCACATGAGTTGAGTCAAAAAGTTCAAAAAGATTATCTGAAATGCAAACATGTTCTGAGAGGGAGTTAGACTGTGCATATATCCTGTGCATGTTAAATGTTTGCTCCATAATAAAATAAATGTGTCCTTGTTCATCTGAAAAATACTCTGTCTATAATACCCCAAGATTTTATAAATAATATTTTGAAATTTCTAGAAATATAATTGGATTTTTCTAAGATTTTTTAGAATTTATTCAATGTTAATGGGCTATTAAAGAAATTATAGTTAATTAAATCTAATTATTAAAGCCCAATATTTATTTAAATGAATCCAATCTTTTAATTAGGCCTAAAATGACCCAAAACCAAGTCCATAAGGTTTGGCCCATAATCTAGAAGCTTAAAATAGTGCATTTACAGAATTGAAGGGATAATTACTCCTTAAATAGATAAATAAACGGATAATAATCGGAGATATTGTCAAAAGAGTTTGAAACTGTTCAAATTCGGCGCCAATAAAAGAAACGGTCTATCGGGCGACCACATGGGAAGAAGAAACGGTCTAGCACTAGATAGCGAAGCGCTGTAGATTCCGTGAATGGAAGAAGGAATAAAAAGATGGAAACTTTAGCATCCTAATCACCTAGGATTGATGCTATCTACAAGCTAGATGAGTCTCTGTGTCTAGTGAGCCTCCACTACTCGTAGCCTGACGACCTCGAGTGTCGGCTCACCTGGGAGTAGGTGGTGAGGGCAGTTCCCGACTAAGACGATTTGTAGGCTAGTTTCTGTGGGCTCCCTTGCCTTGCAGTAGCGTCCTGTTGGGGGCGAAAACTAGCTAGAGGCCTGGCTCAAGGCATTGAACTTATGTGTGCACACGTGGTCAGGGGTGTTTTGGACGAACGCCGACGGGCGTGACCTTGACTAGTCACTCGTTACTGTAGTTCCTGTTCTGGTTTCATGAGTATCTCAGTCTCCGTCGTTCTCGGCGTCCGTAGGGAGATACCTGTGGCACAGTGTAAGACATCAGTGAACGCATTTGGCTGTTCTTCTAGGGTGGAGGTGCTTCCGTCACTTGGCATGTGACTCTCGGATTTCTCATTCTTCATGTTGTAACCTCTTCCGGGGTAGTCTGTTCTTGACTTTACCCGAGGTCGGCTCTGCGTAGCGTGCATGGCAATCTAGTCGTGTATGCGTTAGTGTCTGTTGTCTGTCCAGGTCTTTTCTAAGGCTTTTGCCTGGTTTCGTAGGCTTTAGCCGTTGGGCTAATGGTTGGCTGACGGATCGGTAACTCCTGACTTTGTGAGATCAGGGTTCGCCCTTCTGCAACTGTTTGGAGTAGCTTAGGGAGCCGTGCTTTGCTTGGTAGCTGTGTTCTCGTTCCTTACGGCTTCACTTTTCCCTTTCCTTTTAACTATTCTAATCCTGCTGTTTACAGCTTTCTAGTAGTAGTTGTTCATGCTTTCTTTCCTACTTTACTACTACTGCTATTTTAGCTGTTGTTCCGTGTTACTGCGTGTTTTTCAGTGGGGATCTGCGTGACCCCTACTAAGCCAGTGACACGAGGCTCACCCCTACTTTTTAGGTGTGGCGATCTGCTTCCTTCGAGGTTCCTGGTGTGGTGTGCTCGTAGTTGCCAGCGGTATCTGCGTCGGGCTTCCCCCGACCTCAGTGTACGTTTTTCTTTCTGTTGTACTTGTCTTTCCTTTGGACTAGACTCTGGTATAATTGTTAATTTTAATAGTTAATTAAAAAGTAATTTTATTTCTACTGCTTTAGCAAACCTGATTAATGAAATATTGTTACTTACTGTTATATCTGCGACTTCAACGTACTACACAACAATCCTTTCATCCCTTCAGAGCTTTTATCGCTCTTGGGAGGCTTCACGGGTTCCAAGTGGTATCGGGTCTACTCGGTAGTCCTATCGGGTATATCGGGTATCCGGAGTCCGAGTCGTCACAGATGGTCTGTAGATATCCTACCTACTCTATATGTAAAGGAGATTGTTAAGTTACATGGTGTCCCTGTCACCATTATTTCTGATCGAGATCCTCGATTTACTTCACAATTTTAGAAGGATTACAACATTCACTAGGAACCCGATTGAATTTCAGCACTGCTTTTCATCAACAAACTGATGGTCAGATAGAAAGAACCAATCAAGTAGTAGAAGATATGCTCAGGGCTTGTGCTATTGATTTTGGAGGAAATTGGCATGATCACCTGTCTCTAGTGAAATTTGCATACAACAACAGCTACCAAGCCAGTATATAGATGGCACCATTCGAGACACTGTATGGTAGAAGCTGTCGTTCACCTATATGTTGGAACGAAGTAGGAGAAAGGCAATTCCTCGGGCCAGATATTATAAGAGATACTACCGAGAAGATAGAGCTTATTCGGGAGAGACTCCAGATGGCACAAGACAGATAGAAATCATATGCTGATAACATAAGGCGCGACCTAGAATTCCAAGTGGGAGATCATGTGTTTCTCAAGGTTTCTCCAGGTCGAGGTATTCGAAGATTTGGTATTAAAGGTAAGCTCACTCCAAGATTCATTGGCCCCTTTGAGATTCTTGAAAGAGTCGGTGAAGTTGCATATCGAATAGCTTTGCCCCCTCAACTAGCTGGAGTTCATGATGTGTTTCACGTATCAATGCTTAAAAAGTATGTCTTCGATCCATTTCATGTCATAACTTATGACAACCTAGAGATTAAGAAGGATTCGACATATGAGCAAAAGCCAATCAAAATACTTGAACGGGAACTACATCAACTTCGGAATGAGACTATTCCAATGGTCAAAGTCTAATGGACCAAATTATGGCCACATGAAGTAACATGGGAAACTGAAGATGCTACTTTTCCCGAGCTATTTAACTGTAAGTACACTCTCCGTAAAGTCCATATATTGAATTTGGGGACTAAATTCTCTTAAGTGGGGGAGGGTGTAATACCCCAAGATTTTATAAATAATATTTTAAAATTTCTAGAAATATAATTGGATTTTTCTAAGATTTTTTAGAATTAATTCAAGGTTAATGGGCTATTAAATGAATTATACTTAATTAAATCTAATTATTAAACCCCAATATTTATTTAAATGAATCAAATCTTTTAATTAGGCCCAAAATGACCCAAAACCAAGTCCATAAGGTTTGGCCCATAATCTGAAATTTTAAAATAGTGCATTTACGGAATTTAAGGGATAATTACTCCTTAAATAGATAAATGAACGGATAATAATAGGAGATAATGTCAAAAGAGTTTGAAACCATTCAAATTCGGCGCCAAGAAAAGAAATGGTCTATCGGGCGACCGCATGGGAAGAAGAAACGGTCTAGCACTAGACCGCTAAGCGCTGTAGATTCTGTGAATGGAAGAAGGCATAAAAAGATGTAAACTTTAGCATCTTAATCACCTAGGATCGATGCTATCTACTAATTATATGAGTCTAGAATGCTTGAGGATCGAATAGGAACCCTAAATAGGACTCTAAGTTTGTGCAAATCCCTAAAACCATTGCTAAACCTATAAATAGACCCAGAATCAACCAGCGTGACCCTTACTTTTGGCTCGCGTGGAACTAAGGTAAGGAGGACGAATTAGAGGTTTGTTCTTTGGAATATTTTGTTCATGATATTAAGGTCTAACTACTCTCAAAATTTTGTTCTAGGAGATCAAGACGACAGGAAGTTAGAGGCGTCTAAAGTCGCTGGTTCAGCACAAGAATCTCAGGAACCTATGCGACTGGGTCAGATTGATCATCAAGATAGAAGCCCTAAACGAGGTAATTAGATAGAGGTTCTTTAGAATATATTGTTCCTTTTAGTACCCTCTTCTTATCCCCCCAAATTACGTGGTCATAGGTAAGGGGAATCAAGAGTTCGAAGGTCACAAAGTTACTGGTTCAGTTCAGGAAGAGCAGGAACTAGGGTCAACTTGCAACCCTAAATTTGAAGTTTAAGGACAAGACCAGAGGTAGGTTATCTCATGAACGGCTTAAACATGATCTTAGGAGTAAAAGCTCTTAATTTCCAGTTGATTTCATGCATTGTACATGGAGTATTTTGTGTTTTCGTAGTTAATTCATTTTCATGCGTGAACCTAGCCTTTAATAGAAAAGATGAAATTTTTACTTAATTTACATTCTTCTATGCATATTCTTGGCCTACTTTCTTCTAGAATGTTTATTCCATGTTTTATGTCGTTTTATGCCTTATATTGCCCTAAAATAGGCTGGAGCATCGATTTTTAATGTCTGTCTGCTACAGAGAAAGAAACGGTCTTCCTGAAGACCGCCTGAATCACTAGCGGCCTTGCGATAGACCGCAAGCGCCCGTGAAACGGTCCTCACATGACCGTTTGTCATTTCTGAGTTCTGGAATTATGTTAATCCGAAAACATAATGCAGAATGGCCTTAAATTTACTTATGATAAGCCTAGTTAATTTAGTTTTGACATAGTTTTAAGCATTGTTTTCCATACTTGGTTATATTGATGATTTATTCTAGTTGGTTTCATGTTCTTTATGCACTTGAAATTTATTTTAAATTCATGTTAAATTCATGACCAAAATCATATACTCTTATACTAAATGCATATTTCAAATGATAGATGGTTCATGTTTTAACTAGATCGTTGTTTTTACATGATCCTTTCTTATCTATGAGTCAATTTCTTAAGTACATGAACATATCCCGGTATGATGTAATTAGTTACACTTTGCACTTATAGGCATTTTTTTCTTGGACTTATGAACCTCTCAGGCCGATATTCCTTCTGTCGGAGTAGGGGATTATGTTTCAAGGCCTCCGTAAGACTCCACGAGCCTGGGATTCCCACCAGATGGTTCATTGTACCCTTAAAGCCCAATTGTTTAGAAAGCACTTTATCGATGTTTTATGCATTCTGGACCCTAGCGGCCCTATGATTGACTGCCTGATTCTGTAAACGGCCATTCACTAGACCGTAAGGCTCCAGAAAGTTTTCATGCATCGACTCTATTCATGAAACAATCTATATCCTGACCTCTTTCTGTATAAAACGGTCCAGTAAACGACCGCATGGTTCTTGATTTAGTCTAACCCAAGGGTTGACCTTTGGGGTTAGTTTTTCTTGAGTTCCTAGATGATCTTAGGATTATCTGGAGTTCCAAATCTTTGTTAAAAAGGTTAACATTAAGTTATTAAATTTAATGAATATACCGTTATGCTGCTGGGATGCCGCTGGAGTATGATGTCCTTTTTAAATCGTTCTTTGAAATCATATCAAATTTTGGTACGTTTTATGCCTTGGTTACTTGATCATGAAACTTGTTATTTGGAATTGAATTATTGGCCGACATTATAGTTATATCTTGTGAAAGTAGCTGGATTTATAACTTGAAGATGCAAGATCATGCACGGATTGTGTCCAAGGGCTCCATGCTAGTCCTCACGGCCGATGGTCGGAAACGGGCTATAAACCATGGGGTGCGATGATACTACCGTCGTATTACGCTGGGAGTACTTTCTCTTATAAATAAGTGAAATTCACGAGGCTCGTTATGAAATTTACATGCTTGTTAATGCATAGCCTTTACAAAGTTGTGTAAAGTACTTTCTAGTTACATACTCGTACATCATTGTTCATGAAAGGCCAAAATTTACATCTACATGATTATTCTTGCTTGTTCATATCTATTTGCTTAGTTATCTTTTGATTCTTGGTTATTTCGATTTATATCACTTGTTTATCGCATTCTCATTTTGGTCTTAATTCTAGAGCTAAGATGTTAATTACTTAAATATTACCTTCATGTTGATACGAAGATACCTACTGGGCAAGTGTGCTCATACCTATTTTCTTGTCTATTTCAGGAAGTACTAGTGCATCAGATTCGGATTATGCAAGTAGCGGGTCTGAGAGTGAATGAAGGTTTTCAAGATGAGAGAAGCCTTAGATTAAAGTGTCTAGTTTAGTCATATTGTAAATTTTGATTTTCTTGAGTCGTAGTTGTCAAGAAATGATGATCTTATGTAATTGGATTATTCTATTGATGCAATAAAGTTGGAAATTTGAGATAAATTACTTGTGCAATTACTTTTATGTGATTATCTTACGCTCTGATTTTCTTACGTGCGAGAGGCTTACCATTCTGGCTGTTCACGTTCCAATATTTCTTCCGCTGTATTAAAAGCTCGGGGCGTGACAATTAGAGTGGTATCAGAGCACTAGGTCTAAGGATTTTACTTATTCCTAGGAAAATGAAGTCATAGGATTAAGTCCAAGGTTTAAGGACCCGTGCCTATGAACCTAAGGAAAGAAATACCGACCCATGAGAGAAATTGGGTAGAAGCAGGGTTGAGATAGTTAATTGGAATTCTCTCTAAGATTAAACCCACCAATTCCATTACAATTAACAAATTTATTACTCTTCTTAGATACCTTATTCTTGCAATGGCTCATCGTGTCGATTGGAATGGAAGGCAAAAAACTGTTGCGGGTCTCACACAAGCTTTGCAAACTATGGCCCAAGCTGGGGCGAGGGCAGGAGCTGGTGATCAACACCATAATTTCCAGAGTTTAAATCCTCCGCAATTTATTGGTTCTTCCAATCTAGACAAAGCAAAAAACTGGATTGACGAGATGAATCGTATCTTCGAGGTCATGCAATGTGCCGACCAAGAGAAGGTTCGCCTTGCTACATTCCAGCTTAACAAAGATGCGCGTACAGGGTGGAAGTCTGTACCTACACCACCTGCAGATGCACCGGACACTTGGGAAGGATTTCTCACGCTCTTTCGAGCTAAATATTTCTCTGAGCATGTCAAGGATAGGAAGGCGGCGGAATTCGCTTCATTGTGTCAAGGTATGATGACGGTGGCCGAGTACGAATTACAATTTTCTCATCTGGCACCCTATACTCAGCATCTAGTGAGCACGGATCTCCTTAAAGCAAATCGCTTTATGGACGGGCTGCGACCCATTTTCATCCAGCAACTTGGCTCCCAGAATATTTGGACCTATGCCGAAATGGTCCAATGAGCTCATCTGTGTGAAAGGACCTTGGAAAAGGTTGAGAAACTTAAAGGTAAAGGGGAGGAGTCTAGCTGAAAGTCGGATCGGTGAGAAAGAAAAGAGGAAAAGTTCAGCATCACCAACAAATTCTAGGATAACAACAAGAAGAGATCCCGACATGGTAACGGAAGTGGAAGCCAGAAGAACAAGAAGATAATGGAAGAAGAGAAGGCTCTTACAACTGCCTGCTCATTCTACGAAAAATTCGGTCATTCGGCTGAAGAATGTTGGAAGCGCTTAGGTGCATGCCTACGTTGTGGAAGCCGGGAGCATCGCATGCCGGATTGCCCCCTTATTAAAGATCAGTCTTCTAACAGTGGACGGAAGCGACATGCTTGTCTCAATGCTATTCTAGATGATGAGGAAGCACCCAAGGATGATGGGCTTATTGAAGGTACTATTCATATCTATTCTCATCCCGCATTCGTGTTATTCGATACTGGTGCTACTCATTCCTTTAGCCTTGCCAGTTTCAGTAGTTCCTTTACCATCGGACCTAGCTATTACAACACCCTTAGGTCCGGGAACTAAGCTTACAACTTATTACCCCGATAGTAAGGTAGTAGTAGAAGGACACAATCTTCCTACTAATCTCGTATGTCTTGATATGGATGGCTACGACGTCATATTAGGTGTTGATTGGATGGTAGACCATGATGCCTACATAAATTATCAAAGTAGGATAATCTCTTTCCGAAAACTAGGTCTCCCGCGATTTTCCTTCTTTGGTATCAAATACCGGAAGCATCCCTCTCTTATCTCGTCTCTTCACGCTTGCAAACTCATTTCATAAGGATGTGAAGCTTTTCTTGCCTCCGTGATAGTTACCGAGTCCAAGGAAATTCAGATAGAAGAAATCCCCGTAGTTAGGGAATTTCCTGATATTTTCCCTTCCGAATTACCTGGCATACCGCCCGAAAGGGAGGTTAATTTAACTATTAAACTCACACCTGGAGCAGCACCTGTGTCAATAGCCCCTTATAGGATGTCCCCCACAGAATTGAAAGAACTAAAGAAGCAACTTCAGGACTGTAGACATGCCAAAATTGACGCTATGTTGATCAAATCTCATGTCACCATGATAACGCCCCAAAGTGAACTTCAATATTTCTATAATATAAAGTTTTTCTATTTTTTTGTGTTTTTGTGATTTATTCTTGGGTTTTTGGTGATTAACGACTTGAAGAAGGGCGTGTTTTAAATAGCGACCTAATCTGGGGCGTGTTCTTAAGAAAGGACGACCACATGGAAGGGCGTCAATTCCTGGTATTTTACGAGTATCGCCCCGATTGAAATCAATGATTAACGTCCTTCCATAGGGCGTGTTTTTGTTTAATGCCTTTGATTCAGGCGTCTTTTCACAATTTTTCAAATTAAGAAGGTTTTGTTACCAAAATTAAATCCAGGAAGTGACGCCTTTATCCCGATCGTGTTTTGAATTAACGCCCTGGAGCTGGTCGTCAATTCGGAATTGACGCCCTTTGGTAGGTCGTGTCTCACCCTTCCGTGTCCTGCTTAAACTCGCCTTTCTTGAAGAGTTCCCTACCTTTCTTGGTCACCTTGCTCAATCTGGGAACTAGAGTCCTTGCCGTTGACGACCACTGCCTATTCTTATCTTCCCAAATTTGTGTTTATCTTGATCGAAACCCTATAAAAGAGTCGCCTGGTCGATCTCGTGCGGGGTTAGGGAGATACATACATACACACATAGATATACACACACAGAGTTTCATGGGTGCTGGCGATTGAGATTGAGAGATTGATTTCTCTTCTGCTTCCTCCTGCTGCTGCATCCGAAGCAAAGTGTCTTCCCTTTACTGTTTACAGGCACAGCAGGGATCTTTTCTTCTCTTCATTGTTGTCTGTTCATATCATTATCGTATAGCCTTTTCCTTGCATTAGTTTTCATTGCATCTCTTCTCCTCTCCCTAATTCTCTAGGGGTTTTAAAAACAAACGAAAGGTGCACACTTTATGCTCTTCTTTCATCACTATCTTTCATCTTGGGATTGATACTACACTCACGTTTGGCTGATCTCCTTTTCTTTTACTTGTTTGTTCTTTGTTTAATGGTAATCAAAGAGGAAGACCCCCTTCATCGGCCGGCCGATAGAAGGTGGAGGAAGGAACCCACATCCATCCCGCATCCTATTATCACCAGGTATTCGCGATCATCTTTCCTTCTTATTGAGGTAACCCCTCTGGCGATCACTCTCCTTAGTAGCACCACGTGCTCTTTTACTCCCTTTTTCATTATTCTCCTTATGCTTATGCATATTGCTTATTTTTCTTAAAAAGTGGATTATTTTCCATGATTCACAAATTGGCGATCACGGTGGGACTTCCACAGTTTTTTTGTTGATTACCCCTTTCCTTTTGGCACCCACGTGTGCCCTTTCCCCTTTGGCACCCACGCGTGCCCTTTCCCTTTGGTACCCACGGTACCCCTCCTTTGTGCCCCACGGGCACCCTCCACTGCACACTGCACACTCCCCGGGATCAGCCAGCTTGTGATTAATCTATTGCTATTGTTGAATTAACGCCTTTAACAAAGGCGCCTTTTTATTTAACGCCTTCATCCAGGGCGTCTGTTTTCTGTTTAACGTCTTCCACGAAGGCGTCTTTCATCATATCTGCTGCATCTATGAATTTGCGCCCTCCCCTCGGGCGTCTTTTTATTTGGTAGCGCCTCGCACGAAGGCGCGTTTTTCTTCGATCGTGCGCACCACTCACATTTGACGCCCTCTGTCAGAGGCGTCTTTATCATATTTAGCGCCCCACATCAAGGCGCATTTTTGCATTGTCTGAGAGCCTCTCCCAGTGATTCACGATAGCTACCTTGTCGTCTCTTTTGTTGGTAGCGACTGCCGCTACGTCGCCTCTTTCCTGTGTGTTTACAGAGCTTTGCTGTTTCTGTCTATTCATGCTGGATTCATACTTACATTGATTATTTGATTATATTGCTGTGATTGGCTTATCTTATACTGCATTTTGTGGCATTTGGTTGAGAGACCTCCTCTCTCTACATTAGGATTCCACACACCTCTCTTGGAATCAGGACAACCCTCCATTGAGCATTCCGTCTCTTTGGACCGGAAATCCCTTTTTCAAGACCTCCGTAAGTCCCCGCACCCGTGGATTCCCTCACGGACGCTGGGTTGGTGGTACCTTTGAAGTACCCGGAGTTTAGAGAACCTATCGTTGGTAAGAAGAGAGAGAACCTAGTTAACCCGGAGACTACACTTGGATCCAAACTAGGTTTCACTTTGCAAAGAGGAGTGAATTATTCTGCAACTTAACTCACTCTAATCTCAAACATAACACTAAAATCTTGCGTTCATCTCAACTTGATTGCATAAACTTGGTTGGGTTGATTTGCTTAAGCTTGTTTCGATTGGGTGATTGATTGTGTGATAATTCCTTCATAAAGCTTTCTCTCTTTTTAAGCATGCAACTCCGTTCAGGTAAGATTATGAACATGGCAAGCTATGGATATTCCTATGATGATGTGGAGGAGAACGTTTTTGGTCAATCATATGAGGTTCCCCAAGATTCTATCTATCATGAAGGGAATTACCCTCCTCCTCATTCTCATTATCCTCAAGTTCATGTGGTTGATACCACTACTTAAGAGGTTGTGCCCTCTTCTCAGGCTTTACCCTCCAACACTTCGGGGAACCCCTCCCCATCTTTCAACGTTACCGATTTGATTAATGCTCTATCTCAATTAGATGACTCCCAGCGGCAGGCTGTTCAGGCCGCTTTGAAAGGGAAGTCCGTTCCCTCTTCATCCTCCAATCCCCCTCCGGCCGAGAGTGGCCATCACCTCACTAATGACCAGGCGGTCTTGCACAAACCCCCCTCTTGTCCACCAACGTCTGGTGCGGCCATGCCGGCCCAACAGGCAAGCTACTCAGCGGTTAGGCCTCAGTTTCTCCAACCTCCCCGTATTCTACGGACGCTTATACCGAATTCTTTCATTCAAAATCCGGCCCCGGTCGAGTCCGACACCAATGTTCTACTGCTCCAAAAGTTGGCCAGCATGGAAGAGCAACTTAAGAAAGTTACTGCAACCAAGAATGCCTCGGAGATCTCTCTCCCTACACTGCCAGTTTTCCATCTGCCGCCTTCTGAGATGCCGAATTTTCGGCGATACAATGGAACTGGCAATCCTTTCATTCATTTGAAGGATTTCATGTACGAGACCTCCTTTTGGCAAGATAATAAGGCCTCTTTGGCTTATTTGTTTAGAAGATCTTTAGAGGGGCCAGCCCTCGAGTGGTTTTACTCCTTGGAACCCGCAGATGCCAGCAATTTTGATGTGGTTCAACAGAAATTCTTGCAGAAGTACAGGGACCGGGTTGGACCCTCCCTTTCAGTTACAGATTTGGTTGCAGAGAAAATGAAGCCCGAGGAGGACTTCATCATATTTGCTGATAGATGGTGATCAATGGCCGAAAAGTTGAAAGATACGTTGTCTGAACCGGAACAGGTTAAGATGATTATATCCAATGCAACCCCTCAGTTCCGGCACATATTAGCCATGAATAGACTGACAACCATGGAGGAGCTTTATGAAAGAGCTCGTTATATTCAAACCCAAATGAAGGATTCGCCCATCATGGGCATGTTTGAACCAAAGCCAAAGTTGTTCAAGAAAAATACAAATGTCAACAATAGCGGGCCCACGACTGAGGGCACCATCATCAATGAGCAGGTTGGCGCGGTCGGCAACCCCACACCTTTTCGCCAATCTAACCCACGACCCACGCCACTTCCACAACAAAGCACTCTCTTCAATTCACCCCCACGACACCAATTTACTCCTCAACCTTCCCTTGCTCCTCCACAAAACCAAGCGCCCCACGCAGATCTCTCAGCTCCGTAACAGTACCACCAAGTACCGCCACCCACTAACTATGGACCGCAACAACAACAGCAAAGGAGACCACTTGGCCCCAAAAGGGCCCATTATCCGCCATTGCCAGAAAGTCTCCCAGACATATTCAATGCCTTGATGGCTGCCAATTTGCTCATGCTACCAAAGGAAAGGGCTACGTGGCCCGTGAATGTTGACATGTCCCGTTACTGTGTTTTCCACCGCTCTCCTGGCCATAATGTAGACCATTGCTTCCACTTCAAGGATTACATTTATGATTTAAATGACCAGGGTGGCATTAATTGGGACGAGATGAGACAGTTTATCGTCACTATGAAAGTAAGAAAGCCTCCTCGGCAACAATAGGCTCCACAACCCCAGCAACCAACTCCACAGCCACAACAGCAAGCTCCAGCACCTCAGCAGGATATGGGGATTGTCCACAACCCACTGCCGGAGCACCCGCCAAATCAGCACGTGAACCCTGTCACGTCTCTCTGTGAGGTGGAGAGAGGACAGGGATGGCATGAAGAAAATGCCTCTGTCGGGGCATTTAATCATAATCCAAATCAACCTCCGTGCCTTTTGCGCATGCTTCCTTCTTCTTCTACTCCCCAATTGAGCCGAGCTCTTCTACGCCCCGTTAATCCACCTGCTCCCACCAATTCTCCATCCTTGCCAACCCGATCTCTCCTTACCCTCTTACCGCCTCCGCAGCCTACCACGCAGCAAACTCCGCCATCCACCACCAACCCTTCACCTTCGCCATCTAGACCACTCCTTATCCGCCCGTCGCCAACACCCGCTACACCCGCCACCACTACTCCTTCACCGGCAAGGATCCCCCCACCATCGGCTCCCCCATCTTTTATAGCTAGATCTCTCCCCATTCCGCCCACTAACTCTTCTCACACTCGGGCACCCCTTCCTACTCCTACGCCTCCTGCGGGGGCTTCTTCCTTGAACTCCTCACCAACACCCCTTGCGGGAGCTCCTTCTTCAAACACCCCTCCACCACTTCTTAACGCCAATACACCTCTTCTTCTTCCAACCCTCCTCCTTCACTTGCCCCGACGGAGGCACGGCAAAACGTGGCTCCGCAGTGGACGGATGTTCCAGCGCATCTTTCCCCAAAGAGAGCAAGAGCCCGTGCAGGGGCCTAATGAACAAGAACAGGAGCAAGAGTCCGTGCCGGGCACTGAATATGATTTATTGAAACATTTGGACCGGACTCCAACAAGGATTTCAATTTTAGAACTAATCAAAAGGTCAACCACTCATCAGATGGCCCTGAAAGAATATTTGCAGAAGGTCATGGTCAATGAGGACATTCCGGTCGAGCAGATAACCACAGTATTAACGCCCGCTAGCAGTCAGCCGGCGATTACTTTTCATGAGCATGAACTGGCACCACTCTCAGCAAGAAAATATGCTCTGTGCATCACGGTTGATATTAATAAGGTGGCGGTGAAACAATGTCTGGTGGACACTGGGGCATCTATCAATGTATTGCCGCCGAGCACTTTGAAGATGTGCGGCATTCCTGAAAACCTGATTCGGCCATCTACCATAACAGTCACAGCATATGACAATACCAAGAAGCCTCCTCTAGGCATGATCACATTAAAGTCAGTTTGGGTCCAGCCGCAATCACGGTCAGACTTTCATTTTGGACATGGATCCAACATTCAATGGCATTCTGGGCCACCCCTACATTCAACATCTCTATGTAGTGCCCTCTACAAATCATCAGTGCCTTAAGTTTCCACACAAGGGCCGCATTATCAAAGTTACCAGTATGCCAATTCTGCCAGAGGAAGATATACACTTGGCTTCATCAGTTCCTTCTATTTGGCCTGCCAACAAGCCGTTGCTATCAATGCTAGACCTCCCTCACCCACGGCCAATGTCGCCCGAGACAGTCACGACAATTGCTATGGCACCCTTGCCTTCCAAGGGGAAGAAGAAGAAAAGCATGATAAACACCCCTAGCTGGAAAATTCTAATGAAAATGGGGTATCAAAACGGCAAAGGTCTGGGTGCCAGTTGTCAAGGCAGGACTAGGCCTATTAAGCCTCAGAAATTGATTACACGAGGTGGCCTGGGCTACAAAGGGCCGGGCAAAAATGAAGATGAACCATGGGCAGTTATGACATCCACCTTGAAGACAGATCGCCAGCCGCTTACTTGGACATTGAAGACACATTTTGTCACAGGTGGCGTTCAGAATCATGAGAAGACTATAATAATCACCTCCATTCTAGACTGTCAAGATGTTCATGCGAGACAGTTTGCTCGCCATATTGCACCATTGGCCACTTATAAAGCCCTGGAGTCTCTGAGGCCTGATAAAAGAAGGAAGATGGATGATCCAGAGTGTGATTGGTACAGATGGTTCGATATGTATGATATTACTATTGCCTTGAGCCGTCTCTTTATGCCGACTGATCCGGAATGGCCGCCACTAATACATGAATTGATTGAAAAGCCGGCTGTGATTACAGATAAGAGGCAGTTGCTAAGTGACTACACTGACACTGGAGAGCCAGATGTTCCATATGAAGAAGGTTTTACAATAGATAGGCTGTGGGCTGGCCTCTTTTCCCTCACTTCCATGCATCCGTCTCTTCTTGTTTCTCTACATTCTCAATTGTTCTCTCGCGTGCCGAGACCGCCGCCAATTATGATCAGCTTTTCTCCAGATTCACTGCAGATTTCTCTCCCGATTCCTCCCTTGCTCCTCGAGCAATTCTCCAAACTCTCCATCACACCCCCGCGCGGGTCATCTCTGATTCAATCTTTCTCCAAACTTTCAATTTCCACTCCTCCTGCTATTCTCCCTTCACATTGCTTTCTTCTAGAAAAGGAAAATAAAAATGAATATAAAGATAAATACGAAAAAAAATGCCAAAATTCCAACTCTTCAGTCCTCCATCTCCGTTGAGGAGACTTCTTATCTCTTTTCCGAGTGTGTCCCGACCCAGGGGCCACTCTTCCATGATTCATTGATAAATCTTTTCTCCCCCTCTGGTGAGGGTCTCCTTCTGTATCACCTCCTGTATCCACTTTTTCACCTCCTTCCTTCAATCAAGCTAGTTGTTCTTCTTCTTCGAATAAAATTCATGGGGTAGATTTTCATAAGAAATCCAAGGGTAAGCAGATTCCGCGTAGATTTTTGTTGGAGTTAGCCAGAAGATGCCAGGCTTGTTTAGCTCTTCCCGATTTTTTGGAAAATCTGATCATCCTGCCAGAGTTGGAATATGAGGATACTAATGTTTCTTATGAGGGTTTGGGTGTCTATGAAATTATGAATGATGAAGACCCTATTGAAGAGGGGGATGAAAGTTATGAAGAATATGAGGACGAGGCTGACGCCTTTGCCAGTGGTATGAGAAGATTTGATGAACCATCAGCCTCAGTAGAAGAGCCTACCAAAGAAGTTAATTTGGGTACAAAGGAAGACCCTAGGATTGTCCTCATCAGCAAGAATTTGCCGCCCTCCGAAGAAGAGGCGCTTATTTTGGTACTTCAAGAATACAAGGACACGTTTGCGTGGAGTTATGAGGATATGCCTGGATTAGACCCTGCGCTCGTTGAACATCGACTTACACTTAAGCCAGGATCTGTCCCGATCAAACAACGGTTGAGACGTTTCAACCCTAACATGGCTTTAAAGATGAAAGAAGAGGTCGACAAGCTTCATAAGGCTAGGTTTGTTAGAGTTGTCCTCTATCCGAATTGGGTGGCTAACATCGTCCCAGTCATGAAGAAAGATGGAAAGGTTCGGATTTGTATAGACTTTCGGGACCTCAACTGTGCGTGTCCTAAAGATGACTTCCCCCTCCCTCATATTGATGTTCTGATTGATAATACGGCAGGATTTGAGACTCTCTCTTTCATGGATGGTTTTTCAGGTTATAATCAGATTCGCCTGGCTGAAGAAGACCAAGAGAAGACATCATTCACTACACCATGGGGTACTTACTGCTATGTGGTCATGCCTTTTGGACTCAAGAATGCTGGAGCCACCTATCAGAGGGCTATGATGGCAATTTTTCATGATATGATCCATATTTATATTGAGGTGTATGTGGATGACCTGGTAGTAAAATCAAGGACAAGGATTGAGTATCCTGGGGTTTTGGCTAAAGTCTTGCAAAGATCACGAGAATATCAGTTGAAAATGAACCCCAAGAAGTGTGTATTTAGCGTTTCATCAGGGAAATTGCTTGGATTTATTGTTAGCAAAAGGGGAATTGAAGTTGATCCCAACAAGGCGAAGGCCATCAAAGACATGCCTCCTCCCAAGAATTTGAAGAAAGTTCGAGGATTAATCGGGAGGTTGCAATTTATTCGCCGCTTCGTCTCCCAGCACTCACAAAGATGCAGGCTGTTTTACGAGCTTACTAAGCCGGGGGTCCAGTTTAATTGGGATGACAAGTGTCAGGCAGCTTTTGACGGATTGAAGGATTATTTGGCCAATCCTCCTGTCCTGAGGCCGCCAATTCCAGGCAAACCGCTTATCCTCTATGTTTCTGTCCTGGATGACTCTGTGGGTACTGTCCTAGCTCAAGTGGATGAAGAAGGGAAGGAGAGGGCAGCACACTACTTGTCTAAACTTCTCAACCCTTGTGAGCAGAGGTACTCAGCCATGGAGAAGACCTGCGCTGCTTTAGTCTGGGTAGTTCAGAAGTTAAAACATTATTTCTTAGCTCACGAGGTTCACCTCATTGCTCGCATGAATCCGATTAAATTCCTTCTTGAAAAATCTGTTCTTACCGACCGATTGGCATGCTGGCAAAGCTTCCTTTCATAGTTCGACATCACTTACATTCAGCAGAAAGCTATCAAAGGCTACGCCATTGCCGAACATCTTGCTCACCACCCTCTCCCCGATTTGATCCTGTCAATTCAGAGTTTCCAGATGAGGAACTGATGTCCATCAATCAACCCCATGATTCTATGTGGACGTTACATTTTGATGGAGCTCTAAATTCCCAAGGAAGAGGGATCGGCATGGTTCTTTTAACACCAGAAGGGGTCACCATCCCATTTGCTGCTCAGCTCACTTTCCCTGTCACAAACAATATAGCTGAGTATGAGGCTCTTTTGGCCGGCCTTCAAACCGCTCATAGATATGGTGTTACCCAATTACGAATTATTGGTGATAGTCAGCTCATTCTGCGCCAAGTGCTTGTCAAGTGCCGCACTATCAATCCTACGCTCAAGCCCTACCAAGAGCTTGCTTCAGCTTATGCCAAACTCTTCACCAAGTTAATCTTCATTCATGTCCCTCGAAGCCAGAACATCCTAGCCGACGCTCTTGCCTCTTTGGCCTCTGCTCTAGTCTTCCCTCCTGAGCGTGATTTTCATGTTCCTCTCATTCATCAGCGTGACACTCCAGCTATTAAGGATCGTGCATTCCTCAATATTAGGGATAAGGTGCTCGAGAAGGTCAGGCGGAGTGAATCTCTTAAAGGTAAAGAGGGCATGTTGTTAGATTGGGAAGAAGAATTGGCTGATGAAGAGAAACCTTGGTATTATGAGATTGCCAGGTATTGCAATGATCAGTCCTATCCCGAGGAGGCCACAGCAGAAGAGAAGAAAGCAATCAGAAGAGTGGCTCAACGTTATGTTTTGGTTGAAGGTGTGCTCTATAGAAGAGGGCTCACAGGTGTGTTATTAAGATGCCTCGATGATGACGAATCTTGCAAGGTCGTAGAAGAGGCGCATTCTGGAGTGTGTGGTGGTCATGTGAACAGCCAGATGCTAGCTAAGAAGATCCTTAGGCTAGGTTTCTATTGGCCAACTCTAGAAGAGGATTACTCCATTTATGTTCGAAGGTGTGTTAAGTGCCAACTGCACGCCGACAAAATTCATTCTCCTGCTTCTTCACTCCATCCTATGTCCTCCCCATGGCCTTTCTCGATGTGGGCTTTTGATATCATTGGACCTCTTGGTGATTCAAACCTCCTGACCAAGCAAAAGTCGTTCATCCCGACAGCAACGGAATACTTCTCCAAGTGGGCGGAAGCGGAAGCATTCATGGAAATCAAAGCATCAACTGTCTGCAAGTTCATAATGAAGAACATCATCGCAAGGTTCGGCATCCCAAGTATCATCGTCACCGACAATGGACCTCAATTCATCTCCCAAGAGCTCAAGGATCTCTGCAACAGGTATAACATTACATTACATCATTCTTCTCCCTATTATCTGCAGGGCAATGGCCAGGCAGAGGCCACTAATAAAACTTTGATCAAAATTGTTAAAAAGACGTGTGAGGCTAATAAATTTTTGGATTGGCCAGACAAGCTAGTTGAACCTCTCTGGGCCTATCGCACTTCCATTTATACCCCTACTGGGCAAACCCCTTTCGCCCTTACTTATGGAATGGAGGCGGTAGTCCCTTATGAGATTCTCATTCCATCTCTGCGAGTACAATTGGACAAGGAACTCTCTGTTGATGAGCATCGTGATTCACTCCTTGCCCAATTGGAACTCCTAGATGAGAAGCGTCTGGTCGCTGCTGAGCATGCGCGCGTTTATCAAAACAGGCTGTCACATTTTTATCAAAAGAAAGTAATTGAGAGAAAATTCAAAGTCGGTGAGATGGTAATCAAGAGAATCTTTGTAAAACCTGGTGGGCCCCGTTCAAAACTCCAACCAAACTGGGAAGGACCATTCATCATAAAAGATGTTTATCCTAGCAATGCTTATAAATTGATTAATGCTGAAGGACAAGAGCTAACTCATCCTTGGAATGGTCTGTACCTTAAGAAATACTATCCCTAATTCAACAAAAAAAAATAAAAATTTTCAAAATCCAACCAAACAAAATAAAAAATTTCAAAATCTATCCAAAAATATAGAAATTTTCCAAAATCCAAAAAAAAAATAGAAATTCTCCAAAAAGAATGAAATTTTCAAGATGGTTGCCATGATTGCAAGGACGCAAGGTCCGAAAGGTTAAAATTCAGTATTCATTCATCAGTCTTGTTAACTCAAAATGGGGTCGACACCCAATCACACTACACGCTTACCCTTGAACTCAAGTGGTGCAAAATCCGATGGAAAGTCAAAACCTGACTAAAGGTGAAGACAATACCCATTCTTTTCCTCTTCGGCCCATAAGGGAGGAAGGAAGGTCTCGGGGTAGACCCGCAAAGCCTATCCGCCGCCCTAGTAGGTGGAAGTCAGGGCCCAAAAGGGAACAAAATGCCACAAAAGCCCAAGTACAATTAGGTTTTTTTCATCAATGCAAATCAGGCTCGAAGTGAAAGTCAAATCGTGAAAGAAAAGCATGACAAGAGGGCAAAGTCCCCGCAAGGAAAACCTTGGGCGTATGCATGCAATACAAAAGAGGCAAAAGGCAGTAAAATTTCCCTATGCCAAAGACCGAACCCCAACAGGCATAGGGTAGGGGAGGTAGTTTTACCTTAAGCTTTTCAGAATCCTTTATGGGCTTCCTTATATTTTCTTCCATCTCTTTCTTTGTGGTAAGTCATAAACCAGCAGAATGGTCGAGACTGACCTAGGAGATTGCACCGGGCGAGATCTTGCGTATAAGTTTAACCATTGGCACGTCGACCCCTTTTTGATTAATCAAGAAAGGTCAATGAATCCTCAATGATGACCGTGTAGGACCCAGTGCCGTAGTAGCTTTGTCAACCTAATGCTGAAAACAGGAAAATTAACGCCTTTGAATGAGGCGCCTTTTCTGAAATTAACACCTGTGGAGAAGGTCGTCTTTTTTTAAATAACGCCCTTGTGTGGGCCGTCTTTTCAACAAAATTCAAAAAACGTTTCTCAAATTAATGCCGTCACCTTGGGCGTCTTTTGTTTGAATAACGACCTAATCTAAGGCGCGTCTTTTGAAAAATAAATGAAAAAAAATAAATATAAAAGAAAAAGAAAAGAAAAGAGGAAATGGGGTTTATTCTTCATGTGCGTGCTTGCATTATTGCATAGGGCATCTTGATTATTATTTGCATACGTGTGCTTGCGTGTTGCATCTCCCTTTATTGGTTATTTCATTTACCTTATTTGATTAAAGGCTTGGCCCCTTGACCCGCTATCCAGGTCAAAAATAAAGACGTCCCTTGCTTATTGAGTGTTTATTCAAGTGTGAACCACAGCTGCAGATACAGGGCAAAGTAAGATAAAACAAAAGAACCTGGAAAAGAAGCAAAGTACACAACCACAAGTACACAACTACACAAGTGCTCAGGTAACAAAAAAAATGTGTCAATCTCATATATATACATCATGAATATCTGAGTACAGGTGTGAGGGTGGAGGAGTACAAGTAAGTCTCTCAGCTCTCGCCTCCACCCTCCTCTCTCCTACTCTCTACCTCGTCCTCGCCGTCCCGAGGAGGCGCTGGTGGAGGGGGCATGGGCCCCCGTGAAGAAGATGGAACTCGAACCTGGCCCCCTGCCTCGCACCTCTCTCGAAGAGAAGAACCCGCCACAAAGGTGGAGCTGGTGAAGGAGTATCCCGCAGCACGCGCTCGCTCACGCCCTCGCTGGAGGCGCTCCTCAGACACTCGTAGCCGCTCCTGAGAAAGGGCCAGCTGCGTCCTCAGGTCCGCCAGCTCACTCTCGCGCACCGCCACCTACTCCTGGTACCGGGCACGGTCCGTCTGCTGCTGCTCGTGGTGCCGGTCACGATCCGCCAGGTGGTCCTCTCGCTCTCGAGCGCGCTCTCGTCGCTCCAGCTCAAGGGCAACCCGCAACTCTGCCACGTCCTGAGGCAGCTCCTCCCGTCGCCTCAGGGACCGCTCCAGCTCTGTAATCCGCTGCTCGCGGATCGCCAACTCTGTCCCGGCCAGGGCAGCCTGGGTACGTGCCGCCTGTAACTGTCTGGTCTACAAATAGGTAAACAAATCATCAGTTCCATTGTGCAATAATTCATGAAATAAGCAATGCATGACGGAAAGTAAATCACTCACCTAGGCAGTCATCGCCTGCTGTCCCTCGTAGACGCAAGTGAGAGCGGCTCGAAGCTCCTCAGTCTGAAAAATGAATTTCATCAGTGCACATTGAAATATATAATCAATAATTGAATGAGGTTTGAGTTTTGGAATTTACCCGTGAGGCGAGGTCGCGCTCTGCAGCCTCGGCCCGTGTGACCGCTCCCACTAGCTGCTCTGTTAGTGCGGTCACCTCTGCACTGGGTCCCCTCGAGCTGGAGGCTTCCCCTGCATCTCTCCCTACGGCTCCCTGCTGGGCACGCTGCATTCATTGAAATCGTTAGTGGCTAATCATCAATAATTCAACAAAAATTCATTTGCATATAGAAATAATTTAAACACTCACCAGGGTCTCGAGGTCAGCCCGTGTGGCAGCTAGATGGTCCTCCAGGCTGTGTAGGTGGGCCTGGGCATCCATCGCCGCTATGTCCCGTGCATCCTGCATCCATTTCATATTAGTCACATGATAGATACATAAGCATTTGCATTTAATTTAGAAATAGTTGCATTCATACATACCCCTAGGACCCTCATCTGGGGTCGGCCGGCATAAACCTCCCAGTAGCGTCGGAGGTACTCGGAGCTGTCGGTCGCTTGGGAAGTGACTCGGGTCCCGCCTTGCCGCCAGTCGGCGTACTGCTCCTCGAACAGCACCCTCCAGTCGATCGCCTTCGTGCGACCGCGCGTCTTCTTCCCGATTCCTCGCGGCTCCCCTACCTCTATCCACTCCTGGTGTAGGCCCAGGGTCCTCATCACCAGTCTAAGCCGTAACGGCTCGATCTCGCTCAAGCAGTGAACCCAAAGCTCATGCTCAAAGCGAGGTCGCCCTGCTATGACCCATGGCTGACCCTCGTCGGTCATCCCCTCGTAAGGCCTCCATCGCACCTGCATCCATGAACATGCATGTCATCTCATCATAATCATAATAAATTCAAATAAAGATTAAAAAAAGCATAACATTCATACCAGTGAGGGAGGGAAGTCTCGGAACTCTCTCCGTAGCACCCACAACTCGTAGCCGAGTGGGGCACCAAACACCACCGGCAGCCAGCGCCGTGCTAGAGGGAAAGCCCCCTCACCTCCTGGCCGTGGATCGACACGCCCCATGGGCATGTACAGATGGCTCCAAACCTGCATCCATGCATTGCATTAGTAAGGCATTCACATGCATAAAAAAGAAGAAAAAAGAAAAAAAGAAAGAAAAAATATATATATATAAGTGCATACCTGAAGAAAAGGTGAGAAGCCACTGACGGTCGTCTCTCGTCCTGTCCCCGTGGACAGGTCGGCTAGTAAGTGCGCCAGCAGTGCTGCTCCCCAGGCGTATCTACCGACTCCCTCTAAGTCCTCGAGGATCCCTAGGAATCGGCAGTTGATGACGTCGCCCTTCGTGCCGAGCAATAGCCTCCCGAGCAGCAGCAGTAGGAACATCCTCAAGTCTCGGTCTGCTCTCTCCCTGTCGGCTGGGTCCTGGCAATAGGCTGCCTAGCCCCATCGATCAACCTCTGTGAGAACTGCTCTAAGGACTCCCCTGACCTATGCCTAGCATCCCCTAAGCCCATCACTATAGTCAGGTCAGTGCGGAAGATAGTCCTACACTCGCTAGGTGTCTCGTAGACCATCTCTAACCCTAGCAGTCTCTCGGCCAGCTCGGTATAGTCTGGTAAGGTGATCCCGCTCACTGCCTCACCATCTACCCTCAACCCTGTAATCCTAGCCACATCCTCTAGGGTAGGAACCATATGACCCCAAGGCATCAGGAATGCCCCGCTAGTCCTATCCCATCTCTCCCTCAGAACCTGGATAAGTGGTAGGTCAGGCCTAATGGGCTCTATGCTAAGGAAGGCCCCGAACCCCATAGCATCTACCCTCGCTTGCTGGAACTCGGGGAGGCCGTAATATGCTGCCCGGACCATGACCCAGGAGATCCGTGTCCTCATCAACCCCTGCATGCATAAAGAAAGAAATTTTGGCTTAATTGTTCAATTATTCTTGTTGAAATTCACTTAATTGCCTTGGTTGAGATTTTGATATTTGATTTAATTAACGACCATCCCAGGTCGTGGTTTGTTTAATTGGCGCCCCTGAGGAGGGCGTGGTTTCTAAGTGAGCTTTGAGTTAACAACCTACCCTAGGTCGTTGTTTATCTAAGAGACGCCCCTGTGGGGGGGCGTGGTTTTGAGGTTAATTTCTAATTTCCTAAAGTTTTTTTTAATTGACGCCCGTACCAGGGTCGTCATTTGCTTAAGTAACGCCCCTGTGTAGGGCGTTTTCTGTTAAAATGGATTTTGGGTATTAATAATTTATTCTGGAATTAATGAATGGACGACCACTCCTATGGTCGTTATCTGTTGAATTGACGCCCCAATGGGGGGCGTTGTTTTCCAGGGTTTTCAAAATAAAATCAAAACAGCATGCGAAACAATTCATAAAAAAAAATATTTAAAAAAATGCATGGAAATTAACGGCATGATTGATAAAACATGATGATTCCAATTAACGACATGCTACAGGGCGTGTTCTCATGAAATTAATTTGTTTCAAAATAAAGAAAATGAATTGACGACCCCAGGTATGGGCGTCTTTTCTTTAATTCACGACACCCATGAGGGGTCTCTTTTCTGAGTTTCGAGCTTTCTAAACCCGAGGGCTATGGAAAATACCGAAAAAAGAAAATAAACTTGAAAAAAAATGGAAAATGGGTTGGGGTCCTACCTTGTGGCGTTTGGGTTCTTCCCGTGGAGGGCGTGGCTGACGAGGCCGCCGGAGTTGGCCGGGGCGAGGAGCGGCCGCCGCCGTGGCCGGTGGCTCATCACCGTCTTCGTGTTCACCGTCACCACCTTCCTCCTCACCGCCGTCTTCTCCTTCTCGGTTGCCCTCTTCGTCTTCGCCATCATCATCTTCTTCGCCTCGTCCTCCGGCCTCGTCGCCGGCTGTCGCCGTCGAAGCCTCCTCGGCCGCCGGATCTTCCTCGGCCGCCGCGGGGGGGGGGGGGGGGGGGCATCCTCGTGGGCATGTTCGCCCTCCAAATCCACGACCTCCGGTGTGGCCACCCTCTGCCGTTTAAGTCCGCCAGCCATGGTTAGGGCTAGGGTGTAGAGAGGGGTGTAGAGAATGAGAGAGAATTGATAGAGATGAGGGGAGGTTTTCGGTTAGGGTTGCAGTGGGAGAGAAGAGAGAAAGAAGGAAAGAGGACGAAGGAAGAAGAAGAAAAGAGGGAAAGTTAAGTCGAACGGTCAAAAAGAATTAACGACTCCAGTAAAGTCGTGTCTTGTTAAGAAAATGACTGGCCTAGAGGGCGTCTCTTCTATGGTTAACGACGCGTTCTGGGACGTGATTTCTTTTCGCATGGGGAATGGCAGACGTCGTCAGAGGCATTTAATGGGAATTGATTGACACGATGGGAATAATGATTATTTTTTTTGATTAACGACGTGTCTGAAGGCGTGGTTTACATAAAACGTGGCGTACCCTAAGGCGTTACTTTTGGGTCTTTAACGAAATCTTTTTGGAATATGAATCGAATTAACGCCTTGTCTTAAGACGTTATTTAGTTAACGCCCACGGGTGAAGGCGTCAATTATGAGAGATCAATCATTGAAGACGACGTATGCTGAGGCGTCATTTATGGAATTGACGACATTGGCTGAGTCGTTATTTGCAACAGAACCGCAGGTTATTGGAAGATTTGATCAGAATCATTGTGTTATGGCTCAATCAGAATATTATCATTGATTTATTGGAAGAAAAAGATTACATTGCTTCAATGAGCCATTTTGGGCCTCAAGCTTCTTAAAGCTATTACATAAGATTTCCACTGATCTCTGTCTTCTTCTAAGTTCTCCACAGGATGATGAGCCTTGTTGATTTTCCACAGAGCTTGGATAGTTGTGCACTCTTCTCCATCTTCGTTGCTGCCAATATCCCGTGTCTTGATCGGAGAAAGATGAGATGGATCTTCAAGCATTTGTCGTGGAAGCCCAAGTTGAGGAAGGCACCGATGTGAGTTATACAGAATGAAGTTTGAAGCGCCTATGAGTCGAAGGTCCGTGCCGGGGGAGAATCGTGCGCGGAGTTCTTGAGTCTTGAGTATTCCCGGGGCGCAAGTAAAAAGGTTCTTTGGCATTACCTTGAGATGTTCTCTCCATTCCACTCTCTTTTTGATTTGAGGTATCCGGTTCATCACTCTATTGCTTATTCCTAATGAACCGGTCATGTAAGAAAGTGGGCTTTTTGAGAAGATTCTAGAAGGTTGTTGGGCCTCTTCACATGGATCAAACTTGAAGTGGAGATCTACCCAACTTGAGAATGCTAGCATGCATCCATAGATGGGTCTTCCCATTGCCGCCGAGGTAAGCTCACTATAGAGATAAGCTAGAATTGCCGCTCCCGCTCTCTCTCCTTCCCATAGGCTCACTATTGCGCTTAATTGGGTTTCTTCCAAGAAGTCTTCCGTGGATGGAAATAGGATTGCTCCTGCCAAGCACACCACGAAAGCTTTTGCCACCCGCTCTATCTCTTCGTCTTCTTTAGCTTGATCGGATCTCTTGTATACCCAAGAAGCAAGCTTTAGGAGATTGATTCCCTTGGAAGCTTTGATTTGGTTCACTATGTTTGGGCTGGGAATTAAACTTGTTAGTAGCTCATGTGAAGAAACCGGTCTTGGCATGATGGCCATTTTTTCCTCTTCTCCTTACTTCATCTTCTTTAGGCCTAAGATCATCTCTAGTTCTTCTAACAGGATTGTGGCCTCAAAAGTTGAGAATAGGAAGGTATGAGTGGAAGGGTGCCATATTTCAATTAGAGCTCCTATGGCAGCCCAATCAAGGTGAATCTGGTCATAATGTTTGGCATGGGTGACTAGACTTAAGAGGTGCCATCTTGCTAAGTAGACCCTCATGTCTGAAGAGAACTTGGAGAGAAGAAGAGGCAGCCACTTAATCTTTGTGAATCTCCTGGCTCTTGGAACATTTGGATAATCCTATAGGTAAAAGAAAGGAACAGAGAGAAGGATGAGAATACAGAACAGAAGGACTATGAAGATATGAAAGAAAGAGCAGAAAGAAACAATTCCACTTTACCTGGTTCATGGCAATTCGACTGCAGATATGCCCATTGATTTCGGTTAATCTGAGAGTGGAACTCTTGGATCTTTTAATAGCTCTCTCCATCTTCGGTCTGCAGGAAGAGCTTGAGCGGTCGCAGCACCCGTGAACAGACAGAGGAAGCAGAAGAAGCAGGAATTCGATGAATGTGCTTTGATCATAAGGAAGTTTCTTCCTTTTTATAGAAGTTTGGGGAATTTAATGCCCGTTCGGAGTTGCAGGTTGATTACCGTTAGGATTGGGCTTAGCTTTCGAGTCGGAGACGGAAGCGCGTTGTTAATTAACGTCCTCTCTTGGGGCGTCAATTGTTGAATTGACGACTTGACCGAGGTCGTGTTTTATTTCGCGTCTCCAGGAGGGTCGTCTTCTTCTTGAACTCTCGGTGCATTTAACGCCTTGATGAAGGGCGTTTTTCATATTTTTGACGCCTTGATGTCAGTCGTCTTTCATATGTTGACGCCATGAACTCCAGTCGTTATTTTGTTAACTTGCATATTTGATTCTCCATATGCTTTGATGAACTTAAGTGCTATCTTTTAATTGGAGTTATTTTTGGTCAAGCACTTATGATCATATTTTGCTTTGCTTTGAGAGAACTAATGAACTTTTGAGTGCAGAAGATTGCAGAGTTCGAGGAGCGTGGGTCATGTGTGGGAGTATCATTGCTCTGTTTTTGTATTTCTTTCCTGTAAGCATTGTTACTATATGGTATCTACGCTATTATAGCATATCAAGGACCATGCGGTTCTGATGAACCTAGAATTTGAGTTCCCCTTCATAAAAAATAATGATAATTCCAGGAGAGTCTTGATCACACGGATAGGCCGTTGAGTCATTAAAGGTCTGGGACGATGGTTCCACTTTCTGAGTTGATGCGTGGACAAACGGGCTTCGGCTTAGTGTCAGCTTAGAGATCTGGATTCTTGACCAAATCTAGATGGCTTAGCAATATTATCCTTAATTATTCTATATTTTTAGTTTGTTTTATCTTTTCCTTTTAGCCCAGCATGCATCATGTAGGACTTTGAGCTTCATGATGAAAATCTTCATATTATGGCAATAATGAAGGTCACTCGCTCTTGTTTGAGTTGACATGAGAAATTCCACTCTAAATTGAGTACTTTATTCTCTTTGAAGCCGCTCAGGCTAGTTCCTTGAAACTGTTCCTTTTGCTGGATCTTCATCTCGATTCCCTTTATTTTTCTACAAATCCACCTTGGTTGTAGCACGTCCACATTGGCTGGTAACCGCTCTCCAATGGTGCCTCCCTGTCGTGCCCACGCGCACATTTTATTTGCTTAGTTTAGTCTCCTTTATCCAACAAATCGATGCTTCCTTGGAATCACCCGGAGTTTGTTTCACTCAGAATCTTGGAAAGATTTCTAATGCTTAGTGTCTGAGGCGTGTCACATCACACCTTGGCATCTACTTATCAGTTCGCTCCACTTCATTTCGCTTGTTGCACTTTCACCTTCATTCTGTCTCACTCCCTTGCAAAGCAGACGCCAAGGCGGGGCAGCTGTAGACACGCCAAAATTGACGCTATGTTGATCAAATCTCATGTCACCATGATAACACCCCAAAGTGAACTTCAATATTTCTATAATATAAAGTTTTTCTATTTTTGTGTGTTTTTGTGATTTATTCTTGGGTTTTTGGTGATTAACGACTTGAAGAAGGGCGTGTTTTAAATAGCGATCTAATCTGGGGCGTGTTCTTAAGAAAGGACGACCACATGGAAGGGCGTCAATTCCTGGTATTTTACGAGTATCGCCCCGATTGAAATCAATGATTAACGCCCTTCCATAGGGCGTGTTTTTGTTTAACGCCTTTGATTCAGGCGTCTTTTCGCAATTTTTCAAATTAAGAAGGTTTTGTTACCAAAATTGAATCCAGGAAGTGACGCCTTTATCCCGGTCGTGTTTTGAATTAACGCCCTGGAGCTGGTCGTCAATTCGAAATTGACGCCCTTTGGTAGGTCGTGTCTCACCCTTCCGTGTCCTGCTTAAACTCGCCTTTCTTGAAGAGTTCCCTGCCTTTCTTGGTCACCTTGCTCGATCTGGGAACTAGAGTCCTTGCCGTTGACGACCACTGCCTATTCTTATCTTCCCAAATTTGTGTTTATCTTGATCGAAACCCTATAAAAGAGTCGCCTGGTCGATCTCGCGCGGGGTTAGGGAGATACATACATACACACATAGATATACACACACAGAGTTTCACGGGTGCTGGCGATTGAGATTGAGAGATTGATTTCTCTTCTGCTTCCTCCTGCTGCCACATCCGTAGCAAAGTGTCTTCCCTTTACTATTTACAGGAACATCAAGGATATTTTCTTCTCTTCATTGTTGTCTATTCATCTCATCATCGTATAGCCTTTTGCTTGCATTAGTTTTCATTGCATCTCTTCTCCTCTCCCTAATTCTCTAGGGGTTTTAAAAATAAATGAAAGGTGCACACTTTATGCTCTTCTTTCATCACTATCTTTCATCTTGGGATTGATACTACACTCACGTTTGGCTGATCTCCTTTTCTTTTACTTTTTTGTTCTTTGTTTAAGGGTAATCAAAGAGGAAGACCCCCTTCATCGGCTGGTCGATAGAAGGTGGAGGAAGGAACCCACATCCATCCCGCATCCTATTATCACAAGGTATTCGCGATCATCTTTCCTTCTTATTGAGGTAACCCCTCTGGCGATCACTCTCCTTAGTAGCACCACGTGCTCTTTTACTCCCTTTTTCATTATTCTCCTTATGCTTATGCATATTGCTTATTTTTCTTAAAAAGTGGATTATTTTCCATGATTCACAAGGACCTGCTAGACAAAGGCTTCATTCGACCTAGCACATCCCCTTGGGGAGTGCCAGTCTTATTTGTCAAGAAGAAGGACGGTTCCCTCAGATTATACATTGACTACCGGCAGTTGAATCAACTCACCATCAAGAATAAAAACCCACTGCCGCGTATTGATGAATTGTTTGACCAACTTTTGGCGCGGAGTACTTCTCCAAGATCGATCTCAGGTCAGGCTATCATCAACTAAGGGTCAAGGATGAAGATATTCACAAGACTGCTTTCCGAAGCCGATACAGACATTATGAATTTATGGTTATGCCGTTCGGTTTAACTAATGCACCTGTTGCATTCATGCAACTGATGAATAGTGTGTTCTGGCCTTATCTTGACCAATTTGTGGTCGTATTCATCGATGATATCCTAATCTATTCAAAGACAAAGGAGGAACATGAGGATCATCTAAGGATTGCCTTGCAAACATTGAGGGAACACCAACTTTATGAGAAATTAAACAAATGCAAGTTTTGGCTTAAGGAGGTCTCTTTCCTTGGCCATATCATTTCTAAGGCATTGCAGTAGATCCTTCTAAGGTTAAAGCTGTTAAGAACTGGAGCCGACCGAACACGGTATCTGAAGTTCAGAGTTTCATTGGCTTGGCTGGTTACTATAGAAGATTTATCAAGGATTTCTCCAAGATTACGGCTCCTTTGACTAGACTCACCAGAAAGGAAAACCCTTTTGAGTGGACGAAGGAATGTGAAGAAAATTTCTTGGCTCTTAAGGAGCGTCTCACCACGGCACCTGTATTGGCGTTGCCTGTTGAATGCGGCAAATTTGAAGTATACACTGATGCATCTGGCATTGGTCTAGGGAGCGTGCTCATGCAAGATAAAAAGGTCATTTGCTATGCTTTAAGACAATTAATGAAACATGATGAAAATTATCATGTTCATGACCTAGAGCTGGCTGCTGTAGTATTCACTTTGAAGATTTGACGTCATTATCTTTATGGAGAGAAATTTATTATATATTCAGGTCACAAGAGCTTGAAATATCTCTTTTCTCAAAAAGAGTTGAATATGAGGCAAAGGCGATGGTTGGAGTATCTCAAGGACTTTGATTTTTCTATTCAATATCACCCTGGGAAGGCAAATGTTGTTGCCGATGCGCTCAATAGGAAACCAATAGGGAAGTTATCCAGTCTGAAAGGTATGTCCAATCTTATTTCTAAATTTACTCAGTTGAATTTAGATGTTGATCTGAAGACAGAAGATTACTTTATAGCCAATATTAGAATACAACCAACATTGATTGAAGATCTAATAAAGTTACAAGAAAAAGATCCAGTATTGTTGGAGATTAAGGCTGATTTGGAGCAACGATCGGATTTCTCTATTGCAAATGATGGAAGATTATTGTTTCGAGGTTGTATTTGTATTGCTAATCATGTTGATACTAAGAAGATGGTCTTAGATGAAGCTCATAAAACTAAGTATACCGTTCATCTTGGTGCTACCAAGATGTACCAAGATCTTAAAAGAAACTATTGGTGGCCCAATATGAAGAGAGAAATTGCAGACTACGTATCATGTTGCCTTACTTGCCAGTAAATTAAGGCAGAACATCAAAAGCATGTTGGAAAGCTACATCCCTTGGAAATTCCGGAATGGAAATGGGAAAGTGTAGGAATGGATTTTATCATGGGACTGCCAAGTCAAGAGGTGGACATGATGGATTATGGGTAATCATAGACCGTTTAACAAAATCAGCTCATTTTCTACCTATTAAAATTGTTGTGCCCATGTGGTTTTGGTTTTGATGATGGTTTTAATGATGGCTTTGATGATTGGTTTTTGATGTGAGTTAATCACTATGAGTCATCATGCTGTGAGAGTCATCATGCTATTATTCAGTCTATCAAATGTTCAGTCATCTTGCTGCTCAGTTTAGTTTAACATTTTTGATGTTCAGTCATGTTAACTGATGCATAAAGCATTCATTGCTACACTCTACTTAGTTAGTATGAACAGTAGTGGGTCGACCCACTCTTGCTGATGCGTCGACTCATCAGAACACTGATTGTCTGGTTTGTCTAACTTCAAGTCTACACATCATCAGTTGAACGTAAAGTGTATACGTTGCAGCGTCAACTCATTGGGCTGCAGCGTCAACTCAGCAAGTATGCACATCGCCTTCAGGCCTTCAAGTCTATACACTCTATACTCATTCAGTCTGTACACTGGTTTTCATGCATGTTAAACTCCAAGTCTATACAGCCTGCCTCTTCTACTCAGTGTACATACTTATTCATTTGCTGTTTCAAAGTCCATATAATGGCTGTTGAACTGTGAAGCCTATACATTGTCTGATCATTCATCTTCATGTCTATACAACGCTAAGTCAATACATTGAACTGTTCTCCAAAGTCTGCACATTGGTCTTCGAATTCAAAGTCTGTACATTGGGTTTTCACATGAAGTATGTACAGCCGTTCACTGTTGAAGTCCATACACTGGTCGGTGGAATTTGAAGTCTATACACTGACTCGTTTCATTTCCTCAGAGTCTGTACATCCACAGTGAAATCCAAAGTCTGCACATTGATCTTCGAATCCAAAAGTCTATACAATGGTCTTCGCACTTGAAGTCTATACATTCGATGTGCAGAGTTGATGTCTATACATTTGCCTCCATGTTTCTAAGTCTATACATTCGCTGTAGAGATCTCTGTCAAGTCTATACATCGACCGTCTTGCTTTAGCTTAAGTCTGTACAGAGTCAGCGTCTCGTTGACCGTCTCTTGTTGTGTCCTCATGTTATTTCTGTGTTTGTGTCTTCATGTTGTTTTTATGTCTTCGTGTTGTTTTTGTGTCTTCGTGTTATTTTTGTGTTTGAGTCTTCATGTTATTTATGTGTTTGTGTCTCCGTGTTATTTTTATGTCTTCGTGTTGCTTCTTTCTATCTTCGTCCAGGTTTCCTCTGATCGAGTGTTTTACTACCGTTTTACTCCGTGTTATTTCCTTCTCACCTCGTGCTGTTCTCATCTGACTTCGTGTCGTTCCCTTTGTAGTGTTAGCTTTGTTACTGTGGTACCTCGTGTCATTCTCTATTTACCTCGTGCTGTTCTCATCTGACTTCGTGTCATTCTCTTTGTAGTGTTAGCTTTGTTACTGTGGTACCTCGTGTCGTTCTCTCTTTAACTCGTGATGTAGTCATCTTATGTACCTCGTGTCATTCTCAGTATAGTGCATCTTTTGTTGTTCCTACACACCTCGTGCAGCTTTAGCTTGAGTGTCAACCGACTTATTTCAGGTATATATATAGAGAGAACCCTGAGTATTAATGGTTTTAATCTCTTTGCAGGAGAAGAAGAAAAACAAAAAGAAGAAGGTGGTCCGAGGAAGAATATTCCCCAGTGACTGGGCGGCACGTGATCCGAAGCTGGAAGGGCAGACAGGATTGTGACACGTGTGCTGAAGCTGGCTGAGAGACTAACACGTGGCCACAAGTTCTGGGCGGGAAATGTGGAAGCCACACGCGCCCAGTGCTGCCCTCCTGCTGGCTGCTGCTTATAAAAGGAAGCCTTCATCCAACAGATGAAGACTGATCGAAGAAGAAGCCTGGAGAGCAGAAAGCCCTTCGATCTAGAAAAAAAAAGGAGGAAGAAAAAGAGAAGAAGAAGAAATAGAAGAAGCGTGAGCCGAAGAAAATAGAGGAGCATAGATCGTGAGAGTGAAAGAGCAGAAGAAGAAAAGAGCTGCAGTAGAAAGCAGAAGAAGAAGAGAAATAGAGAGTTAGAGAGCTTGTGAGGGTAAAGAGAAAAAGAAAGTGAGAGAGAAGAGAAGAGGAAGAGAAGCTTACCTGAAGATCTGTCTACTGGACCGTGGATTAAATCCAGGCCAGTCAGCTCCATGCGAGCCACATCTGTGTTATCTTTCTTTACAGCTTTCTGATCGTTGTGTATTTTTCCTTTCTTATTTTTCCCTTTTCATTTGGTTAGCTTTGTACTTCCGATCCTCTGGATTGAGGTCGGGTCCCTCCTGGTCTGGAGGAAGAGAGGTATGTGACCTCTAGTTTGCAAGTGGCTGGAAGTCACTTGTGTGTTCCCTCCGTTTGGAGGAAGGGAGATCTGATCTCCGGTTCTGGGCTTGTGGGTTGCAAGTCCAGGTGTCCCTCCTGGTCTGGAGGAAGAGAGGTCTTCGACCTCTGGTTTGCTGGTGACTGGGAGTCACTGGTGTGTTCCCTCCGATTTGGAGGAAGAGAGACTGTGCGTCTCTAGTTTCCAAGTGGCTGGGAGTCACTTGGGGTGTCCCTCCGGTTGGGAGGAAGAGGGGAGGTTGTTCCCCTGGTCAAGCTGTGTGGCAGCACCTGTTGCAGACTGAGTCTGCGGTTTCTAGCGTGAGCTAGTGGAAGCCACACTCGGGTTGAGTGTAGGGTGGATGTAGGTCTGCTGGACCGAACCACCTAAAAACCCCTTGTGCACTGTGGTTTGACTTGTCTATTTGTGCGTCCGCTAGGTGATTGCATAGGGGCGCTCCATGTGTTTGGCTTCTGGTTGAGCAGAAGAGTTTATTAGTTTTCAGATTGACTAAATCTGTCTTGTTAGCACTCCAGTGATCTCACTGTGTGTTTGGTTAGTTCCACAACTGCCATTTAGCCTTCAAGTTTGTTTAGTTTGCGAACTAGCATTTTTAGTGAGCGAAATTTTAACTGGGCGAAAGGTTTTTATAAGTCATATTCATTCACCCCCCTCTGAATACTGCACTGAACCCAACACTTGGTATCAGAGCGGTGTCTGCATAGAAGGTCCAGCGACCTGCAGATCTGATTCTGCTGTTTTCGGTGCATTTCTGTTAGATTTGGTTTATTGGGTTGAATTCACTACTTTGAATTAGTTTTGATCTGTGTTAATGGCTCATCCTCCGCTATTCAGTGGTTCACATATTAATTTCTGGCTATATCGTATGTGCAAGCATGTTAACTCTATTAATCCCCAACTGTGGAAGGTTATATCTCACAGTCCATATAAAATTCCTAAGGATATGTCTAAGTGGACTTATGATCACAAGATGAAAAATGATGATAATGTGAGAGCTCTAAATCTAATGAAGGCTGCAATTGATTCTGACGATTTTTCTTTTATCTCAGATTGTAGCATTGCAAAAGAAATTTTTGATAGAGTGACTGCAACACATGTGGAACAGGAAGAAGAATGTCTCATGGTAAGAAGGAGTGATCAATCAGATGAGTCCTCATCCCAGGTAATTTCTGAGACCGAGGATATTAGCCATGATGAGTTAGCTGCCATGCATGAGCATCTTCTAGATAAATATGAAAGAGTCAAATCAGAAAAGAGAAAATTAAGAAAAGAGAAAAATGCTGAAATCACAAGTCTAAAGGCTGAAAATGAAAATCTAAAATCTAAATTGAAGGAATTGATTGAAGAATTACATTCTGATGATAATGCACAGAAAAACTTAATCACTTCCTTGAAAGAAGAAAATGATTCTCTGCTGACTCAGAAGAAGGAAATTGATAAATTAAAAGATAAGCTGATTGAAGAAAACATCCATCTGAAGGAACAAAATAAAAGGCTAATGGTCCTTAACACTGTTTTCTCTGAAAGATGGCTAACGGTAGAAAGAGAAAAATCAGCTTTGAAAGAAAAAGAAGTGAACATTGAATTGAAGTTAAATCAGGAGAATGAGATCCTGAAAAGTCTGAATGATGGGCTACAAAATCAGGTTATTTCGTGTGAAGACCACATTATGACCTTGCAAATTGAAATTGAAAATCTAAACAACTCTCTATCAAAATTTGCCAAAGGTAAAGAAAAAATGGAAGATTCTTTGAATGTGGAAGTCACCAAATTGAATGAAGAGAAAAGGTGCAATTCTCAAGTTAAGCAAGCTGTAAGGAACAAACTATACGCAACATTTGTGAGTAGCTCAAACTTAGCTAGTACTTCTGCACCGTCTTCAAAACAGTCTGATGATCAGAAGATTCAAAAACAAAAGAAAAATGTGAAAATGAGAACACTGAAGAAGAATAGTAAATTTCATGCAAACAAGCCTAAGGCTAGAAAATTTCCAATTATTCACGGAAGGAATGTTGAATGCTTCTATTGTGGAAATTCTGGCCATGTACTTGATGATTGCCTTGTCATGAAGAATGATAATAATAGATTTCATGCTGGGACCTCTTATGCTAAGAAATCCTATTCTGCTCAAAACAGGATATCCAAATGCTTTTACTATCATGAAATGGGTCATCTCATGCATGAATGCAAGACAATGGAGTTAGATGACTTTGCTGCTACTACTGTACAAAAATATCATGCTAGAAATCATGTTCCTAGGAGAAAGAATCTGAATTGCTCTTGTTGTGGGAAGCCAGGTCACAGGGCTGCAATCTGTTGGCTGGCAGGATATCAAAACCAAACTGATTTTGGTAAACATAATTTTTATTCTGTTAACAAAAAATTTCATGTATATGCACATAGAATTCATGCTAACAAGAATGTGCATAAATCAGATTTGAAAACTGCTGCTTCTGGCCATCATTATGGCAAATCTGGACATTTGATGGATGGTCATCCTCTGATGAAATTTAGTGATCATCAAGTTAAAAATGTGCTGAGAAAACCTGCTAGGAGTAATACTGTCATGTCAGGACCCAAGACTTCTTGGGTACCTGTTTGTGCAAAATAACATTGCTATGCAGGTGTGCCTTGGGACTGAAATAAAAGGGATAATGATCCAAGGCACTCAAGAATGAAAAACCACATTCTCACACTTTTCAGGTAATCTCTCTGCATTTCCCATTTTTAAAACTCATTGTATATCTGGTTTGATGTATTCTTGCATATCCTGTTCTTAGTTTCATCTAGTGCATGCATATTAAATTTGTTCTTGCATATTCATTTATCATCTGCCATTTGCACTACTCTCTGATCATGCACTCTGAAACTTCTGTAAATCTAAGCTGCATATATACATGGCTTGGAATTTGCCCTCCCATTAGCTCGTACCTGTCTGTTTTCATCTATATGGGTTCTATATGGCTTTTAGTGCGTTGACGCATTTGGCTGACTGCGTAGACGCAATTGTGCGTCTTTCGTTTGGTCTCTTGTTCACTGCGTCGACGCTGACACTAATGCGTTGACGCATTGGTGTGTATTTGATCCATGTATGCATGCTCACATTTAAAATCTGTCGTGCCTCTCATGAGCACATGTTGAGATGTCAGTGCATAATTCAGATTGATAATTGATTGGAAATCTGGACTGCATGTTGAATTATCATGCTTGACCTCAATGGTATATAAATGGTAAGGTACCAAAAGGCAGGGAAGTCTGTCTGGAGGTTCTTACTATGTGTGAGGTGGTCTTTTAGACCAAGTGCTCCGCCTAGTACCATGGGTCACCTTGCTGGTTAGGACAGTCTGAATGTGCATGAATCAAAATCATATGCTCAGTTTCTCATGGCAAACATAGCCTGTTTTAAGGGGGAGTTACTTGCATGTGTTTTTGCATACATAAAGTGCATTGCATTTCCTTAGATTGAAAAATGCCAAAAAGATTGTCTAAATGCATGTTGTCAGGGGGAGTCAATACATTACATGAAGGTAGTCATGTGCATGTTAACTTTGAACATCCTGGAACTTGCCTGACCTCCTGATATCTTGCTTGTATGCATATCCCCTTCATTGATTCTATTTGACCAAACCTTGATCATAATTTGAAAACACTGAGCTTCAAAATCTCTCCTATCAATTGGTAACAATTGGTATCAGAATTTCTATCAGTCTTTCATGAAGATTTCAATAGGACTATCTCGATCATAAATCTAAAAATTCTTGAACTAGAAATCTTCTATTATACATTTTTATGAATGACTGAAATAACTCATATGGTTTAAGTTTAATGTATTCAATGAGTTTGGCTTTAAAATCTCTTAAAAATATCTGAAGCATGTTTAATAAACCTTAACCATCTGTTTCATGCTGTGTCTTGTAAAATCTTCTAAAATCTGCATTATTGAATTCATGACTTTATTTGGTTAAGTACATGAAATTGTTATTGTTTTAAAGAAAATGAATTTGTCTGAATTATCTAAAGGGTAATTGTTGTCAGAGCAATGACTTTGGTCACTAAGAAATCATGTCCAAAGGACTGTGTCATGAGGTGCCTTAGTTAACTCTGCATAAAATTCATTGAAAATCAGGCAGAGCAATGGCATGCACACTGAGAAATACAGCTCACTCATCAAGAAATGATTTGCAGTGTGTCATGATGTGTAAATGCTATCTCTGTTCATATAAAGTATGATAGTTAGTCACACTAAGTGCTTAGGGATATTGGCCTCTGATCAAGGTATATCCTCTAGTTACAAGGTGTGCACTGAATTAGAGTGCTCGTAAAATTTGTAGCATGAAAAATTGTTGAACAAATCTCAATATCTAAATATTGATGCTAAAATCAAATTGCTACAACCCTAGACAAAATCATATGACTTCAAAATTACTTGATTTCAATACTGATGCATGTAATTCCGAAAGAAGTCAATAAAGTTGATTGTGTAAGAGAAAGGAAGATTTATCAAGATAAATATGAGGGCTTGGTTCATTTTTATTAAACCATGGTGTTAGATATCAATACAGAATTTTATTGAAAAACTCTGCATACATCATGTTTAAACCATGCTGATCAATAAAATTCATTCATAAGCCCTTATAATGGAAGACTTTGAAATATTATGTTTTGGATTTATGTGATTGATATCTCTTTGAAAATCTGACTGAACTTCTTATGTTTGGAGCATCCTTGAAAAATCTGTTAATTGAAACTCTTCTGCTCATGTCCTTGGCTCATTGACCTGAACTTCTCCTTATTTGCCCATGTGGTCTCATTCTCATTCATTTCATAAGGTTCCATTTATTGAGGGGGAGCCTCCTTGTCATATGCATCATGCTGCATAGAAGGAGAAGAATTGTGCCTTGCATTCATATTTCTGGTATCTGCATCTACATTCATACCCCTTCCCATGGTTTATTTTGATTATACCAAAGGGGGAGATTGTTTGCCTAAGAGGGAGAATATCATTCAACCAGTGCATGCAGGTTCCTTTTGATCATCTCTAACTCATGCTTTTGCTGACACTCTTAAAGGGGGAGAATCATGTTCTTGCAAGGGGGAGAAATTGACTGAATTTTTATACATGCTTTAATTTCTCAAACTATTTTCTTTTTGATGAAGTCAAAGGGGGAGAATAGTTTGAGTCATCAGACTGACTCACTGTGTAGTGTTGCCATCATCAAAAAGTGGGAGATTGCTGTGCCCATGTGGTTTTGGTTTTGATGATGGTTTTAATGATGACTTTGATGATTGGTTTTTGATGTGAGTTAATCACTGTGAGTCATCCTGCTGTGAGAGTCATCATGCTGTTATTCAGTCTATCAAATGTTCAGTCATCTTGCTGCTCAGTTTAGTTTAACATTTTTGATGTTCAGTCGTGTTAACTGATGCATAAAGCATTCATTGCTACACTCTGCTTAGTTAGTATGAATAGTAGTGGGTCGACCCACTCTTGCTGATGCGTCGACTCATCAGAACACTGATTGTCTGGTTTGTCTAACTTCAAGTCTACACATCATCAGTTGAACGTAAAGTGTATACGTTGCAGCGTCAACTCATTGGGCTGCAGCGTCAACTCAGCAAGTATGCACATCGCCTTCAGGCCTTCAAGTCTATACACTCTATACTCATTCAGTCTGTACACTGGTTTTCATGCATGTTAAACTCCAAGTCTATACAGCCTGCCTCTTCTACTCAGTGTACATACTTATTCATTTGCTGTTTCAAAGTCCATATAATGGCTGTTGAACTGTGAAGCCTATACATTGTCTGATCATTCATCTTCATGTCTATACAACGCTAAGTCAATACATTGAACTGTTCTCCAAAGTCTGCACATTGGTCTTCGAATTCAAAGTCTGTACATTGGGTTTTCACATGAAGTATGTACAGCCGTTCACTGTTGAAGTCCATACACTGGTCGGTGGAATTTGAAGTCTGTACACTGACTCGTTTCATTTCCTCAGAGTCTGTACATCCACAGTGAAATCCAAAGTCTGCACATTGATCTTCGAATCCAAAAGTCTATACAATGGTCTTCGCACTTGAAGTCTATACATTCGATGTGCAGAGTTGATGTCTATACATTTGCCTCCATGTTTCTAAGTCTATACATTCGCTGCAGAGATCTCTGTCAAGTCTATACATCGACCGTCTTGCTTTAGCTTAAGTCTGTACAGAGTCAGCGTCTCGTTGACAGTCTCTTGTTGTGTCCTCATGTTATTTCTGTGTTTGTCTTCGTGTTGTTTTTATGTCTTCATGTTATTTTTATGTCTTCGTGTTATTTTTGTGTTTGAGTCTTCATGTTATTTCTATGTTTGTGTCTCCGTGTTGTTTTTATGTCTTCGTGTTGCTTCTTTCTATCTTCATCCAGGTTTCCTCTGATCGCGTGTTTTACTACCGTTTTACTCCGTGTTATTTCCTTCTCACCTCGTGCTGTTCTCATCTGACTTCGTGTCGTTCCCTTTGTAGTGTTAGCTTTGTTACTGTGGTACCTCGTGTCGTTCTCTATTTACCTCGTGCTGTTCTCATCTGACTTCGTGTCGTTCTCTTTGTAGTGTTAGCTTTGTTACTGTGGTACCTCGTGTCGTTCATTCTTTAACTCATGCTATAGTCATCTTATGTACGTCGTGTCGTTCTCAGTATAGTGCACCTTTTGTTGTTCCTACACACCTCGTGCAGCTTTAGCTTGAGTGTCAACCGACTTATTTCAGGTATATATATATAGAGAACCCTGAGTATTAATGGTTTTAATCTCTTTGCAGGAGAAGAAGAAAAACAAAAAGAAGAAGGTGGTCCGAGGAAGAATATTCCCCAGTGACTGGGTGGCACGTGATCCGAAGCTGGAAGGGCAGACAGGATTGTGACACGTGTGCTGAAGCTGGCTGAGAGACTAACACGTGGCCACAAGTTCTGGGTGGGAAATGTGGAAGCCACACGCGCCCAGTGCTGCCCTCCTGCTGGCTGCTGCTTATAAAAGGAAGCCTTCATCCAACAGATGAAGACTCATCGAAGAAGAAGCCTGGAGAGCAGAAAGCCCTTTGATCCAGAAAAAAAAAAGGAGGAAGAAAAAGAGAAGAAGAAGAAATAGAAGAAGCGTGAGCCGAAGAAAATAGAGGAGCAGAGATCGAGAGAGTGAAAGAGCAGAAGAAGAAAAGAGCTGCAGTAGAAAGCAGAAGAAGAAGAGAAAGAGAGAGTTAGAGAGCTCGTGAGGGTAAAGAGAAAAAGAAATTGAGAGAGAAGAGAAGAGGAAGAGAAGTTTACCGGAAGATCTGTCTACTGGACCGTGGATCAAATCCAGGCCAGTCAGCTCCATGCGAGCCACATCTGTGTTATCTTTCTTTACAGCTTTCTGATCGCTGTGTATTTTTCCTTTCTTATTTTTCCCTTTTAATTTGGTTAGCTTTATACTTCCGATCCTCTGGATTGAGGTCGGGTCCCTCCTGGTCTGGAGGAAGAGAGGTCTGCGACCTCTAGTTTGCAAGTGGCTGGAAGTCACTTGTGTGTTCCCTCCGATTTGGAGGAAGGGAGATCTGATCTCCGGTTCTGGGCTTGTGGGTTGCAAGTCCAGGTGTCCCTCCTGGTCTGGAGGAAGAAAGGTCTTCGACCTCTGGTTTGCTGGTGACTGGGAGTCACTGGTGTGTTCCCTCCGGTTTGGAGGAAGAGAGACTGTGCGTCTCTAGTTTTCAAGTGGCTGGGAGTCACTTGGGGTGTCCCTCCGGTTGGGAGGAAGAGGGGAGGTTGTTCCCCTGGTCAAGCTGTGTGGCAGCACCTGTTACAGACTGAGTCTGCGGTTTCTAGCGTGAGCTAGTGGAAGCCACACTCGGGTTGAGTGTGGGGTGGATGTAGGTCTGCTGGACCGAACCACCTAAAAACCCCTTGTGCACTGTGGTTTGACTTGTCTATTTGTGCTTCCGCTAGGTGATTGCATAGGGGCGCTCCATGTGTTTGGCTTCTGGTTGAGCAGAAGAGTTTATTAGTTTTCAGATTGACTAAATCTGTCTTGTTAGCACTCCAGTGATCTCACTGTGTGTTTGGTTAGTTCCACAACTGCCATTTAGCCTTCAAGTTTGTTTAGTTTACGAACTAGCATTTTTAGTGAGCGAAATTTTAACTGGGCGAAAGGTTTTTATAAGTCATATTCATTCACCCCCCCCTTTGAATACTGCACTGAACCCAACAAGCCGATGGTGTAATACCCTAGATTCTTATCGGATCTCCCGGATCCTTATCGGAGATTTTCAGATCACTTTTATGGGTCCTGAGTTGAGTTTTACGATCCGTGTGGATTTTTCTCTCGTACAAGTTACAGAACCCTGTGGTGAGTTTATTTCTCTGTTCATCGACTCGAGGATGCTACAGTTGCGATATACTCTTTGAGAGGATCGTTTCGACTATTTTTACGTATTTTTTGGAATTAGTGGATTTTTGGCCTAAAAATCAGAATTTTTGGAAATTAAGAAAATTTCTAATTTCTTTTCCTTTTTATTCTTTTCTCTCCTTCCTCTCTCCTCATTCGCACGCGCGACCCTTTCTCTCCCGTTCTTTCTCTTCTCGCCCTCTTAGCTCCGGCTGTAGACAGAGGAGGCTCGGGAAGGCTGTGGAGATGCCGCGGAGGTGATTCAGAGCGCGCCGGTGTGAGGATCGGAGCGTGGTTGGCACGATCCCATTCGGTGGATTCAAAGCCGACGGTTGAGCTTGCGATGCAGTTTTTGGCGTGGTTTGGCCATTTCAGCCCGTGGAATCTTCGGTAGAGGTAGGGAGATGGAAGCCCTGCTTCTCTTCTGTGTTTCCTTGCAATTTTGTGTCGATCGGTGCGAGTTTGAGTGGGTTTCGTTCAGTTTTGGGAAAAGCATGCTCGGGGGGTGTGCGTCGGGTTTGCCGAAAAACGGTGACGATTTTTCATATAGTTAGTTTCATTGTGACCCCTAGCATGTTAACGTTCCAGATCTGCTATTTTTATCACGATTGGTCGTCATTTGGGGCCGGTACAAGTCCGGGAACCCCGGTGACCCAATTAGGGTCGATTCATTGGAATCGCCCGTTTCTTGTGATTGAGCTGTTGCATGTGTCTCTTCCGACTTGTGGAAGGTTAATTTCATCGATTAGGACTATTTCCCCTGTGTTTAGACGCGAATGGGGCGTGGAACGGCCGGATCCAGCCCTTCCCATGGTTTTCCCGACGTATCGTGCTAGTGGTCGTTTCAGAGACCGTCTCTTATCTCTGGCGGCCCAACGATAGATCGCCACACGCCATGGTGTGTCGATTAGTTCAGGTCAGTTTAGGCTGGCGGCCTAAACATAGACCGCTTCTTGCTTCTGACGGCCCTATAGTGGTGCGCCAAGCTCAGTCGTTTCTCGATATTAGCGTAAGTCGGTTCGAGTCTTAGCGATTGTACAATCTTCCGCTATTTGCTCTAGCGGCCCTTTCTTAGACCGGTATGGGTCGTTGACATTGGTCAACGGGTTAAGTCAGTTTGGGCTAATGGCCCAAGCTTTGACTGCCAACGTTCTGTAGCACTCCTTCCTTAGACCGCTATGGTGTGTTTGACCGGGTCAGGATTCTAAGTCATTTGGCCTTGGCGGCCAAACCTTCATGCGTTTCTTCCTTGTAGCGTGCCCTTCTTAGGCCGCTACAGTCCGTTTGTCTTAGGTCAATGTTTTAGGGCGGTTTGTGTGACGGTTCACTCTTAGACCGCCTTAGTCCGTGTAGCGCGTCTATATTAGACCGCTTTTGGTGGTTTGATCAAATAGGTCGGTTCAGGGTTGACTGGGTTTAGCGGACTAATCCTTGACCGCTACAGTCCCCTAGCGGCCCATTCTATGACCGCCAGCGTATGTTTCTCTACTTATCTCCTGCGTGTCATTTTTCGATGTGTTGGTTTCCAAGTACCTTGGCTTGACCTCGTGGTTTGCCCATTGTCCCGTGGACGTCTTTTGAAGTCCTATGAGGGCTATAACCATGTTATGAGATAGCCAAGCGTACCCTACTGTTGGCTAGGTTTCTGTACTGCTTCAGAGTTGTTGTTAGGTTCTGGTCAACCCGGTGAGACCTACTGGTTGACAGGTGACCTTGTGTATGTCTCGATAGCTCGAGACAGTGGTTCTGCACGGCTTGAGGTACTGACCTACCTCGATTTGTGTGTCCAGGTACTTTGACGGTCTTGATGCTCCCTCAGGTCTCCGTGTTTCATTTTATACGGTTGTGTGGATCTGATGATCTAGTGTCGTTTTCCTCGGCTTAGGATTAGGCTGATTGGCCGCTTGTCACTATCGTGGTGTGACGATCTTGACTCCGAGTCTTGTGACTCAAGGATCATTGTGTCAGCAGGTCTAGTTGCCCTGTCTTGCGTCAGTTGGTAGTTTGGTATACTACTTGGTGCTTCGTAGTACGTATGACATTGCATTCTTAGCCTGTCTATACTCCAGAACTCATGTTTCAGAGTCTCTGTGTCTAGTGAGCCTCCACTAGTCGTAGCCTGATGACCTCGAGTGTCGGCCCACCTGGGAGTCGGTGGTGAGGGCAATTCCCGACTCAGACGGTTTGTAGGCTAGTTTCCGTGGGCTCCCTTGCCTTGCAGTAGCATCCTGCTGGGAGAGAAAACTAGCTAGAGGCCTGGCTTAAGGCATTGAACTTGTGTGTGCACACGTGGTCAGGGGCGTTTTGGACGAACGCCGACGGGCGGGACCCTGACTAGTCACTCGTTACTGTAGTTCCTCATCTAGTTTCATGAGTATCTCAGTCTCCGTCGTTCTCGGCGTCCGTAGGGAGATACCTGTGGCGCAGTGTAAGACGTCAGTGAACGCATATGGCTATTCTTCTAGTGTGGAGGTGCTTCCGTCACTTGACATATGACTCCCGGATTTCTCGTTCTTCATGTCGTGACCTCTTCCGGGGTAGTCTATTCTTGACTTTACCCGAGGTCGGCTCTGCGTAGCGTGCACGGCAATCTAGTCATGTATGCATTAGTGTTTGTTGTCTGTCCAGGTCTTTTCTAGGGCTTTTGCCTGGTTTCGTATTCTTTAGCCGTTGGGCTAATGGTTGGCTGACGGATTGGTAACTCCTGACTTTGTGAGATCAGGGTTCGCCCTTCTGTCACTGTTTGGAGTAGCTTAAGGAGCCGTGCTTTACTTGGTAGCCGTGTTCTCGTTCCTTACGGCTTCACTTTTCCCTTTCCTTTTAACTATTCTAACCCTACTGTTTATAGCTTTCTAGTAGTAGTTGTTCCCGCTTTCTTTCCTACTTTACTACTACTGATGTTTTAGCTGTTGTTCCGTGTTACTGCGTATTTTTTAGTGGGGATCCGCGTGACCCCTACTGAGCCAGTGACACGAGGTTCACCCCAGCTTTTCAGGTGTGACGCTCTGCTTCCTTCGAGGTTCCTGGTGTGGCGTGCTCGTAGTTGCCAGCAGTACCTGCGTCGGGCTTCCCCCGACCTCAGAGTACGTTTTGCTTTCTGTTGGACTGTACTTATCTTTCCTTTGGACTGGACTCTAGTATAAATGTTAATTTTAATAGTTAATTAAAAAGTAATTTTATTTCTGTTGCTTTAGTAAACCTGATTAATGAAATATTATTGCTTACTGTTATATCTGCGACTTCAACATACTACACAACAATCCTTTCATCCCTTCGGAGCTTTTATCGCTCTTGGGAGGCTTCACGGGTTTCAAGTGGTATCGGGTCTACTCGGTAGTCCTATCGGGTATATCGGGTATCCGGAGTCTGAGTCGTCACAGATGGTCTGTAGATATCCTACCTACTCTATATGTAAAGGAGATTGTTAAGTTACATGGTGTCCCTGTCACAATTATTTCTGATCGAGATCCTCGATTTACTTCATAATTTTGGAAGGATTACAACATTCACTAAGAACCCGATTGAATTTTAGCATTGCTTTTCATCCACAAATTGATGGTCAGACAGAAAGAACCAATCAAGTAGTAGAAGATATGCTCAGTGCTTGTGGTCTTGATTTTGGAGGAAATTGGCATGATCACTTGTCTCTAGTGGAATTTGCATACAACAATAGCTACCAAGCCAGTATACAGATGGCGCCATTCGAGACACTATATGGTAGAAGCTGTCGTTCACCTATATGTTGTAACGAAGTAGGAGAAAGGTAATTCCTCAGGCCAGATATTATAAGAGATACTACCGAGAAGATAAAGCTTATTTGGGAGAGACTCCAGATGGCACAAGACAGATAGAAATCATATGCTGATAACATAAGGCGCGACCTAGAATTCCAAGTGGGAGATCATGTGTTTCTCAAGGTTTCTTCAGGTCGAGGTATTCGAAGATTTGGTATTAAAGGCGAGCTCACTCCAAGATTCATTGGCCCCTTTGAGATTCTTGAAAGAGTCGGTGAAGTTGCATATCGAATAGCTTTGCCCCCTCAACTAGCTGGAGTTCATGATGTGTTTCACGTATCAATGCTTAAAAAGTATGTCTCCGATCCATTTCATGTCATAACTTATGACAACCTAGAGATTAAGAAGGATTTGACATATGAGCAAAAGTCAATCAAAATACTTGAACATGAAGTACATCAACTTCGGAATAAGACTATTCCAATGGTCAAAGTCTAATGGACCAAATTATGGCCACATGAAACAACATGGGAAACTGAAGAAGCTATACGCAAGAGGTTTCCTGAGCTATTTAACTGTAAGTACACTCTCCGTAAAGTCCATATATTGAATTTGGGGATCAAATTCTCTTAAGTCGGGGAGGGTGTAATAACCCAAGATTTTATAAATAATATTTTAAAATTTCTAGAAATATAATTGGATTTTTCTAAGATTTTATAGAATTAATTAAAGGTTAATGGGCTATTAAATGAATTATACTTAATTAAATCTAATTATTAAACCCTAATAAACCAAGTCCATAAGGTTTGGCCCATAATCTGGATGCTTAAAATAGTGCATTTACGGAATTTAAGGGATAATTACTCCTTAAATAGATAAATGAACGGATAATAATAGGAGATAATGTCAAAAGAGTTTGAAACCGTTCACATTCGGCGCCAAGAAAAGAAATGGTCTCTCGGGCGACTGCATGGGAAGAAGAAACTGTCTAGCACTAGACCGCTAAGCGCTGTAGATTCTGTGAATGGAAGAAGGCATAAAAAGATGGAAACTTTAGCATCCTAATCACCTAGGATCGATGCTACCTACTAATTAGATGAGTCTAGAATGCTTGAGGATTGAATAGGAACCGTAAATAGGACTTTAAGTTTGTGCAAATCCCTAAAACCCTAGCTAAACCTATAAATAGACCTAGAATCATCGTGTGCGACCCTTACTTTTGGCTCGTGTGGAACTAAGGTAAGGAGGACGAATTAGAGGTTTGTTCTTTGGAATATTTCGTTCATGATATTAAGGTTTAACTACTCTCAAAATTTCGTTCTAGGAGATCAAGCCGACAGGAAGTTAGAGGCATCTAAAGTCGCTGGTTCAGTACAAGAATCTCATGAACTCATGCGACTGGGTCAGATTGATCATCAAGATAGAAGCCCTAAACGAGGTTCTTTAGAATATATTGTTCCTTTTAGTACCCTCTTCTTATCCCCCAAAATTTCATGGTCATAGGTTAAGGGAATCAAGAGTTAAAAGGTCACAAAGTTACTGGTTCGGTTCAGGAAGAGCAGGAACTAGGGTCAACTTCCAACCCTAAATTCGAAGTTTAAGGACAAGACTGGAGGTAGGTTATCTCATGAACGACTTAAACATGATCTTAGGAGTAAAAGCCCTTAATTTTCAGTTGATTTCATGCATTGTACATGGAGTATTTTATGTTTTAGTAGTTAGTTCATTTTCATGCGTGAACCTAGCCTTTAATAGAAAAGATGAAATTTTTACTGAATTTACAATCTTCTATGCATATTCTTGGCCTACTTTCTTCTAGAATATTTATTCCATGTTTTATGTCGTTTTATGCCTTATATTGCCCTAAAATAGGCTGGAGCATCGATTTTTAATGTCTGTCTGCTACAGAGAAAGAAACGGTCTTCCTGAAGACCGCCTAAATCACTAGCGGCCTTGCGATAGACCGCAAGCGCCCGTGAAACGGTCCTCACATGACCGTTTGTCATTTCTGAGTTCTAAAATTATGTTAATCCGAAAACATAATGTAGAATGGCCCTAAATTTACTTATGATATGCCTAGTCAATTTAGTTTTGACCTAGTTTTAACCATTGTTTTCCATACTTGGTTATATTGATGATTTATTCTAGTTGGTTTCATGTTCTTTATGCACTTGAAATTTATTTTAAATTTATGTTAAATTCATGACCAAAATCATATACTCTTGTACTAAATGCATATTTCAAATGATAGTGGTTCATGTTTTAACTAGATCACTGTTTTTACATGATCTTTTCTTATCTATGAGTAAATTTCTTAAGTACATGACACATATCCCGGAATGATGTCATTAGTTACACTTTGCACTTATAGGCATTTTTTTTCTTGGACTTATGAACCTCTCAGCCCGATATTCCTTCTGTCGGAGTAGGGGATTATGTTTTAAGGCCTCCGTAAGACTCCGCGAGCCTAATATTCACACTAGGACGCCGAGCTGGTTGTACCCTTAAAGCCTAATTGTCTAGAAAGCACTTTAATGATGTTTTATGCATTCTGGACCCTAGCGGCCCTATGATTGACCGTCTGATTCTGTAAACGGCCATTCACTAGACCGTAAGGCTCCAGAAAGTTTTCATGCATCGACTCTATTCATGAAACGGCCTATATCCTGACCGCTTTCTGTATAAAACGGTCCAGTAAACGATCGCATGGTTCTTGATTTAGTCTAACCCAAGGGTTGACCTTTGGGGTTAGTTTTTCTTGAGTTCCTAGATGATCTTAGGATTATCTGGAGTTCCAAATCTTTGTTAAAAAGGTTAGCATTAAGTGATGAAATTTAATGAATATACCATTACGTTGCTGGGATGCCGCCGGAGTATGATGTCCTTTTTAAATCGTTCTTTGAAATCATATCAAATTTTGGTACGTTTTATGCCTTGGTTACTTGATCATGAAACTTGTTATTTGGAATTGAATTATTGGCCGACATTATTGTTATATCTCGTGAAAGTAGCTAGATTTATAACTTGAAGATGTAAGATCGGGCACGGATTGTGTCCAAGGGCTCCATGCTAGTGTTAGACAGGAGGACGGTGAGCTAGAAGGGGAGGGGATGAATAGATCACCGTTTAAAAAAATATTTGACTGAGTCGAGGCAGGACCCTTAACCAATATAACGTAATTCACGAGCGCAGAACATAAATCACTCAAAAATTCATCAGCACATATGCACAACCATCTAGCGAGCAGTCAGACCAAGATTTCGATCATCAACATTCACATTTACTTAATGAAGCCAGACAAAAGCATAAGGAAGATAAATGCGCACAACCATACCACGGAGAACAGGAGATTTAGATGGTTCAGTCTGCAACCTGCAGACTTACGTCCATCCCTCACTCAAGGCCGAGTGAGGCTTTCTTACACAAGAACGAACCGCAGACTCAGTCTGCCAACATCACGCTGATCCACAGCTTGAGGATCGAAATCCCTACAGACGCTGAACACACAGCTTGAACCCAGGTCTCACACCCCAAGACCTGACACGGAGATAACTCTCCCTTCCTCTTAGACAAGAGGGAACCTAGCAGTGACTCACCCTCACTGCAATTCAGAGATGCTGTCTCTCTTCCTCCACAGCCGGAGGGAACAACCCAGATAGCCTCCTCACTATCTGAACACAGCAACCCCGGAGACCACCTCCCTTCCTCTGATCTGATTCAGAGGGAATCACAATGCAACCCCGAGGATCCACCTCTCTTCCTCTACACCTAGAGGGAACGATAAAACAGAGTATCGGAATTTAAGAACAAACAACAGACATCATAAAGAAATATCGAAGACAATCGAACGGAGAAACAATGTAGCTTCTTAAAGAAGCATAGACAAAAAATAGCAGAAAAACATCCTCTCCTTCATCACTCTCTCTCTTTCAGGTACGCTCAACGAATGGATCAGGATGGCTCCTCCTCTCCTTCTTCTCGCTGTGGCCTCACCCTTTTCCTTGTGGCTTCGGCAGCTTTTCAGGAGCAGAAACCTTCATATATACATATCCAACCTCACGAGAGAGTGAGGGTTTGGGAGACACGCGCGAAGACATGCTTCCAGGTGAACCGAGCCACGTGTTAGACGATTGTTCCCTCGGATCACGTGCTCACATGATTGGAATAAAGTTCCAATTTGTCTTTAAGTCCCTGTAAGGTTTCAGAGAACATTCAGTCAATCTCAGAAATATTCAAGTCATTAATTGTTCACACAGAATGCACGGGACTTATCAAAGGATAGAAGAACGCGTCAACGCACTAAGGCCAAGGCGTTAACGCAATGGATATAATGGAGAACAGGTCCCTTGACCAAAAACACTAATGCGTCGACGCTTCTGCTTGGTGGTTGATCAAAAAGAACCTTTGGTCATAAACTCAAGGCGTCGACGCTTCCATTGTGTAGCGTCGCCTCAGCTCCTTGGGCGAGACGCACAATCTCTTGGTAACAAGCCAATGCGTCAACGCTTCAGGTGACAGCGTCGACTCAGCTTCATAGGCGAGACGCTCAAGCCCTTGGCACCAAGCTAAAGCGTCAACGCTTCAGGTGACAACGTCGACTCAGCTTCATAGGCGAGGTGCTCAAGCCCTTGGCACTAAGCCAATGCGTCAACGCTTCCATCGTGCAGCGTCGACTCAACTTCATATGCGAGAGGCTCAAGCCCTTGGCACCAAGCCAATGCGTCTACGCTTCCATCGTCCAGTGTCGACGCAGTGGACAAAACAGCAAGCGAAAGACGCACTATTGCGTCTACGCAGCCAGCCAAGTGCGTCAACGCACTAATGGTACAGAACCCATATAATCAAGACAAGTAAGTATGAGCTCATGGGTGTACATGATAGAGGAGCATCAAAATAGAAAAGCATGATGAAAAAGCATTTGATCCATAGATGTGCATGCAAAACAACAACATTAGATCCTGAGAATATTTAGACAATTCAGGATCTTTATCATTCATTTAGGAGCATCAAGATGATTATCCTAAAAATAATTTGATTCATAGAGTTAGTCATCATCAAAACTACAGAGATGCAACAGCTAGTCCTCATGGCTGATGGTCAAAAACGTGCTATAAATCATGGGGTACGATGATACTAGCGTCGTATTGCGCTAGGAGTACTTTCTCTTATAAATAAGTGAAATTCACGAGGCTCGTTATGAAATTTACATGCTTGTTAATGCATAGCCTTTACAAGGTTGTGTAAAGTACTTTCTAGTTACATGCTCGTACATCCTTGTTCATGAAAGGCCAAAATTTACATCTACATGATTATTCTTGCTTGTTCATATCTATTTGCTCAGTTATCATTTGATTCTTGGTTATTTCGATTTATATCACTTGTTTATCGCATTCTCATTTTGGTCTTAATTCTAGAGCTAAGATGTTAATTACTTAAATATTACCTTCATGTTGATACGAAGATACCTACTGGGCAAGTGTGCTCATACCTATTTTCTTGTCTATTTCAGGAAGTACTAGTGAATCAGATTTGGATTATGCAAGCAGCGGGTCCGAGAGTGAATGAAGGTTTTCAAGATGAGAGAAGCCTTAGATCAAACTGTCTAGTTTAGTCATATTGTAAATTTTGATTTTCTTATGTCGTAGTTGTCACGAAATGACGATATTATATAATTGGACTATTCTATTGATGCAATAAAGTTGGAAATTCGAGATAAATTGCCTGTGCAATTACTTTTATGTGATTGTCTTGCACTCTGATTTTCTTGCGTGCGAGAGGCTTACCATGCTGGCTATTCACGTTCCGATATTCCTTCCGCTGTATTAAATGCTCGGGGCGTGACACTGTCTAAATTGAGTGAGTTGATGAATGAACTTGCTGCATCGACCTGGCAATTCAAATCCTTTAAATCATACAACTCTACTCTTTTGTGAAAAACTCATTCACCTACTGCATGTCAGCTACATCATTGGATGTTTGTGTTTGCTAGCTCTGGCGCATATTTAGGGGGAGTATTGCATTTTTAGACCACAAGCTTCACTGTGAGAATCTCAAAGTCGACTCCTCTATCAGCTCAAGTCGACTTGTCTGTGAGAACTTCATAACTTTATCTGAGTTCTATACCTCTTGAACTTCATTGAATTTCATGATTCACTCTTTAAGAAAACTATTTATAATTGTGTCATTCTGAATCTCTGAAAATCTATCATCTGCTCAGTTTGTTATTGTCTGAACTCACCTTGTAGCTGATCATCTAATAGCAGTTATCTGTTCATTGCTATGAAATTTCTTACCCTGTTGCCCACTTGCTAAACTTTACTGTCGGGCGCTCCAATCTTGCTTATTCATTTGAATTTTAGAAGATTTCTAATCTGATTCATAAAATTGATTAGTTTAAGCATATCTCACAAAGGAATCTTCTCTTATAAGAACATATGATGTCCCATAAAGAAAACTATTGGTTTGAGCTTAATGAATGCAAGAGTTTAGAAAATTGACCTTCATGAAAAAGGCTGTATTCAGAATTTAATAAGTCTCAACCAATTCACACATATTGTGTCCTGTGCAATCTTCTAAAATCTAAAAATTTAAGGATAAGGCAACCTTGGTTGAGAAACTTAGATTAAGTATTTTTCTTAAACATGAAACTATCTGAAAAATTTCGAGGGAGCACATGATCAAATTTGTGTATAAATGCTCAAGGTAGAGCAATGGCTTGGGTTACTGAGAAACTGCTTCCTTCATCAATAAAATGAAGTAAGCTATGTCATGAGGTACCCTTGCTATCTCTATTGAAAATGAGGTAGAACAGTTAGTCTCACTGAGTAACTAGGGGTGCTGGTGTCTAAACAATGTGCACTCTTGTGTAAAAAGGTGTGGACTACACTTGACTGCTCTTTAAAAATTTTATGAGCATAAAGCAAAATCTAAAAATAAGGCCAAAAGGTCAGAAAAAGTGCTAAAACCTAAGGACAAAAATCAGAAATGTTGAATGTGTTTAATCTCAATACTTGTCATTAGTTACTCCTATGGGAGTCATTGATTTTGAATGAGTAAGGTTAATGAAGGTTAAACTAGAATTAAACATGTAGCCTTGGTTTATGCAAATTAAATCTGAATGGAAAATGATTCAATGAGTTTAATTGATAAACTCTACATTTATTATACTTAAACCAAATAGAAAATAAAGGGCTACATCATAAGAGTTCATATAATTGAAGAGTCTGATAATTGAAAGTTTGCCTAATAAAAAATGCTTGAGATTGTCAGTCTTCTAAATCAATAATTTTCTTGAACTCCCTACAAAGTTTTCAAGTCAATCACTTATAAATTTTGGCTGCACTATCTTCTAATGCCCTATCCGAACTGATTGATCATATATTATTCTGATAAGCCTCTTCTATTTCAAAGGGGAAGAAGAGTTTTTGATCTTCACATTCTTGAATATGCTTTGATCCTCTCACTGAACTCCTGTGTTTTGATGTGAAACTCTGCATGTCTGAATATATTTCATTTGAACTAGCTCACGTCCACATTGCCATCTGAGAATCAAAATCATTTTTTTGTTATCAAAAGGGGGAGAGTTTGATGAGTCAATATTTAAGGGGGAGAACAACTTTTCTCATGTCAAGGGGGAAACTAGTTATGGGAGAACAGTTTTGCATAATTCATGCATACTTCATGGCTCACCATTCAATTTCATGATACATTATTTTTTCAAACTATTTCATTTTTTGATAATGTCAAAGGGGAAGAATTAGTTTGATATGAGTCAGTCAGTATGTTTGCTAGGGTCATGTGTTCTTGCGTTAAACTTAGTATAATGACTCATAGTTTTGCCATCATCAAAAAGGGGGAGATTGTTGTATCCCTGTGATTTTGATGATGTCATACACTATAAGTCATCATGAGTCTGTACATAGGTATCAGTGCATATGCATAAGAGTCATATGTTTGATGATGAAGTCATAAGTCTAATATTTAGTGCATTGATGCGTTAATGTTAATGCTCTATGTTGGTGTCACATGCTCTATGATGGTGTCACATGCATTTTATGTTGGTGTCACATGCTCTATAATGGTGTCACATGCATTTATAAAGTTATTACGTTGATCCTGTTATGACCTTATCATGTGTAGAAGTTTGTGTTTTAGATTCTGATAGGAACATGTATCAAAGGATTCTAAAGATAAGTCAGGAAGTCAGTTCAGCTGAAATTCAAACTAGCAGTGAAGCCATGGCAGTGATATAATCCGTGGAATAAAAGAAGTACAACAGAAACTACTCAAGAAAAATGCATGATGTAGAAGTCGACTTGAGAGGACTGAGAAGTTAACTTAAGTTTTTGACAGAGCAAGGTTCAAAAAGAGTCGACACTGGATGTCAACTCCATCTCAATCCTAAAGAGAGGAGCAAGGATACCCGCTGGAAGAAGATAACAGGTCGATGTATTCCCCTATGTTGAAGTCAAATAGGTCGATGCATCTATGTTAATTAGAGTTATCAGGTCAATGCACATGTAGTCTATATGGTCTATCAGGTCGATGCACATAGAGTGGGATGTTCCATCAGGTCGATGCTGTAGTATAAGTTGTTCTGGCCATCGCCTTGTCAGGTCGATGTAGCTACACTTGTCCTAGCTCGATAGGTCGATGCATGTTTACATCCTCTTGTGCTTATCTATTCTCACTATGCATAACAGGTCAACCTATGTTTCTCACAGGTCGACGCTGTTGTAGTTGATCTATTGCATTCGTTCAATAATGTGCACTCTTAGGTCGATGCACTTAATTATGTATCAATGCTATTATTGCTATTATGTTGCATCCGATCATTTGTTTAGATGGTCAGGTCGATGCACTTGGCATATGCATCAATGCATCTACATTATTTCATGTTATCTGTCATATGGCTATCTGATTTTGATGGTTTTAGCTATATTTTTCCTATCTTTATAACCTGCATAAATCTGCATCCATTTGGCATTTCTCTTAATATTTCATGATCTATATGATGACAAGGTGTATGATAAAATTCCACATTGTGTTTGGCAGGAACATCAAAGTGAAATCATCAAATTACCTCTGCAACTTGATCGAACATGTCACACCCCGAACCGATAGCAGCGGAACGTGTCGTTTGCTCGGAACGTGGCAGTTAAATAGTCGTGAATAATCAAGAGCAGTCGCATAAGACCAAATAATTTGGAGCAAATAATAAAATTTTATTTCAAATATAAGTCTCTTATAATTTAAATTTCAAAACATGAAGACTCAACTACATCACAACGAAAGAAAAGAAAATGACGCTCTAACCGACTTAGACTAAATAAAAGACATCATGCTAGACTCAAGAAAGATAAAAGACACAGGTTCACTAGTTTTCGAAGCTCGCTTGCACACTTGTCCCTCCCATGTGAGTCTCGGTCTCGCTAGCCACCTGATTACCTGAAAAATGTTGGAATAAAATTGGGTGAGCGAACGCTCAGTAGGAATTATATCTCAAGAACAAGCAATTTGATTAAGTAATTACATCTTTCACATGTAAATGCACTAAGGCTATGCATGTAGCATTAACCGAGCAAGTGAAACAAAACTAGCAATAATTTGACAATTTCATGTAAAAACCTTCAAGCAAGAGATATCCAAGAGAGATTTATAGAATATTGGCTATTTCACGCAAGTACTTGCCCATTCTGGGCCACGCTAGTCGAGTCACGCAAGTCAAGTCACGCACGCAAGTAATATCACAAGTGAGAGAGAGTGTGTGTGGAATGTCAAAGATCAAGAGAGACAAGTACTTCGGTGCAATGCTAGACCCGTGATCAATATAACTCCCATGGGCACAAGTACTTTCAGGTGCTCCTCCCAGGACCAGATCGGGCCCTATATGCGTAGCATTAAAGATAGATCTAGACATCCACGATAGTTCATAGCCAATAAGGAGTTTCAAGAACAAGCTTTAATAGGATGATAAGATAAGACTTTATGGAATTCAAGGACAAGGCCCTTGAGTAAGGACAGACTTGCAATAAAATCCACGTGAAAGCATAGAAACTATGACATGTCGAAAAACTGGGTGGAATTGGCACCTAGATAGGTTGCCATGAATAACTTGAATAGATGACTCACAAGATAGTCACCAATTCAATGGACACGAAAGCAAGCTGAAGAATTGGCACCTAACCATAGGATACCCAATTCAATATATCGCCTAGTGGAATGATCACTCATTCCACTGGCTAAGAGACTTCTCTCATGGGCCAAGAATAGCACCATGAAAGGGCCGGGTTACCATGTTTCTCCAGAGTGACGTGACATTAAAATGGGTACAAGATGTTTAAGGTACAACCAGCTCAGTCGGCCTTGAGGGAATCCAAGGCTATGAGGAGACTTACGGAGGTCCCGATGACTAACTTGTTAGTCCGAAGGAACGGAATGTCCAACGGAGAGCTCGTATGTCGCCGAGAGTTGAAGTGTATAATGTGAACCAATCATGAAACAGGGACTCCATCTACGGACGTGAGATGAGAGTGCCAGAAGACCTGCGGTATGGGTCAAAATCGGAAGAAAACTGTGAGAACATGAATGTGTTAATTATAGAATTCATGTTCATCCAATTCTATAATTAACTATAATTAAATAAATTTATTTTATTTGACACCCGTGGGTGGCGTCATTTATTAATTAGCATCCTCTTGGAGGGACGTTAATTTTATGATTTTAAATTTAATTTATTTAACAAGAATTCACATTTATATCTATTTAATTGAATAATTTCAAAAACATACATTCAAAGACATATTTATTTATATAAAATAATTTAGAAAAAAGAATATATGATAATTAGGAGAAAAATTCAAGGATTCCAAAAATATATTTTTTATAATTTTATGTTACATAGTTTAATAGATATGGATTTTTAAAGATATAGTCACAAGTTATATATATATATATATATATATATATATATATATATATATATATATATATAAGAATTGACGCCTTTGCACTGTGGCGTGAAAAGCATTTGACGACATTTAACATGTCGTCATTTCAATAAAGTGTCAATATTCAAGAATCCGGTTCTCGAGGTACACATGTCGGAATCACGCGTTCTATATATCGAAATGACGGGCTCGAAAAACTCTACCTAACTGGACGTTCAAAATAGTTTTTCATTGAGAGATGGGGGATCTTGAGATAGGGAGCACGAAAAATAGTGTAACTACTCTCACTACCTCAGTCACCTCCCCAACAATACACTCATAAAATTTCATAGTCAAAAGATGCTCCAACGATTAGAAACAAGTCGTCAAAAGAAAAAAATCTATAACTAACATGTTACAGTAACCTTTAGAATTCACTGATTATATACTTTAATTTATTTAAGTTTATAGTAAATACACCATATTGGGCATGGAAATTTAGGAATAATCATAAGGATTTTAGTCGCGTATATTTTCTGATTTTAGATACATGATTGCATGGATAAAAAATATTTAAACATGTTGTAATTAATTGAAATAAACATGCAAACCGTAGACTATAGAATGCAAACATGTAATGCAACTTAATTATTATTATCTTGGGCTTCAATTCTTGAGAAAACCTACCTTCAGGAAGATCGGAACGATCATGAAGACTCTGTATGTCGTTACGGTATTCTGTTTTAAACAGAGCAATCGTAGGAGGAAGAAGATGATGGAGGCTTCCCCTTCTCACGTTTGCCAACAGGATGAAGGCGAAGATGCTCCCCCCTTCACGTTGCAGTCAGCTGGAAGAAGAACGCAGTAGGAGGAAGAAGCCTTCTTCAACTTCTTCACGTCGCAGCAGCAGGAAGAGGGACTCCTTCGTGGCTTGGACGGGCAGCAGGAGGAAGAAAAAGAAGCTGCCATATAAGGATGGTTGAAGAAATCCTACGCACAATAAGGCCCTTCGAGCAGCAGTAGGAAGCACTTCATGTTTGAAGTGGGGGTGGTTTTTATAATGGCGAGGGGTTTCAAAAGCTATGAACATGAGGGTTTAATGGCCTTCCATGCATCGCCAATTCCTTGCTATTTAATCAGCCGCTTGCCTTGGTTTGTGTAAAAACCCTAAAGCTAACACCATGCACGTCCGAACATGCATATAGGCATTTGGGTTGGCCTTTGTGGAAAAGGCCCACGTATGTGGGTTATCATTATGTATATAGGTTGGGTCTCAAGTGGCTTCGAGCTGCTGTTGGGTAAAAAGCCCACGTATGTGGGTTTTCTCTTATGGGTTTTATATACTTATGTATATATACATATATATATATATATATATATATCTTCTTTAATTCAAACCCAGTACTTTAGGATTGGCCCATTAATTATATTCATTAGAAATGGTTTATCACTATATATATAAGTCTTATCTCTTTGATTTATTTTTTTCTACCTTATTAGTTTCCCTTGTTGTAATGATATTTAAGTACGTACTGATATTTAAGTACCTACTCTGTTTAAAAGCCCAATATTATAAGGTCCATTAGTTTCTCCATTATCTTTAATAATTCAAAAGCCCATTAACTTGTATAATCATATGTGGGCATGGCTAAGTGGATCATAAGGTCACTTATTTAGTAGTTAAGAAATTTAGGCTCACTATTTACAATGTGTTGATTTTAGTAAAACTTTAAAAATACTTATATACTATTAGTAATCTTGTTTATTTAGTTACTTTATAATTTTTTGTTTAATTATCATCTCGGGTATCAGAGACATGTTTCAATCCTGTGAAGGTCTTTATTTGTAACTTGCCATATGGGATTTGTTCTAGAGACAAAAACCTGAGTTTTTATTTTCTATTTGTAATCTTAAATATTCTTGATGCTTTATCAAGTTTAAGTCACAAATAGATAATTAGATTTAAAGAACATAGTTGCTATTCATTATTCAATTATCTTTCAATTATTTATTTTCATCTCTTATTTCATAATTAATTCACCAATGAATAATCATAAATTTCTTCTTGATTTAGAATTAGGATGAGATCCTTTATTATCTAATTGTCTTTTTAAAGAAACATGTACATGGCGTTACTTAATGTGTAGTTATCTTTTCCTTTCAAAAATATAATTACAAGTTATATACATATATGGGTTTTCAAAAGCCCACTCATTATTATCAAGGCCCATTATTCCTTTTAAAGCTCATTGAGCACAATGTATATACATATATTCAATTTTTTATTTCTAAATTATTTATTTATACCTTTATTGATGCCCATTAATTAACATTTAGGCCCATTAACTATTTTAACTAATTATCACTTTTCTTTTATCAAAATTTTAATTTTTCATATTTTTCTATGACCAATATTTATAATCATTTTTATTTATTCTATATTTAAATTTTTGGGGTGCTACAGAACACCTAAAGAGCAGAAACTGTCAAAGTCTGAATTGGTCACGTGGTTCAAAGAATCAACTTGTTTGGCACGTGATCCAAGCCAGACAGCCCAATATTTGATCTGCCACGTGGATTAACCCTTCTCCAAAATTTGACACGTGGATTGTCGGATCAAGCACCTTCTAGAAATCATTTTGGCGAGAGTGTTCCCTGCACATGCCGAGGGAATCTTGTGGGGACCACAAGACTCATTCTCACTAGATAAAAGTGAAAAAGAGAGAGATTGAATGTAATATCCCGGACCTTTCGGATCCTTCTTCATGGGTCCCAGATCTGGTTTCTCGAAGTGTCCAGCTCCGTTGTGTTCAAAATTTCGTTTCGGACATCTTTAGTGTTCGGGTCGGCGTGATCCGGAGTTGTTTCGGAGGTCCGGAGTGCTTCCGCGACTTTTTGGCGTGTGTTTTCCAATTCCCGTTATGTATTTCGGTAATTCTTTCGGAACCTCGTTGCGGGTGAACCGGGTCGTTCACCTAGGCATGAGTGGTACCGTTGCGATCGATGCGTTCCGAGGATCACAGAAATGTAATTTTCAATTTTTCGGTATTTTCCAGAATTTTCAGATTTTCTATAAATATCACTCTTTTGTCTCTCTCCCCCATCCTTCTTCTTGTTCTTCCTCTTCTTCTTCCTCCCACCGTGACCGCCCCCCTCTTCCTCTTTCTCTCCCCCATTTCGACGCGACAGGCCTCTCTCCGACTACAGATGGCGGCGGGGCGACGGCGCGGCGACGTGGGCGGCGGCGAGGCGATCTCGTGGGCATGCGATGCTCATGGGAAGCGTGAAGGAGCGGGGTTTCTAAAAGCATTCTTCATGGTTTGAGCTCGATTCAGCCGAGCTTTCGCTCCATTGAGGTAGGGGGACGAATCCTTATGCTCATCCTGTCATCCCCCACGATTTGTAGGCCGAATGGGAGCCAAGAGGGGTGTTTTGAGCGGGTTAGGGCAAAGTCATGATTTTGGGAGAGTTCGCCCGATCTATGTTTTTAGGCCGCAATTCGGCATTTTGATGGCTTAGAAGCATGTTAGGGGTCCCCAGGGGGCTTCCCCCTTATTTTTCCCATCTCCTATGGAGGCATGGGGGCGTGGTTGTGTTTTTGGGGTGTTTCCCGTTGGTTCACAGTCGGACCGGTGTGACGGTCTTTCCAGAGACCGTCACAGTCTGTGACACACCAAGGTAGGCGCGTCACAGGCTTGTTTCAGCCAACTGGGCGGTCCGTGGGTGTAACGGTCCTACGATAGACCGCCAGGGCGTTGTAATGTGCCTAGGTTGGACCGTCACCTGACGATCTGACCGTTGGCACCCGACCGTTGGGTTTTGACCGTTGGGAGGGGGTCAGGGATTGTGACGCACCAGGACTGGCTCGTCAAAGCCTTGTAACGCCCTTGCATTGGAGCGTCAGAGCTGACATGTCCTCAACCTGTGACGCACCAAGGGTGGTCCGTTACAGCCTATGACGCCCCGTGAGGTATGCGTCACAGTCATTTTCTGCTCGCCTTGTGACGCAGCAGGCTGGGTGTGTCAGGGCCTGTGACGCACCAGGGTAGGCGCATCACAGTCATTTTTACACCGAGGGCCTGACGCCCCTGTGTTGGGCCGTCAGGTGGCTGTGACGGTCCAGCCTTAGACCGTCAGAGCCTGTGACGCGTCTAGAGTAGACCACCAGGCTCAGGACTGTACTGGGTGGTTCATAGTCCCGTTTCTTCTTCGACTGTGGTCACCGTGCGACGGTGCTGGTACGTGGGACGGTCCCCGTACGTCGTTGGATGCGGACGTGGTTTTCCGTTGACTTGAGAGTCTACTCCTTTAGTGACCCTCCACTAGTCGTTGCCCACAAGTATGCGTGTGCTAGTCTCACTTGGGAGTAGGTGTACGAGCTTACCCTGAGGATAGTTTTAGACTAGTTTCCGTCGGGCCCCACATCTTGCAGCCAGAGTCCGACTGAGGGGAAAACCGGTCAGAGGGCCAGACCAGGGACGCGCGATCTGTGTGTGCACACGTGGTTGGGGGCGGTTGGACCCACGCTGACGGGCGTGACCCCAACTAGTCACTTGTTTATGGTTACTTGTACGGTGTCTCAGTTCCCGCTGGGCCGGAGGGAGATACCTGAGGCGTGGACTAAGATGTCAGTGGATGCATTCGGCCTTGCTTCTAGTGGGAGGTACTCCTGTCAAGTCGGGAGTGACAGACTATCAGTCGTTGCGACTTCGACCTGCGGGTTTCTGTCGTATTGGCCGTGGTGTTTCGGTCGTTTCACTGTGGCACGTGTGTCGGTCTTCATGCCGTGAGATCGGTGATTTGTAGATGACAGGGCTTCCCTTTCCAAGGTACTCGCTTACTGCTAGCCTAGTGGTTTCTCCGTTTGCGAGGTAGGGTTTGAGTGATCCCTACTGAGTCGTGTTCTGAGACTCATTCCCTACGTGTTTTCATCGCTTTTCAGGTGAGGCGTGGCTTTAGGGGAGCGCGTCTGAGGCTCAGCGTGGTTCAGGTGCTCAGCGTTAGTGTCAGAGGTAAAAGCTGGGGTATACCCCGTGTAGCTGTACTTTTCTTTCTTGTCTCTATACTAGTTATGGACTAGAACTATTGTTATTTCATTGTTATCTCGTGGACCATGTATCATGTAAAATGTTAATTTATTTTCCTGCTTAATTATATAACTGTTTAGTTTCTACAATTATTTGTGATACTTGTGTAGTCTCCACACCATCCTTTTAACCCTTCCGAGTCCTCGGACTCGTGGGTGGCGGTGCGAGTCTCGGGTTATCGGGCCTTCCCGGTAATCAGATTCTCCGGTCGTTACAGTTGGTATCAGAGCGCGGTTGTGGAATTATACGAGAATCATAAGTAATTGTAGTGGTCCACTAGTCCACAGTGATGATGTACAGTTGACACTGGCATCGGGCATCGTGTGTTTTGCTTAACCTTGATGTTTCGTGTTTCCTATCTTTTGCTTCAGGAGCGAGCATGGCGTCAAGGCGGGGCACTCGCTCTTGGCAGGGGCAGTCGGCTAGAGGTCAGGAGATCCAGCAGGAGGTTCAACAGGAGCAGGAGGTGCAGAGTAGAGTGCCACTAGCGGCAACCGAGGCAGCGGATGCTGTGAGGTTTTCGGGGGCCGAAGATTTCTTCCGGGGCATGTACCATCTTATGTCGTAGCAGTTCGATGGAGAGGCTAGTGAGGGCTCGTCGACCAGGGGTGGGCAAGGCCGAGCAGTAAGGGATTTCATGTAGTTCCATCCACTTTACTATGGCGGTCAGCTAGACCCTGATATGGCTCGGAGTTGGCTCGACGAGATGGAGCGAGTGTTCAGTTCCATGCGGTGTACTGCGGAGGACAAGGTGATGTTGGCCTACAACTAGTTGCAGGGCACGGCTCGGGAGTGGTGGTCTTCCGAATGGAAGACGTCTTTCCAACTTCGTCCACTTGAGCAGATTGCGTGGAGTGACTTTGTTAGTGCTTTCGAGCGTACCTGCTGCCCAGAGTATATTGCTACGCAGCGGATGCGTCAATTTTTGGAGCTGGTTCAGGGAGACATGTCCGTGTTGTAGTACATGGCCCGATTTGTTGAGCTAGATCGGTATGCACCTCATATCATGGAGCATGAGAAGGTAAAGACCGCATAGTTCGTACAGGGCTTTAGGCAGGAGTTGAGGCACCATTTGATCGTGAATGCTGCCATTGATCTGGAGATAGCTTCTCGTGTAGCAGCGTCCTTGGAGATGGATATGTAGAGGACTCGAGGACCGATCAGCCAGGGGCAGTCTTTGTCAGGTCTCAGCCAGCAGTCAGCTTCCCAGTAGTAGGGTTCTTTTCAGCATGCGAGTGCCGGCACCGGCAGCGTCAGTGATAGGATCTGTGTCCTTTGGCTCAAATGTCAAGAAGTTTCTCAAGAAGGGTTTCGATAAGAAGCGCAAGGATGAGAGGCAGGCGTCATCGGGTAGTGTACAACAGTCGGTCCAATTTTTGCGTCAGGGATCAGTGGGTGGATCGCGAGGACCATGTCCACGGTGTAGCGAGTTCCATCCAGGCAGGCAGTGCACGGTGCCGATAGTTTGTTTCCGGTGTGACCAACCAGGGCATATGGCACGTGACTATCCTCAGAGGTAGCAGCAGCAGCAGTTTCCTCAGCAGCAGCAGGTTCCCCAGCAGTAGAGGCCACAGCAGCAGCAGCAGCAACAGGGACAGTATTTGTCGCTCCCTAGGTCAGCGAGTGTGGGAGGCAGGCAGAGAGCTCGAGGCCAGATTACCCACATGACCAGGGCAGAGGCAGTGGCGTCGCAGCTCATGGAAGGTACCGTTCAGATTTTAGGTTCTGCGGCTCGGGTTTTGTTTGATTCTGGCGCGTCTCATTCGTTTATTTCGGAGGATTTCGCGCTGAGCATCGAGGAGCCGGTGACCCAGTTGTCCTGTGATTTGGCAGTGGAGTTGCCTTCGGGTGATTTTATGATCACTCCATATTGTTTCGATGAGGTTCCTCTGTGGGTTGAAGGGCGGAGTTTACAGGCTAGGCTCTATGCGTTGCCGCTTCAGGACTTTGATGTGATTTTGGGCATGGATTGACTCGAGACACATTATGCTTTGGTGGATTGTGGCTCGAAGAGAGTTTACTTTTGGCGACTTCGTGGACCCACGTTCTATTTCTAAGGTATCAGGTCTTCCTCTTCCAGCTTTCTTATTTCTGCGATTCGAGCTCGTCGTTTGCATGACGCGGGTTGTCAGGGTTTTCTCGCCTCCGTGGTTGTGGCAGACAGAAGGGAGCCAGATGTGGAGGACATTCCGGTAGTGTACGAGTTTCCCAATATTTTTCTGGAGGACTTACCTGGATTGCCTCCCCAGCGGGAGATTAATTTTATGATCGAGATTGTGCCTGGTACGGGACCTTTGGCGAAGGCTCCCTACCGTATAGCCCCCACTGAGTTGAGGGAGTTGAGGGCGCAGTTGCAGGAGTTACTGGCCAAGGGGTATATTCGTCCTAGCTTTTCCCATTGGGACGCGCCAGTGTTGTTTGTGAAGAAGAAGGACGGTAGCTTGCGGTTGTGCATTGATTACCGTCAGTTAATGAGGTAACCGTTAAGAACAAGTATTTGTTGCCACGGATTGATGACTTGTTTGTCCAGCTTCAGTCTGCTCGAGTGTTCTCGCAGATTGATTTACGGTCCGGTTGTTATCAGTTACGGATTCGAGTGTCCGACGTGGAGAAGACTACGTTCAGCTCGAGATACGGGCCTTAGGAGTTCTTGGTGATGCCGTTCGGGCTCACCAATGCCCCCTCAGCCTTCATGGACTTGATGCAGAGGGTGTTTCATCCTTACCTGGATCAGTTCATGGTCATGTTTGTGGACGACATCCTTGTGTATTCGCGGTCTGCTGAGGAGCACGCATACCATTTGGGTGTGGTGCTGCAGACGTTGCGAGATCACCAATTGTATGCAAAGCTCAGTAAGTGCGAGTTCTGGCTTCGTGAGGTGCACTTTTTGGGGCACGTGATTTCTGGTGATGGTCTTTCCGTGGACCTTGCCAAGGTCGAGGCAGTAATGCAGTGGTCGAGGCCGAGGTCTGTGACGGAGATCCAGAGTTTCTTGGTGCTTGCGGGCTATTATCGTCGGTTTATCCAAGATTTTTCTCGCGTTGCGGCCCCGATGACTAGGCTCACTCAGAGGGATCTGCCTTTCGTCTGGTCTGATAAGTGTGAGTAGAGTTTCAAGGAACTGAAGAGATTGCTCACCTCAGCTCCGGTGTTGGTTTTGCCTTCTGGATCGGGACGTTTTGTGATGTGTACAGATGCTTCTCGGGTCAGATTGGGTGCTGTGTTGATGCAGCATGGTAGAGTGGTGGCGTATGCATCTCGGCAGCAGGAAGTCGGCTGGGCTTCCGACCGGAAACGGTCGACCCTGGGGTTGACCCTCGAAGAGGGTAAGGCCCAGCAGATCAATGGGTCGACCCCTCGGTCGACCCTCAAGAAAACTTGAGCTGGAACAAAAGGGGTCGACCCCAGGGTCGACCCTTACAGGAACAAAAATGCTTCTGTTTGGGCGAAAGTCACAGGGGCTGACCCTAGGGTCGACCCTTGTCCAGCCAACGGCTGGTTCCCATTAAACGTCCAAGGGTCGACCCTTGGGGTCGACCCATGTGCCAGGAGACAGAAAAATGTGGTAAAAACCACTCCAACACAAATCCAACCTGGTGGGTTCAAAGGATAGAAAGAATACTAATTAAATGTAGGAATACTAAGACATGAAAAATAAAAACCAAGGCCAATAACATGAATTCCTAATTGAATGATTACCTTGGTTTCTGAGACTTGCTTGCATTCCTATTTACCACACAAACCATGAATTCACCCATTGTATTTGAACAATTTGATTTTACCAAATATCCTTGCTTTATTCCAATCTTGAAATGCCAACTTTTGACCTGTCAGGACATACATTCTGAGTTAGTGTTGGCGTTTACAAATTTCAGATTTACCTTCTTACCAACGAAATGCTTCCTCCATTTTGAAAGTTCCTTATCTCAACTTACAAGCTGATCATGGCACACACACGTTAGATCATGATAATATGCAAGTATGTAGTGTTTGGTCATCATCAAAATTCATTAAATACATTTACAAAGAAGGGGTTCAACACCCCTTAAAGGAATTTCATCCCCAAAATTGAGAACAACCCAAGGGGAAAACTGAGGAAGACTCACTCAAACAGGTAAGGGAACTGCTGACGCATCTCGTCCTCACGTTCCCAAGAAGCCTCACCACCAGAGTGCCGCTGCCACACCACCTTAACCAAGGGGATGACCTTGTTCCGCAGGCGCTACTCTCGCCTATCCTCAATGCGGACAGGAAACTCTGGGAGAGAAAGATCTGGAGTCACCTCGGGCCACACAGAATCCTCAAGCACATGAGAGTCATCGGATATATACTTCCGCAACATCGAGATGTGAAACACATCATGCACCGATGCCAACTCAGAGGGTAACTACAGCCGATAGGCCACCTCACCAATGCGCTCTACAATGAGGAAAGGACCGACATAGCGGGGACTCAGCTTCCCACGCCGTCCAAAGTGCATCACCCCCTTCATCAGAGAAACTCTCAAAAACACGTGGTCGCCCACGGCGAACGCGAGAGACTGCCTCCTCCGGTCAGCATAGCTCTTTTGCCGACTCTGGGCCGCCAACATGTTCTGACGAACCAAGTGCACAACATCCACACACTGCTGCACCAACTTCGGTCCCATCAAAACACGCTCACCAACCTTGAACCAATCCAGTGGAGTCCGACACGGACGCCCATACAACGCCTCATAAGGAGCCATGCTGATGCTCGAATGATAGCTGTTGTTATAGGCAAACTCCACCAATGGTAGGTGGTGAATCCAACTCCCCTGCCACTCCAGGCAGTAGGATCTCAACATATCCTCCAAAGTCTGGATGGTCCTCCTGACTGACCATCTGACTGAGGATGTGTAGCAACCCTAATAAATGAATAATTGAAATAAATTAAAACATATATATTACAGAGGTAATATATAAAAGGAATAGGGTTAATTGGACGAAGTAAAACAAATTAAAAATAACGCCTCTTATTAAGGCGTTAATTTATAAAGAAACGCCTCTATCAATGGCGTGAATAAAGAAAGGACGCCCACACCTGCGGTCGTCAGTTCTCACGCGACCAAATGGGTAAGTAAAATAAACGCCCCTATCTTGGGCGTGTTTTAAAATACGAAACACCCTTTTTCAAGGCGCTTTTTAATAAACGCCCTTATGCAAGGCGTCAATTAAATAATACACGCCCTTACCAAAGTCGTTAATTCCATTCGGAACCGTTCGAACCCAGAACTTATCCAGGGTAAGTGATAACTATGAGAAAGAGTTCGAATGTGGTAATAACTCAATCTTGGAAATATTACTTCCAATCAAACACTAACTATTGTTAGGATTCCCAAAATCCTATAAAATCTCTCGTTTGACAAACCCTAAACCTATTTGATCCAAGCCTCTGCGACGGTAAGTGAAGAACAGAACTGTTCTTCTTTCCTTTCTTCTGTTTCGAGTATATGAAGAACTAACGTTCTTCATCTCCTTCTCTTCTTACAGGTTGAAGAAGCCTGGACTTCGTGGAGAACAAGGGTAAGTTCTTCTATCTTCCATCTTCAGCCAAGCATTTTAAAGAAATTTCTAACATCTCTTCATATTCCCCTGTAGGAAAGCTCTAGTGATCTACCGAAGAACAAAAGTTCTTTGACAGAACAACTCCATCCTCCGTCAAGCCCTGCCTGCTGCTATTTGCTGCTGTTAGAAGCTTCAGAGTCTAGCATTCTCAACCAGATCTTCACGTTTCTCCATCAGATAATCCTCATAAGGTAGGATTTTCTCAAGTCACTGTAGCCCAAACTAAATTGATACAGTACAATAATTATCATGCATATACATGGTTTGGTTTACTATAGTTTCTGAACGACTTTCTGTTAATTTCTTGAAAGAAACGTCCTTAGCAAGGGCGTGTGTCACGTCCCGTACTCTATACCGTCGAGGTATTGTCCGCTTTGGCCTACCGGCCTCACGGTTTTATCCCTTTTTAACAGTGATCGGCTCCAGAATGAGGGACTTCCCAGGCAGGTCACCCATCCCAGTACTACTCCCCATTAAGCACGCTCAACTTCGGAGTTCTTTTCAAGAACTGAGCCGATACTTCAAAAGGCGCCTCGGTGATATAGAGTACAACTTAGCTATATTTGAGGGTGTTACAATCTACCCCTCTTATATAGGCGACGTCCTCATCGCTGGGCACATATAGCACGCAATCATGCAATCAAGCCCCCAGGCAGGTAGGACTCTAGAGGTGGCCCCTACAGGCTCAAGAGGTGGCTCCCACTATGTAGCACTTTGCTCCATTACAGACTCAAGAGGTGGCTCCCATAGCGTAGCACTTTGCCCTGCATGGCACTTAGTTCCCACACTTCCGGCTGGGGTATAGCTCTGATACCATTCTGTCACGTCCCGTACTCTATACCGTCGAGGTATTGTCCGCTTTGGCCTACCGGCCTCACGGTTTTATCCCTTTTTAACAGTGATCGGCTCCAGAATGAGGGACTTCCCAGGCAGGTCACCCATCCCAGTACTACTCCCCATTAAGCACGCTCAACTTCGGAGTTCTTTTCAAGAACTGAGCCGATACTTCAAAAGGCGCCTCGGTGATATAGAGTACAACTTAGCTATATTTGAGGGTGTTACAGCGTGACTATGAAATACACGCCCCAGACTAGGGCGCTACTTTACCAGTCACGACCCTGCCAAGGTCGTCAATTTTGGGTTTGACGCCCTGCACACAGGCGTTAACTTCATTTAATCATTAATCACCCATGTTAAGAATTGAGTATCTATGAAATAATGATCCTACAATAATGCATGATCACATGTCTTCAAACTTGCTAATTTTATTGTCATGACCATACATTCGTTCTCCATGAATTCTATTATCCTGAAATTATTACTGCCCATGAAAATTCATGGTATCTCTTGAATTCACGACCTAGACTAGGTCGTTTTCCATATGTAAACGCCCCATCATAGGGCGTGAATTAAAGATAAACGCCTCTTACTAGGGCGCGTATCTGTTAAAATCCTGGAATATATATTCTGTGAAAATAAGAATTTAATGATTAACGCCCCTACCAAGGGCGCGTTTTTTTATAATTTCTGAAAATAAATATGTTCTGAAAAATATTGTAAATAAAAAGACGCCTGCTACTGTAGTCGTCAACTCTTGAAGAAACGCCCCTACCGAAGGCGCGTTTTAGATAAATTATTGAATTATTGAAAATTCTGTAAAACGGACCATGTGTAAACGCCCTTCTGTTAGGCGTTAATTACTTGAGAAACGACTTGACCTAAGTCGTTATTTTACTGTAAACTGATTTTTCCTCTGATTTGCTAACCGATGGTTTATATATTATACATATATATATATATCGGCACTATTCTCCACTCCGTGAGTATAGTCCCACTTTTCACGGTGTTTTATCGATCACACTCAATTCTCATTGACATACAAGCTCTCCTTTGGACATTCCGTTCCTTTGGACTAGCGAGTTAGTCATAGAGACCTCCGTAAGACTCCTCGTAGCCTTGGATTCCCTCAAGGCCGACTGAGCTGGTTGTACCCTAAAAACCCATTACACGATCCTTGCCATGTCAATCTAAAGAAACATGGTATCCGGCCCTTATGATTATACAAAGAGTATATCATAAGAAAATTCTTAATGGGATGATGATATCATGCCATATCATGTCGTTCTTGTAAACCCCAATTCTATGATAAGAATGAGGGTATCTTACTTTGATATACTGTTCATGTGGACCTCAATTCTATATAAAGAATGTCCATATTGATTTGTCATGGTACCTCAGTTAAGGGAACCATATTCTACCTAATTTTATCGATATCGTGATTATACCGTTATTATCGCCAATTTATGTCCTTTGTCATATTTTTGGACTCTATTCTGTCAAAGTTGTCATACATGTCTACAAGCTTGAATATTGAAATTCTATATTGGCTATATAAACAAGAGTGGATGTCAAAAATACATGATAAATGCCTGCGCATATAGGGCCCGATCTGGTCCTGGGAGGAGCACCCGAAAGTACTTGTGCCCATGGGAGTTAAAATGATAAGGTATCTGGCATTATACCGAGTACTTGACTTGCTTGATTGGACATTCCACACACATCTTGTACTTGACTCGTACTTGACATGAAATGAAATGCGTGGCCCGAAAGAGGGTAATTTACTTGCTTGATACATGATAGCCAAAGTTCTTGACATGACTCGATAATGGTACTTGCTTGAATATCTTGAATAACTTGTATCTTGTTGAAAGTTCATGATAAGTTCATCTTATTTCCTTGATATTACATTCTCTCTATCTTGTCGTTTCATGCGAGCATGCATAGCTTTATTGCATTCATGAAAATGTAATTACTTAAACCCCTTGCTAGTACTTGAGATATAATTTCCTACTGAGCGTTCGCTCATTCCGTTTGTCCCTTTTTACTTTTCAGGTAAGTCCGACGACGATGGAAGTCAATCGGATGGGAATGATCAAGAGTGAAAGAGATAGAGATTCTCCAAGTGTCATCTAGTCTTTTCTATAGTTTCTTGAGTCAACTATGTATTCTTTTCCTTTTTATTAAACAGAGTATTGGATTTGTAATAGTCTATCCATTATGAAATAAAGGATTGGGTTATCTTGCTATTTTGCGCATCTCTGTCTTTGTGTCGAATACACGACCACTCTGATTGACATGATTGATATAGACACGTCGCGCATCTCCGGGTATCTTTCGCGCTCGGGGCGTGACAGTCTTTGTGGTATCAGAGCCTAAGGTATTCAATTCCTAGGAAACCCAAGTCCAAGGATAGGTTTCAAAACCTTTAACCAAGTGAGAGTGGGTAGAACCAAGGGTTAAATGATCAATGAGTCCTTTATAAGATCATAGTGATATAATACTAACATAGCTATTGTAATTGTAGGATAATGGCTGCCGAACGTGCTCAATGGCGCAACATGCAGCGTACCCTTCAAGGGATGACCCAAGTGCTACAACAGGTAGCACAAGGTGGTGCTCCACGAGCTGGAAGCTTACACCAAGCATTCAAGAATATGAATCCCCCGAAGTTCATGGGATCGACCGATCCAGACGATGCCGAGCATTGGGTTCGGGAGATTGAACGTATATTCCGTGTCATGCAATGCACGGATCCGGACAAAGTCTTATTAGCTACTTTCCAGTTAGAAAAGGATGCTAGATGCTGGTGGGAGTCGATTGAAGCTACTATTGACCCAACTCAAGTTACATGGGGTGAATTCGTTGAATATTTCAACGCCAAATATTTCTCTGATAGGGTCCAGGAAAAGAAGGCCGCCGAATTTGCCGCATTAAAGCAAAGATCTTTATCGGTGGCTGATTATGAAGCACATTTCTCTAGACTGTCTAGATATGCTAAGCATTTAATTAGCACGGAAAAGATGAAAGCCCGTAGATTTCTTAATGGGCTTAGGCCCCACTACATTACTCAACTGGCGCCTATGGATATTCAAGTTTATACTGAAATAGTGCGCCGAGCTCAGTTGCTTGAAGATGCCACGGAACTATCTGATAGGATCGGTGGGAAAGACAAAACGGAACAAGTCACGGGTTCGGGTTCTTTCAAACCTAACTTTAAGAAGAGGCCCAATAATGAAGGTTCTTCCTCTCAAGATCAGAAATTCAAGAAGACCAAGCCTTTCTCTATCACCACACCCCCTTCGAATACAGTCTGCAAGCATTGTGACAAGGCTGGTCACAAGACAGAAGAATGCTGGAGGAAATTAGGAGCTTGTCTCCGTTGTGGAAGCCGTGAGCATCGGATTCCCGAGTGTCCATTAATGAATGACCAAGCCGGCGATGGTAAACGCCCGGTGACAAAGAATGCTTGTCTTCATGCAATACAGGACACCGAACCTGAAGGAGAAGGCGGATTGGTGGAAGGTACATTAAAAATTTGTTCCAAATATGCACATGTCTTATTTGATACGGGTGCATCGCATTCCATTATTTCCAAGAAGTTTGCTGACCCATTACCTCTAGAACCAGAATGGATGAAGTTAATATTGTCTACTCCTCTCGGAAACGAGACGGATATCACACATCATTACCAAAACTGTGAGGTATTGGTTCGAGGAAAGAATTTTCCTATTGATCTTATCTGCTTAGATCTAAAAGAGTATGATGTTATACTAGGAGCAGATTGGTTATCCAAATACCAGGCAACGGTTGATTGCCGTGATAGCAAGATTGTTTTCAAGGAATTTCCGGAACTGACTTATACTAGTCCTAAGAGTCGAAGCAAATCCCCTCTTATTTCGGCTCTTCGAGCAAGCAAGCTCGTCAGGAAAGGATGTGTATCCTTCCTTGCTTTTGTCACTATTAAAGAAGCTAAAGAAACCAAGATAAAGGGCATTCAGGTAGTGCGAGAATTTCCAGACATATTTCCGGAAGATTTGTCGGGATTACCCCCTCAAAGAGATGTGTCCTTCACCATTGACTTAGTCCCTGGTGCTGGTCCCGTTTCAAAGGCACCATATAGAATGTCCCCTGCAGAACTGAAAGAATTGAAGAAGCAATTGATGGAATTGATTCAAAAAGGGTTCATTAGACCAAGTACTTCCCCGTGGGGAGCACCAGTCTTATTTGTAAAGAAGAAGGATGGATCCATGAGATTGTGTATCGACTATCGACAGTTGAATCATCTTACTATCAAGAACAAGTATCCACTGCCGAGAATCGATGAATTATTTGATCAGATTTCAGGATCCAAATATTTTTCCAAGATTGATCTTAGGTCGGGATATCATCAGTTAAGAATCAAGGATGATGACATTCACAAGACCGCATTCAGAAGCAGGTATGGCCATTACGAATTTGTTGTTATGCCTTTTGGACTAACAAATGCCCCTGCTGCCTTTATGCAGTTAATGAATAGCATATTCAGGCCTTACTTGGATCAATTCATAGTAGTCTTCATTGATGATATATTGATATATTCTAAGACTAAGGAAGAACATGAAGAGCATTTGAGGATTGCATTGCAAGTCTTGAGGACAAATCAATTATATGCTAAACTCAGCAAATGCGAGTTCTGGCTTGAAGAAGTGGCTTTTCTCGGACATGTCATATCCAAGGACGGTTTATCTGTAGATCCGTCAAAAGTTGAAGCTGTGAGAAACTGGGAAAGACCCACTAATGCAAGCGAGATCAGAAGTTTCTTAGGTCTTGCAGGCTATTATCGGCGATTCATCAAAGACTTCTCAAAAATCGCCGTGCCACTTACAAGGTTATCTCGTAAGGAGATCCGATATGAATGGAGTGAGGAATGTGAAAGAAGTTTCCAAACTCTCAAAGATCATCTCACTACAGCTCCAGTGTTAGCTCTACCAACAGAAGGAGAACAATTCGAGGTCTACACTGATGCTTCTGGCATTGGCCTCGGATGTGTCCTAATGCAACAAGGAAAGGTCATAGCATACTCTTCACGTCAACTGAAGAAGCACGAGGAGAATTACCCCGTCCATGACTTAGAACTGGCCGCGGTAGTATTTGCCCTAAAGATATGGAGACACTACTTATATGGAGTACAATTTACTGTATACTCCGATCACAAAAGTCTCAAATATCTATTCTCACAAAAGGAGCTAAACATGAGACAAAGACGCTGGCTAGAATATCTCAAGGACTTCGACTTCAATATACAATACCATCCCGGAAAGGGTAATTATGTTGCTGACGCCCTTAGTCGAAAGCCGAGAGCAATGATAGCAAATTGTATGATGCAAGAATGGAGGTTACTTGAACAATTCTCCGAGCTCAATATAAGCTTGGACACGAAATCCAAATTTGTCACACTATCTCATGTAAGCATACAGTCAGATTTGTTATCTGAGATACAAACACTTCAGGATGATGATCCTATGTTAGTAGAAATCAAAGGCAGATTAGAAGGACAATCTGATTTTCAACTAACTTCTGATGGAAGATTATCGTTCAAAGATAGAACTTGTATACCTGATTGTCCGGAATTAAAGAAGAAGATCTTAGATGAAGCTCACCGATCAAGGTACACTATTCATCCAGGATCAACCAAAATGTACCAAGATGTAAAGAGGAACTTATGGTGGCCTAATATGAAAAGAGAAATAGCGGACTATGTATCGCGCTGTCTCACATGCCAACAGGTCAAGGCGGAACACCAAAAGCCTGCGGGAAAACTACATCCTCTAGATATTCCTAAGTGGAAATGGGAGGATATTGGTATGGACTTCATCATGGGTTTGTCTAAATCTAAAGGAGGACATGATGGAATTTGGGTTATCATTGACCGATTAACTAAATCAGCACATTTCTTGCCAATAAAGAGCCGATGGTCAATTGATGTGCTAGCTGCACTATACATCAAGGAAATAGTCAGGATACATGGAATTCCTGTCTCAATCGTGTCGGACAGAGATCCCCGTTTTACTTCTCATTTTTGGAAGGGATTACAACATTCGTTGGGAACAAGGCTCAACTTTAGTACTACTTTTCACCCACAAACGGATGGTCAGACCGAGCGAACTAATCAAGTTGTTGAAGATATGCTGAGAGCATGCATTATTGACTTTGGAGGAAGCTGGCATGACCACTTACCTTTAGTTGAATTTGCATATAATAATAGCTACCAAGCTAGTATCCAAATGGCACCTTTCGAAACCTTATACAGAAGAAGTTGCCGATCTCCCATATGTTGGAACGAAGTTGGAGAGAAACAACTATTAGGTCCAGACATGGTAAGGGATACGACTGAGAAGATACAGGTAATCAGAGAAAGATTACAAGTTGCTCAGACCAGACAAAAGACTTATGCAGATACAAGAAGAAGAGATCTTGAATTCCAAATCGGAGATCATGTATTTCTCAAGATATCGCCTGGACGTGGCATACGAAGATTTGGTGTTAAGGGTAAGCTTACGCCAAGATTCATCGGACCATTTGAGATACTCGAAAGAGTTGGCGAGGTTGCTTATCACATCGCATTACCTCCTCAATTGTCCGAGGTACATAATGTATTTCACATATCCATGTTGAAAAAGTATGTGCACGACCCCTCTCATATTATTGAACATGGAGATCTGGTGATCCAGAAAGATCTCACATATGAACAGGAGCCCATGAAGATCTTGGATCGAGAAATACGAGCTCTAAGGAATAAGGTCATTCCCATGCTCAAGGTGCAATGGAATAAGAATCCCGAACGTGAAGCAACATGGGAGACCGAAGAATCTATGAAGAAACGATTTCCCGAGTTATTCTAAGAGGTATATGTTCTACGCTCTCCACATGTATAATTATATATATATTGAATTTGGGGACCAAATTCTTTTTAAGTGGGGGAGGGTGTAGCAACCCTAATAAATGAATAATTGAAATAAATTAAAACATATATATTACAGAGGTAATATATAAAAGGAATAGGGTTAATTGGACGAAGTAAAACAAATTAAAAATAACGCCTCTTATTAAGGCGTTAATTTATAAAGAAACGCCTCTATCAATGGCATGAATAAAGAAAGGACGCCCACACCTGCGGTCGTCAGTTCTCACGCGACCAAATGGGTAAGTAAAATAAACGCCCCTATCTTGGGCGTGTTTTAAAATACGAAACGCCCTTTTTCAAGGCGCTTTTTAATAAACGCCCTTATGCAAGGCGTCAATTAAATAATACACGCCCTTACCAAAGTCGTTAATTCCATTCGGAACCGTTCGAACCCAGAACTTATCCAGGGTAAGTGATAACTATGAGAAAGAGTTCGAATGTGGTAATAACTCAATCTTGGAAATATTACTTCCAATCAAACACTAACTATTGTTAGGATTCCCAAAATCCTATAAAATCTCTCGTTTGACAAACCCTAAACCTATTTGATCCAAGCCTCTGCGACGGTAAGTGAAGAACAGAACTGTTCTTCTTTCCTTTCTTCTGTTTCGAGTATATGAAGAACTAACGTTCTTCATCTCCTTCTCTTCTTACAGGTTGAAGAAGCCTGGACTTCGTGGAGAACAAGGGTAAGTTCTTCTATCTTCCATCTTCAGCCAAGCATTTTAAAGAAATTTCTAACATCTCTTCATATTCCCCTGTAGGAAAGCTCTAGTGATCTACCGAAGAACAAAGGTTCTTTGACAGAACAACTCCATCCTCCGTCAAGCCCTGCCTGCTGCTATTTGCTGCTGTTAGAAGCTTCAGAGTCTAGTATTCTCAACCAGATCTTCACGTTTCTCCATCAGATAATCCTCATAAGGTAGGATTTTCTCAAGTCACTGTAGCCCAAACTAAATTGATACAGTACAATAATTATCATGCATATACATGGTTTGGTTTACTATAGTTTCTGAACGACTTTCTGTTAATTTCTTGAAAGAAACGTCCTTAGCAAGGGCGTGACTATGAAATACACGCCCCAGACTAGGGCGCTACTTTACCAGTCACGACCCTGCCAAGGTCGTCAATTTTGGGTTTGACGCCCTGCACACAGGCGTTAACTTCATTTAATCATTAATCACCCATGTTAAGAATTGAGTATCTATGAAATAATGATCCTACAATAATGCATGATCACATGTCTTCAAACTTGCTAATTTTATTGTCATGACCATACATTCGTTCTCCATGAATTCTATTATCCTGAAATTATTACTGCCCATGAAAATTCATGGTATCTCTTGAATTCACGACCTAGACTAGGTCGTTTTCCATATGTAAACGCCCCATCATAGGGCGTGAATTAAAGATAAACGCCTCTTACTAGGGCACGTATCTGTTAAAATCCTGGAATATATATTCTGTGAAAATAAGAATTTAATGATTAACGCCCCTGCCTAGGGCGCGTTTTTTTATAATTTCTGAAAATAAATATGTTCTGAAAAATATTGTAAATAAAAAGACGCCTGCTACTGTAGTCGTCAACTCTTGAAGAAACGCCCCTGCCGAAGGCGCGTTTTAGATAAATTATTGGATTATTGAAAATTCTGCAAAACGGACCATGTGTAAACGCCCTTCTGTTAGGCGTTAATTACTTGAGAAACGACTTGACCTAAGTCATTATTTTACTGTAAACTTATTTTTCCTCTGATTTGCTAACCGATGGTTTATATATTATACATATATATATATATCGGCACTATTCTCCACTCCGTGAGTATAGTCCCACTTTTCACGGTGTTTTATCGATCACACTCAATTCTCATTGACATACAAGCTCTCCTTTGGACATTCCGTTCCTTTGGACTAGCGAGTTAGTCATAGAGACCTCCGTAAGACTCCTCGTAGCCTTGGATTCCCTCAAGGCCGACTGAGCTGGTTGTACCCTAAAAACCCATTACACGATCCTTGCCATGTCAATCTAAAGAAACATGGTATCCGGCCCTTATGATTATACAAAGAGTATATCATAAGAAAATTCTTAATGGGATGATGATATCATGCCATATCATGTCGTTCTTGTAAACCCCAATTCTATGATAAGAATGAGGGTATCTTACTTTGATATACTGTTCATGTGGACCTCAATTCTATATAAAGAATGTCCATATTGATTTGTCATGGTACCTAAGTTAAGGGAACCATATTCTACCTAGTTTTATCGATATTGTGATTATACCGTTATTATCGCCAATTTATGTCCTTTGTCATATTTTTGGACTCTATTCTATCAAAGTTGTCATACATGTCTACAAGCTTGAATATTGAAATTCTATATTGGCTATATAAACAAGAGTGGATGTCAAAAATACATGATAAATGCCTGCGCATATAGGGCCCGATCTGGTCCTGGGAGGAGCACCCGAAAGTACTTGTGCCCATGGGAGTTAAAATGATAAGGTATCTGGCATTATACCGAGTACTTGACTTGCTTGATTGGACATTCCACACACATCTTGTACTTGACTCGTACTTGACATGAAATGAAATGCGTGGCCCGAAAGAGGGTAATTTACTTGCTTGATACATGATAGCCAAAGTTCTTGACATGACTCGATAATGGTACTTGCTTGAATATCTTGAATAACTTGTATCTTGTTGAAAGTTCATGATAAGTTCATCTTATTTCCTTGATATTACATTCTCTCTATCTTGTCGTTTCATGCGAGCATGCATAGCTTTATTGCATTCATGAAAATGTAATTACTTAAACCCCTTGCTAGTACTTGAGATATAATTTCCTACTGAGCGTTCGCTCATTCCGTTTGTCCCTTTTTACTTTTCAGGTAAGTCCGACGACGATGGAAGTCAATCGGATGGGAATGATCAAGAGTGAAAGAGATAGAGATTCTCCAAGTGTCATCTAGTCTTTTCTATAGTTTCTTGAGTCAACTATGTATTCTTTTCCTTTTTATTAAACAGAGTATTGGATTTGTAATAGTCTATCCGTTATGAAATAAAGGATTGGGTTATCTTGCTATTTTGCGCATCTCTGTCTTTGTGTCGAATACACGACCACTCTGATTGACATGATTGATATAGACACGTCGCGCATCTCCGGGTATCTTCCACGCTCGGGGCGTGACAGGATGGTACGCTGAGCTAAAAGTTAAATCCGTGCCAAGTGCTCGCTGGAAACTCCTCCAGAATCTAAACGTGAAGCCCGGATCCCGATCTGACACAATGGAGATGGGAATCCCATGCAACGGAACGATCTGCTCCACATAAAGATGAGCCAACTTGGGCACACTCCAGCTGACTTTGATCGATAATAACCGAGTCACCTTCGTCAGCCTATCTACCAGCAACCAAATACTATCCTACCCACTCGGAGTCCTTGGCAATCCCACCACAAAATTAGTGGTCACGTGGTCGCATTTCCACGCAGGAACATCCAAGGGCTAAAGAGTACCTCCTGGTCGCTGATGCTCCGCCTTCACCTACTGACAGGTCAGGCACCTGGCCACAAACTCGGCCACATATCTGTTCATGCCAGGCCACCAGAACTACCTTCGCAAGTTCCGATACATCTTTTTCCTACCCGAGTGTACGGTGTACCTGCTCCCATAAGCCTCGCGCAACACCACACGACGAACCTGCTCCTCGGCTGGGACGTACAGCCTACCATGGAACCTCACGGCACCGTCCTCACCGAGCTCCACATCAGCCATAGCCAAAATCCGGGGCAACTCAGGGTCTGCATGCTGAGCCTCTGTCACCTGACAGTGAATAGCAGGACTAACAGTCAGACTCGCAAGCACTGCTAACCCTAACTCCTGAGGAATCTTGAGCCTGAACGAAACTTCAGGCACTTGTTCCTAGAGCCTCCACTTCCTCAACATCAAGGCACTGGCCTTGACCTTCCGACTCAAAGCATCGGCGATGACATTCATCTTGCCTGGCTGATAAGACAAGGTGAAGTCATAATCCTTCATATACTCCATCCAACACCTCTACCTGAGGTTAAGGTCCCTCTGAGTTAACACACACCTCAAACTCTGATGGTCAGTGAACACCTCAAATTTCTCACCGTACAGATAATGCCTCCAGATCTTCAGCGCGAAGATCACAGCCGCCAACTCCAGGTCATGGGTAGGGTAGTTCTCCTCCTGAGGCTTCAGCTGCCGAGATGCATACGCCACCACTCTACCATGCTACATCAACACAGCACCCAATCTGACCCATGAAGCATCTGTACACACCACAAAACCTCCCGATCCAAAAGGCAAAACCAACACCGGAGTCGAGGTGAGCAATCTCTTCAGTTCCCTAAAACTCTGCTCACACTCATCAGACCAGACGAAAGGCACATCCTTTCACGTGAGCCTGGTCATCGGGGCCGCAACACGAGAAAAATCCTTGATAAACCGATGATAATAGCCCACAAGTCCTAAGAAACTCCGGATCTCCGTCAAAGACCTTGGCCTCGGACACTGCATTACTACCTCGACCTTGACAGGGTCCACAGAAATACCATCACCAGAAATCACGTGCCCCAAACAGTGCACCTCATGAAGCCAGAACTCGCACTTACTGAGCTTCGCATAAAACTGGTGATCTCGCAACGTCTGCAGCACCACACCCAAATGGTAGTTATGCTCCTCAGCAGACCGCGAATACACAATGATGTCGTCCATAAACACGACCACAAATTGGTCCAGGTAAGGATGAAACACCCTCTGCATCAAATCCATAAAGGCTGCGGGGGCATTGGTGAGCCCGAACGGCATCACTAAGAACTCATAATGCCCGTATCTCGAGCTGAACGCAGTCTGCTCCACGTTAGACTCTCGAATCCGCAACTGATAATAACCGGACCGCAAATCAATCTGCGAGAATACTCGCGCTGACTGAAGCTGGTCAAACAAGTCATCAACCCACGGCAACAGATACTTGTTCTTAACGGTTACCACGTTCAACTGACAGTAGTCAATGCACAGTCTCAGACTGCCATCCTTCTTCTTCACGAACAACACGGACGCACCCCAAGGAGAAAAGCTAGGACGAATGTACCCCTTGGCCAACAACTCCTGCAACTACGCCCTCAACTCCCTCAACTCAGCGAGGGCAATACGGTAGGGAGCCTTCACCAAAGGTTCCATACCAGGCACAATCTCGATCACGAAATCAATCTCCCGCTGGGGAGGCAATCTAGATAAGTCCTTCGAAAAAACATCGAGAAACTCACACACCACCGGGATGTCCTTGACATCCGGCTCCATCCGGTTCGCCATGACCATAGAAGTGAGAGAACCCTGACAACCCGCACCAAGCAAACGACGAGCTCGAATCGCAGAAATAAGAAAGCGGGAAGATGAAAACATGATACCTTGGAAATAGAAGGTGGGTCCACGAAGTCGCCGAAAGTAAACTCTCTTCGAGCCACAATCCACCAAAGCATGATGTGCCTCGAGCCAATCCATGCCTAAAATCACATCAAAGTCCTGAAGCGGCAACGCATAGAGCCTAGCCGGCAAACTCTACCTTTCAACCCACACAGGAACCTTATCGAAACAATACGGAGTGATCATAAAATCACCCGAAGGTAACTCCACTGCCAAATCACAGGACAACTCAGTCACCGGATCCTCGATACTCAGCGTGAAATCCCTCGAAATAAATGAATGAGACGCGCCAGAATCAAATAAAACCTGAGCCGCACAACCCAAAATCTGAACGGTACCTTCCACAAGCTGCGACGCCACTGGCTCTACCCTAGTCATGTGGGTAATCTGGCCTCGAGCTCTCTGCCTACCTTCCACACTCGCTGACCTAGGTAGCGACGGATACTATCCCTGCTACTCCTGCTGTTGTTGTGGCCTCTGCTGCTGGGCAACCTGCTGCTACTGAGGAAACTACTGCTACTGCTGCCTCTGAGGATAGTCACGCGCCATATGCCCTGGCTGGTCACACCGGAAACAAACTATCAGCGCCGTGCACTGCCTACCTAGATGGAACTCGATACACCGTGGACACGGTCCTTGCGATCCACCCATTGATCCCTGACGCTGAAACGGGTCCGACTGCTGTACACTGCCCGATGACGCCTGCCTCTGGTCCTTGCGCTTTTTACCAAAACCCTTCTTGAGAAACTTCTTGACCGTTGACCCAAATGACACAGATCCCGTCATTGACGCTGCCGGTGCCTGCGCTCCTGAACCACCCGACGCATGCTGACAAGAACCCTGCTGCTGGGTAGCCGACTCTGGGCTGCGACCTGACAAAGACTGCCCCTGGCTGATCAGTCCTTGAGTCCTCTACATATCCATCTCCAAAGAAGCCGCCACGTGAGACGCTGTCTCCAGATCGGTGGTACCATTCACGATCAAATGGTGCCTCAACTCCTGCCTTAAGCCTGGTACGAACTGTGCGGTCTTCACCTTCTCATGTTCCATGATATGAGGTGCATACCAACCTAACTCAACAAATCGGGCCCTGTACTGCAACACGGGCATGTCACCCTGAACCAGCTCCAAAAATTGACGCATCCGCTACGTAGAAATATACTATGGGCAGTAGGTACGCTCGAAAGCACTGACAAAGTCACTCCACGCAATCTGTTCAAGTGGACGAAGCTGGAAAGACGTCTTCCACTCGGAAGACCACCACTCCCGAGCCGTACCCTGCAACTGGTTGTAGGCCAACATCACCTTGTCCTCCGCAGTACACTACAGTTACTTATGATTCTCATATAATTTCACAACCGCGCTCTGATACCAGCTGTAACGGCCCGAGAATCTGATTACCGGGAAGGCCCGCTAACCCGAGACTCGCACTGCCACCCACGGGTCCGAAGACTCGGAAGGGTTAAAAGGATGGTGTGGAGACTACACAAGTATCACAAATAATTGTAGAAATTACATAGTTATATAATTAAGCAGGGAATAAATTAACATTTTACATGATACATGGTCCACAAGATAACAAACTAACAACAGTAGTAGTCCACAACTAGTACAGAGACAAATAGAAAAGTACAGCTACACGGGGCATACCCCGGCTCTGACCTCTGGCACTAACGCTGGGCACCTAAACCGCGCTGAGCCTCAGACGTGCTCCCCTGAAGCCGCGCCTCACCTGAAACACGGTGAAAACACACAAGGAATGAGTCTCAGAACAAGACTCAGTAGGGATCACTCGAACCCTACCTCGCAAACGGAGAAACCGCTATGCTAGCAGTAAGCGAGTACCTCGGATAAGGAAGCCCAGCCATCTACAAAACACCGGTCTCACAGCACGAAGACCGACACACGTGCCACGATGAAATGACCAAAACACCATGGCCAACACGATAAAACCCGAAGGTCGAAGTCGCAACGACTGACAGTTCGTCACTCCAGACTCGACAGGAGTACCTCCCACTAGAAGCAAGGCCGAATGCGTCCACTAACGTCTTAGTCCACGCCTCAAGTGTCTCCCTCCGGCCCAGCAGGAACTGAGACACCGTGCAAGTAACCACAAATGCCCGTCAGCGTGGGTCCAACCGCCCCCAACCACGTTTGCACACACAGACCGCGCGTCCCTGGTCTGGCACACTGACTAGTTTTCCCCTCAGCAGGACTCTGGCTACAAGACGTGGGGCTCGATGGAAACTAGTCTAAAACTGTCCTCAGGGTAAGCCCGTACACCTACTCCCAGGTGAGACCAGCATACGCGTACTGGTGGGCTACGACTAGTGGAGGGTCACTAAAGGAGTAGACTCTCAAGTCAATGGAAAACCACATCCGCATCTGATGACGCACGGGGACCACCCCACGTACCAGCACCGTCGCACGGTGACCACAGTCGGAGAAGAAACAGGACTATGAACCACCCGGTACAGTCCTGAGCCTGGCGATCTACTCTAGACGCGCCACAGGCTCTGACGGTCTAAGGCTGGACCGTCACAGCCATCTGACGTCCCAACACAGGGCCGTTAGACCCTCAGTGCAAAATGGCGTGTGACGCACCTACCCTGCTGCGTCACAGTCTGTGACGCGCCCGCCCTAGTGCGTCACAAGCCTAGAAGAAACCAACTGTAACGCGCCTACCTTGGTGCGTTACAGGGCCTGACGCACCCAGCCTGGTGCGTCACAAGGCGAGCAGAAAACGGCTGTGACGCACACCTCACGGGGCATCACATGCTGTAACGGACCACCCTTGGTGCGTCACAGGTTGGGAATGCATCCGCTCTAACGCACCCACACAGGGGCATCACAAGGCTGTGATGCGCCAGTCCTGGTGCGTCACAGGCTTTGACCCCCAATGGTCGACTCGTCTCTAACGGACCAACCCAGGGGCGTCATTTCATCTGTGGCGGTCTATCATGGGACAGTCACAGCCCACAGACCCCAATTGGTTAAAAATAAGGCGGTGACGCACCCACCTGGGTGCGTCACATGGTGTGATGGTCGCTGGAAGGACCGTCACACTGGTCCGACGGTGAAACAACGGGAAATATCTCAAAAACACAACCACGCCCCCATGCCGCCATAGGAGAGGGGGGAAATAAAGGGGAAGACCCCTGGGGACCCCAGCATGCTTCTAGGCCATCAAATGGCGAATCGCGGCTCAAATCCATAGATCAGGCGAACTGTCCCCAAAACATGATTTTACCCTAACCCGCTGAAAAGCACCCCTCTCGGCTCCCATTCGGCCTACAAATCGCGGGGGATGACGGGATGAGCATAGGGATTCGTACCCCTACCTCAATGCAGCGAAAGCTCCGACGAATCGAGCTCAAACCACGAAGAACGCTTTTAGAAACCCCGCTTCTTTACTCTTGCCACGAGCACCGCACGCCCACGAGATCGCCTTGCCGCCACCCACATCGCCGCGCTGTCGCCCCGCCATCGTCTACAGCCGGAGAGAGGCCCGCCGCGTCGAAATAGGAGAGAGAGAGAGGAAGAGGGGCGGTCACGGTGGGAGGAAGAAGAAGAGGACGAAGAAGAAGAAGAAAGAGAAGGGTGGGGAGAGAGAGAAAATGAGAGATATTTATAGAAAATTTGGAAATTCTAGAAAATACCGAAAAATAAAAAATTACATTTTCGCGATCTTTGGAACGCACCGATCGTAACGGTACCACTCTCGCCTAGGTGAACGACCCGGTTCACCCGCAATGAGGTTCTGAAGGAATTGCCGAAACACACACTGGGAATCAGAAAACACACGCGGAAAAGTCGCGGACGCACTCCGGGCCTCCGAAATAACCCCGGATCGCGCGGACCCGAACACAAATGATGTCCGAAACGAAATTTTGGACACAACGGGGCTGGGCACTCCTAGAAACCAGATCCGGGACCCATAAAGAAGGATCTAAAAGGTCCAGGATATTACAAGGGATAAGGGATAAATACCCCTATTTAAGATAATTAAATGGATAAGTGAGTAAAAGAGTTTGAATTAAATTCAAAATCGGCGCCCAATGATAATGGCGGTCTATCGTAAAGCCGCTATATGGAGATTGACGATCCAGTCTTAGACCGCTACATTCTGTCAGTTCCGTAAGTTGAAGAAAGAGCAAAAAGATTGTATTTTTAACGTTTATCTTCCAAGTGACTGAGATGGAAGGACTATTAAACATCTTAAGGACTCTCAGAAGTCGAAATAGTACCAACTAGGGACTCTAGAATTGATGTAATCCATGAAACCCTAATCAAACCCTATAAATAGACACTAGGTTTCACATGCGCGACCCTTACATTTGGCTCGCATGGAACTAAGGTAAGGAGGTATTATTTCAGGTAGGTTCTTTTAAGGTTTTTATTCCTAATACTAAGGACTAATTTACCTTAAAATTTCGTGCTAGGAGATCAACCCATCAGGAAGATAGAAGCCCCCAAAGTTGCTGGTTCCACATCAACAACTCAGGAAACTATGCAACGGTGTGGTGATGATCAGGAAATTAGGAATCCAGAATGAGGTATTTAGCATTAGTTGTCACGCCCCGAACAGGGCGGAAATATCGAGACGTACAGTTAGAGACACGCTGGCAAGAGAGAGAACTAATCTAAAATAATACACAAGTGCTACAAGATGGAAATACTAAATGATCATTAACAAACCACAACTGATACAATAACCTCATGATCAACTTAATACAACTGGAATAATCAATCACTAAAGCTCAATAACATGACTGAGACTAAATGCTCTCCAAACACAACTAAAAGTAAGATAACACACTACTAACACACTAGAACTGATACACTCAAGACATCACTCCTGCCCTTCCCCATCGGTAAGTGCGCCACCTGAACAGCCTGGAAAAGGGGGAAAACACAACTATGAGCTGACGCTCAGTAGGAAATAACAGATAGGTATAAGTGATTAACAGTTTAATTACATTTTAAAATGTCATGCTACAAATGATAAAAACAATAAAAAGATAACGATGATATCATGAAACAAAATTCAAAGATCTTGCAAGGTCAAGAAATATAATGAATAGAATGGTAAGACAAGAATTTACTACAGGAGATAACGATAAAAAGTTGGCCATATCAAGACAATTCAAGTCATGTCAAGCACGTATGTAATTTCATTTCCACGTCCAAGTAATAAGCAAGTAAAGTAACCACAAGTAGAGTATAGAACAGTGAAGAGTGGAAAGTGAAAAGTAGTAGAAAGTAATGTAGAGAGTAGTGGACAGTCCTAGATTTAACACATGTCAAGTACTGGTGCCAAATGCCACACCTAGTCATTCACCTCCCCGGGGGTACACGTAGTGTTCGGGCGCTCTTCCCAGGACTAGACCGAGCCCTTAATTGTTTGCCAGGCATTGATTTCTTTGGATCAAAGATCCCACGAATCTAGACTTCCACAGTTTATGGCCAGAATTCTAAGGTTTAAACTAAGTGGCAATAACAACTTCAAGTAGGAAAGAGATTCATTTCCAGAATTTTAAGGTAAGTATAATCATCAAGGAGATCGAAACCAAGTCACAACAAGAGTTAATCGTGCTGCGCTACTGTAAAACAGCAGCAATCAAACAAGCTAATCAACATATTAATCCTAATCACCAAGTTAAGATATCATGATTAACCATTATCATTTGTATTAGCCAAGGTGCCAACAAGCTAGAACAAGTTGTCAAGGTAAAGAACAAGCTCTCACAGCAGTGAAATAGAATGCATTATCAGGGGTTTTAGTTACACCATTAATCATTAATTATGTGAGTTTCTATTTAACCAATGTAAGTGTTGTAATGGAGATAGTAAACATCGTGTTTTGTACTATGTTTGCAAGAAAGGACCAATGCAATTTGAAATCAAGGGGTTCTTCAAAAATATAATTTCAGTGGGTCTAAGTTAAATGGGTTGATTCCCCACTGATTCGGATCCATCTTCGGGTCGAAAAATGATAAAAAACAGGGTTTCTGGTGTACGGGTCGACCCCTGGGGTCGACCCCAGCAATTTCTGAAGATGGGTCGACCCCTGGGTCGACCCCCACCATTTCCTTCAGATGGGTCGACCCCTGGAGTCGACGCCTACATTCCTGTGCAATGGGTCGACCCCTGGTGTCGACCCCCATGCAGGGAGCTAGATGGGTCGACCCTTGGGGTCGACCCCCAAGCAGGAACAGGAGGGGACGACCCCTGGGGTCGACCCTCGGGCCTGCAGGGTTGCCCAGAAAACGGGTCGACCCCTGCAAGAACAGCAACGAATGTTGCTTCCGGAAACCACATAAACTCATCCAAAAGGGGTCCAATTGAGTTGAAATCAAAACCACAAGATCTAGGAATATTAATAGACATTCTAGGGTCATAAAACTACAATTTTGAAACACGAATTGTTACAGAAATTGATTGACTCTCAACTTATATATGGTAATTTCATGAAAACCCTAGTTCCTGACCCACTTCTACTAAATCATGCAATTCTCTTAACATACATGACGAAATTTAGGGCTTTTGGTGTCAAAAGAAAGCTAACTCGATTATGAATCCAACCATGTATGGTATGCTACATGAAGATCAAGTTACAGGGCTCAAAATTACCCCGAAATCAAGCTCTGACTTAAAGGAACACTATATGAAACATGTTCTAGATATGCTCTTACAAAAATTCAAAATTCACGAGGCATGCTCAATGGAATTTGGGGGCTTTCTACGTTAAATGAAAGGTAATAATATGCTGATTATATCATGTAAGTTAATTAGAGTTTGGTTGTTAGATCCTACCTCAAATCGGAGAGATAAAACTCAAACCCTAGGATGAAGAACACTTGGACAACACCTTAGAAAACCCGTGCTAACTCACTCCACACCTGATGAAAATTGGGGCATTATACCGAGTACTTGACTTGCTTGATTGGACATTCCACACACATCTTGTACTTGACTCGTACTTGACATGAAATGAAATGCGTGGCCCGAAAGAGGGTAATTTACTTGCTTGATACATGATAGCCAAAGTTCTTGACATGACTCGATAATGGTACTTGCTTGAATATCTTGAATAACTTGTATCTTGTTGAAAGTTCATGATAAGTTCATCTTATTTCCTTGATATTACATTCTCTCTATCTTGTCGTTTCATGCGAGCATGCATAGCTTTATTGCATTCATGAAAATGTAATTACTTAAACCCCTTGCTAGTACTTGAGATATAATTTCCTACTGAGCGTTCGCTCATTCCGTTTGTCCCTTTTTACTTTTCAGGTAAGTCCGACGACGATGGAAGTCAATCGGATGGGAATGATCAAGAGTGAAAGAGATAGAGATTCTCCAAGTGTCATCTAGTCTTTTCTATAGTTTCTTGAGTCAACTATGTATTCTTTTCCTTTTTATTAAACAGAGTATTGGATTTGTAATAGTCTATCCGTTATGAAATAAAGGATTGGGTTATCTTGCTATTTTGCGCATCTCTGTCTTTGTGTCGAATACACGACCACTCTGATTGACATGATTGATATAGACACGTCGCGCATCTCCGGGTATCTTCCGCGCTCGGGGCGTGACAGGATGGTACGCTGAGCTAAAAGTTAAATCCGTGCCAAGTGCTCGCTGGAAACTCCTCCAGAATCTAAACGTGAAGCCCGGATCCCGATCTGACACAATGGAGATGGGAATCCCATGCAACGGAACGATCTGCTCCACATAAAGATGAGCCAACTTGGGCACACTCCAGCTGACTTTGATCGATAATAACCGAGTCACCTTCGTCAGCCTATCTACCAGCAACCAAATACTATCCTACCCACTCGGAGTCCTTGGCAATCCCACCACAAAATTAGTGGTCACGTGGTCGCATTTCCACGCAGGAACATCCAAGGGCTAAAGAGTACCTCCTGGTCGCTGATGCTCCGCCTTCACCTACTGACAGGTCAGGCACCTGGCCACAAACTCGGCCACATATCTGTTCATGCCAGGCCACCAGAACTACCTTCGCAAGTTCCGATACATCTTTTTCCTACCCGAGTGTACGGTGTACCTGCTCCCATAAGCCTCGCGCAACACCACACGACGAACCTGCTCCTCGGCTGGGACGTACAGCCTACCATGGAACCTCACGGCACCGTCCTCACCGAGCTCCACATCAGCCATAGCCAAAATCCGGGGCAACTCAGGGTCTGCATGCTGAGCCTCTGTCACCTGACAGTGAATAGCAGGACTAACAGTCAGACTCGCAAGCACTGCTAACCCTAACTCCTGAGGAATCTTGAGCCTGAACGAAACTTCAGGCACTTGTTCCTAGAGCCTCCACTTCCTCAACATCAAGGCACTGGCCTTGACCTTCCGACTCAAAGCATCGGCGATGACATTCATCTTGCCTGGCTGATAAGACAAGGTGAAGTCATAATCCTTCATATACTCCATCCAACACCTCTACCTGAGGTTAAGGTCCCTCTGAGTTAACACACACCTCAAACTCTGATGGTCAGTGAACACCTCAAATTTCTCACCGTACAGATAATGCCTCCAGATCTTCAGTGCGAAGATCACAGCCGCCAACTCCAGGTCATGGGTAGGGTAGTTCTCCTCCTGAGGCTTCAGCTGCCGAGATGCATACGCCACCACTCTACCATGCTACATCAACACAGCACCCAATCTGACCCATGAAGCATCTGTACACACCACAAAACCTCCCGATCCAAAAGGCAAAACCAACACCGGAGTCGAGGTGAGCAATCTCTTCAGTTCCCTAAAACTCTGCTCACACTCATCAGACCAGACGAAAGGCACATCCTTTCATGTGAGACTGGTCATCGGGGCCGCAACACGAGAAAAATCCTTGATAAACCGATGATAATAGCCCACAAGTCCTAAGAAACTCCGGATCTCCGTCAAAGACCTTGGCCTCGGACACTGCATTACTACCTCGACCTTGACAGGGTCCACAGAAATACCATCACCAGAAATCACGTGCCCCAAACAGTGCACCTCATGAAGCCAGAACTCGCACTTACTGAGCTTCGCATAAAACTGGTGATCTCGCAACGTCTGCAGCACCACACCCAAATGGTAGTTATGCTCCTCAGCAGACCGCGAATACACAATGATGTCGTCCATAAACACGACCACAAATTGGTCCAGGTAAGGATGAAACACCCTCTGCATCAAATCCATAAAGGCTGCGGGGGCATTGGTGAGCCCGAACGGCATCACTAAGAACTCATAATGCCCGTATCTCGAGCTGAACGCAGTCTGCTCCACGTTAGACTCTCGAATCCGCAACTGATAATAACCGGACCGCAAATCAATCTGCGAGAATACTCGCGCTGACTGAAGCTGGTCAAACAAGTCATCAACCCACGGCAACAGATACTTGTTCTTAACGGTTACCACGTTCAACTGACAGTAGTCAATGCACAGTCTCAGACTGCCATCCTTCTTCTTCACGAACAACACGGACGCACCCCAAGGAGAAAAGCTAGGACGAATGTACCCCTTGGCCAACAACTCCTGCAACTACGCCCTCAACTCCCTCAACTCAGCGAGGGCAATACGGTAGGGAGCCTTCACCAAAGGTTCCATACCAGGCACAATCTCGATCACGAAATCAATCTCCCGCTGGGGAGGCAATCTAGATAAGTCCTTCGAAAAAACATCGAGAAACTCACACACCACCGGGATGTCCTTGACATCCGGCTCCATCCGGTTCGCCATGACCATAGAAGTGAGAGAACCCTGACAACCCGCACCAAGCAAACGACGAGCTCGAATCGCAGAAATAAGAAAGCGGGAAGATGAAAACATGATACCTTGGAAATAGAAGGTGGGTCCACGAAGTCGCCGAAAGTAAACTCTCTTCGAGCCACAATCCACCAAAGCATGATGTGCCTCGAGCCAATCCATGCCTAAAATCACATCAAAGTCCTGAAGCGGCAACGCATAGAGCCTAGCCGGCAAACTCTACCTTTCAACCCACACAGGAACCTTATCGAAACAATACGGAGTGATCATAAAATCACCCGAAGGTAACTCCACTGCCAAATCACAGGACAACTCAGTCACCGGATCCTCGATACTCAGCGTGAAATCCCTCGAAATAAATGAATGAGACGCGCCAGAATCAAATAAAACCTGAGCCGCACAACCCAAAATCTGAACGGTACCTTCCACAAGCTGCGACGCCACTGGCTCTACCCTAGTCATGTGGGTAATCTGGCCTCGAGCTCTCTGCCTACCTTCCACACTCGCTGACCTAGGTAGCGACGGATACTATCCCTGCTACTCCTGCTGTTGTTGTGGCCTCTGCTGCTGGGCAACCTGCTGCTACTGAGGAAACTACTGCTACTGCTGCCTCTGAGGATAGTCACGCGCCATATGCCCTGGCTGGTCACACCGGAAACAAACTATCAGCGCCGTGCACTGCCTACCTAGATGGAACTCGATACACCGTGGACACGGTCCTTGCGATCCACCCATTGATCCCTGACGCTGAAACGGGTCCGACTGCTGTACACTGCCCGATGACGCCTGCCTCTGGTCCTTGCGCTTTTTACCAAAACCCTTCTTGAGAAACTTCTTGACCGTTGACCCAAATGACACAGATCCCGTCATTGACGCTGCCGGTGCCTGCGCTCCTGAACCACCCGACGCATGCTGACAAGAACCCTGCTGCTGGGTAGCCGACTCTGGGCTGCGACCTGACAAAGACTGCCCCTGGCTGATCAGTCCTTGAGTCCTCTACATATCCATCTCCAAAGAAGCCGCCACGTGAGACGCTGTCTCCAGATCGGTGGTACCATTCACGATCAAATGGTGCCTCAACTCCTGCCTTAAGCCTGGTACGAACTGTGCGGTCTTCACCTTCTCATGTTCCATGATATGAGGTGCATACCAACCTAACTCAACAAATCGGGCCCTGTACTGCAACACGGGCATGTCACCCTGAACCAGCTCCAAAAATTGACGCATCCGCTACGTAGAAATATACTATGGGCAGTAGGTACGCTCGAAAGCACTGACAAAGTCACTCCACGCAATCTGTTCAAGTGGACGAAGCTGGAAAGACGTCTTCTACTCGGAAGACCACCACTCCCGAGCCGTACCCTGCAACTGGTTGTAGGCCAACATCACCTTGTCCTCCGCAGTACACTACAGTTACTTATGATTCTCATATAATTTCACAACCGCGCTCTGATACCAGCTGTAACGGCCCGAGAATCTGATTACCGGGAAGGCCCGCTAACCCGAGACTCGCACTGCCACCCACGAGTCCGAAGACTCGGAAGGGTTAAAAGGATGGTGTGGAGACTACACAAGTATCACAAATAATTGTAGAAATTACATAGTTATATAATTAAGCAGGGAATAAATTAACATTTTACATGATACATGGTCCACAAGATAACAAACTAACAACAGTAGTAGTCCACAACTAGTACAGAGACAAATAGAAAAGTACAGCTACACGGGGCATACCCCGGCTCTGACCTCTGGCACTAAAGCTGGGCACCAGAACCATGCTAAGCCTCAGACGTGCTCCCCTGAAGTCGCACCTTGCTTGAAACACGGTGAAAACACGCAAAGAATGAGTCTCAGAACAAGACTCAGTAAGGATCACTCGGACCCTACCTCGCAAAACGGAAAACCGCTACGCTAGCAGTAAGCAAGTACCTCAGGAGTGAAAAAGCCCTGCAACTACAAATACTGGTCTCACGGCACAAAAACTGACACACGCGCTACGACGAGACAACCGGAACTCAACGGTCAACACGACCAAAAAACACGAAGGTCAAGGTCACAGAGACTGACAGTCTGTCACTCCCGACTCGACAGGAGTACCTCCCACTAGAAGCAAGACCAGATGCGTCCACTGACGTCTTAGTCCTCGCCTCAGGTGTCTCCCTCTGACCCAGCGGGAACTAAGACACCGTACAAGTAACCACAAAGCAAGTGACTAGCTGGGGTCACGCCCGTCAGCGTGGGTCCAACCGCCCCCAACCACGTGTGCACACACAGACCGCGCGTCCCTGGTCTGGCACACTGACTAGTTTTCCCCTCAGCAGGACTCTGGCTACAAGACGTGGGGCTCGATGGAAACTAGTCTAAAACTGTCCTCAGGGTAAGCCCGTACACCTACTCCCAGGTGAGACCAGCATACGCGTACTGGTGGGCTACGACTAGTGGAGGGTCACTAAAGGAGTAGACTCTCAAGTCAATGGAAAACCACATCCGCATCTGATGACGCACGGGGACCACCCCACGTACCAGCACCGTCGCACGGTGACCACAGTCGGAGAAGAAACAGGACAATGAACCACCCGGTATAGTCCTGAGCCTGGCGATCTACTCTAGACGCGCCACAGGCTCTGACGGTCTAAGGCTGGACCGTCACAGCCATCTGACGTCCCAACACAGGGCCGTTAGACCCTCAGTGCAAAATGGCGTGTGACGCACCTACCCTACTGCGTCACAGTCTGTGACGCGCCCGCCCTAGTGCGTCACAAGCCTAGAAGAAACCAACTGTAACGCGCCTACCCTGGTGCGTTACAGGGCCTGACGCACCCAGCCTGGTGCGTCAGAAGGCGAGCAGAAAACGGCTGTGACGCACACCTCACGGGGCATCACATGCTGTAACGGACCACCCTTGGTGCGTCACAGGTTGGGAATGCATCCGCTCTAACGCACCCACACAGGGGCATCACAAGGCTGTGATGCGCCAGTCCTGGTGCGTCACAGGCTTTGACCCCCAATGGTCGACTCGTCTCTAACGGACCAACCCAGGGGCGTCATTTCATCTGTGGCGGTCTATCATGGGACAGTCACAGCCCACAGACCACAATTGGTTAAAAATAAGGCGGTGACGCACCCACCTGGGTGCGTCACATGGTGTGATGGTCGCTGGAAGGACCGTCACACTGGTCCGACGGTGAAACAACGGGAAATATCTCAAAAACACAACCACGCCCCCATGCCGCCATAGGAGAGGGGGGAAATAAAGGGGAAGACCCCTGGGGACCCCAGCATGCTTCTAGGCCATCAAATGGCGAATCGCGGCTCAAATCCATAGATCAGGCGAACTGTCCCCAAAACATGATTTTACCCTAACCCGCTGAAAAGCACCCCTCTCGGCTCCCATTCGGCCTACAAATCGCGGGGGATGACGGGATGAGCATAGGGATTCGTACCCCTACCTCAATGCAGCGAAAGCTCCGACGAATCGAGCTCAAACCACGAAGAACGCTTTTAGAAACCCCGCTTCTTTACTCTTGCCACGAGCACCGCACGCCCACGAGATCGCCTTGCCGCCACCCACATCGCCGCGCTGTCGCCCCGCCATCGTCTACAGCCGGAGAGAGGCCCGCCGCGTCGAAATAGGAGAGAGAGAGAGGAAGAGGGGCGGTCACGGTGGGAGGAAGAAGAAGAGGACGAAGAAGAAGAAGAAAGAGAAGGGTGGGGAGAGAGAGAAAATGAGAGATATTTATAGAAAATTTGGAAATTCCAGAAAATACCGAAAAATCAAAAATCATGTTTCTACGATCCTCGAAACGCACCGATCACAACGATACCACTCTCGCCCAGGTGAACGACTCGGTTCACCCGCTACGAGGTCCCGAAGGATTTACCGAAACCCGCACGCGGAGATCGGAAAATACGCGCTGAAAAGTCGCAGACGCACTCCGGGCCTCTGAAACAACTCCGGATCGTGCCGATCCAAACACGAAAGATGTCCGAAACTAAATTTTGGACACAGCAGAGCTAGACACTCTGAGAAAGTACATACGGGTCCCAAGAAGAAAGGATTCGAAAGGTCCGGGATATTACAGCCCTCCCCCCTTAAACAAATTTCATCCTCGAAGTTTAAGAACAAAGCTCAGGGGAAAGAAGAGGGGACTCACTCAAACAGGTAAGGGAACTGCTGACGCATTTCATCCTCACGCTCCCAAGAAGCCTCACCACCAGAGTGTCGCTGCCACACCACCCTAACCAAAGGGATGATCTTGTTCCGCAGGCGCTGCTCTCGCTTATCCTCAATGCGGACGGAAAAGTCTGGGAGAGAAAGATATGGAGTCACCTCGGGCCAAACAGAATCCTCAAGCACATGAGAGTCATCGGGCATATACTTCCACAACATCGAGACGTGGAACACGTCATGCACCGACGCCATCTCAAAGGGTAACTGTAGCCGATAGGCTACCTCACCAATGCGCTCCATGATGAGGAAAGGACTGACATAGCGGGGACTCAGGTTCCCACGCCATCCAAAGTGCATCATCCCCTTCATCGAAGAAACTCTCAAGAACACACGATCGCCAACGGCGAAAGTGAGAGGCTGCCTCCTCCGGTCAGCATAGCTCTTCCGGCCGACTCTGGGCCGCCAACATGTTCTGACGAACCAGGTGCACAACATTCACACACTACTGCACCAACTCCGCTCCCGTCAAAACACGCTCACCAACCTCGAACCAATCAAGTGGAGTCCGAAACGGACGCCCGTACAACACCTCATAAGGAGCCATGCCGATGCTCGAATGATAGCTGTTGTTATAGGCAAACTCCACCAACGGTAGGTGGTGAAACCAATTCCCATGCCACTCCAAGCAGCACGATCTCAACATGTCCTCCAAAGTCTTGATGGTTGTCACGCCCCGAACAAGGCAGAAATATCGGGACGTACAGTTAGAGACACGCTGGCAAGAGAGAGAACTAATCTAAAATAATACACAAGTGCTACAAGATGGAAATACTAAATGATCATTAACAAACCACAACTGATACAATAACCTCATGTTCAACTTAATACAACTGGAATAATCAATCACTAAAGCTCAATAACATGACTGAGACTAAATGCTCTCCAAAACACAACTAAAAGTAAGATAACACACTACTAACACACTAGAACTGATACACTCAAGACATCACTCCTGCCCTTCCCCATCGGTAAGTGCGTCACCTGAACAGCCTGGAAAAGGGGGAAAACACAACTATGAGCTGACGCTCAGTAGGAAATAACAGACAGGTATAAGTGATTAACAGTTTAATTACATTTTAAAATGTCATGCTACAAATGATAAAACAATAAAAAGATAACGATGATATCACGAAACAAAATTCAAAGATCTTGCAAGGTCAAGAAATATAATGAATAGAATGGTAAGACAAGAATTTACTACAGGAGATAACGATAAAAAGTTGGCCATATCAAGACAATTCAAGTCATGTCAAGCACGTATGTAATTTCATTTCCACGTCCAAGTAATCAACAAGTAAAGTAACAACAAGTAGAGTATAGAACAGTGAAGAGTGGAAAGTGAAAAGTAGTAGAAAGTAATGTAGAGAGTAGTGGACAGTCCTAGATTTAACACATGTCAAGTACTGGTGCCAAATGCCACACCTAGTCATTCACCTCCCCGGGGGTACACGTAGTGTTCGGGCGCTCTTCCCAGGACTAGACCGAGCCCTTAATTGTTTGCCAGGCATTGATTTCTTTGGATCAAAGATCCCACGAATCTAGACTTCCACAGTTTATGGCCAGAATTCCAAGGTTTAAACTAAGTAGCAATAACAACTTCAAGTAGGAAAGAGATTCATTTCCAGAATTTCAAGGTAAGTATAATCATCAAGGAGATCGAAACCAAGTCACAACAAGAGTTAATCGTGCTGCGCTACTGTAAAACAGTAGCAATCAAACAAGCTAATCAACATATTAATCCTAATCACCAAGTTAAGATATCATGATTAACCATTATCATTTGTATTAGCCAAGGTGCCAACAAGCTAGAACAAGTTGTCGAGGTAAAGAACAAGCTCTCACAGCAGTGAAATAGAATGCATTATCAGGGGTTTTAGTTACACCATTAATCATTAATTATGTGAGTTTCTATTTAACCAATGTAAGTGTTGTAATGGAGATGGTAAACATCGTGTTTTGTACTATGTTTGCAAGAAAGGACCAATGCAAATTTGAAATCAAGGGGGGTACATGAATAGGTCAATTTCAAAAATATAATTTCAGTGGGTCTAAGTTAAATGGGTTGATTCCCCACTGATTCGGATCCATCTTCGGGTCGAAAAATGATAAAAACAGGGTTTCTGGTGTACGGGTCGACCCCTGGGGTCGACCCCAGCAATTTCTGAAGATGGGTCGACCCCTGGGTCGACCCCCACCATTTCCTTCAGATGGGTCGACCCCTGGAGTCGACCCCTACATTCCTGTGCAATGGGTCGACCCCTGGGGTCGACCCCCATGCAGGGAGCTAGATGGGTCGACCCTTGGGGTCGACCCCCAAGCAGGAACAGGAGGGGACGACCCCTGGGGTCGACCCTCGGGCCTGCAGGGTTGCCCAGAAAACGGGTCGACCCCTGCAAGAACAGCAACGAATGTTGCTTCCGGAAACCACATAAACTCATCCAAATGGGGTCCAATTGAGTTGAAATCAAAACCACAAGATCTAGGAATATTAATAGACATTCTAGGGTCATAAAACTACAATTTTGAAACACGAATTGTTACAGAAATTGATTGACTCTCAACTTATATATGGTAATTTCATGAAAACCCTAGTTCCTGACCCACTTCTACTAAATCATGCAATTCTCTTAACATACAAGACGAAATTTAGGGCTTTTGGTGTCAAAAGAAAGCTAACTCGATTATGAATCCAACCATGTATGGTATGCTACATGAAGATCAAGTTACAGGGCTCAAAATTACCCCGAAATCAAGCTCTGACTTAAAGGAACACTATATGAAACATGTTCTAGATATGCTCTTACAAAAATTCAAAATTCACGAGGCATGCTCAATGGAATTTGGGGCTTTCTACGTTAAATGAAAGATAATAACATGCCGATTACTTCATGTAAGTTAATTAGAGTTTGGTTGTTAGATCCTACCTCAAATCGGAGAGAGAAAACTCAAACCCTAGGATGAAGAACACTTGGACAGCACCTTAGAAAACCCGTGATAACTCACTCCACACCTGATGAAAATTGGGGCTTTCAGTCCCAATGGATAGATCTCGACGAGATGCACAACTTGCTATACTCATGATCAAAATTTGGTTGAGAATTCCTACCTCAATCGATGGATCAAAGAAGGATGAAGGGAAGCCAACGGCCTGCTGACCCACCTCCACAAATCGAGCTAGATCTCCCCAGATCTGAAACTTCAGCGAACCCCACAGCAGCCAAATGAAAGAAGACTCGTAGGGCTTCATTTTGATAGCTCATAGAGCTTCTGGAGCCTTCGGAGTTGGGAGTATTCGCTGCTGCAAGCTACGTGTTTAGAAACGGCGCCGAAATCCTTGACTTGACCAAACTATGTCGGCAGCACGTTTTGGGGCTAGGTTTACCTCAAATTGATTGAGGGTAAATGTTCCTTACATTGTGGCCTTCCATTTGCCACTGATTTCAGTTCATTTGGTTGAGTATTCAGGTCGAATTTCGTGTTTTAATCTAAGGGTTAGGTATGGGTCAAAAGTGTGCACTTTTGGGTTTAAACTCTAAATAGATCTTACCACGGATTTACAATGGCCTAATGCCAGAAGGAAAAGTTGTTATCTACCTCGACCTTAACATATTTACTATTTTTACAGATTTTTCTAAGGTAGTCGAATTTTCACTCATACTATTTCTAACGAATTAAATATTAATAAATCGAAATTCAATTATTAATTCAATAAAATTCTATTCTCAATTAATAAAAGCTAAATAAGAAATATTGGGCTCAATTAAATAATTTGGGGTCTTACACCCTCCCCTACTTAAAGGAATTTGGTCCTCCAAATTCACTGCACTAAAACTGAGAGTAGAAAAAGATCGCTCACCTAGAATAGATCGGGATACCGCTTTCGCATAGTCTCTTCAGACTCCCATGTAGCTTCTTCGGTCCCACGCCGACTCCACTGAATCTTGACCATCGGTATCGAACGATTCCGGAGTTGCTGTTGCTTCCGGTCCAGAATCTTGACAGGTCTTTCCTCATAGGTCAAATCTTCCTTCAGTTCAAAATCCACCTGCTGAATGATATGAGTGGGATCGTACACATATTTCCGCAACATAGACACATGGAAAACGTTGTGTACGCCAGACAAATGCGGTGGTAAAGCCAGTCTATATGCCACCTCTCCCACTCTATCTAGAATCTCGAATGGACCAATGTACCTCGGACTCAGCTTGCCATGAATGCCAAATCTTCGGATCCCTCTCGTCGGAGAGACCTTTAAGAACACATGCTCGCCAACCTGAAATTCCAATGCTCTCCTTCTGTTGTCGGCATAACTCTTCTGTCTTGACTGGGCTACTTGTAACCGGTCTCGGATAACACGGATGTTCTGTGATGATTCCGAAACAAGATCTGGTCCAAGCCACTGTTTCTCACCTACCTCGTCCCAACACAACGGGGAACGACAACTTCTACCATATAGTGCTTCAAAAGGAGCCATCTGAATACTAGACTGATAGCTGTTATTGTAGGCGAATTCAATTAATGCCAAATGCTCACTCCAATTACCACCGAAATCAATCATGCAAGCTCGCAGCATATCTTCCACTATCTGATTGGTTCTTTCAGTCTGTCCATCTGTCTGTGGATGAAAAGCAGTACTAAAATTCAGACGAGTACCCAAAGACTCTTGCAGTCCCTTCCAGAAATGTGAAGTAAATCTGGGGTCTCGATCAGATACTATATTCACTGGAATACCATGCAATCTCACCACTTCCTTTATATACAAAGCAGCCAATACATCAATCGTCCACTTGGACTTAATTGGTAAGAAATGAGCCGACTTTGTCAATCGATCGACAATCACCCATATCGCATCAAATCCACCACGAGTCCTAGGTAGACCCATAATGAAATCCATGCCAATGCTTTCCCACTTCCATTGGGGTATGTCGAGTGGTTTCAATTTCCCTGCTGGTCTGAAATGTTCGGCCTTAACTTGCTGACATACCAAGCATCTGCTCACAAAATCTGCAACTTCTCTTTTCATATTCGGCCACCAAAAGGACCTTTTCAAATCTCGGTACATCTTAGTGCCTCCAGGATGAATGGTATATCTGGATCTATGAGCTTCCTCAAGAATTTTGTTCTTTATTGTAGCCTCATCCGGACACAAGTTCTGCCTTTAAATAATAATCTACCATCATCGGCCAACATAAAGTCAGGTCTGCTGCTCAAGTTTCCCTTGATCTCTACCAACTCGGGATCATTTTCTTGCAAGGACTTGATTCTCATCAACAATTCAGGCTTAAGTTGATCTGAGCAATCATGACCCGATCATTGTCAATATTAAGATCTAGACTGATAATTGTTCCAACAACCTCCATTCTTGTAACATGAGACTTGACAATCTAGCTACCGGCTTCCGGCTTAATGCATCTGCCACAACATTACCTTTGCCAGGATGATACTCAATCGAGAAGTCGAAGTCTTTCAAGTACTCCAACCATCTCCGCTGCCTCATGTTGAGTTCCTTCTGAGAAAATAAATACTTCAAACTCTTATGATCTGAAAACACTGTGAAGGTTTCTCCATATAAGTAATGCCTCCATATCTTCAAAGCAAACACGACTGCAGCAAGTTCCAAATCATGAACAGGATAATTATCTTCGTGCTTCCTCAACTGCCTAGAGGAGTAGGCAATCACCTTCCCATGCTGCATGAGTACACAGCCTAAGCCAATATCTGAAGCATCAGTATAAACAACAAATCCTCCTTCACCAGAAGGTAAAGCCAAAACAGGTGCAGTAGTCAAACACTCCTTCAGAGTCTGAAAGCTTCGTTGACAATCATCTGACCAATCAAACTTATTTTCCTTGCGGGTTAATCTTGTCATAGGTACCGCAATCTTAGAGAAATCTTGAATAAATCTTCGATAATAACCTGCCAGGCCTAGAAAACTTCTCACTTCTGTCACACTGGTAGGTTGTTCTCAATTCTTCACTGCCTCGACCTTCGAAGGATCAACAGAAATACCGTTCTTCGTAATGATATGTCCTAGAAAGGACACCTCTTGCAACCAGAATTCACACTTACTGAACTTAGCATATAGTTGATGATCTCTCAACAGTTGCAATGCCATTCTCAGATGCTCAACATGCTCCTCCTCATTCTTAGAATAAATCAGGATGTCATCAATAAAGACCACGACCCATTGATCAAGATAGGGTCGAAATGCATTGTTCATCAACTGCATGAAAGCTGCTGGAGCATTCATTAGACCAAAAGGCATAACGACAAATTCAAAATAACCATACCTGCTGCGGAAAGCTGATTTATAGATATTCTCCTCCTTAATCCGCAACTGGTGATATCCAGATCGAAGATCGATCTTAGAGAAATATTGAGCTCCCGCTATCTGGTCAAATAACTCGTCAATCCTCGGCAAGGGATATTTGTTCTTGACAGTCTGCTGATTTATTTGCCGATAATCAATGCACAACCTCATCGAACCATCTTTCTTCTTGACAAATAACACAGGGGCTCCCCACGGAGAAGTACTAGGACGAATAAAACCCTTCTCAAGCAATTCCATCAGTTGCTGCTTCAGTTCCCTCAGTTCCGCAGGAGACATACGATAAGGAGCCTTGGAAATAGGAGATGTGCCAGGAATAAGATCAATAGAAAAGATAACTTCCCGCTCAGGCGGAAGTCCTGGTAGTTCCTCCGGAAAGACATCAGGAAAATCTCGGACAACAGGAATGTCCTTGATCTCAATCTGCTGCTCAGGGGTTGCACAAACAAATGCTAGAAAAGCCTCACACCCATGCCTCAAAAGCTTATCAGCTCGAAGAGCGGAAATAAGTGACACCGAGTTGTGATGCTTAACACCCACAAAAGAAAGTCTCGGGTGCCTAGTAAAAGACACTGAGCTAGAACTGCAGTGAACGCTAACCTCATATCGAGCCAACCAATCTACTCCTAGGATTACATCATAATCCTTCATGTCCATGCAGATCAAATCTGCTGGTAAGTTCTGTTCACCAATCATCACCTTACTAGAAGGATAGAAATACTGGATTGTTGATCTAGTGCCAATAGGGGTTGAAATCTCTAACGGAGTATTCATCAAAACAGGTTCCACAGCTATTGACTTAGCAAATCTCCGTGAAATAAAAGAATGTGTTGCACCAGTATCAAAGAGAGCAAATGCGGGCTTATCGATTATAGTAAGGGTACCTTCGACGAGTCCGCCATCATCAGAAATCCCAGTTTCATCTGCATGTAAAGCTTGAAGCTTGCCTTGTGGTTTCTTGAAGACTAGAGGTTTTGCCGGTGTAGCTTGCTCCGATATGAGAGGACAATTGGGGATACGGTGCTCCTTGCTTCCACATCGCAAACAGGCGCCTAGCTTGCGCCAGCACTCCTCTATCTTGTGACCCGGACGATCACAATAGTTGCACACGCCCTTGAATGGAACAATAGGGCCAGGCTTCTTGTCTTCATGCCTCGGCATCTTGCCCTTCCACGATCCAGACCCGCTCCACAAACCAGGTCCACTAACAGGCCTCTTCTTGGTATACCTGGGTTTGACACTCCCGGAACCCGTAGGTAATTCTTTCTTGGTGCCTTTCCCACGGATTCTCTCCGTCATTTCAAGAGTATCCTCCAGAACTTGCGCTTTCCTTACCACCTCAGAATACGTGGAAATCTTCATCGGTGCCAATTGGTTGATATAATGAAGCTTCAATCCATTGAGAAAGCGCTTCACCTTCATCTTCTCGGTGGAAATGAGATGTGTAGCATATCGAGAAAGCCGTGCAAATTGAGCCTCATACTCTGCCACGGACAAACCTCGCTGTTTCAGGGCCGCGAACTCCGTCGCTTTCTTCTCTTCCACTCTATCAGAAAAATACTTGCTGTTGAAGAATTCTTCGAATTCTTCCCACATAACTTGCCGATCACCGAGAGTTGTCTTGATAGAATCCCACCAAGTACGTGCATCATGTTCCAGTTGAAATGTGGACAAAAGGACACGCTCCTGGTTGGTGCATTGCATAACTTCAAAGATTCTCCCCATCTCATCTAGCCAGTGCTCGGCTTGGTCGGGGTCAGTCGAACCAGCGAATCTAGGCGGATTCATCCCTCGGAAGTTCTGGTATAGATCACCGGTGCCATGCTGTGCCGCTCCTGCCTGAGCTACTTGCTGAAGGGCCTGAGTAAGGCCTTGCACCGTACGCTGTAGGTTCCTCCATTCAGCACGATCAGCTGCCATCTACACGAGAAATAGATTACTTAGGTCCAATAAGATAGATAAAGCACGATTAAGGAACGAACTTAACCCAAGTTCTACCCAATCTCACAGGTCAGGTCTTAAACTTTCACAAAGTTAGGGATCTAGTGCACCTAGACACGACCAAAACTCGGTACCTGGCGGAGGTAATCGGTCCGAAGACCACTCGCGCAAGTGTGCGACCTTTCCGATAGGCGTAGCCTAACGTTTGGACAACACCTTTTGATATACCGGTTATTGGGATGCAATGCAAGAAAACCTAAAACTTAGGGAACCTAGGAAAGTGAAACCTAGGGCTCTGATACCAACTAAACTGTCACGCCCCGAACAAGGCGGAAATATCGGGACATACAGTTAGAGACACGCTGGCAAGAGAGAGAACTAATCTAAAATAATACACAAGTGTTACAAGATGGAAATACTAAATGATCATTAACAAACCACAACTGATACAATAACCTCATGATCAACTTAATACAACTGGAATAATCAATCACTAAAGCTCAATAACATGACTGAGACTAAATGCTCTCCAAACACAACTAAAAGTAAGATAACACACTACTAACACACTAGAACTGATACACTCAAGACATCACTCCTGCCCTTCCCCATCGGTAAGTGCGTCACCTGAACAGCCTGGAAAAGGGGGAAAACACAACTATGAGCTGACGCTCAGTAGGAAATAACAGACAGGTATAAGTGATTAACAGTTTAATTACATTTTAAAATGTCATGCTACAAATGATAAAAACAATAAAAAGATAACGATGATATCATGAAACAAAATTCAAAGATCTTGCAAGGTCAAGAAATATAATGAATAGAATGGTAAGACAAGAATTTACTACAGGAGATAACGATAAAAAGTTGGCCATATCAAGACAATTCAAGTCATGTCAAGCACGTATGTAATTTCATTTCCACGTCCAAGTAATAAGCAAGTAAAGTAACCACAAGTAGAGTATAGAACAGTGAAGAGTGGAAAGTGAAAAGTAGTAGAAAGTAATGTAGAGAGTAGTGGACAGTCCTAGATTTAACACATGTCAAGTACTGGTGCCAAATGCCACACCTAGTCATTCACCTCCCCGGGGGTACACGTAGTGTTCGGGCGCTCTTCCCAGGACTAGACCGAGCCCTTAATTGTTTGCCAGGCATTGATTTCTTTGGATCAAAGATCCCACGAATCTAGACTTCCACAGTTTATGGCCAGAATTCCAAGGTTTAAACTAAGTAGCAATAACAACTTCAAGTAGGAAAGAGATTCATTTCCAGAATTTCAAGGTAAGTATAATCATCAAGGAGATCGAAACCAAGTCATAACAAGAGTTAATCGTGCTGCGCTACTGTAAAACAGCAGCAATCAAACAAGCTAATCAACATATTAATCCTAATCACCAAGTTAAGATATCATGATTAACCATTATCATTTGTATTAGCCAACGTGCCAACAAGCTAGAACAAGTTGTCAAGGTAAAGAACAAGCTCTCACAGCAGTGAAATAGAATGCATTATCAGGGGTTTTAGTTACACCATTAATCATTAATTATGTGAGTTTCTATTTAACCAATGTAAGTGTTGTAATGGAGATAGTAAACATCGTGTTTTGTACTATGTTCGCAAGAAAGGACCAATGCAATTTGAAATCAAGGGGGGGTACAAGAATAGGTCAATTGTTCTGCAAAAATATAATTTCAGTGGGTCTAAGTTAAATGGGTTGATTCCTCACTGATTCGGATCCATCTTCGGGTCGAAAAATGATAAAAAATCGGGTTTCTGGTGTACGGGTCGACCCCTGGGGTCGACCCCTGAAAAACTGGGGTCTAGAAGCTGAATGGGTCGACCCCTGGGGTCGACCCCCACCATTTCCTTCAGATGGGTCGACCCCTGGGGTCGACCCCTACATTCCTGTGCAATGGGTCGACCCCTGGGGTCGACCCCCATGCAGGGAGCTGGATGGGTCGAACCTTGGGGTCGAGGACGACCCCTGGGGTCGACCCTCGGGCCTGCAGGGTTGCCCAGAAAATGGGTCGACCCCTGGGGTCGACCCCTGCAAGAACAGCAACGAATGTTGCTTCCGGAAACCACATAAACTCATCCAAAAGGGGTCCAATTGAGTTGAAATCAAAACCACAAGATCTAGGAATATTAATAGACATTCTAGGGTCATAAAACTACAATTTTGAAACACGAATTGTTACAGAAATTGATTGAATCTCAACTTATATATGGTAATTTCATGAAAACCCTCGTTCCTTACCCACTTCTACTAAATCATGCAATTCTCTTAACATACACGATGAAATTTAGGGCTTTTGGTGTCAAAAGAAAGCTAACTCGATTATGAATCCAACCATGTATGGTATGCTACATGAAGATCAAGTTACATGGCTCAAAATTACCCCGAAATCAAGCTCTGACTTAAAGGAACACTGTATGAAACATGTTCTAGATATGCTCTTACAAAAATTCAAAATTCACGAGGCATGCTCAATGGAATTTGGGGGCTTTCTACGTTAAATGAAAGATAATAATATGCTGATTATATCATGTAAGTTAATTAGAGTTTGGTTGTTAGATCCTACCTCAAATCGGAGAGAGAAAACTCAAACCCTAGGATGAAGAACACTTGGACAGCACCTTAGAAAACCCGTGCTAACTCACTCCACACCTGATGAAAATTGGGGCTTTCAGTCCCAATGGATAGATCTCGACGAGATGCACAACTTGCTATACTCATGATCAAAATTTGGTTGAGAATTCCAACCTCAATCGATGGATCAAAGAAGGATGAAGGGAAGCCAACGGCCTGCTGACCCACCTCCACGAATCGAGCTAGATCTCCCTAGATCTGAAACTTCAGCAAACCCCACAGTAGCCAAATGAAAGAAGACTCGTAGGGCTTCATTTTGATAGCTCATGGAGCTTCTGGAGCCTTCGGAGTTGGGAGTATTCGCTGCTGCAAGCTACGTGTTTAGAAACGGCGCTGAAATCCTTGACTTGACCAAACTATGTCGGCAGCACGTTCTGGGGCTAGGTTTACCTCAAATTGATTGAGGGTAAATGTTCCTTACATTGTGGCCTTCCATTTGCCACTGATTTCAGTTCATTTGGTTGAGTATTCAGGTCGAATTTCGTGTTTTAATCTAAGGGTTAGGTATGGGTCAAAACTGTGCACTTTTGGGTTTAAACTCTAAATAGATCTTACCACGGATTTACAATGGCCTAATGCCAGAAGGAAAAGTTGTTATCTACCTCGACCTTAACATATTTACTATTTTTACAGATTTTTCTAAGGTAGTCGAATTTTCATTCATACTATTTCTAACGAATTAAATATTAATAAATCTGAAATTCAATTATTAATTCAATAAAATTCTATTCTCAATTAATAAAAGCTAAATAAGAAATATTGGGCTCAATTAAATAATTTGGGGTCTTACATTAGTGCCTTTAGAACTTTTTGTTCCCCTTTGTCACGCCCCGAGCCTTTATTACAGCGGAAGACTCGCTCGAGGACATGAACAGCCGGCATGGTAAGCCTCTTGCGAGCAAGAACAATCAGAGCGCGAGACAATCACATGCATAAATGCAATTGCACAGTATTTAATCAAACTCCAACTTTATTTCATAAATGATCAAAGTATTCTTTTACAACAACCTTTTTATCATTCTACTAGACTCAAGAAAATAAAGAAATTACATTGACTCGATCTAAACAATATAGACTTCCTAAGTCTTCACTCTCATCCTGAAAATACTTTCATTCGCTCTCGGACCCACTACTTGTATAACCCAGATCCGAATTCAAATCACTTCCATCTCCTGAAAAGATTAGAAATACGTAATGAGCACACTTGCCCAGTAGGTATCTTCTCATCAACATGAAAGCATTATTAAAGTAATTAACATTTTTACTCTAGAAAAATAAGGCAAAATCATGCGAATGCGATCAATCACTCGATTAAACCAAAGTAACAAGATAATCATATAAGATAGAATGAACTAGCATGAATATGACAAGAACATGAGATTGGCCTTTCATGATCAAGAATGTAATGAGAATGTACTAGCAAGCCACATAATCAACACTCCAGCATCTTTTGCTTATGAGCAAGTGCTTCGTGAATTTCTGTGGAATATCAAGCAAGAAAGTCATGTATAAGAATGTCATGTCGTGTCGTGGATCTTCGCTTATTTATAGAAAAAGTACTCCCAGCGTAATGCGACGCCAGTAGCATCATACCCCATGGTTTATAAAATAGTATGTTTCCGGCAATCAGCCGAGGGGACTAGCATAGAGCCCTTGAACACAATCAGTGCTCGATCGCATCTTCAAGTATAAATCAAGTTACTTCCACGCATGTAACAATAAAGTATGGCCAAGAATTTACAACTCAATAATTCATGATAACGATCATCAATGGATGAATGCTTCAATTAAAGAATGCATGAGTCAAAAGAAGATTTAAACAATGTTATGCTCATGAGAATAAATCGGCAGCATAACGGTACATTCTTTTACTTCCATTCATTACATTAAGTTTCTTGATCAATTTTATAAGTTCTAGACTATCATTAGTTCATCTGAAACCATTGGAATATCAACCCTTGGGTCAAACCTTGGGTTAACTACTTAAGAAATGTGACGGTCGTTTACTGAGCCGTTACATCATTTAACGCTCCAGTAGTGGGCCGTTACAATGATCCGAGTCCAGAACAATAAAAATAGACTCAGAGAAAGGTGATGGTCATGCCTAGGGCTGTTACATTATGTGACGGTCCAGGATGAAGCCGTTACACTAGTCTGAATCCCGAATCAAGAATTCAAACTCAGATGAATGTGACGGTCTTATATTGGGGGTTACGTGTGCCTAACGGTCCAACACAGAGCCGTTACATTACTAATAATCAGAAAATATCGATGGTGTAATCTAATCAATGGGCTTTAAAGGTACAACCAACTCGGCGTCCTAGTGGGAATCCCAGGCTCGCGGAGAATTACGGAGGCCTTGAAACAAGATTTCCTAGTCCATTGGAAGGAATATCTAATAGAGAGGTCCTCATGTCCAAGAGTATGTTCCTATAGTGCAAGGTGAACTAATGGACAACATACCGGAATATGTGCCATGTACTTATAGAAACAACTCTATTGATAAAGAGAGAATGTATACTCATTGTGAAGACAAGATAAACTCCGTTAATACAACTTTCAGAAATAATGATTTAATTATAAACTATAGAGTTTTGGCTCATGAAATTAACATAACTTAAAATAACTCAAGATGCCTAAGTCATGCAAATTCCAATATGAAATAGTAAGTAAACTTAAAACCATAATAACAGGTCAACACATAGCTATCTAGGTTTAATTATAAGTAAACTTAAATGGTTACTATTCTGCCACAGGTTGACAGAACACAGAGTCTAACGGTCTAACAGGGGTGCGTCATAGTGGTTGTGATGGTCTATCGAGAGGCCATTACAGTATGTAACGCTCCTGTCCAGGTGCATTAGAGATAACAGTAAAAATAAAAATGTAACAGAGTGTGTGACGGTCTGTCGCAAGGCCGTTACATGCCTGTGACGGTCCTACCATGATCCGTCAGAGAATCTGCTAACAAAAATTAGTATGAAATACATGAGATTAACTCACATCATGTCTATAATCAAAATACCATGTATTCTTAGACATGATAACGAAGTATAGGCCAACTACATGCATAGGTATCAGTGAATAGACAAGGTAACATCTTTTAATCTTCCAATTAGGGCTAAGAGATGCATGTAATGCATAGAACTATTAAAACATGAAATTGATGATCTACAATGCATGAAATTCAATCAAACCAGAGGGCTTTTAGTCTTATCAAGTTGTTTTTGCCGTTCATGAGATGACCTACCTCTTAATTTAGGCTTTAACCTTCTAATTAAGGTCTGAAAACCAAGCCCTAGTTCTCTTCTTCCTGTGACTTTTCAGCAACTTCCTTGGGTTCTAACTCCACGACCTCTTGACCTAAAGACGTGAAATTTAGAGAGGAGTTATTCTAAAATATTGTAAACAAATACTTCTAAAGAACTTACTCGAGATTATGCCTCCTTACCTTGATTCCTTGCGAGCCAAAAGTAAGGGTCGCCCAGTTCAGAACTAGGTCCTATTTATGGAGTTCTAGCTAGGGTTTGAGGATTAGATGAATTCTAGAGTCCTTAATTCATCAAAACCTGATCTCTAAGAGTCCCTAGTAACTTAACATGTCTTTCTAGTTAGGTCTCTTATAGATAGGGTTCAAAAATTCTAATCTTTTTGGGAGTTCTTTGACTTACGGAACTCGCAGTATGTAACGGTCGTGCCCAGGCGCGTTACCTGGCTGTGACGGTCGCCCGATGGACTGTTACAGTCAACGTGTATGGAGTTCTAAGTTAATAAAACTCTTTTATTCGTTTATCCCTATAATTATCTTAGATAAATAGTATTTATCTTATAAATCCGTGAATAAACTAATTATCCTTCTAGAATATGGGCCAAACTTAATGGGCTTGGTCCATTATCTCTTTGGATAATCATTAATTATGCTAGGTTAACTATTTAACCCAATTGGGCCATATAATGACTCATTAATCTAATAATCCCTTCATAAATTTATTTAAGCCTTTATAATTTTTAGAAAATTGTTTTAATATTCAAAAATTTCATATATAAATTCTGGGGCTCTACACCCTCCCCCACTTAGAAGAATTTGGTCCCCAAATTCAGTACATGGATTGTGGAGAGAGTGTACTCACAGTTAAATAATTCTGGAAATCTTTTTCGCATAGCTGCTTCGGTTTCCCATGTTGCTTCATATGGCCATGTCTTCTTCCATTGGATCTTGACCATAGGAATAACTTTATTTCTTAGCTATCGCACTTCACGTTCCAATATCTTTATTGGCGTTTGTTTGTATGTTAAGTCCTTCTGAATCTCCAAATTGTCATAAGTGATAATGTGATCAGGATCATATACATACTTCTTTAACATGGAGACGTGAAATACGTCATGAACTCCTGCTAATTGTGGAGGCAAAGCTAATCTATAAGCCACTTCACCGACTTTTTCAAGAATTTCAAATGTGCCAATAAATCTAGGAGTCAACTTCCCTTTAATGCCAAATCTTCGAATACCACGACCTGGAGAAACCTTCAAATATACATGATCTCCAACCTGAAATTCTAAGTCGCGCCTTTGATTATCGGCATAAGACTTTTGCCTATCTTGTGCCATTTTCATTCTCTCCCGAATGAGTTTTATTTTCTCTGTAGAATCTCTGATAATATCGGGGCTTAAGAATTGTCTTTCCCCTACTTCACTCCAACATATTGGCGATCGACAGCTTTTTCCATATAAGGCTTCAAAAGGTGCCATTTGTATGCTTGCCTGATAGCTATTGTTATAAGGAAATTCTACTAAAGGTAAGTGATCAGGCCAACTACCTCCAAAGTCAATAGCACAAGCCCTGAGCATATCCTCTACTACATGATTTGTTCTTTCTGTCTGACCATCAGCTTGTGGATGAAAAGCTGTGCTGAAATTCAATCTAGTCCCTAGTGAATGTTGTAGACCCTTTCAGAACTGTGATGTGAATCGAGGATCTCTATCATACATAATAGTGACTGGGACACCATGTAATTTGACAATTTCCTTCATGTATAATGCTGCTAGAATATCCACAGACCATCGACTCTTAATTGGTAGGAAATGTGCAGACTTAGTCAACCGGTCTATGATTACTCATATTCCATCGAGTCCACCTCTTATCTTAGGTAACCCTATAATGAAATCCATCCCTATACTTTCCCACTTCCATTCGGGAATACTTAAAGGATGTAATTTACCTGCAGGTCTGAAATGTTCTGCCTTCACTTGTTGACATGTGAGATAGTGAGACACAAAGTCAGCTACTTCCCTCTTCATATTGGGCCACCAAAAGTTTCTTTTGAGATCTTGATACATCTTTGTACCTCCTGGATGAATGGTGTACTTGGAATTATGTGCTTCATCTAGGATTAGTTTCTTCATAGCCTCATGATCTGGTACACATATTCGGCCTTTGAATAGTAATCTTCCATCATTAGAAATAGAAAAATCCGGCCTTTATTCAATATTGGCCTTAATCTCCAATAATGCAGGATCATCATTTTGCAGCTTGACTAGATCCTTTATCAATGTAGGCTGAGCTTGAATATTTGCTATGAAACAACCTTCTTCCTTCCTGTCAATATCTAAATTCAACTATGCAAATTGAGGAACAAGGTTAGTTACACTAATCATAAGACTTGATAGCATACCCATTGATTTTCTGCTAAGTGCATCTGCTACAGCATTTGCCTTGCCAGGGTGATATTGAATAGCAAAATCAAAGTCCTTGAGATGTTCTAACCACCTTCTCTGTCTCATGTTTAAATCTTTTCGAGAGAATAGGTATTTCAAGCTCTTGTGGTCTGAATAGACCGTAAACTTTTCTCCATAAAGATAATGACGCCAAATCTTTAAGGCGAAAATAACTGCTGCTAGTTCCAAATCATGCACAAGATAGTTTTCCTCGTGTCGTTTCAATTGTCTTGAAGAATAATAGATTACATTCCCATTTTGCATAAGAACACACCCTAAGCCAATGCCTGAGGCATCCGTATATACTTCGAATCCACCACCTTCCCTTGGTAATGATACAATAGGGGCTGTAGTAAGATGATTCTTAAGATTTTGAAAGCTGTTTTCACATTCTTCCGACCAGGCAAAGGGAATTTTTTTCCTTGTAAGTCTAGTTAAAGGAACTACAATCTTAGAGAAATCTTTAATGAATCTTCTATAATAACCAGCTAGACCCAAAAAGCTTCAAACCTCTCATACGGTCATTGGCCGACTCCAATTCTTGACAGCTTCTACCTTAGAAGGATCCACAGCAATACATTCTTTTGAAATAATGTGGCCTAGGAATGAGACTTTCTTGAGCCAGAATTCACACTTATTGAGTTTGACATATAGCTTGTGTTCTCTAAGTGTTTGCAAGGCTATCCTTAGATGTTCTTCATGTTCTTCCTCTGTCTTGGAATATATTAGGATATCATCGATGAAGACGACAATGAACTGATCCAGATATGGCTGGAAAATATTATTCATAAGCTGCATAAATACTGCGGGAGTATTAGTTAACCCAAATGGCATTACCACAAATTCATAGTGGCCATAACGACTTCCAAAAGCCAATTTATAAATATCTTCTTCTTTGATTCTAAGTTGATGATAACCAGATCTGAGATCAATCTTAGAGAAATATTCTGCTCCCGAAAGCTGATCGAAGAGCTCATCAATACGCGGCAACGGATACTTATTTTTGATTGTAAGCTGATTCAGTCGCCGGTAGTCGATACATAGCCTGAGCGAACCATCTTTCTTTTTGACAAATAGAACAGGCGATCCCCATGGGGATGTGTTGGGTCTAATGAAACCCTTGTCTAGTAGTTCCTACAACTGCCTCTTTAGTTCCTTAAGTTCAGAGGGTGACAACTTGTAAGGGGCTATAGAAATAGGTGCCGCGCTATGAATGAGTTCAATAGTGAAGTTCACTTCCCTCTCGGGTGGTAAACTAGGTAATTCAGATGGAAACACGTCTGGGAACTCATTTGCAATAGGAATGTTTGCTAGGACAATTTCCTTAGACTCGGTAACAATGACTGTAGCATGAAAGGATTTACATCCTTTCGAGATGAGTTTGCAAGAGTGAAGAGAAGATATAATAGTGGGGTGTTTCTTATACTTGATGCCAAGAAAAGAGAATCTTGGAAGATCGGGCTTTCGAAAGGATATAATCCTATTTCGGCAATTGATATAAGCATCATGATCTACAAGCCAATCTACCCCTAAAATGGCATCATAACCTTTCATATTGAGACATACTAAGTTCGCGGGGAGATTGTGTCCTTCTACCACTACCTCACAATCAGGATAATAGTTAGTAAGCTTTGTTCCAGAACCTAAGGGTGTGGAAATAGCAAGATCTGAAGGTAAGGGAACTGATGCGATTGGTAAGGTTCTGGCAAAAGTAGTGGAGATAAAAGAATGAGAGGCACCAGTATCAAATAGCACAAATGCAGGACGTGAATAGATTTGAAGAGTACATTCCATGAGTCCACCATCCCGATCCCTGGGTGCTTCTTCTTCGTCTATAACAGCATTGAGGCGAGCCTGCCTCCTACGTCCTCCTCCTGACGGTTGATCTTTCATAAGGGGGCAATCCGGCATGCGATGCTCCCTACTTCCGCAACGCAAACAAGCACCAAGGCGTTTCCAACATTCTTCAGCCGAGTGGCCGAATTTCTCACAAAAAGTGCACGCCGAGGCGACTTGCTCCTTCTCTTCCTTGACCTTCTTATTCTTTTGGGAACTTCCACCATTCCCGCTTCTTGATCTCTTCTTGCTATCACGGCTTTTATAGGGTTCTGTGATGCTAAATTTTTCCTTCTTATAATACCGATCAGAGCGTCGGCCTGATTCTTCTCCTTTTCCTTTTAATTTCTCGACCTTCTCCAAGGTCCTTTCGCACAAATATGCCCGCTTAACCATCTCCGCATAAGTGCAGATGTTCTGGGTCCCGAGTTGTTGAATAAAACCGGCCCGTAACCCGTCCATGAATCGATTTACCTTTAATAATTCAGTACTAAACAGATGTGGTGCATAGGGTGCTAGCCTTGAAAACTGCAGCTCATACTCTACCACCGACATCATCCCCTGCCGAAGTGAGGCAAACTCCATAGCCTTTCTTTCCTTAACGTGTTCGAAGAAATACTTGGAACGGAAGAAAGTAAGAAAACCATCCCACGTATGGGGTGCATCGGCCGGAGGTGCCGGAACCGACTTCCACCAAGTACGTGCATCCTTATTAAGTTGAAACGCAGCTAGACACACCTTTTCATGATCGGTGCATGTGGACGCACTTTTTGTTTAATAAAATCGTTGTTTATTTGTTTATTGGCGTTTATTAAGTGCGTGGGCGTGCCAGTCACAAAGTGACGATTTATTGTGCGCTCGATCTGACTAATCAGACGATTGTGTGGTTCGTGTCGGGACTGGAACCCGCCGCGCCATAAAGGTCACGGTGTCATTTACATCCCCTCGGAGAGGGGAACACCCTTGATTAATCGCCGGGAAAAGGGGCCTCATGGCCAGAAAATTAGTTACGTGAAAAGTCTATTAGGAAGCATTGAAATCCCCGTGCGAGGGTGAGAAGAAAGCATTCGAGATTATGTCGGTCATTTGTTGACCATTTGATGTTCGGGCAAGTGTCCGGTTTGAGAAACGAGTAATCATCATAGGAAAACCGGAGCATATGTATGTCGGGCACGACAAATTTATTGTTCACAGGAACTGGAAGCATTCGGTTAAATCTCGGTTAGAGTGGTCAGAAATCGGTGAGTTTATTGGCCCGGTGCAAGATCGAGTCAGGACCATTCCGGGGGCACCTCCCGCGGTCCAAACGAGGCTTGCGTGGGCATCATTAATATTTCCGGTGCCGAGGGGCAGCGGGAAAGTGTCCCGGGACTATATTCTAAAACAAAGATGTGTACAGAGATAGCCGGCTATAGGCCTAGAATGTGGGTCAGGCGATGACCATGGTTGGGGTGAACCCGAGGTCCGAGCATGACTCACGACGGTCTTATTGATGTCCCTATGCGTAGGGTTCGAGGAGGACGAGAGCCGCCTCATTCCATTCGGGTTTTGTCGGTCACTCATGGACCATTTTGTGTTCGGATGAAGGTCCGTGTAGAAAATAAGACGGTGACGGGAGCAAATCCGTGCAAATGTCTGCCGTGAGTACGGCAAGTTTAATGCGAGCGCGGAATTAGATCCCGGTATATATATATGTCGGTCACTAACGGACCATTCATTATTCGGACGGAAGTCCGTATTAATAGCGTCAAGGACAACGGTAAAACCGTACGAACGTCTGCCGTAGGTGCGGCAAGTTTAATGTGGGTGCGGGATCGGATCCCGATGAAGATGGGTCAAGCTGATGATCTATGGGCCCGAGGTGGTTGCGGACTATGGCCATGTCGGGGTTTCCGAGGACCACGTCTGATGCCACGAGGCGTCATTACTTTTCTCTTCACGTACAATCTTGGAAAACGAAGGTTCCAAGGTATACGTGCGTGTCGGTCATGGTCGGACCATTCATTGTTTGGACGCGAGTCCCCGTTTGAAGCATCGAAGATGATGATAAAATCGTGCAAATGTCTGCCGTAGACATGACAAGTTTAATGTGGGGTTGCGGGATTAGATCCCGGGAGACTCGGGTCGAGTTAACGAACTATTGGCCCGAGATATGTTCGGATCATGACCATGTCGGAGGTTCCGAGGTCCACATCCGATACCACAAGGCATCATCGATTTTCTCTTTGCACCCAGCCTGGGGGTGTGAATTGTTAAGTGCGAAGCCCGAACTCACCAACGTGCGCCCTCGCACGCGGATCGACCTGCGCGGTCAGGTCGCGGGGTTCGACATGCCCGGTCAGGTCGTGGGGGTCAAGGGGGCAATGCCCCTTGCGGGGGTTTCCGTGGGCAGCGCCCCCGGAACAAAATTTGGATTATGGAAAGGGGAAACTTTTTATTAGTTTTATTCATTAGCTTCAAGTCTCTTCTCTCATTTGATTAATCATTTTCTCCCTTTCAGGCACGCCGGCTTAAGGGAAGCAAAGAGGGGAGCGCGCCGGTTAATGGAAGCCCAAAAGGGCACGCCGGAATAGGTGGTGCAAAGTTTGGGCGCGCCGGTTAATGGCCAATGGAGGAGGGTGCGCTGGAATAGGCCCAATGAGGGGGGGCGCGCCGGTTATATGGGAAGAAGGAAGAGGGCCAGGGGCGCGCCGGAATAGGCTGAAAAAGGGGGAGGAATTGTGTAGCGCGCCGGTTAGTGGCAAGGAAAAATGAAAGGGGTTTTGAGTGTAAGGCTAAACCGGCGTGGGGGGGTACCGCGTCGGGTTAGCCCACGCCGGATTAGGGCGCGTCGGGTTAAGCTTCTATGAGGTTTCTTTCGTTCTTTTATGCTCTGTTTCTTGTTTCTTTCACCTGTGGGTTGATTTATTGATTAGTTTGTTTATCGAACTGATAGATTAAGTTTGTGGAGAGGAAGTTTAAGTGTTTTAGTTGTTTGTTAGGGTGAATTAGCATGAAGATATGAATGTTTTATTAGAAGAGTTTGTTGTGTAGGGTTGTTCAGTTTGAGTTGGATTTCAACAGAGGGGGGGGGGGGGACTTTCTGAGTTAGGCAGCTCTTAGCAGGAAGAAGCCTAGTCTGTTCACTTCTGTGTGCGTTCGTTCTTATGTGTTCTTCGCCTGGCAACATTTGGGCAGCATCTCCCCCGGACTAAGGTTTTGCCAGAGAAAAAGGGAGGGACACCAAATGGATTACTCCAGGGTGAACCTCGAAACTCGGAGTGAGGCCTCCGTTAACCCGTAAGCGCTTGTGGAGGCTCGAGGGCTAGCCTTCAAGAGTCTCAGCAGCTCACGGGTGATGATTTTGTAGGCGGGACGAATGTGTGCCACGAGAGGCTTCAGATGTTCATCCCTTGACGGACTCCCCCGAAGGCCATGCTATGGAGAAGCAAGCTTCGAAGGGCCTTAGGTGAGGAGGAGACAGGGAGAAAGAGAGGGAAGCAGAAGAACACATATGTTGCAAAAAGCTTTTCTTTTATTCATTCGCAAGGGGAAAGACAGCGAAGCAAAAAAGGGGGGAATACATCAGAGGGAAAGGGATAAATACATCGATGGCGGAGGGGGAACGGAGCACAAGCTCCTCCCCCTCCGGGCTCACCTCCCTTCTCTCACACTCAATCTCTCTTCTCCTTCACCTGGCAGGCACAGGGACGAAGCTTTTTCTTCTCTTCAGGTGGCCCTCTCTTCTCTTTTCCTTCTTCTTCTCTTCACTGCCCACAGCCCAGGGGATTCGAGCAGCCAGCCTCTCCTGCTTCTTCTCTGCCTTCGAGCTCCCTTTTATAGAATGGCTTGCCTGGGAGCACTCCTGCCACTTCCACCTCGTCCGCAACAAAGTCGAGAGTTGACTCGATGCGCTGGACGATGCTGGTTCACGCCGTACGCTGTCGTTCATCCGAGGATGGGATATTCATAGATTTGCCGGGAGGACCTGCTGCCACTTCTCCACCGTGGATGCTTGTCTTCACCGTCGATGCAGCTACGTTGTCGAACGGAGGTGTAGATGGGGCTCCAGAGCATTGAATGCCCATGGAGACATGGCTTCAGAGCATTGAATGCCCTCTAGGCACCAGGCTGATGCGAAAACAGGGTATCGTAGGTAGGATGGGATGCCTTGGGGTTTAACCGACGGGGTTGTGCGCGCCGGGTTAACAGCATGAATGGGGCGCGCCGGTCTAGCATCAGCAAGGGGCACGCCGGATTAACCATAAGTAAGGGGGGCACGCCGGATTAAAGCCCATTGGGTGGGGCGCGCCGGTTTAAGGCCCCTTGAAGGGGCGCGCCGGTTTAAGGGTCAAATGGCTCCCTCCCAGCTTTGTGGCGATTCAGACAGATACTTGCCCTCCATGTTACTTTAGTTGTGAGCCTCCGAGTCCCGGTTCAGGACTTTGAGTGACTTCCGGTGCATGCCAAATGTGTGTTTGAATTCCCGCGTTTCTTTTGATTAGGCCTTCGGCACCACCAACTGGAAAGCTGGGGCCATCTCTTCTGCCCGAGGGGCTTCTTTGTTGTGTAGCGGAGCACCCAATACGCGCCCGTCCTGCTTGGAGGAAGTATGGGGTTTATTCGGCCTTTCCGTCTTCGACTCGCTCTCGAGTGCTGAGACGTGCATGCCGTATGATCATCATCATTTTTTTGACGTCCACAGTGCATTGGATAACATCAAAGATACGCTTCATTTCATCGATCTAATTTTCTGCTTCATCCGGATTGGAAGAACCATAGAAACACGGAGGTTTTAAACTCCGAAAATTGCGATGTAGATCTCCAGCCCGTGCTCCTGTGCCACCTTGCGCAATAGTTTGTAATGCCTGAGTAAGGCCGGCAACTGTTTGTTGCATGTCATCCCAATCTACGCGATGAGCCATGATAGCAATAAGGTACCTGAGAGAAATATAACAACTTGTTATTTCTCGTGAGACTGAAAGAAAATCAATCTTAAAGCTAATAACTATCTCATCCCGGGCTCTACCCAATTCTCAAATGGGTATGAAATTTTTCTTCCTTAGTTCGTAGGTAGGGGTACTTAAACCTTGGACTTATCCTATGACATGATTCTTTTCCCTAAGTCCTGAGACTTAGGCTCTGATACCAACTTAACTGTCACACCCCAAGCCGTTATTATAGCGGAAGACTCGCTCGAGGACATGAACAGCCGGCATGGTAAGCCTCTTGCGAGCAAGAATGATCAGAGCGTGAGACAATCACATGCATAAATATAATTGCACAGTATTTAATCAAACTCCAACTTTATTTCATAAATGATCAAAGTATTCTTTTACAACAACATTTTTATCATTCTACTAGACTCAAGAAAATAAGGAAATTACATTGACTCGATCTAAACAATATAGACTTCCTAAGTCTTCACTCTCATCTTGAAAATACTTTCATTCGCTCTCGGACCCGCTACTTGTATAACCCGAATCCGAATTCGAATCACTTCCATCTCCTGAAAAGATTGGAAATAGGTAATGAGCACACTTGCCTAGTAGGTATCTTTGCATCAACATGAAAGCATTATTAAAGTAATTAACATTTTTGCTCTAGAAAATAAGTCAAAATCATGCGAATGCGATCAATCACTCGATTAAACCAAAGTAACAAGATAATCATATAAGATAGAATGAACTAGCATGAATATGACAAGAACATGAGATTGGCCTTTCATTATCAAGAATGTAACGAGAATGTACTAGCAAGCCACATAATCAACACTCCAGCATCTTTTGCTTATGAGCAAGTGCTTCATGAATTTCTGTGGAATATCAAGCAAGAAAGTCATGTATAAGAATGTCATGTCGTGTCGTGGATCTTCACTTATTTATAGAAAAAGTATTCCCAGCGTAATGCGACGCCAGTAGCATCATACCCCATGGTTTATAAACTAGTATGTTTCCCGCAATCAGCCGAGGAGACTAGCACAGAGCCCTTGAACACAATCAGTGCTCGATCGCATCTTCAAGTATAAATCAAGTTACTTCCACGCATGTAACAATAAAGTATGGCCAAGAATGTACAACTCAATAATTCATGATAACGATCATCAATGGATGAATGCTTCAATTAAAGAATGCATGAGTCAAAAGAAGATTTAAATAATGTTATGCTCATGAGAATAAATCGGCAGCATAACGGTACATTCTTTTACTTCCATTCATTACATTAAGTTTCTTGATTAATTTTATAAGTTCTAGACTATCATTAGTTCATCTAGAACCTTTGGAATATCAACCCTTGGGTCAAACCTTGGGTTAAGTACTTAAGAAATGTGACGGTCGTTTACTGAGCTGTTACATCATTTAACGCTCCAGTAGTGGGCCGTTACAATGATCTGAGTCTAGAAAAATAAAAATAGACTCAGAGAAAGGTGACAGTCATGCCTAGGGCCGTTACATTATGTGACAGTCCAGGATGAAGTCGTTACACTAGTCTGAATCCCGAATCAAGAATTCAAACTCAGATGAATGTGACGGTCTTATATTGGTCCGTTACGCGTGCCTGACGGTCCAACACAGAGCCGTTACATTACTGATAATCAGAAAATATCGATGGTGTAATCTAATCCATGGGCTTTAAGGGTACAACCAACTCGGCGTCCTAGTGGGAATCCCAGGCTCGCGGAGAATTACGGAGGCCTTGAAATAAGATTTCCTAGTCCATTGGAAGGAATATCCAATAGAGAGGTCCTCATGTCCAAGAGTATGTTCCTATTGTGTAAAGTGAACTAATGGACAACATACCGGAATATGTGCCATGTACTTATAGAAATGACTCTATTGATAAAGAGAGAATGTATACTCATTGTGAAGCCAAGATAAACTCCGTTAATACAACTTTCAGAAATCATGATTTAATTATAAACTATAGAGTTTTGGCTCATGAAATTAACATAACTTAAAATAACTCAAGATGCCTAAGTCATGCAAATTCCAATATGAAACAGTAAGTAAACTTAAAACCATAATAACAGGTCAACACTTAGCTATCTAGGTTTAATTATAAGTTAACTTAACTGGTTACTATTCTGCCATAGGTTGACAGAACACAGAGTCTAACGGTCTCACAGGGGTGCGTCACAGTGGCTGTGACGGTCTATCGAGGGGCCGTTACAGTATGTAACGCTCCCATCCAGGTGCGTTAGAGACAACCGTAAAAATAAAAATCTAACAGAGTGTGTGACGGTCTGTTGCAAGGCCGTTACATGCCTGTGATGGTCCTACCATGATCCGTCAGAGAATCCGCTAACAGAAATCAGTATGAAATACAAGAGATTAACTCACATCATGTCTATAATTAAAATACCATGTATTCTTAGACATGGTAACGAAGTATAGGCCAACTACATGCATAGGTATCAGTGAATAGACAAGGTAACATCTTTTAATCTTCTAATTAGGGCTAAGAGATGCATGTAATGCATAGAACTATTAAAACATGAAATTGATGATCTACAATGCATGAAATTCAATCAAACCAGAGGGTTTTTAGTCTTATCAAGTTGTTTTTGCCGTTCATGAGATGACCTACCTCTTAATTTAGGTTTTAACCTTCCAATTAAGTTCTGAAAACCTAGCCCTAGTTCTCTTCTTCCTGTGACTTTTCAGCAACTTCCTTGGGTTCTAACTCCACGACCTCTTGACCTAAAGACGTGAAATTTGGAGAGGAGTTAGTCTAAAGTATTGTAAACAAATACTTCTAAAGAACTCCCTCGAGATTATGCCTCCTTACCTTGATTCCTTGCGAGCCAAAAGTAAAGGTCGCTCAGTTCAGAACTAGGTCCTATTTATAGAGTTCTAGCTAGGGTTTGAGGATTAGATCAATTCTAGAGTCCTTAATTCATCAAAACCTGATCTCTAAGAGTCCCTAGTAACTTAACATATCTTTCTAGTTAGGTCTCTTGTAGATAGGGTTCAAAAATTCTAATCTTTTTGGGAGTTCTTTGACTTACGGAACTCACAGTATGTAACGGTCGTGCCCAGGCGCGTTACCTGGCTGTGACAGTCGCCCGATGGACCGTTACAGTCAACGTGTATGGAGTTCTAAGTTAATAAAACTCTTTTATTCATTTATCCCTATAATTATCTTAGATAAATAGTATTTATCTTATAAATCCATGATAAGCTAATTATCCTTCTAGAATATGGGCCAAACGTAATGGGCTTGGTCCATTATCTCTTTGGATAATCATTAATTATGCTATGTTAATTATTTAATCAGTTGGGCCATATAATCACTCACTAATCTAATAATCCCTTCATAAATTTATTTAAGCCTTTATAATTTTCATAAAATTGTTTTAATTTTCAAAAATTATATATATAAATTCTGGGGCACTACGCCCTTAGTATCTTCTTATTACCCTCCAAATTTCACGTCCTTAGGGCAAGTGGATCAAGAAATATCTGGGCGTGAAGTTACTGATTTATCACAGGAAGTGCAAAACTAGGGTTGACTTCCAGTCTGAAATTCAAAGTCTAGAGGTGTTACCAGAGGTAGGTCATCTCATGAACGGTTAAAATATCATTCTAGGATTAAAAGCCCTCTTATTGCACTTGATTTCATGTATTGTGTACGGAGAATTTCATGTTTTAATAGGATCTATACATCCATGCATCTTTCTTAGCCCTAAATGAACTAAATTAATTCTCTTTGACATAATACATGAATCCTATGCATATTGTTAGCCTAATCTTCGTTCTATCATGATAGAGAAGTTAATATATGTTGTCTTTCAGACATGATGTATTTTAAACATTAGTTCTTCTTATTTAATTTACTGTCTGATGTGCTCTAGCGGCCTAGTCTTCGACCGCCAACAGATGCACCCCATACATGGGAAGGTTTTCTTATACTATTCCGTGCCAAATATTTTTCTGAGCACGTCAAAGAGCGGAAGGCTATGGAATTCGCTTCTTTATGCCAGGGTATGCTGTCAGTGACAGAATATGAGCTTCAGTTTTCTAGGCTGGCGCCATATGCTTCTCATCTGATCAGTACCGATTTACTAAAGGCAAATCGGTTTATGGATGGGTTAAGACCCGATTTTATTCAGCAGCTTGGGACTCAAATTATCCGTACTTATGCGGAGATGGTCTGTAGTGCCCCAGAAATCATATAAATAATTTTTGAATTATAAAATAAATTTCTAGAATTTATAAAGGCCTAAATATATTAATAAATGGATTTTGAGACTAATAAGTCATTAAAGGCCCAATTAGGTTAAATAATTAACCAAGCCTAAGTACACATCATCTAAGGCCCAAAAATCATTAAGTTTGGCCCATGTTCTAGAAGGTTATTTAGATTATTTAAGTATAAAAATAAATTATATAGATAATTATATGGATAAATGAATAAAAGAGTTTTATTAATTTAGAACTCTGCATACGTTGACTGTAACGGTCTATCGCGAGACCGTCACATTCACCTAACGTGCCTGTGTTCGACCGTTACACTCTGCAGATTCCGTAAGAGGAAGAAGTTGTAAAAGGTGGAAACTTGATGATCTTATCCACTAGGGATCGACTTGAGAGAGTTCATAACACCACTAAGGACTCTTAGAGATCAGGTTTTAACAGATTAAGGACTCTAGAATCGACCTAATCTTCAAACCCTAGTTAGAACCCTATAAATAGGACCTAGTTCTGAACTACGCGACCCTTACTTTTGCTCGCGTGGAATCAAGGTAAGGAGTCGTAATCTCGGGTAAGTTCTTTAGAAGTATTTGTTTGCAATACTTTAGACTACTCCTCTCCAAATTTCACATCTTTAGGTCAAGAGGTCGTGGATTTAGAGCCCAAGGAAGTTGCTGGAAAGTCACAGGAAGAAGGGAACTAGGGTTCGGGTTTCAAGCCCAAATTGGAAGTTTAAAGCCTAGACAAGAGGTAGGTTATCTCATGAACGGCAAAAACAACTTGATAGGACTATAAGCCCTCTGGTTTGATTAAATTTCATGCATAGTAGAGCATCAATTTCATGTTTTACTAAGTTCTATGCATTACATGCATCTCTTAGCCTAATTGGAAATTTAAAAATATGTATCTTGTCTATTTCACGGATACCCATGCATATAGATAGCCTATCCTTCTTTATCATGCCTAGAAACTCATGGTGTTTTGATTATAGACATGATGTGAGTTAATCTCTTATGTTTCATTTTGCTTTCTATTAGCAGACACTCTGACGTGTCACAGTAGGACCTTCACATTCATGTAACGGCCTTACTATGAGCTGTCACAGTCTCTGTGGTATATGAGTTACTCTGTTAACTCTGACGCACCAATACAGACGCGTTACATAAGGGTAACGGCTGTTCTCTGACCGTCACAATCACTGTGACGCCCCGCTTCTAGACCGTCAGAGGCTATGTTCTGTCAACCCTAGACGGAATAAGATTCATCAATCTTACTTTTTATTATGCCTAGTTGATTAGAGTTTTCACCTGATTATGTGAATTTAAAATTATTTTAATTATTCATATTAGGGGTTGCATGATTTTAGGAACTTAATGGTATTTTAAGTTATATTAGTTTCATAAGCCAAAAATTCTATAGTCTTGTATTCTAAATCATGATTCTTTTAACTATTATATTGTCGGAGTTTTCATCATGATTTTCGCGTTGATACTTGTATCTCTCTATCAATAGAGTCATTTCTATAAGTACAAGGCACATACTCCGGTATGTTGACCATTAGTTCACACTTGCACTATAGGAACGCAATCTTGGACATGAGGACCTCTCTATTAGATATTCCTTCCAATGGACTAGGAAATCTTGTTTCAAGGCCTCCGTAATTCTCCGCGAGCCTGGGATTCCCACTAGGACACCGAGTTTGTTGTATCATTAAAGCCCAATAACTAGAATACACTATCATTTTTTTCTGATTCTAGTAATGTAACGGCCTTGTATTGGACCGTCAGGCTCATGTAACGGGCCAATATACGACCGTCACATTCATCTGAGGTTGAATTCTGGATTCAGACAAATGTAACGGTCCTATACTAGACCGTCACACAATGTAACGGTCTAGTGAATGACCGTCACATGACTTGAATATCTCAACCCAAGGTTTGACCAAGGGTTGACATTTCAATGTTTCTAGATAAACCTTGATGATCTAGAACCTATCATATTGCTTAATAGACTTAATATAATGAATGAAAGTTAAGAAAATATACTGTTATGCTGCCGATTTATTTCCATAAGCATAGCGTAGTCTAAGTCATTCTTGATCTCATATATTGAAATTGAAGTGTTCATTCATTGATTTTCATTATTTGGAATTGTTATATTCTTGGCCATACTTTACTGTTACATGTGTGGAAGTAGCTTAATTTATACCTGAAGATGTGATCGAGCACTGATTGTGTTCAAGGGCTCTATGCTAGTCCCCTCGGTTGATTGCCGGAAACATACTATTTTATAAACCATGGGGTATGATGCTACTGGCGTCGCATTACGCTGAGAGTACTATTTCTATAAATAAGTGAAGATCCACGACACGACATGACATTCTTGCTTGATATTCCACAGAAATCCACGAAGCACTTGCTCATAAGCATAAGATGCTAAAGTGATGAATATGTGGCTTGCTAGTACATTCTCAATATATTCTTGTTCATGAAAGGCCAATATCATGTTCTTGTTCTATTCTTGCTAGTTTATTCTTGTTCTCATTCCATCTTATATGATTGTCTTGTTACTTTGATTTAATCGCTTGTTCATCGCATTGCATGATTTTACCTTATTTCTTTAGAGCAAAAATATTAATCACTTTAATAGTGCCTTCATGTTGATGTGAAGATACCTACTGGGCAAGTGTGCTCATTACCTATTTCTAACCTTTTTCAGGAAATGAAAGTGAGTCGGGTTCGAATTCGGATTATTCAAGTAGCGGATCCGAGAGTGATTAAAGATGAGCAAAGACTTAGGAAGTCTATAATGTCTAGATTGAGTCAATGTAATTTTTCTATTTCTTGAGTCTAGTAGAATGGAAGATGATGGAAAGTGGTTGTATTTCGAGTATTGATCATTTATGAAATAAAGTTGGAGTTTGATTAAATTATGTGCAATTACATTTATGTGTGTGATTGTATTGCGCTCTGGTCGTTCATACTTGCAAGAGGCTTACCATGCCGGCTGTTCGCTCTCCCCGAGCGAGTCTTTCGCTGTAATAAAGGCTCGAGGCGTGACAGTTAAGTTAGTATCAAAGCCTAAGTCTCAGGACTTAGGGAATGGAATCATGTCATAGGATAAGTCCAAGGTTTAAGGACCCCTACCTATGAACTAAAGAAAAAATTCCATATCCATGTGAGGATTGGGTAGAGCCCGGGATAAGATAATTAATTAGCTTTAAGGTTGATTTTCATGAGAAATAACAAGTTGTTATTTTTCTTTCTCAGGTACCATATTTTACAAATGGCTCATCGCGTAGATTGGGATGGTATGCAACAAACAGTTGCCGGCCTCACTCAGGCATTGCAAACTATAGCACAAGGTGGTGCAGGGGCAAGGTCTGGTGACCTACATCGCAACTTCTGGAGTCTAAATCCTCCGCGATTCTATGGATCCTCAAATCCCAATGAGGCAGAAAATTGTATCGATGAGATGAATAGGATATTTGACGTTATTCAATGCACTGATCAGGAGAAGGTGCGTCTAGCAACATTTCAACTAAATAAAGATGCCCGCACATGGTGGAAGTCGGTTCCGGCACCTCCGGCCGATGCACCTCATACATGGGACGGGTTTCTTACTTTATTCCGTACCAAGTATTTTTCCGAACATGTAAAGGAAAGGAAGGCCATGGAGTTTGCCTCCCTTCGTCAAGGGATGATGTCGGTGGCAGAATATGAGCTGCAGTTTTCAAGACTAGCACCATATGCAGCAGACCTTATTAGCACGAATTATTAAAAGTAAAACGATTTATGGACGGGTTACGACCCGATTTCATTCAGCAACTTGGGACACAGAATATCCGCACTTATGCGGAGATGGTTCAGAGGGCATATCTATGCGAGAGGACCTTAGAGAAGGTCAAAAAGTTGAAGGGAAAAGGAGAAGAATCTAGCCGACGATCTCATCGGCATTATAAGAATGAGAAGTTTAGTATCACAGAACCATACAAAAGTCGTGACAGCAAGAAAAGATCAAGGAGCAGGAATGGTGGAAGTTCCCAGAAGAATAATAAAAAGGTTAAGGAAGAGAAGGAGCAAGTTGTCTCGGCATGCACTTTTTGCGAGAAATTCGGCCACTCGGCTGAAGAATGCTGGAAGTGCCTCGGTGCCTGTTTGGGTTGTCGAAGTAGGGAGCATCGTGTGTCAGATTGCCCCTTATGAAAGATCAATCAGATAATGGAGGACGTAGGAGGCAGGCTCGCCTCAATGCTATTCTAGACGAAGAGGAAGCGCCCAGGGATGATGGGCTTATGGAAGGTACTCTTCAGATTTGTACTCGTCCTGCATTTGTGCTATTTGATACTGGTGCCTCTCATTCTTTTATTTCCACTACCTTTGCAAAAATGTTGTCAATTGCATTAGTCTCCTTACCTTCAGATCTTGCTATTACTACACCTTTAGGATCTAGAACCAAGCTCACCGAGTATTATCCTAATAGCAAAGTGATAGTAGAAGGATACAATCTCCTCGCAAATCTCGTGTGCCTTGACATGAAAGGTTATGATGCCATTTTGGGGGTTGATTGGCTTGTAGACCATGATGCTTATATCAATTGCCGAAATAGGATTATATCTTTTCGAAAGCCCGGTCTTCCAAGATTTTCTTTTCTTGGCATCAAATACAAGAAACATCCTACCATTATATCTTCTCTTCACGCTTGCAAGCTTATCTCGCAAGGATGTGAAGCTTTTCTTGCTTCAGTCATTATCACCGAATCTAAGGAAATTGTCCTAGCAAACATTCCCATTGCGAATGAGTTCCCAGACGTGTTCCCATCTGAACTACCTAGTTTACCACCCGAGAGGGAAGTAAACTTTACCATTGAATTCATTCCAGGAGCAGCACCTGTTTCTATAGCCCCTTACAGGATGTCCCCCACAGAACTCAAGGAACTAAAAAGGTAGTTGCAGGAACTACTAGACAAGGGTTTCATCAGACCTAACACATCCCCTTGGGGTGCGTCGGTTTTATTTGTCAAGAAGAAGGATGGTTCTCTCTGGCTATGCATCGATTACCGGCGACTGAATCAACTGACAATTAAAAACAAGTATCCATTGTCGCGTATTGATGAGCTCTTCGATCAGCTTTCGGGAGCAGAATATTTTTCTAAGATTGACCTCAGATCAGGTTATCATCAGCTTAGAATCAAAAAGGAAGATATTTATAAATCAGCTTTTCGAAGTAGTTATGGCCACTATGAATTCGTGATAATGCCATTTGGGTTAACCAATGCCCCAGCAGCATTTATGCAACTTATGAACAGTGTCTTCCAGCCATACCTGGATCGATTCATTATCGTCTTCATCGATGATATCCTGATATACTCCAAGACAAAAGAAGAACATGAAGAACATTTGAAAATAGCTTTACAAACACTTAGAGAACACAAGCTTTATGCCAAACTCAATAAGTGTGAATTATGGCTCGAGGAAGTCTCATTCCTAGGCCACATTATTTCAAAAGAAGGTATTATTGTGGATCCTTCTAAGTTAGAAGCTGTCAAGAATTGGAGTCGGCCTACGACTGTGTCTGAAGTAAGGAGCTTTCTGGGTCTAGCTGTTTATTATAGAAGATTCATTAAGGACTTCTCAAAGATAGCAGTCCCTTTAACTAGACTCACCAGAAAAGAAAGTCCTTTTGTCTAGTCAGAGGAATGTGAGAAGAATTTCCAAACTCTTAAGAATCATCTTACAACAGCCCCTATTTTGTCACTACCAATGGAGGGTGGTAGATTTGAGGTATATACGGATGCGTCTGGAATTGGCTTAGGATGTGTCCTTATGCAAAATGGAAAGGTGATTTGCTATTCTTCAAGACAATTGAAACGTCACGAAGAAAATTATCCTGTACATGATTTAGAATTGGCAGCGGTTATTTTCGCCTTGAAAATTTAGTGTCATTATCTTTATGGAGAAAAGTTTACGATCTACTCAGACCACAAGAGCTTGAAATATTTATTCTCTCAAAAGGAGCTTAACATGAGGCAAAGGAGGTGGTTAGAACATCTCAAGGACTTTGATTTTGCTATTCAATATCATCCTGGCAAGGCAAAGGCTGTAGCAGATGCACTCAGCAGAAAACCAATGGGTATGTTATCAAGTCTCATGATTAGTGTAACTAACCTTATTCCTCAATTTGCTCAGTTGAATTTAGATGTTAACATTAAGGAAGAAGATTGCTTCATAGCTAATATCCAAGCTCAACCTACATTAATAGAGGATTTGGCCAAATTATAAGAGGATGATCCAGTTTTACTGAAAATTAAGGCCAATATTGAACAAAGGCCGGATTTTTCTACTTCTAATGATGGAAGATTGCTATTCAAGGGCCGAATGTGTATACCGGATCATGAGGATACAAAGAAATTGATCCTAGAAGAAGCACATAAATCAAAGTACATCATTCATCTAGGAGGTATAAAAATGTATCAGGATCTCAAAAGAAACTTTTGGTGGCCCAATATGAAGAGGGAAATAGCTGACTTCGTGTCTCGTTGTCTAACCTGCCAACAAGTCAAAGTTGAACATTTTAGACCCGCAGGTAAATTACATCCCTTAAATATTACCGAATGGAAATGGGAGAGCATAGGGATGGACTTCATTATGGGTTTACCTAAGACAAGAGGTGGACATGATGGCATATGGGTAATCATAGATCGATTGACTAAATCTGCACACTTCATACCAATAAAGAGTTGATGGTCTGTGGATATTCTAGCAGCATTGTACATAAAGGGAATTGTCAAATTACATGGTGTCCCCGTCACTATTGTATCAGATAGAGATCCTCGATTCACATCACAGTTCTGGATAGGTCTACAACATTCACTAGGGACAAGATTAAATTTTAGGACAGCCTTTCATCCACAAACTGATGGTCAGACGGAAAGAACAAATCAGGTGGTAGAAGACATGCTCAGGGCTTGTGTCATTGATTTTGGAGGAAGTTGGCATGATAACTTGCCTCTAGTGGGATTTGCATATAATAGCAGCTATCAAGCAAGCATACAAATGGCACCTTTTGAAGCTCTATATGGGAAAAGTTGTCGATCTCCAATATGTTTGAATGAAATAGGGGAAAAGTAATTTTTAGGCCCCGACCTTGTCAGGGATTCTACGGAGAAAATCAAGCTCATTCAAGAGAGAATGAAAATGGGACAAGATGGATAAAAGTCTTATACCGATAATCGAAGACGTGACTTGGAGTTTCAGGTAGGAGATCATGTATATTTAAAAGTTTCTCGAGGTCGTGGTATTCGAAGATTTGGCATTAAAGGAAAGCTAACTCCAAGGTTCATTGGCCCATTTGAAATTCTTAAAAGGGTCGGTGAAGTGGCTTATAGATTGGCTTTACCTCCACAATTAGCAGGAGTTCATGACGTATTTCACGTCTCCATGCTGAAGAAATATGTATACGATCCTGACCATATTATCACTTATGACAATATGGAGATTCAGAAAAATATGACATATGAGCAAACGCCAATAAAGATTCTGGATCGGAAAGTGCGTCAACTAAGAAATAAGGTTATCCCTATGGTCAAAATTCAATGGAAGAAAACATGGCCATACAAAGCAACATGGGAAACCGAAGCAGCCACGAGAAAAAGATTTCCAGAATTATTTAACTGTAAGTACACTCTCCACAATCCATGTCTTAAATTTGGGGACCAAATTCTTCTAAGTGGGGGAGGGTGTAGTGCCTCAGAATTTATATAAATAATTTTTGAATTATAAAACAAATTTTAGAATTTATAAAGTCCTAAATATATTAATAAATGGATTTTGAGACTAATAAGTCATTAAAGGCCCAATTAGGTTAAATAATTAACCAAGCCTAAGTACACATCATCTAAGGCCCAAAAATCATTAAGTTTGGCCCATGTTCTAGAAGGTTATTTAGATTATTTAAGGTTAAAAACAAATTATATAGATAATTATATGGATAAATGAATAAAAGAGTTTTATTAATTTAGAACTCTGCATACATTGACTGTAACGGTCTATCGCGAGACCGTCACATTCACCTAATGCGCCTGTGTTCGACCGTTACACTCTGCAGATTCCGTAAGAGGAAGAAGTTGTAAAAGGTGGAAACTTGATGATCTTATCCACTAGAGATCGACTTGAGAGAGTTCATAACACCACTAAGGACTCTTACAGATCAGGTTTTAACAGATTAAGGACTCTAGAATCGACTTAATCTTCAAACCCTAGTTAGAACCCTATAAATAGGACCTAGTTCTGAACTGCGCGACCCTTACTTTTGCTGGCGTAGAATCAAGGTAAGGAGTCGTAATCTCGGGTAAGTTCTTTAGAAGTATTTGTTTGCAATACTTTAGACTAACTCCACTCCAAATTTCACATCCTTAGGTCAAGAGGTCGTGGAGTAAGAGCCCAAGGAAGTTGCTGGAAAGTCACCGGAAGAAGGGAACTAGGGTTCGGGTTTCAAGCCCAAATTGGAAGTTTAAAGCCTAGACAAGAGGTAGGTTATCTCATGAACGGCAAAAACAACTTGATAGGACTATAAGTCCTCTGGTTTGATTGAATTTCATGCATAGTAGAGCATCAATTTCATGTTTTACTAAGTTCTATGCATTACATGCATCTCTTAGCCTAATTGGAAATTTAAAAAGATGTATCTTGTCTATTTCACGGATACCCATGCATATAGATAGCCTATCCTTCTTTATCATGCCTAGAAACTCATGGTGTTTTGATTATAGACATGATGTGAGTTAATCTCTTATGTTTCATATTGCTTTTTGTTAGCAGACACTCTGATGCGTCACAGTAGGACCGTCACATTCATGTAACGGCCTTACTAGGAGCCGCCATAGTCTCTGTGGTATATGAGTTACTCTGTTAACTCTGACGCACCAATACAGACGCGTTACATAAGGGTAACGGCTGTTCTCTGACCGTCACAATCACTATGACGCCCCGCTTCTAGACTGTCAGAGGCTATGTTCTGTCAACCCTAGACGGAATAAGATTCATCAATCTTACTTATTATTAAGCCTAGTTGATTAGAGTTTTCACCTGATTAGGGGTGAGCATTATTCGGGTTCAACCCGAAAACCAAACCGAACCCAACGATTTGGTTCAGTTTGGTTTGGGTTGAAATTTAAAAAATTTTGGTTTGGGTTCAAACCGAACCGTATTAAAAAATTTGGTTTGGTTTGGTTTTGAATTTCAAGAAACCGAACAAAACTAAACCGAACCGAATAACCCGAATTTAAGAATATTTTTATGAAATTAATATAAATGTATATGTATATGTAACTATAAATCTGAATTTAAAAAGTCCCATTCCCACTATTCTAATGGGGTTTCCGACTTTATGAAATATGTTTCAAACCACCTTCTATTTTACTATAACCGAACTTCTTAATTTCTTATGTGAAAATATTATGAAGCTTGTTCTTACAAGTTACAACTTTGTATGTTATTTTTTTAATATTTACTTTATTTGGTAGAAATTCTTTTACCCTACCTTTCTCTAATGTTGTTTGAATCCAATCTAATTTATAAAATGGGAGATGAATATGGTTCAAACCGAACCAAACCGAATTAATTCGGTTTGGTTTGGTTTGGTTTGGTTTGGTTCGGGTTGAAATCTTAATTCGATTCGATTTGGTTTGAAAAAAATTCTCTTCAAACCAAACCAAACCAAACCGTGCTCACCCCTACACCTGATTATGTGAATTTAAGGTTATTTTAATTATTCATATTAGGGGTTGCATGATTTCAGAAACTTAATGGTATTTTAAGTTATGTTAGTTTCATAAGCCAAAAATTCTATAGTCTTGTATTCTAAATCATGATTCTTTTAACTATTGTATTGTCAGAGTTTTCATCATGATTTTCGCGTTGATACTTGTATCTCTCTATCAATAGAGTCATTTCTATAAGTACATGGCACATACTCCGGTATGTTGACCATTAGTTCACACTTGCACTATAGGAACACAATCTTGGACATGAGGACCTCTCTATTGGACATTCCTTCCAATGGACTAGGAAATCTTGTTTCAAGGCCTCCGTAATTCTCCGCGAGCCTGGGATTCCCACTAGGACGCCAAGTTGGTTGTATCATTAAAGCCCAATAACTAGAAAACACTATCATTATTTTTTGATTCTAGTAATATAATGGCCTTGTATTGGACCGTCGGGCTCATGTAACGGCCCAATATACTACTGTCACATTCATCTGAGGTTGAATTCTTGATTCTGGATTCAGACAAATGTAACGGTCCTATACTAGACCGTCACACAATGTAACGGCCCAGTGAATGACCGTCACATGACTTGAATATCTCAACCCAAGGTTTGACCATGGGTTGACATTTCAATGTTTCTAGATAAACCTTGATGATCTAGAACCTATCATATTGCTTAATAGACTTAATATAATGAATGAAAGTTAAGAAAATATACTGTTATGCTGCCGATTTATTTCCATAAGCATAGTGTAGTCTAAGTCATTCTTGATCTCATATATTGAAATTGAAGCGTTCATTCATTGATTTTCATTATTTGGAATTGTTATATTCTTGGACATACTTTACTGTTACATGCTTGGAAGTAGCTTAATTTATACCTGAAGATGCGATCGAGCATTGATTGTGTTCAAGGGCTCTATGCTAGTCCCCTAGGCTGATTGCCGAAAACATACTTTTTTATAAACCATGGAGTATGATGCTATTGGCGTCGCATTGCGCTGGGAGTACTATTTCTATAAATAAGTGAAGATCCACGACACGACATGACATTCTTGCTTGATATTCCACAGAAATCTACGAAGCACTTGCTCATAAGCATAAGATGCTAAAGTGATGAATATGTGGCTTGCTAGTACATTCTCGATATATTCTTGTTCATGAAAGGCCAATATCAAGTTCTTGTTCTATTCTTGCTAGTTCATTCTTGTTCTCATTCCATCTTATATGATTGTCTTGTTACTTTGATTTAATCGCGTGTTCATCGCATTGCATGATTTTACCTTATTTCTTTAGAGAAAAAATATTAATCACTTTAATAGTGCCTTCATGTTGATGCGAAGATACCTACTGGGAAAGTGTGACCATTACCTATTTCCAATCTTTTTTAGGAAATGAAAGTGAGTCGAGTTCGGATTCGGATTATTCAAGTAGCGGATCCGAGAGTGATTAAAGATGAGCGATGACTTAGGAAGTCTATAATGTCTAGATTGAGTCAATGTAATTTTCCTATTTCTTGAGTGTAGTAGAATGAAAGATGATGGAAAGTGGTTGTATTTCGAGTATTGATCATTTATGAAATAAATTGGAGTTTGATTAAATTCTGTGCAATTGCATTTATGTGTGTGATTGTATTACGCTCTGGTCGTTCTTACATGCAAGAGGCTTACCATGTCGGCTGTTCACGCTCCCCGAGCGAGTCTTCAGCTATAATAAAGGCTCGGGGCGTGACATGGTCTAACGGGCATATCTGTGCGAAAGGACCTTAGAGAAGGTCGAGAAGTTGAAAGGAAAGGGCGAAGAACCAAGCCGAAGGTCTGATCGGCATGATAAGAAAAGCAAATTCAGCATCACGGAACCTTACAAATCCCGTGATTGCAAGAAGAGATCCCGAAACAGGAGTGGTAGTGGCTACCACAAGAATAAGAAAGTCAAGGAAGAGACAAGCAGGTCACCACGGCCTGTACCTTTTGTGAGAAGTTCAGTCATTTGGTCGAAGAATGTTAGAAGCACCTTGGTGCTTGTTTACGTTGCGGCAGTAGAGAGCACCGCATGCCGGATTGCCCCCTTATGAAGGAACTATCTTCCGGGAGTGGACGTAAGCGTCAGGCTCGTTTAAATGCTATTCTGGAAGAGGAAGAAGCACCCCCGAATGATGGGCTAATGGAAGGTACTATCAAGATCTATTCCCATCCTACTTTTGTATTATTTGATATTGGTGCTTCTCATTCCTTTATATCCACTGCTTTTGCAAAGACTTTGCCCATTTCATCAGTTCCTTTACCTTCGGACCTTGCTAATACTACAACATTAGGTCCCGGAACTAAACTTACCAACTATTATCCTGATAGTGAGGTGATAGTAGAAGGTCACAATCTTCTTGCAAACCTCGTATGCCTTGATATGGAGGGCTACGATGCCATTCTAGGTGTGGATTGCCTAGTGGACCACGATGCCTACATTAATTGCCAAAACAGAATTATCTCTTTTTGGAAACTTGGTCTTCCAAGGTTTTCCTTCCTTGGTATCAAATATAGGAAGCATCCTGCCATTATTTCATCTCTTCACGCTTGCAAACTTATTTCGCAAGGGTGTGAAGCCCTTCTTGCTTCCGTAATTATCACCGAATCCAAGGAGATTATCTTAGAAGATATTCCTATCGTAAATGAGTTTCCTGATGTATTTTCATCAGATCTACCCAGTTTACCACCCGAAAGGGAAGTAAACTTCTCCATTGAACTTCTTCCCGGAGCAGCACCTGTTTTAATAGCTCCTTACAGGATGCCCCCCACAGAACTTAAGAAATTGAAGAAACAACTTCAGGAGTTATTGGACAAGGAATTCATTCGACCTAGCACATCCCCTTAGGGTGCGCCAGTTCTATTTATCAAAAAGAAAGATGGATCTCTCAGGCTATGTATCGATTACCGACGACTGAATGAGCTTACTATCAAGAACAAGTATCCATTGCTACGTATCGATGAACTCTTTGAACAGCTTTCAAGACCGGAATATTTCTCCAAGATCGACCTCATGTCGGGTTATCACCAACTCAAGATCAAGGATGAAGACATACACAAGACTGCTTTTCGAAGCCGCTATGGCCACTATGAATTTATGGTAATGCCGTTCGGGTTAACTAATGCCCCGACAACATTCATGCAACTGATGAATAATGTCTTCCAGCCATATCTTGACCAGTTTGTGGTCGTCTTCATTAATGACATCCTTATATATTCCAAGACTAAGGAAGAAAATGAAGAGCACACAAGGATAGCCTTGCAGACACTAAGAGAACACAAACTCTATGCAAAGCTTAGTAAGTGTGAGTTCTTGCTAAAAGAAGTCTCATTCCTCGGTCATATTATTTCAAAGGAAGGTATTACAGTCGATCCTTCTAAGGTGGAAGCTGTTAAGAACTGGAGCCGGCCAACGACCTTGTCAGAAGTAAGAAGCTTTCTAGGGCTAGCTGGCTATTACAAGAGGTTTATTAAGGATTTTTCTAAGATTGCCATTCCTTTGACATAACTTAGAAGAAAAGAAAATCCTTTTGTATGGTCGAAGGACTGTGAAAAGAGTTTCCTAACTCTTAAGGAACATCTCACGACATCGCCTATATTATCGTTGCCCGTTGAAGGTGGTGGATTTGAAGTCTACACGGATGCATCTGGCATTGGCCTAGGGTGCGTTCTTACGCAAAATGGGAAGGTTGTGAGTGACGTCACGCGGTTTGAGAAATGAAAATGCGGAGCGCGCGGGCTCGTTTTGTTTGCTGCAACACATAAATAAGAGAAAAGAGAAGGGGCCACCACGGGAGATCTTTTTGGCGGGGCGAGCGGGATAAATGCAATATAGCAAGATATGGGGGTTAAACGGCCATAGGAAGAAGTGACTCGCCGCGGCCTCGGGGGGACGGAATGGTGCAGAAATCACATAGCAAGAATTGAAACGGCCATTGCGGGAAGTGACTCACCGCGGCCTCGAGAGTATAGCAGATATAGCAGCAATTCAAGATATACAAGAGAAAGGACGGAATTCAAACGGCCATTGCGGGAAGTGACTCGCCGCGGTCTCGAGAATATGAGCAGATAAAAATATAACAGGATATAAAAAAAATATAAAGAACGGGAGTTTAAACGGCCATTGGGGAAGGGACTCGCCGCGACCTCGAGAATATGAGTAGATAAGAATATAACAGAATATAAGGAGAATATAAAGAACGGGAATTTAAACAGCCATTGGGGAAGTGACTCGTCGCGGCCTTGAGAATATGAACAGATAAGAACATAACAAAATATAAAGAGAATATAAGAACGGGAATTTAAACGGCCATTGGGGAAGTGACTTGCCGCGGCCTCGAGATTATGATGTGATCGCTAGGGGCCAAAGACCACAAAATAAGGAAATGATCGCGCCTACCTCACTAGCAGGAAGTGGCGGGTTGCTTCTTCCTCCCCCTTCGGCCGGCCGACGGAGAGGGCTTTCCTTAGTTACCCTTGCAAAATAATAGACAGTAGCTAAACAGAATTAGAAAATGGCGGTGTAGTATCAATCCCTTGCGAAGAAAATAACGAAATCGTGACAGAACACACACCTGGTTGGTGTGGTTTTAAACCCCTCTCGGACTCAAGTAGGAGGAAAGTGCGATGATGAATACAAGAAGTATATAAGAGAAGGCGCCCTTATGAAGGGAGATAGAGGATGCGAAATGATGAATGCAAAGAACTACGGAGAAGAAGGGGGAGAGAATTGGCTTATTGGATGTGCCGATGGCGAGATCCGGCGGAGCTTCGGCAGCGTAGGGAAGACGTGGAAGTGCGATGGACGAAGACGACCTTCCTCTCGCGAGCGCGGGCACCCGAGAAGCCGGCAGAACCTCCCCCTACAAAAGACCCCACGGATTAGAAATGAGATCCGGCAGCCTGTCGGACCTCTTAGAAGCTCCTCTCGGACTGAGGGGGGGGTCTCCATTTATAGGGCTTCAGAGGATGGAGGCGTCCAGGACCCTGGACGCCGTCATCAGGGCAAAAATTATATTTTATTCTATTTTTATTTTTTTATTTCAAATATTTTAAAGGAGGCGTCCAGGCAACTGGATGCCTCCATAAAAGCCCACCGAACCCCCGTCGAAAGCTGCACGCGGTTTGGCACAACGCGTGGTTTTGATCGGCGCCCGTGATTCATGAATGGGTGCGTCTAGTTGGCAGGACGTCTTCAGAATTTGGATTTTTTCTCAAACAATAAAACGACCAGCGGATGGGCGGCGCCCGTGGGCAAGCTGATGGAGGCGTCCAGTGGCCTTGACGCCTCCATGAAATTATTATTTTTTATGTTGTTTTTACACCATTATTAATATTATTTATTTTTATTATTCTGGCATTGATGGAGGCGTCCAGGCAGGTGGACGCCTCCATGATTTTATGATTTTTTTATATATTTTTATATTTTTGTAATTTTGAAAATAGTGGAGGCATCCAGGGGCCTGGACGCCTCCATAAAGGCCCCCCCTGGATCCCCTGAAAATGTGTCGGTAGCCGTCCGCCAGACATTCTCCTGGTTCCGAAAACTTCCGATGCGTCCGATTGGTGTCGATGCCATCCGAATGCCGTCTGATTTCTGCAACGAGACGATTTTTGGATGTCGAAAAGGTGGAAGAAGACTCAAGAAGAGGAAGCACTCAAGCGATTCAAAATGCGAAAGCCGCTGCGGGGCGTCGCATAGTAATATGAGATTTTCTCGGGGGACGTCTGGAATAGTGTGTCTACAGCTGCCCCGCCTTGGCGTCTGCTTTGCAAGGGAGTGACACGTAATGGAATGGTATCGAAGTGGAGTGAAATGGAGTGGGAATAGACTGATAAGTTGATGCCAAGGTGTGATGAGACACGCTTTCGACATTACTGTTTGGAATCTTTCCTGTAGTTCCAATGAGGCAACCTTGGAGAAGGTCTTTCAAATTTTGACGATTGCTTGGACAGATATCAAATAAGGGAGGGTGAGATGTGCGCTCAGGCACAAAAATAAAGGAGACCAACTTCTCGGTATGGAAGTACTTGGGTCATAAACCTGCAGGTTTCACCTTTGGGGAGCGGTTACCAGTCAATGTGGAAGTGCTGCGGCCAAGGTGGGCCAAACAAGGTAAAAAGTAAAGGAATATCTGAGGGTCTGTCCAAACAAGGGTCTCCTTTGGAAGAGCAACGTAGGGCCATTTCAAGGAAACTCAGTATTTCATTCGGAGTGGAATATCTCATATTTATAAGAATTGAAGCACAAACGGCTTTCACAATCGAATCACTTGAATGATCTTCCGTAATAAATTCAAAGTCCTATATGAATGCATGCTGGGTTTAAAGAAAAATTTAGAACAAACTAAAATAGAAAATAGCCACGGATAATATTGTCAACTTGTTAAGAATGGGTCAGGATACCGATCCGGTGAGCTGATACTGAGCTGGGGCCCGTTTATCCACGCACCAACCCACTGAATGGAACCGTCGTCCCCATGCTACCACAAGTTAACGGCCTATCCGTACAACCCAAATTCTTCTGGAATTATCACCATTTTTGTTGAAGGGGAACTCAAATCCCAGATTCGTTCGGGTCGCAAGGTCCTTGACATGTTCTAATAGCGTAGATATCGTATAGTATGATGCATGACACGGGGGGACCAAACACCGAAGGACGGTACACAAGATAGGACAAAGACGTCCGTTAGTAAAACCTGCACAGACAAACATAGATTAAATACATCAGAAAGCAGCAGAATTACAATAGAATCACACCACAGTACAAGGAGATCCAGACAAAACACTGACGACTGACCACTGATGTGACGCGTTCCGTCCTGTATAAGTATAAGTACCTCCCTTAGGCTAGTTCATCTAAATGCACCAAGGAGAGTTTTGAAAGCTCAGGAGGAGAAGGAGAGGAGAATCTAGTGATTTCAGGATGGAGGGGAGAGTCTTCCCGCCTTATGAAGAGGAGTAGGCCTAGCAGCGAGATCAGGCGACTTTCTGACCTCGAGGGTCATCTGAGTGGGACGATCCAGTCGCATATGGTAAGTTGATTTATTTCAAATTCTCTGCGTGAACCCTCTTTTCACTTCTTTTCCTTTCCTTTCTTCTTTCCAGCAGCATCCACTCTTCCCAGGCCCGAGGAAGTTTTCCAAACTGCCATGGCTTTCAAAGTTAACTTCCAACATCTCCATCGGCATGAGGGCCATACTCTCGAGGTGGCATCTTCAGGGGCTCCTTATTCATGCCAAGCACTATGAGAGGATTCGCATGGACTGGGCGGCTATGGGTGCACTAGTTGAGATCTGGCATCCCCAGACCCACACTTTCATCTTCCCGACCTTCGAGGCGACCATCCTCCTCGAGGAGGTGGAACTTCTACTCGGACTGAAGAAATTCAAGAGTGACGGGAAGGTAAAGGCTATGCGGATGCTGACAAGGGGGACTTCCGAGAGTGTCCTTGGAAGCTTCATGCCGTCGGACGCAGCCAGAAAGGTCCGCACTCAAAAGGGAATTGATTTGCAAAGGCTTGCGGAATGGGTTATGGATGCCCTGAGAGCGTCACCAGATGATGACCACTTGGAAGGAATTATGAAAGGGTTCGCCATTTGTCTGGCGGGTGCTCTCTTGTTTCCTTATACCGACAACATAGTGGAGGAGGACCAACTGAGTGCCATCCGTGGGATTTGGAGTGGAAAGAGGGTGGGACCCGCCGTCCTTGCCTACCTTTACAGTGGCCTTACTGCCTCGAGCATGGGTATGCCTCCTTTCGGTTGTGCACTTGTTCTGAATTGCTGGGTTGATATGCACTTTAAATTTGACCACCGTGAGGGGATGCCGACTGCTTCGAATCTCTTCCAACAAAGCCCCCTTTATCATATAGCCGATGTGTTAGGCTTCGGTGGCACCGTGGCGAACTATGTTCCGTGGCTGAAGAAACGTGAAGACTGGCGGTCTCACTTTCGAACCGTGACACAAAGCTTCTTCACTTGCGCACTGGCATGTCTACTCTCACTTGAACTCCTCATGAGGTCTTCTCCCGAAGTTGAACTCCAACTGATCGGCGCGACTGAGTTTGTCCTTTATAACGCGCATCAGTGCTGCCTCCAGATCGGCTTTCCACGCCACTCGTTCCCACTGCTGACCGGCATTGTCCCTTTGAAGAAGAGGGAGTTGGGCATGGAATCGGATGCGAAGGAAGCGAAGGCCATTAAAGCACCCTGGAAGACAAGTGTTGCGGCAAAGGTCTTAGCGCATGTAGGGGAAGAATGAGAGCTGTGGAGGGCTTACGTAACTGAACTGGGGAAGTTAAGGCCTAAAGCGCCTAAGCCCTTGATGTAGCTCACTCTATTTTTCTGATGGAATAAAATCTAGAATTTGACATCTTGGATCATTGTTCCCCTTGTTACTATTTTTATGATTTTTATTTTTCTCCTTTTTTCTGTTTCCTTATTTATTATGATCATATATATATATATATATATATATATATATATTTATTTATTTATGTATATACATTTTTTTTAAATGAGGGCGCCCAGGGGCCTGGACACCCCGATTTTTTTGATTTTTTTATTTTTTAAAATTTTTTATGGGGGCGTCCACGGGCTTGGACGCCACAATATTTTGAATATATTTTATTTTAAAAAATTTTTATGGGGGCGTCCAGGGGCTTGGACGCCCGAATGTTTTGAATATTTTTTATTTTTAAAAATTTTTATGGGGGCGTCCAGGGGCCTGGACGTCCCTATGTTTTCCTTTTTATTTTTTTAGTTTTTAGTTGTGGGGGCGTCCAGGGGACTGGACGCCCCTATGTTTTCTTTTTTTATTATTTGTTCATTTTTTGATGTGGGGGCGTCCAGGCGCTTGGACGCCCCTATATTTTTTGAATTTTTAATAAAATAAAACGTGGGGGCGTCCAGGCGCCTAGACGCCCCAAAGCTTGGTGGTTTTCTATATAAAGGGGGCCTCACCCCCTGTTCTCTTCTACTGTTCATTCTGATGACCCATTCTCAATTCCCAATGGAGCCAGGAGGCCCGAGCCAGGGTGGAGGAAGCGGAAACGACGGGCTCGTCGTCCGAGGAGGTCGAGGGATCATGCCGAGGAGGCTGCCCTGGGAGAGGAGATTGCCACGGGCGAGGAGATTGTCGCGGGAGAGGAGGCGCCTCCTTTGGCTGTGGAGGGTCCTGCGGGCGTAGGCGACGCGGGAGAGGATGAGCACGACCCGGTAAGCTCCTTAGACTTCCATTCTGTTGGTTTATTAGGCTAAACAGGAGGGCGAGAGACGGTGTGGAGAAGGCCGGTGAGTGAGGGAAGGAGGCGTCCAAGGGCCTGGACGCCTCCATCCTTTCTTTTATATTTTGTTTTATTTTTATTATTTTTTGGGGTTATTACGTAATTAATTAAATAAAATAAAAAATAAAATAAAATAAAATATATTATTTTTATTTTTATTATTGTTTTGTTTTTGTTTTGTGGTTTTGTTAAAATAAAATAAAGAAAATAAAAAGAAAGCGTCCATGGGGGTGGACGCCTTTAAAAATATATATATATATATATATATATATTTAAAATAAATAAATATTATGTACAGTGTTGTTTGTTTATCAGTATCCATGATGCTGATGTGTTCCTTTTCGTTTGTTTTTGTGGTGTGCAGGGCGTGATGAAGAGCCGGATCAGCTGGTCCCTGGTGGTGGCAGCGTATCGTGGGCTGCCGGACTTTCAGAGGGCGCGGGTGGACGCCATGGGTTTTGGATCTTTCCTCAGGATTGAGCCCTTCCGGCTTGACCTTCCTCTCATCCAGGCGATGAGGGAGCGGTGGCACGCACCGAGCCGGGCGTTTCTAATGCCCTGGGGGCACATGGTGCCGACACTGGAGGACGTAGCTCGGATCACCGGGCTACGAGTTGACGGAGAGGCAGTCAGCGGGGTCACTTACCCCGATTACCGAGAGAGTGCGTTGGACCTACTGTGGCTAGAGACGAGCGCGACTGACAGAGACAGCAGGGTAGTCGGTCGAGTGGAGATTATGGAGGCGCTCGGATTTTGTGACCCGCGCCAGCGGGTCAGCGAGACTGGAGCTGAGTTTTTGGCACGACTGGAGGGAGACGCTCGGGCAGCTTTCACCCAGGACCCTGAGCGAGCGAGAGTTGGTTGATCTAGACCTCCGGGGGTTCCTTTTATTTTTCCTGGGCCGCCTTCTGCTGGGGACTAAGGGGGATGGCATCCACTACCGCTTCCTTGGGATCCTGGCGGACCTGGACAAAGTGGGGAACTATGCGTGGGGAGCGGCTCTGCTTGCCCATTTGATCGTCGATCTCTCCCAGACTTCAGAGAGGGAGACAACAGTCAGTGGCTTCGCACCATTTCTCCAGGTAAACATTTTATTTATTCATTTTACCGTAGTTAAATATGCAATTATTTGTGCTAATGAAGTATGATGGATGCAGGTGTGGAGCTACTACTACTTCCCGATGGGAAGAGCCAGACAGGGGAACAGGAGAGTCGTGCCTCTGGCGCGACGATGGAGGCCGGTCTTGGTCGCGGCACCCCACGGCTACCAACTGGCGTCGCTTCATCGGGAGCTGAGCGAGTACCCCGAGGCTATGGTATGATGCGTATGATTTTTATGTTTTTATGTATGTGACTTAATTGAGTAAAATGGCAACTAACATGATGCATGTATGGTGATGCAGGTGGTGTGGAGGCCCTTCCTGGGCATGGTCGACGCTGGCCAGCCTTGGGTTGTAGTAGGTCATCCTCGTTTCGGGCGGGACGTGTGGGTCCATTGCCTGAACGAGATCGAGCCGCTGCGGCTCAGGCTGGTTATGAGGACATTGGGGTTAGCCCAGGAGTGGGTCCATGTAGACGAGCCGGTCCGCGTCGGGCGGAAGACCAAGGGGAAGGCAAAGATCATGGACTGGCGTACGCGCTTCCCTGCACAATACCAGGACTGGCAGCAGGGCGGGGTCCCAGTGGTGTCCCATGTACCGGACAGCACCGACTACCTGAGACGGTATCGAGCCACGTACGGGGAGCGTCTCTTCCTTGGTGGTGCGGCAGGGGTAAGCATGAAATGAAAAATGTTTCCCTTTTCTATATGTATATGCATGTGACACTAACTTATATGCAATGTAGGATGCTCGTGATAACATGATTGCCGACCTGCGGGCCCAGCTGGCAGACGCCAGGCGATAATTGGTGGCCATCCGACAGGAGTTGGAGATCCTGGTGAGTCTATGCAATGCATTTTTTTTATTTTGTGACCTGGATTTCGATGCTTAGCCTCTGACTGTCGTTTGTTCCGTGTTTCAGCGGGCCCATCAGGCAGCGGCAGCCGGGATGGCTGGTGGAGCGGGTTCCAGTTCGTGCGGCCCTCCTCCGGAGGTTTCTGCCCTTCAGGAGCAGCTGGCGTACGCGGTGGCCCGGGCTGAGGAGGCCGAGCGTGACCGCGAGGCTCGAGTGAGTATCTGCCTAACCCTGACTCTCTTTCCAGTTGCTCTTCTTCCTTCACTATTCTCTTATGGGTCATGCGTGCTTTGACAGGTGGCCGAGATTCAGGAGGCTCTGGCCCGTGCTGTTCGTGCTGAGCAGGAGCGCGACGCCTGGGCGGCAGACCGTGACGCCCGGATTGCAGAGCTGGAGGAGGAGCGGGGACGGGAGGCTGAGGAGCTCCCTCGCGACGTGCTAGATCTGCGGATCACCCTCGAGCTATCGAGGAGAGAGGCGATGAGAGAGAGAGAGGAGAGGGAGAGGGAGAACAAGGAGAGAGAGAGAGGACAGGGAGAGAGAGAGAGGACAGAGAGAGAGAGGGAGGACATGAGGGCGGAGCGACTGCGAGACTGGGACGAGAGGAGGGCTCTGGAGGCCCAGCTGATGGAGCTCTGATTGAGTCTCGGCACGGCGGAGGGGAGGCTTCGGGAGAGCGAGGAGCAGTATCAAAGGGCGAAGGAGCGCGGGGTACGACTTCGTCAGTCTGGTTCTTTCTCCATGGGCAGCTTTCTGGTTTCTTCGGCCGAGGAGCATCTCCGCGCCTTCGAGGCTGGCGTGCCACCACAGGGCGAGGCGAGCACCGCCTATCAGAGTTCACGGAGGCCCCCTAGGGATCCCCGTCAGAGGAGGGAGGAGAGAGATGATCAGGAGGGTGGTAGCGAGAGTTAGAGAGTTGCTTGTACACCCCAACTTCCTCACTTTATGATGTATAACTGACTATTTGCTTATGTGTAATGAAATGGTTCCTTTTGTCGTATGCACTTTCCCTTTTTCACGCTTCTTCTCTTGCACCGAGTTATTTCGAGGCATGCTTCACGAGACCTTGCCCTGAAAAGTATGGAACTACGCCTTGCACGGAGGGGTCCTCTTTTTTTTCTTTTTTCTTATTTTCTCCTTTTGGACGCGTCTAGGTGCGGTGACGCGTCTTATCTTTTGAATTCAAATTTAAAGTGCCAGGCAGCCTTTCTTCTCCCGTGCCTAACCCACAAACGAGCCCGCCTCCCGTCGAGATTTGCTCGCCCGTCCTTGTCTTCTTCCACTCTCGATCGATGTAGTTTGGTGGGCCGGATCATGGTGAAGGGTGAGAGGGGCGAGGAACTCCTCGCCCGATGAGGGACGCGCAAGAGCACGGAGAGGCGTCCATGGAAGAGGAAGGACCCCTTCGGGTACTTGATGGATCCGAGGGGCCTAATGGTACGGAGGGAGATGAACACGGCCCGGTATGTCCTTCGATCTTCTCCTTTTTGATCTATTTTGAGTTTTGAGCGAGCCACGCGAGAGGGAAAAGGGTTCGGCGAGTATTGCACTCAAATGATGGACATGTCCTTGACAGGAGACGCGTTCTCGTGCTTTGACGTAAGACCCTTCTTTCTTGATGCAGGGCATGGCGAGGGCCCTGGGCATGGCCGATGAATGGGCGAGTGCAGATGAGCCGAGCCGTGTTAGGAAGGAGAGTCGCGGCAAGGCGAAGCTCGAGGATTGGCGCACACGTCTCCCTGGACAGTAAGGGAGCGTACTGCTGCAGGACAGCTCTGACTTCCTGCGGCAGCAAAGGGAGGACCGAGTGGGGGCTCTTTAGCTTGAAAGATGGACAGAGGTGATAGTAAGGCCCCAATTTTTTTTTTTTTTTGGATCTTAGCTGACGGCCGTTGTTTATTTGTTCCAGCGTGCCCAGCAGACAGCGATGGTGGGAATGGCCGGCGGCACATTTTCCAGCTCGTCGGCCCCTTTTCTTGAGATTGCCTCCCTTCGAGAGCAACTCGCCGGTGCGGTGGCCCGTGCGGCCCGGGCGGAAGAGGAACATGATGCCTGGGTAGCGATTGTAGCGGAGCTGCGGCGTCGTGGTGAGGAGAGGCCTTCTCCAGACGTCCTGGAGTTAAGGGTTCTTCTCCATGTGACGAGGAGAGAGGAAGAGAGAGAGAGAGAGAGGAGAGAAGGGCCGAGCGACAGTGAGATCAGGCCAAGAGGAAGGCCTTGGATACCCAGGTGAGGGAGCTCCAGCTAGGCCTTCAGGTCATGGTGCAGAGGGTGGGAGCGATGGAGACGGGCTACGAGAGAGCGCGAGAGTTCGGGGAGCGACTCCGCCAGTCTGGCCGCTTTTTTGTTGGTGGCTTCTTCGCCATGCCAGGGGAGGAGCAGCGAGCCACCGCTGTGGAGCAGGCGCTACGAGGTGAGGCGGGTGCTGCTGCACTGGGATCCAGAAAGCTTCTGAGGGACCCTCACCTCAGGGGAGAGGAGAGGGACGCCTAGAGGGACGAGCATGCAGATAATGGCGAGAGTTGGTGAGCCAGTGGACCCGCTTCCTCTCTCTGATTGTGATGTTTATGATTGCTTATGTAAACTTATGAATGGAGCGATTTAATTTTCTGCTGCTTGTTTGTTCTCTTGTGCATTCCTTCTTCCCTACACTTCTTCTTCTTTACACTGCTCCCATGTGATGTGTCTGCCGAGACCCCGGGGAATCGTATCTTGCTCTGATCGTCTTCCATGCAGAAATCAACCGTGGAAGTCAACAATGACAGCCCTAGCCCCTCTTCCCGGGCGATCTTTCAACCTTTGCGGATGACCTCTACATCGTAACAGGGCATCCCTAACGGTATAGGGAGGGTGTTGTCCAATCAATCACCCTGCGCGAGCGGTGAAGTGACACATTGGACCGCAGGGAAGGCGTCTTATCACGAGGGCTATTGTTAAAGGTGATGGAGGCAATCTTGGCCCGCACTTCTCCCATTTCTATAAATACATGTCTCTTTCGTTATCGAAGGGACATTGAGAGCGAACTCGAAGAGTATAAATTTTTACGAAAGAGAAGGAACTCAGAGTTCCAAGATCGGGATGGAGGGCGAATCTTCCCATTCCTCGAAGTGAAGCAGGTCCAGCGGTAGCAGTTCCAGGAAGCTCACGGACCTCGAAGGGCACTTCAGTGAAAGGACCCAACTGCAACTCGTAAGCTGAGCTCTCCTACCCTTTTTCTCATTCTTTCTTCCTTCCTTCCTTTTTTCCTTTCTTTTGACAACACCCTTCTCCATTCCTTATGCATGCGCAGAGTGTGATGAAATCGCACATTTCATGGGAGTTAGTAGCGGCAGCATATAGGGGTCTCCCGAATTTTCAGAAGGCCAGGCTAGACGTGATGGGATTTGGTACCTTCCTGCGGATCGAGCCGATCAAGCTCGACCAGGTCCTGATCCAAGCCTTGGGTGAAAGATGGGACCCAGCGAGTCGGGCATTCTTGATGCCCTGGGGGCACATGGTGCCCAGCCTGGAAGATGTGGGCGAATCACGAGCCTCAAGGTGGATGGCGAGGCAGTGACCGGAGTCACTTACGCGGACTACCGAGAAGGTGCCCAGAAGCTACTGGTTTTGGATCTAGATGGACGGAAGAATAGGTCAGTAGCCAGGACATCTATCATGGAGGCATTAGGGCTCACTGATACTCGTCGAAGGGACGATGAGTCCTCAGAAGAATTCATGGACAGGATGGAAAGAGGATGTCGTGCTGTGTACTGCACAGATTTTGGCAATTGGGAAAGATCCAACATGGATTTGAGGAGATTTCTCCTCTTCTTGCTGGAAAGATTGATACTGAGCTCGAAAGGAGACGGTATCCATTGTCGTTTCGTGGAGCTGCTATCAGATCTCGAAAGAGTAGGTCAGTATGCCTGGGGAGCTGCCATGCTGGCGCACCTGTTTACAGGTCTATCCCAAGAGGCAGACCGTGAGATGACTGTGAGTGGTTTCACACCACTTATCCAGGTATTTTTGATTTTGTTTTGTATTTTATTTTATTTTTGTTTGTTTGTTTTTGTGATAGCCCACTTAAGGTACTGATGACATGTGCTAAAGCAGCTGTGGAGCTATTATTACCTCCCGATGGGGAGAGCTCGACATTGGCGACCAGTGATGGTGCCGCTAGCCAGGCGGTGGCAACCTATCATGAGTGCGGCACCCCTAACCTACCAACTGATGGTGCTAAGGCGGGAGATACAGGAGTTCCCTGCAGCAATGGTGGGATTTTTTTTTCTGGATTATTTTTATTTGGTTCTAACCAGCTAAACGGGTATGTACAACCTAACCTAGGTAAACTGGAGACCCTACTCAGGCATGGTCGATGTCGACCAACCATGGGTTCTAACAAGTCGTGCCCGGTTCGGACGGGAACTGTGGATGCACTGCCTGAATGAAATCGAGCCGCTTCGGCTACGATTGGTTATGAGGACTTTAGGACTGGCTCAGGAATGGGTGGATACGGCTTTGCCACCTCGCGTTGGGAGAAAGACACGGGGACCGGCAACCTGCATTGATTGGAGCGTGCGGTTCCTCGAACAATATGAAGATTGGCAATGGGGTGGCACAATTATGGAATCGCATGCGCAGGATAGTGAAGACTATCTGCGTCTGTATAAGATAATGTATGCAGAGCGGCTCCAACCCCGGATACTTGTGGAAGTAGGTCTCCTTTTCTCCTCTTTTCTCCCTCTCTCTTTTTGGCTTTTTGTTGTGGAAATGCTGACTCTTATGGCTGCAGGATGTCCGTGATACCATGGTAGCGAACTTGCGATCTCGCTTGGCAGAGACGGAGCAACAATTGGGTGACACACGTGAAGCCTTGAGTGCCTCGGTAGGTGATACAGTGCACACTCCGAATCACGGCCCTAGATTCATGGTGTTCGACCCCTAACTATCACATGTGTGGCCATAGCGCGCCCAGATTGACGCGGCCTCATCGGTGATGGGGGCCGGTGGAGTCTCTTCCAGCTTATGGATCCCTACCTCAGAACTTGACTTGCTTCACGAGCAACTTGCTCGTGCCACGCAGCGTGCCGCAGAGGCAGAAGGAATGCTCTCTATACAGGTAAGAGTCTCTGTATTGAGTTCTCCTTGTTCATGTCTTGCCGCATATCTGAGATGGTATAACTGGCAAGAAAAGGAGACGCAAGAATCACTTTCCCAAGCCGCACAGAGGGAGACTAGAATAGTAGAGCTGGAGGAGGAACTGCGACGTCGTCCAGATGACAACTCTTCTAGGGATGCCATGGAGCTGAGGATCACTCTCCAGTTGGAGAGGGAAGATCGTGAGAGAGAACGAGCAGAGAGAGAAAGAGACACAGAGAGAGAAAGAGCCGACAGATTGGTTGAAAGGGAGGAACGAAGGGCCATGGAGGCCCAGCTGTTCGAACTCCGAACCAGCCTTGGTCTGGCTGAACAGTGGCTGAGAGATGGTGAGGAGCGCTATCGAAGAGCACGAGAGCATGGCTTTCGTGTTAGTAGCTTTCTTGCTGCCCCCACGGATCAATGTCGGGGTGTAGGAAAAGGAGTACAGAGCGGTAGGAGTACCGCTTTTCGTAGTTGGGTAGCACCCTTGAGAGCGTTTTGCCCGGAGAGTAGCGGGACAAGTAATGCAGAGAGAGAGGGTGGAACTTGATGTAATTTTTTTTTATTTTGGAAAGGAATAAAATGTTTGATTCTTGGATTCTTACCTCTTTCTTGCTTTCTCGAATTCCTGCATACATCACTTAAACAAACAAGTAAGAATATCTGCTCTGACTTGGCCCCTTGACCAATATGCGAGGTTTGTTTTGATCTGTCCTTGATAACGGGTCAAGGGGCCAAGCCTTTATTAACGAAGGCAAGGGAAAGATGTGGTGATGATGAATGCGACAGACAAGCACACGAATGCAAGCGAGATTAAAAAGTGAAATGCTGCATACAAATGTAATCATGCAAAATTGATTTGTTTTTCTTTTTATATTTGGCATTTTTGTTGTTGTTTTGTTATATTCAATTTTTTTGTTTACAAATATGTACATTTTCTGTTTTCTTTTTTTTTTTTTATCATTTCATTTTTTTTTTGCTAACACCTGGCAAGCATCCAAATGGCACCTAACCTACTTGAGAACAGGGGTTTCTTACTAACCTCCCAGGTATCCTAAGTGCACATCTAGGTTGATTTGGGCCTCTGGACCCCTCGAATGATAATCCCGCCGGCTAAGACTTACCCTGATGACAATACCGTCATGCCATGCTTAGGCTCCCAGTCGCTTCCGACCACATGGATTCACCCAAAAGGTTTTCGAGGTAAATGATTTGCCCGACTCGGGTCATTTTCTCACAACTCTAGATGGTATATGATGGAACACCCTGGAACCCTAACGACCAACTGCGCGACGCTGACCCGGAATCAGACGCCATCGCACCCATAGGTGACGCGCTTGCATTGGCCTAAGCCCAAGGTTAAACAAGAAGACATCAAGATGGTAAACAGGGTCTTGACCAGCCAGAAACACAGAGACTCCTTCGCAGCGATAGCTTTTACTTTTCAAAGTAGGCAACCATATGTGTATATTAAAATAAGGTTGCAAACCTTGGCTGGTTTCGCCCTTCAAAAACTCCATCTAGCTTTCATCTTTAGAGGAGGAAGGAAGAGTGCATGGGGTAAACCTCCTGAGAGGACCGACAAAACCGTTAACCCGGCGAGCCAATAAGGGCCCATTAACTCTCCTCTTTCGGACAGCTTCGGACCAAATCTCGAGTATTTACATTCCACGGCCCCTTTTGTGGATTCAGACTTTTGCTTTGAGGGGTTCCATTTATCGCATCAGACACGATCACGACCATACTTTTCTCTTGATTTTAATTTTGTGTTTCTTCTTTTTTTTTTGCGAGGGAGATATAGTCGTTTGACGTTGTGGGCTCCCTTTTGTATGCCTGCGGGGACACTGCCCTCTGCTCGTGCTCTGATCGATGCTCGAGGAAATGAATCTTACTCTTGCCTTAAGGGGTTTGAGTTTTTGGTTTCTCATGCTCAGCGTTTTAATGGCGCCGACTGTCTCATTTGGTCGAAGAGAAAAGAATAAAGATTACAGCTTCTGGAGATCTTCTGGGTGAGGCCCCACCGTAGGTGATGCTACCAACTTTTTTGGATAAAATACGTAAGTGAGTACATGTTGGCTCCCTTTGAGCGAGCATGGCCCGATGTGGCCGGACAGGGATCTCCACGGTTCTGGCAAACCAAGACCCGGTGCCTACCAAGCCTTAATGGGCCCTATCCTAACATGAAGGTTGGATGCAGGGACTTAACTACATGGTGACCACCAGGCATCGACATTTTGAATTTTCCATATTTTTAGTGATTTTCAATATTTTTTGTTGTTTTTGATGTTTTCTGTCTTTTCATCATTTTTTTGTTTTTTGACGTTTTGGCACTATGCTAAGGGTAGTACTTTTTAAGATAAAGCCCATTCCAAGGGTGGGATAACTCGATCCCTTCGGCGTTGACTAGCTTGTAGGCGTTGCCAGGGTACACGGCTTGAATTACAAATGGTCCTTCCCAATTGGGGTGGAGCCTAGAACGCGGCCCTCCATGTTTGACAAAAATTCTTTTCACGACCATCTCACCGACTTTAAATTTTCTTTCAACGATTTTCTTTTGGTAAAAGTGAGCGAGTCTCTTTTGATACACACGCGCATGCTCGGCAGCGGCTAGTCGCTTCTCGTCTAAGAGTTCCAACTGGGCAAGGAGTGAATTGCGACGTTCGTCGAGGGGAAATTCCTCATCCAATTATACTATGAGAGAAGGGATCAGAGTCTCGTACAGGACTACCGCTTCCGTCCCATAAGTAAGGGCAAACGGAGTCTGCCCGGTGGGGGTATGGATTGAAGTGCGATAGGCCCATAGAGCTTCGATAAGCTTCTCTGGCCAGTCTGAAAACTTACTGGACTCGCAGGTTTTCTTGATGATTTTGATCAATGTTTTATTGGTGGCTTCCGCTTGGCCATTACCTTGTGGGTAATAAGGTGATGAATGATGCAATACAATTGCGTACCTTTTGCAGAGGTCTTGAAGGTCCTGAGAAATGAACTGTAGCCCATTATCGGTGACGATTGTGCTTGGGACGCCGAACCTGGCGAGGATGTTCTTCATGATGAACTTGCAGACTGTTGACGCCTTGATTTTCGCGTAAGCTTCGGCTTCGGCCCATTTGGTGAAGTATTCTGTCGCAGTAAGGATGAAAGATTTCTGTTTGGTGAGGGAATTGGGATCACCTAGAGGACCAATGATGTCGAATGCCCACATGGAGAAAGGCCATGGGGAGGATATTGGGTGAAGTGAGGAAGAGGGTGAATGTATTTTATCAGCGTGAAGTTGACACTTGACACACCTACGGACATAGACGGCACAATCCTCTTCCATAGTGGGCCAGTAAAAGTCTTGCCTAATGATCTTCTTGGCGAGCATCTGGCTATTCACGTGGCCACCGCACGCACCCAAGTGTGCTTCTTCTACGCATTTCCATACCTCATTGTCGTCAAGACACCTTAACAGAACGCCAGTAAGGCTCCTCCTATAGAGTAGACCTCCAACCAATGTGTATTCCTGAGCCACCCTTCTTATGGCTTTCTTATCTTCTATGGTGGCTCCTTCAGGATAAGACTGATCTTTACAGTATTTGACAATTTCATAGAACCATGGTTTCTCCTCGTCAGCCAGCTCTTCTTCAACTTCTGCCAGCATGATCTCCCTCTTCTCAAGAATTTCTCCCTTCTGGATCTTCTGTAGGACTTGTTCCTTGATCTTTAAGAGGTAAGGGTCCTGGACGGCAGGGACAAGACGCTTGTAGAGAATGATGGATCTAAACCATGCACCTAAAGGGAATTTGAAGGATGACGCCAAGGAGGCGAGGGCATTGGCCAAAATGTTCTGTTCGCGAGGAACATGGACAAAGATCAGCTTGGTGAATAATTTGGCATAGGCGGAGACCAACTCCTGATAGGGTTTGAGCTTGGGATCGAGGGTGCGATATTTGGTAAGCACCTGGCGGAGAACAAGTTGACTATCACCTACGACTCGTAACTCAGTGATATAGAAAGAACGGGCTAGTTCCAGACCAGCTAGAAGAGTCTCGTATTCAGCGATGTTGTTGGTGACTGGGAACGCGAGCTGAAATGCTTCTGGGATAGTAACGCCTTCAGGCATTAGAAGGATAATGCCAATACCCTTCCCTTGGGAATTTAGAGCTCCATCAAAATATAATGTCCACATTGGCTTGTAAGACTGAGTGACGAGCATTAGTTCCTCATCTGGAAACTCTGATTGGACAGGATCGAACTTAGGAAGAGGATGGTGAGCGAGATGCTCGGCTATGGCATAGCCTTTAATCGCCTTTTGCTGGATATAGGTGATGTCAAATTGAGAGAGGAAACTCTGCCAGCGTGCTAGCCTATCCGTAAGGATAGATTTCTCCAGAAGGAACTTCATAGGGTTCATGCGAGCAATCAAGTGGACCTCATGAGCCAAGAAGTAGTGCTTCAATTTCTACACTACCCAAACGAGGGCAGCACAGATTTTGTCCATGACTGTGTACTTCTGCTCATAGGGATTGAGAAGTTTGGACAAGTAATAGGTTGTCCGTTCCTTACCTTCTTCATCAGCTTGTGCGAGGACAGCTCCTACGGAGTCGTCCACGACTGAGATGTAGAGGATCAGAGGTTTTTCTGGTTTGGGTGGAATGAGAACGGGTGGACTAGCCAGATATTCCTTTAACCCTTCAAAAGCTTTTTGGCATTTAGAATCCCAGTGGAATTCTACTCCTGGCTTGGTCAACTCATAGAAAGGTCTACACCTTTATGAGTGCTGAGACACAAACCGACGAATAAACTGCAACCTCCCGATTAAACCTCGGACTTCCCTCAAATTCTTGGGAGGCGGCATATCCCTGATGGCCTTAGCTTTGTCAGGATCTATCTCGATCCCTCTTTTACTCACAATGAAGCCCAGTAATTTGCCCGATGATATACCAAACACACACTTCTTCAGGTTCATTTTCAATTGGAACTCCCTTGATCTCTGCAAGACCTTAGCCAAAACCCTTGGATGTTCCATCCTGGTCCTTGATTTCACCAATAGATCATCCACATACACCTCCAGATATATGTGCATCATGTCGTGAAATATGGCCATCATAGCTCTTTGGTAAGTAGCTCCAGCGTTCTTTAACCCAAACGGCATGACCACGTAAGAATATGTTCCCCAAGGTGTAGTGAATGATGTCTTCTCTTGATCCTCTTCTGCCAAACGAATTTGATTATATCCTGAAAATCCATCCATGAATGAGAGGGTCTCATATCCTACTGTGTTGTCGATTAACACATCAATGTGAGGTAAGGGAAAATCATCCTTTGGGCACGCGCAGTTAAGGTCCCGGAAGTCGATGCAAATCCTGACTTTCCCATCTTTCTTCATGACCGGGACAATGTTTGCCACCCATTGAGGATAAAGGATGACTCTAATAAACCTGGCTTTATGGAGCTTGTCGACTTCTTCTTTCATTTTCAAAGCCATTTGAGGGTGAAAACGCCTTAACCTTTGTTTTACCGAGACGGACACTGGTTTTAGGGTTAAACGGTGTTTGACCAGGGTTGAATCCAGCCCTGGCATATCCTCGTAGCTCCATGCAAACGTGTCCTTATATTCTTTGAGAACTTCAATTAATGCCTCTTCTTCAGAGGGTGGTAGATTATCACTTATGAGGATGATCCTAGGGTTTTCCTCAGTTCCCAAGTTGACTTTTTTGGTGGACTCTTCTACGGCGATTGACGGCTCGTCGAATCTCCTTATTCCACTAGCATATGCGCCAGACGCATCCTCATGTTCTTCACCCTCATCTTCAGTAGGGTATTCTTCATCCGTGATCTCGTAGACTCCATACCCCTCATCAATTGCATAGTTGACCTCACATTCTATTACCGGTAGCTGGATGGGATTTTCTAGCAACTAAGGGATTGCAAGAAGGGCCTATCACCTGGCGGCTAAATCCAGAAGGAATCGATGAGGGATTTGCCTACCCTTGGATTTGTTCCTAGGTACTACCTTTGACTTATTATTCCTAGATGGACTGACATTAGTTACAGAAGAAGAAAAGGATGAAGAGGATGGTGAAGAATGTACAGGGGAAGACCCCTCAGAGGAGGGGTAGAAAAGGTCACTCATCGGACCTTGGACGGGTGGTCCGCAGGGCAGGACGCACCCGTGGGAGATGTAAGAGGTTTCCTCAACGAGGATGTGTTGTTGAGGAGTTTGGAAAATGACATTTTTTTTTCGTTTTCATTTTTGATGACAAAATAGTGAAAAGAGATCGGAGGAGTGAGAAAAGTGGTTATGGCTAGAGGATTGGGAGGCTCGTAGAGCATATCATGATTGAAGACCTGGCGCGGGTTGAGAATGTTAGGGTGCTTGGCCCGGATACGGAGGGGGGGTGAATGAATCCTTCTACGAATAATGGCCAAATTTAAAAAATGGATGCTAGATAAGGAAACAGAATAGAACCAATTCTATTCTACTCAAATACAGACCCATTGAGCGCACCTATTCAAGCATCTAGCGGAAGCAAACCAAACAATCAAGCCACTGCTCAAAAGATTTTTTAGGTGGTTCGGTCCTTCAGACCTACATCCACCCCTCACTCCCAACCGGAGTGAGGCTTCACTAGCACACGCTAGAACCAAGCAGACTCAGTCTGCAAACAATTGCTGCCACACAGCTTGACCAGGGGAACAACCTCCCCTCTTCCTCCAAACTGGAGGGAACCTCTGGACTTGAATCCACAAGCCCAGAACCGAGACAAGTCTCCCTTCCTCCAAACCGGAGGGAATCCACAAGTAGCTCCCAGCTACTTGCAACTGGAGATCAGATCTCCCTTCCTCCTAACTGGAGGGAACCCGACCTCAGACCAGAGGATCGAAAAGCACAGCAAACCAGAAAACAAGGAAAAAGATAATAAATGAAAAATAGCTTCAGCAAACAGAAGCTGAAACACGAGATGCATAATTTGGCTCCCACTGGAGCTGACTGGCCTGGATCTGATCCAAGGTCCAGTGAAGACAGATCTTCAGGTAAGCTTCTTTCTTCTTCTCCACGAACTCTCTCATTCACTCTCTCTCTAACTTTCTTTCTCTTAAACTCTCTTCCTCTTTCACACGATCACTATCTCTCTCTCATTTCCTTTTTCTTCTTCTGCTGGATCGAGCTCTCTGTAACACTGCCTTTTCTTTCTTAGCTCTGATCACCCTTCATCAGTGGGCGAAGGTTTTTCTTTATAGCCGCAGTAGATGGATAGGGCACTGAACGCGTGTGCCTCCCACGCTCGATCCTAGAACCTTCCTGCCACGTGCCCTCTTTGTATTTGTTCCTTCAGCATCGGATCATGTGCACCCAGACACTGGTGAATGTTCTTCCTCGGACCTGCAACGAGATAAGAGCCATTAATATTGAGTGCCATAAGAACTAGAACTGCATGAGGTTAGTGGACACGACAAGAGGTACTAAACAGAGAACGACACGAGATAAGGTGGTGACACAATGAACATTACTAAGAGAACTTTACGAGGTAGATAGAAAAACAACGCAAAGACACGAAGGCAAGAACAGAAACCTACACTAAGTATGGTTTCAATACAAGAAAGACACGAGGACAGAGAGACCAGTATGAGGAAAAACGACACGAGGTGAGACGACACGAAGTGAAGTTGACATGAAATGAAAAACAACACTAAGTATGATGAGAACAGAAAATAGACACGGAGTGAAGACAAGGATGACGCAGGAGTTAAAAACAACACGGGGTTTACTGGGAAACGACTCGAAGTTCATCAAAACAGAAACCAACACGAAGTGTGGTTTCAACATAAGACAAACACGAACTGACAACGACACGAAGTCGAAACAGTGAGACCACGATAAAGACGACTCGAAGAACAACAGTAAGTGTCACGAAGTGAACTTTGACAGAACCACACACTACACGGAGAATGATACGAAGACGATGAAAACAACACGAAGTAAAGATCAAATGACACAAAATGTAGTGGAAACAATACGGATGCACGACTTGAAGGACAGTAAACATGAACAACACGTGGTAAGAGAAGACGACACGGCATGTCGGAAATACAAACAGTACTAGAACTAAAACGACACTAAGACAAGCAGAGCAACACGAGGTGTTATATACAAAACAAGACGAGGTGCCAACCAACACGAATACAGTCCCTGAAAGATACCTGAAGTGAAATGAAGGTTCATTCTTCAACAAACATGTTCTTTGTTCATTTTCACAGAAAAATATTTTTGTTAAATTTTCACATAGACATAATTTTTGAAGACCACTAAGACTTATAGTGTTGTCATCATCAAAACATGTAAAGATTCAACAAGACTCAACAATCTCCCCCTTTTTGATGGATGGCAATACTATGAGTCTTGAGTCTTTGCAGAGAGGGAAAAAACACTAAATAGCCATTCGCAAATGAATATAACAAACATTTTTAACAAACATTTTTCCTGATTTCTCCCCCTTCGACATCATCAAAAAAAATGAAAACAAGAAGAATGCAACAATGCAAATGATATGAGTTAAGTTAATTTGTCCAAGAGTCTGAGAGAGAAGGCCTCAAAAGGGCAACAAAATACAGAGCATAGTCTTTTCAGGAAAAGTATCTGGCTTGTCTGCTAGAGGGGCCACGCGGCCTTCCAAGAGGTGGTCTCCCCCTTGGAGGAGGAGAAGAATGTTCTTGAGGTGGAGTTCTGCAGGAAGAGGCGTGACCAGGTGTTGAACCCAAGATAGACTGAAATTCCTTTAAATCATTTGATAGCTCAGCAAGCCAATACGCCACAGTGCTTCTGACGTTTTCCACTTCAGAAATAATGTCGTCTTGGCGAACACTGACAGTTTCATATCTGTCAGTCAGAGTTGTCATTTCTGATATGAAGGCGACCAACTTATCATAGATTTGCTGAATGCCTGGACCTAGGGCACTTGAAGACTTCTTCAACAATTCTAAAGCTGTTCTGATCTCATAGCAATGATCTATTATGGTAGAAGACATTTTGAAAGAGGAAATATTAACATCATGTGACTCTCTCAGAGCTTTTGCAATTTTGAACAAATCTCCTGTAATCCTTCCATCAAGGATTTGATTGCATCATCTGAAGCCCTTTTGTTTAGAAGGAATTGTCTCCATTCAGTGAGGAGAGATATCTCAAGCTTCAGTAATCTGGTATGTACCTGATTAATGTTGAGAGTGACAAATGTAAGCAGATCATCTAATTTCTTGTCTTGTTTTTGCATCTGCTGAGTCAGGTTTATGAGAAGCTCTTCAATGTTGGGCGCCCGAGTAGATTCAATGTTGGGTGCCTCTGCAGATAAGAGTCAAGGTGGACCTAGAGGTGTACCAAAAAATTCACTGCCAGGTGCAGTTCTCTCAGCTGCTTCCTCTTGTACTGGCATTTGACTGCTCTCAGTTGGGACCTGAACTTCATCTTCAGCTTGAGTTTCTTTCTGAGGGAATACATCTTCAGGTTCCTCTTCTTCACTTTAAGATTCTGTATCTAGTTCTATGACAAGAACCTTTTCTCTATCTTCCATGAGTTCCTGATCTACAGGGCTGCCAACAAAGGCCTGCTCAAGACTTTCAGATACGACCAAGTTGGTAGCCTCTTCCAAGCTTCGCTCAACAGTTGCTCTTAAAATTTCATTAACAAAAACAGCAAGATCTTGATCAGTACTGTCTTGCTCTTTAGCTGGCTGTTCTTCAGGCACTATTGCCTCTTCAGATGTCTTCCCAAACGAATCAAATAGCCCAGCAATGGTTGCATGTAGATCTGTTTGAATGCTTTCGTCAGACAATCTGATGTCCTTAGATGCAGCCTCAACTAGCCTCTGAAATGAGAAGGGTACTTCGATGGGTGCAGCTGGCAAGGTAGACACTCGTGGTTCAGCTGGTGTTTCCTGTTGAGCAATCTCAGAAACCAATTGCTCACCAGCTTGGGCTAAGACTTGAAATTCTTCTAAATGCTCCCCCTGAGATTGTGATTCCCTGGCCTTTTGGACCTTAGCTTGTCCCACCATAGAGGAGTACTCTAACCCCAAAAATACTGAAACAAAGTTCATATTAAAAATGTTTCTGGCCTTCACTTCTGATGCGGCCTCTCCATCCAAGCAAATCTCAGAGTGCTTGAATATCTCAGTCAGATGGGCGGCATAGGGAAGATGTCTCTTGGATCCAATGCATCCCTTCATGACCGAAAAAATAATCTCTGGCAGACAAATCTTTACATTTTGAATCAGACAAAACAGTAGAAATCTCTGTGTGTCTGTTATTCTTCCTCTAGCCCCAGTCTGTGGGGTGATAATGGACGCGATGACATTCTGAAGGAGCTTATGAAGAGGAGGAAATGACGATGTCTGATAAGCTTTTAGCTTCAACTGCCCCTTATCATGAATGTTACTGGGTTTACCAGTAATGACAGAGAAGGCTTCATGGAGACTGTATCGAAAGCTTCCCTCTACCTCCCCTTTATCTGGAACACAGAGGGCTTTGTGGAGGGACTCACATGTAACAGTTAACTCGACTCCTTTAACAGATGATACTAAGGCAGACTTGTCTCGGCTCAAGGACAAGTTATTGTAAAATTCCATTACCGGCCTAGGGTAAAAGACACGGTGATTTTCTAGGAAATTTCTCCACTCCTGAAATTCAAATATTTTCAGCAGTTCTGGGAACTTCGAGACCAAAGTTTCATCTCCGAAATCTATTAATCTAGGAGGAATGATTTTCCCACTTTCTACGAACACGGTAGACTGAGACATCCTGGTACCTTGTTCGGAAGATACTTCCGCAGCAGGTTCTGGCTCAAGACATCTCTGTTGCTTAGATGAGGGCTCTTCAACAATTTCTTTTCCCTTCCTCTTCCTGTCACCCGGAGCTGCTGACCTTTGCTGATCCATCTGCCAGAACTTTCAGAGTATCAACTCTCTCTTGCAGGCTGCTATAGGACGCGATGCTAGACAGAAGAGAGGAATGGACCTCTGTGGGGGGAAGAAGGTGAGCGGGAAGAGATGGAGATAGGTTTGAAGAAGACGCTCAAGGTGGAGCGGCACGAGGATGAATAGGAAGCGGCAAGAGGAAATAAAGGGTTTGAGGTTGAAGGCGTGAGAAACAAAAAAAGGTGTTGTCGAGTAGCTTTTTACTCTTATCACACTTTTTCTGTAAATACCCAAAATACCCTTAGTTCTGATGTAACGCAGCTACACCATATTAAAGTTAGCCCTTCAATATGTGGACGGGTTATATTCTTCCAAAAACCAAGGTCAGTTAACTCAAGATATTAAATCTGCATAATCACAAAAATTAGCTGTTAAAGTTGCTTAACCTAGAGAGAGACATGATTAAATTGCACCTTATGTTTGTCAAGCAACGAAATAACACATCAATGTCAAGCAGAAATCATTTCTTCATTAAATGGACGAGAAGGCATACAGGGTCAACCAATTTGTTGAACACAAGGTAGTATAGTCCCTTTTTACACAAGGAGACATGTTTATCAGACACCAGAAACCCTGGTTACTCAGGACGAACTACCTTTATGCCAATGATATTTTTCTTTTGAGGATTTTTTTTTTTTAACATTTCTACACAGAGATAGCTAATTGTATCATGACAGAGACTCTGGACTTCATTGATCTAGAGTGTCTATTTCTCCACAAAAGCCATTGCTCTGCCACAAATAATGGCGTATTCCCTGGTAGCACTTCTCATGATTTTAGAAAAAAAATATCTTACTTAACACAATTTTTTATCTCAGAGCTCTCTTCACATAAGTTTCAGTTAAGTCGAGATCCTCAATAAGTTTTTCTCATTTAACAGGAAGTTTTATAATATGTTGATCAACACTTGAGAAGATAACTTAGAAGGATCAAGGACCAAATATAACCCCCAAACATTGAAGTTCTTTATTAACGGGTGTAGATTGTTACACTTGATATAGGGTGGTTTAAGGTATACAGATCTTATCTGATAAGAGCAAGAAGACTGAACCCACAATTTCTTCGAGAGAGAATCTGAACCAAGAGTGATAGGTGAGAGATAAGGAGGTGGCTGATCGAATAGAGAGAGATGAGACGAGATGAGCAGCACTCCTATCAGCAAGCCAACAAGTGAGAGATCACTCAAGACATTAGGCACTAAGGACATATCCAAATGTAGAATTTTTGAAGTAGTTCTGTCTCACATCCAGAGAAACTCTTGGGCAACAGACTGCAACCTCTTGAGATGACTGATCTTAAAACCACATTAACTGCATCGGCTGACAAAAATCTTCAGAAACCAAATAGCCTGACAAGCTCCTCTTCAGCCCACTCAAGGACAACTCACACACGACTCTTGGAAGTGTTAATTATTTAATGAATGCAGTGTTTGCCACGAAAATTAAACAAGTGTGTTTATGAGTTATGCATAAACAGACTCCCCTGATCAGCAGAATGACTTATGGTACTAGGCGGAGCATTTGGTCTAAGAGACCACCTCACACATAGTAAGAACCTCCTGACAGATTTCCCTATCTTTTGGTAGCTTACCATTTGATATACCAAAGAGGTCATGGATAACAGGGTAAACTCAACAGTCCTATAAGCAATTCAGATTTCCAAAGAATTATGCAACATACAGTTTTCAACCAGCATTCGCTTTCAGTTAAAGATTTCAGAAATTTCAGAGTGCATGTTTTAGAAAATAATGCAACTTGCAGATGATGAATGAATATGCAAGACCAGATTCAATATGCATGCACTAGATGAAACTAATAGCAAGATATGCAAGAATGCATCAAACCAGATATGCAGTAAGTTTCAAAATGGGACATGTAGAGAGATTACCTGAAAATTGTGAGAATGGGGTTTTCATTCTTGAGTGCCTTGGATCATTTCCCCTTTTATTCCAGTCCCAAGGCACACCTGCAAAATAAAGTTCATTTTGCACGAACAGGTACCCAGGAAGTCTTGGGTCCTGTCATGACATTATCACTCCTAGCAGATTTTCTTAGCACATTTTTAACTTGATAGCAAGGAGCAGTAGTTTTCAGATCTGGGTTATGCGCATTATTATGAGCATGAATTGTATGTGCATTAGCATGGAAATTTCTGTTATTTGCATTACCAAACTATTTTCCATAATCAACACATTCAAAGTTTTTCCTTTTGAAAACCACTTTGTTCTTTCTAAGAGCATTTGTACTAGCAGGGAATCTATACTTTCCAGAACTGAAATTTTTCCTTTGAGCATGCCAACAATCAATGGCCCTGTGGCCATACTTTCCACATTCAAAGCATGAGATAGAATTTCTTTTAAAAGAACCTGACCAGCATTCAGAGACCTTGTGACCAATTTTGTTGCAATTAAAACATATAATGTGCTGGTTCTTGTTAAAGACATGCTGATTTGCAAAGTGTTTTGTATAATATGAGCATGATTTTTCCTTACTACTTGCAAACCAACAATGAGCAGTAGTGTGTCCTACTTTATCACAATTAGAACATGTGACATTCCTTTTCTGACCAGACACAGATTTTCTACCATGCTTGTTGTCATCTTTTTCCATCACAAAATAGTTACTCATTAGATGTCCATACTTACCACAATAATGACATGAGCCACTTGATTTCTTTAAAACATGGCATTTATCTGATGAGTTCTCAGCATGCAGATTGTTCCTTTGAATTTTGATTTTTATGATTTTTATTTTGTTTTTCTGTTTTCTTAGCCTTGTACTGAGGTGGAGATGAGATAGAAGGCTTTTCCTGTTCAGAGAATTTGACAAAGACAGTTTTTAGGTTGGCTCCATCAACCTTCCTCATGACTGGACTGTAACCCAGTCCTTCCTTGTTAAAATTAATCTTTGTTCCCAGTATTTTCTGAACAATGGGCTGTTTGTCTTTTGATGTAGTGGCTACATTTGAAGTATTTACAAAGGATGTCATTACTTTGTTCTGCAAGGCCTTCTTATTGAGATTATTGTAGCCCAACCCTTCCTTTTTGACATTGACTTTTACACCTAACAGCTTGTCTAGGTTTTTCTGCCCATCAACAAATTTAGACAAGGAGGCTTTCAAATCCTGAATTTCATTTTCAAGAGATGCAATGTGTATTTCATAACTAGTGATCTCTTGTTCACTACAATTGACAGCTTCATTCAAAACCTTGTTAGCTGTTTTGTATTCTTCAATTTCCTTTCTTAGCTCATCTACCTCTTCAGTCTCGTTTGTACAGATAGCTTTTCCTTTTTCCAATGTGAGAAGTCTTTCAGACATGGCACTGTTTAACAGTTTTAATTTTTCAACTTCTTCTTTAAGCTTATCATTTTGAACTAGCTCATTTATTAGAAGCTGATCTTCTGAGTTAACCATGCTTTCTCTCCTAGCTTCAAACTCCCTCAATTCCTTTTGTTGTTTTTCAAAATCTTTCTGTAATTCTATGTTTACAGATTTTATGGCGTTAAATTTTTCAATCAGCAACTCATTCTCTCGTTTAAGTTTCTTTAGTTGTTCATCATTTTCTTTAGAGAGCTTTCTGAGGAAGTCATCTTCAGATTTTAAATTGTTCAGCTCAGAGTGAACACATTCAAGTTCCTTCTTCAGTTCTGCATTCTGGTTTTTATACATATGATTATCAGCCAGACATGCATCATGAGATTTCTTCGTACTTGAACAATTTTTACATGGAGAGCTAGAACTATCTACCCGAATACTCTTTTTCAACTTTTTATACTATTTTCTTAACAGTTCATGAGATTCAAATAGTTCAGCATATGCATTCTCCCAATCTTCTAGAGAGAAATTCTCGAAGATATTTACCTCATCATCATCATCTTCTTTAGTTTGATTGCTGCCTTGATCGCTGGCACTTTGATTTCTTCTGTTGGCCATCATGCATCTGTCCACATCTATCTCCTGAGTTCGCTTCAGTGCATCCAAAATATCTTTAGCAGAACTGGATTCAAAGAAACATGAATGAAAAGCTCTATCAGTAGCTGCCTTCATTAAATTTATTGCTATCTGATTTTCTTCATGCATGGATTTGTGACTGTCAGTCCATTTGGACCTTTTCTTAGGTAGTTCATGAGGACCATGTGAAATTACTTTCCACAGGTCTGGATTCACAGATTTAACATAATTCTTCAAAACAGTGAACCATGCATCAAAATGCGTACCACTGAAGATCGGTGGATGGGCCATGAGAACACACAGATTAATGCACAAGAATATTGATGCACTAAAAGGAAATAAGCACCTAAGATTGCAAGATCGATCTGCAGGTCGCTGGACCTTGTAAGCAGACACCCGCTCTGATACCAACTGTTAGGGTGCTTGGCCCGGATACAGAGGGGGGGTGAATGAATCCTTCTACGAATAATGGCCAAATTTAAAAAACGGATGCTAGATAAGGAAACAGAATAGAACCAATTCTATTCTACTCAAATACAGACCCATTGAGCGCACCTATTCAAGCATCTAGCGGAAGCAAACCAAACAATCAAGCCACTGCTCAAAAGATTTTTTAGGTGGTTCGGTCCTTCAGACCTACATCCACCCCTCACTCCCAACCGGAGTGAGGCTTCACTAGCACACGCTAGAACCAAGCAGACTCAGTCTGCAAACAATTGCTGCCACACAGCTTGACCAGGGGAACAACCTCCCCTCTTCCTCCAAACTGGAGGGAACCTCTGGACTTGAATCCACAAGCCCAGAACCGGAGACAAGTCTCCCTTCCTCCAAACCGGAGGGAACCCACAAGTAGCTCCCAGCTACTTGCAACTGGAGATCAGATCTCCCTTCCTCCTAACCGGAGGGAACCCGACCTCAGACCAGAGGATCAAAAAGCACAGCAAACCAGAAAACAAGGAAAAAGATAATAAACGAAAAATAGCTTCAGCAAATAGAAGCTGAAACATGAGATGCACAATTTGGCTCCCACTGGAGCTGACTAGCCTGGATCTGATCCAAGGTCCAGTGAAGACAGATCTTCAGGTAAGCTTCTTTCTTCTTCTCCACGAACTCTCTCATTCACTCTCTCTCTAACTTTCTTTCTCTTAAACTCTCTTCCTCTTTCACACGATCACTATCTCTCTCTCATTTCCTTTTTCTTCTTCTGCTGGATCGAGCTCTCTGTAACACTGCCTTTTCTTTCTTAGCTCTGATCACCCTTCATCGATGGGCGAAGGTTTTTCTTTATAGCCGCAGCAGATGGATAGGACACTGAACGCGTGTGCCTCCCACGCTCGATCCTAGAACCTTCCTGCCACGTGCCCTCTTTGTATTTGTTCCTTCAGCATCGGATCATGTGCACCCAGACACTGGTGAATGTTCTTCCTCGGACCTGCAACGAGATAAGAGCCATTAATATGGAGTGCCATAAGAACTAGAACTGCATGAGGTTAGTGGACACGACAAGAGGTACTAAATAGAGAACGACACGAGATAAGGTGGTGACACAATGAACATTACTAAGAGAACTTTACGAGGTAGATAGAAAAACAACGCAAAGACACGAAGGCAAGAACAGAAACCTACACTAAGTATGGTTTCAATACAAGAAAGACACGAGGACAGAGAGACCAGTATGAGGAAAAACGACACGAGGTGAGACGACACGAAGTGAAGTTGACATGAAATGAAAAACAACACTAAGTATGATGAGAACAAAAAATAGACACGGAGTGAAGACAAGGATGACCCAGGAGTTAAAAACAACACGGGGTTTACTAGGAAACGACTCGAAGTTCATCAAAACAGAAACCAACACGAAGTGTGGTTTCAACATAAGACAAACACGAACTGACAACGACACGAAGTCGAAACAGTGAGACCACGATAAAGACGACTCGAAGAACAACAGTAAGTGTCACGAAGTGAACTTTGACAGAACCACACACTACACGGAGAATGATACGAAGACGATGAAAACAACACGAAGTAAAGATCAAATGACACAAAATGTAGTGGAAACAACACGGACGCACGACTTGAAGGACAGTAAACATGAACAACACGTGGTAAGAGAAGACGACACGGCGTGTCGGAAATACAAACAGTACTAGAACTAAAACGACACTAAGACAAGCAGAGCAACACGAGGTGTTATATACAAAACAAGACGAGGTGCCAACCAACACGAATACAGTCCCTAAAAGATACCTGAAGTGAAATGAAGGTTCATTCTTCAACAAACATGTTCTTTGTTCATTTTCACAGAAAAATATTTTTGTTAAATTTTCACATAGACATAATTTTTGAAGACCACTAAGATTTATAGTGTTGTCATCATCAAAACATGTAAAGATTCAACAAGACTCAACAGAGAAACCCGCGCAGGTATGTAAGTAGAGAGGGGGATCTGGGAAGGTCATCAGACAACCGTCTGACCCAAGAAGATGACAACAACAAAGGCTGTGACGAGTGAATGGAGAAGATGACGGCTAATGAGTCGTCGGTGGTGATGGTGATGGCAGATGAAGATCCGCTGGTGACAGGGTCCTTCTGGCGAGGACGAGGATAGTTTGGAACCTTGGCAACGGTGGTGATATTCTCTGGCATTCCGGAGATCAATGGTGGTCCTTCAAGCTGTGGAGGCGAGAACATCCTTTCCAGTGCAACAGAAATATCCCGTATATCAAACCACTTGTTCCATTCGCATTCTGGATCTTTGATCTTGCCTCTTTTGGTGACCCTCGGATATTTTTCAACCGAATATACAGCATGTGGTCCCCCATGTGCTTGCGGGTAATCTCCCATCTGAAAAATGGGCCCTTTGTTGAAGTGGTTTGATAGGGTCCATGTGAGGGGCTTCCAATCCGTCTTGAATGGTCCTTTGAAGCCTAGGCCAAACCTGCGGTTCGGCCTAATCTCCTTTGGTGGTCTCAACCTACCTTGTAGCTGTGCGCCCAAACCTTTGCCCTGTTGATAGCCGATGTTCCTCATAATCTCCCAACCTTTGGAGTGAAAAGGGAGATATGGCGTTGTTGCCTTGATCGGCTTCTTTGATGCTAGCGGAATGTGAGATGAATCACACACGTCCAGTAATGACAATATGGGCCGATGAGATGGCCAAACAGAGGGCAGAGAGGTGTTGATAGCATCCACCGTGTGAAGGACAGGTGTGCTGACCACTTTAATAATTCTTCCATTGTAAGGAAACTTCAAGCACTGATGGTTGGTAGAAGGCATAGCATCTATGGCTTCAATGTAAGGGCGACCCAGTATGGCCTTGAATGTGGGGTCCATGTCGAGGACATGGAATTCCGTGGGGACTGACATAGGACCTAGCTCTGCCCTCAAAATAATCATCCCTTGCAGTGGCCTTTTGCTATTGTCATAAGCCGTGACTGTGATTGAAGAAGGTCTTATCTGTTCTGTTTGACCCCACACAACTGAAAGGTGCTCATGGAGATCACATTTATGGACGCACCCGTGTCTACAAGGCATGGGTTTATGGATACCCCATTAATTTTTATTGAAACACACAATGCATATTTCCGAGCTTCCTTGGGAGCGAGCTCGTAGTTGTGGAACATGATGGCCGGTTGCGTGTCCATTGGGGTCAGGACGGCAGAAATCTTTTCTACAGGGAGGTCCTCATTCACCATGACCTTTTGAAGATACTCCATTAAGGCTGCCTGATGGGATGTGGATCTCTGAAGCAGCTCCAGGATGGAGATCCGAGCAAGCGTCTTGTCCAAGTGTTTCAACAGATCATACTGTGTTCTAGGGATAGATCTTTCCGGTTGTTCTCCATCGTCCCTCTCTGGCTGAGACTACTCGGGATTCGGACTGTTCTGGGAAAAAACCCTATGGAAAATCCTTCCACTCCGGAGCACCATTGCCTGCGGCTTTTGTACCTCTATAGGGGTAGCAGTGGGTTTTAATAGAGGTTTGAGGGGTAGTGGTGGAGGGATGGTTGATGAAGCAGGTGTGATGATGGGAGCATAGATTCTGATGAGGGGTTTGTTAGGTGGAGGCATGGTGGAGGTAGAGGGGATATCGCATGGGTTATGAAGGATAAGGGGTCTGGAAGGTGGAGGTGGAGGCAAAGTGGAAGTGGGTAGGGTTTGAAGCGGGTAATGATTTTGAGATGGATGGTGGGTGATGAGTGGTTTTGAAGGCATTGGCGGTGGTATGGTGGAGACAGGCGGGGTTACGTACGGTGGACGGGTGATAAGGGGCTTAGAAGGCATAGGGGCAAATGCAGTAGAGGTGGATGGTAAAGTGGGGGAGTGAGAGAAGATGAGAGGGTGTGAGGGCATAATGAAGGGTGTTGGCTGATAGGTCATTGGGGTGCGAATGAGAGGGTGTGATGGCGGTGGAAATGGTGAAGGTGGTACTAACGCACGTTGATGAGAGAGAGGTGCTACCCGGGCAAGGCGAGGGGTTTGCATGACGATAGGGTTGGCGGTAGAAAGAATAGAGGTACTTTCTAGGTGCCACACCTGCTCTCTCCCGACTTCTGGGAAGGAGGAGATGGGGTTGACCTGGTGATTGGACTATTGGTGCTCTGGTAATGGATTCTGGATTATGCCCATGTTGGGCTGTTGTGGTTGGGCCTGCTGAGGCTGTTGTTATTGTTGTGGTCGTTGTTGTGGCTGCTGTTGTAACTGCTACTGTTGTTGCTGGAACTGTGGCCTAGGAGGAGATCTCCTAGCCTTGAGAGTGGCGACATATCGCTTCATCTCATCCCAGTCAATTCCGCCTTCATCATTCGTGTCGTGGATGTAATCTTTGAACTGGAAGCAGTTGTCTACTATGTGTCCTGGCTGCATGTGATAGACGCAGTATCTGGAGGTATCAACATTCGGGGGCCACACGGGCCTTTCCCTGGGTAGGAAGAGGGTGTTTGAGGCCATGAGGGCGTTGAAAATATCCTCCAGACTTTCTAGCAATGGTGGGTAATAGGCTCTCTTGGGACCAATCATCCTCCTTTGTTGCTGTGGGGGACTGTAATTTTCTGGGGTTGGAACTTGGTTGTACTGAAGTGGTGGTTGTTGTTGCTGGGGTCGAGGTTGTTGCTGGGGTTGAAGTAGTTGAGGCATGTGGTTCTGGGGTGGATCGTTTTGGGGTGGAGGACGCGAGGGGAAAGGACCTGGTTGGAGGGGAAGTCGGGACATTTGTGGAAGCCTTGGGTTGGTTGCATAGTTGGCGTTGTTGACCGCACTCACTTGCTCATTTGTTACGACCCCTTCTGTTGCTCCGCCTGGGACACCAGCGACTGTCTTTCTGACCACCTTGGGCTTCGGCGGCTCAAACATGTTCATAATGGGGGAGTCTTTTAACTGGGTCTGGATGTACCAGGCTCTTTCATAGAGCTCTTCCATGGTGGTGAGCTTGTTCATGGCCAAGACGTGCCTGAACTGTGGGGTGGCATTGGATACAATCATCTTCACTTGTTCAGGCTCTAAGAGGGTATCTCTTATTCTTTCTGCCAGGGACCTCCATCTGTTGGCATAGCAGATAAAATCCTCGTCGGACTTCATCTTCTCGGCCACTAGGTCGGTGATGGAAAGAGAGGGACCGACCCTATCCCGATACTTTTGAAAGAACCTTCTCTGGACTGTTTCAAAATTCTCGGCCTCGCGGGGCTCCAAAGAATAGAACCACTCTAGCGCAGGACCGTCCAATGACCTCCGAAAGAGGTATGCCATGGATCTCTGGTCATTTTGCCAATAGGAGGACTCATACATGAAATCCTTGAGGTGAATGAAGGGGTTGCCAGTGCCATTGTACTTGTGGTACGTGGGCATTTTGGAGGGAGGAAGATGGATGACCGGAAGGATTGGCAAAGCAACCTCCGGGGTGGATTTCACGTCTACCATTTTCTTCAAATTCTGAAACTGTTCGTCCATTCTATTGAACCGGTTGAGGAGCGATTGGGTGAGCTCCTCGGGAGGTGAAGGTGGCACTTGCCACTGGTTAGGAAAATGTCTCCCGGAGACTTGAAGGGGGAACCCCGAATGAGAGGGAGCTGCTGGGCCGCCGATAGTTGGCCCCGGCTGAAGCGGTATGTGGGGAACAACGGGGGTTTGGGACTGCGAAGGGAACTGGAACGAGGGTGGTTGTTGGCTTGCTTGCCCTTGAAGCGAGGGAGATTGGATGGCTTACGCCAGTGAAGGAGATGGAATGGCCTGCACCGACTCTTGGAGAGGTGCGATGGCTGGAGTTGATTCCTGGGGAGTGGGGGAAACAGATTTCCCCTTCAGAATGACCTGCAGGGCCCGGAGCTGATCAGAGGTAAGCTCTGTGTTGGCGAGGACGCCCAACAAAGAGGAGATGTCCTGTGGTGGGGACGTGTCCCCTGTAATAACATGCACCTCAAGCGAGGGCTCATAAGAAGGACCCGCGTCCATAGCATGGACTCGCGGCTCGACTGACTCACCACGACTAGGGTGGTTTTCCTCAAAAGACTCGTGAGCCATGCTCACAGTTTTCCCAGAACGCAAAAACATACACTAGCAAGCAAATAGCAGAGATTATCAAACAAGTGGATGCCTTTACGCCCCTTTTGTGTTTTGATTTTGATGATTTTTTTTATGTTTTTAACCAGATCCGAAGTTCACACAAAATAGGGACCCTAGTTCATTTTTGTTTCACCACCGTGTCAGCTAGGGGCTCTCGTCTCACCACGAATGGGTCGACTAACTCCGGGGAACTTCAATGGTACAACCAGCCCAGTGAACAAAGAGGAGATTCTTCGATCTCGGGGACCTACGGAGGTCCCAGTAGAGGAGATTCTAGTTCGTCGATAGGAATTCCCGAATGGAGAGTCCTTCCTTCACCGAGAGGGGGTGATCCTTAGAAAAAATAAAAAAGAATAGAAGAGAGGGATGGATGTATGCAATGAAATGCGGACAGATATATGGAGCACAATAGAACAATAAAACAATCAAGATATAACAACACACAAGAGATAGTAAAGCAAATCACAAGAAATTACAATGGTAACTGAAAGAAAGCAACAGAAGTCCCACCGTGATCGCCAATCTGTGAGCGACGTCACACGGTTTGAGAAACGAAAATGCGGAGCGCGCGGGCTCGTTTTGTTTGCTGCAACACAGAAATCAGAGAAAAGAGAAGGGGCCACCACGGGAGATTACTCCGGTGGGGCGAGCGGGACAAATGCAATATAGCAAGAAATGGGGGTTAAACGGCCATAGCGGGAAGTGACTCGCCGCGGCCTCGGGGGGACGGGAATGGTGCAGAAATCAAATAGCAAGAATTGAAACAGCCATTGCAGGAAGTGACTCGTCGCGGCCTCGAGAGTATAGCAGATATAGCAGAAATTCAAGATGTACAAGAGAAATGACAGAATTCAAACGGCCATTGCGGGAAGTGACTCGCCGTGGCCTCGAGAATATGAGCAGATAAGAATATAACATGATATAAAGGGAATATAAAGAACGGGAGTTTAAACGGCCATTGGGGAAGTGACTCGCCGCGGCCTCGAGAATATGAGCAGATAAGAATATAACAGAATATAAGGAGAATATAAAGAATGGGAATTTAAACGGCCATTGGGGAAGTGACTCGCCGCGGCCTCGAGAATATGAACAGATAAGAACATAACAAAATATAAAGAGAATATAAGAACAGGAATTTAAACGGCCATTAGGGAAGTGACTCGCCGCGGCCTCGAGAATATGATGTGATCGCCAGGGGCCAAAGATCCCAAAATAAGGAAATGATCGCGCCTACCTCACTAGCAGGAAGTGGCGGGTTGCTTCTTCCTCCCCCTTCGGCCGGCCGACGGAGAGGACTTTCCTTTGTTACCCTTGCAAAATAACAGACAGTAGCTAAACAGAATTAGAAAATGGCGGTGTAGTATCAATCCCTTGCGAAGAAAATAACAAAATCGTGACAGAACACACACCTGGTTGGTGTGATTTTAAACCCCTCTCGGACTCGAGTAGGAGGAAAGTGCGATGATGAATGCAAGAAGTATATAAGAGAAGGTGCCCTTATGAAGGGAGATAGAGGATGCGAAATGATGAATGCAAAGAACTACGGAGAAGAAGGGGGAGAGAATTGGCTTATTGGATGTGCCGATGGCGAGATCCGGCGGAGCTACAGTAGCGTAGGGACGACGTGGAAGCACGGTGGACGAAGATGACCTTCCTCTCGCGAGCGCGGGCACCCAAGAAGCCGGCAGAACCTCCCCCTACAAAAGACCCCACGGATTAGAAATGAGATCCGGCAGCCTGTCGGACCTCTTAGAAGCTCCTCTCGGACTGGGGGGGGTCTGTATTTATAGGGCTCCGGAGGATGGAGGCATCCAGGACCCTGGACGCCGTCATCAGGGAAAAATTATATTTTATTCTATTTTTATTTATTTTTTTTGAATATTTTAAAGGAGGCGTCCAGGTAACTGGACGCCTCCATAAAAGCCTACCGAACCCCCGCCGAAAGCCGCACGCGATTTGGCACAACGCGTGGTTTTGATCGGCGCCCGTGATTCATTAATGGGCGCGTCTAGTTGGCAGGACGTCTTCAGAATTTGGATTTTTTCTCAAACAATAAACCGACCAGCGGACGGGCGGCGCCCGTGGGCAAGTTGATGGAGGCGTCCAGTGGCCTGGATGCCTCCATGAAATTATTATTTTTTTATTTTGTTTTTACACCATTATTAATATTATTTATTTTTATTATTCTGGCATTGATGGAGGCGTCCAGGTAGGTGGCGCCTCCATGATTTTATGATTTTTTTATATATTTTTGTATTTTTGTAATTTTGAAAATAGTGGAGGCGTCCAGGGGCCTGGACGCCTCCATAAAGACCCCCCTGGATCCCCTGAAAATGCGTCGGTAGCCGTCCGCCAGACATTCTCCTGGTTCCGGAAACTTCCGATGCGTCCGATTGGTGTCGATGCCGTCTAAATGCCATCTGATTTCTGCAATGAGACGATTTCCGGATGTCGAAAAGGCGGAAGAAGACTGAATAAGAGGAAGCACTCAAGCGATTCAAAATGCGAAAGCTGCTGCGGGGCGTCGCATAGTAATATGAGATTTTCTCGGGGGACGTCAGGAATAGCGTGTCTACATAGGTGATCTGTTATTCTTCAAGACAGTTGAAGCGTCACGAAGAAAATTTCCATGTGCATGATTTAGAATTGGCATCTGTTATATTTGCCTTAAAAATTTGGCGTCACTACCTTTATGGAGAGAAATTTACTGTCTATTCGGACAACAAAAGCTTGAAATATTTATTCTCCCAAAAGGAGCTGAATATGAGACAAAGAAGATGGTTGGAATATGTTAAAGACTTTCATTTTACTATCCAATATCATCCTGGTAAGGCTAATGTTGTAGCCAATGCACTCAACAGAAAATCGATAGGAAAGCTATCGAGTCTTATGATTAGTATGACAAATCTCATTCCTCAATTTGCCCAGTTGAATTTAGATGTTGACATAAAGAAGGAAGATTGTTTTGTAGCAACATCCAAACTCAACCCACATTAATAGAAGATCTGGTCAAGCCACAGGACAACGATCCAGTATTGCTGGAGATTAAAACCAATATAGAGTAAAGGTTGTATTTCTTTATTGCCAATGATGGAAGGTTACTATTCAAAGGTCGAATTTGTATACCGGATCATGTTGATACTAAGAGACTGATCCTGGAAGAAGCTCATAATTCCAAGTACACCATTCATCTTGGTGGTACAAAAATGTATCGAGATCTTAAAAGGAACTTCTGGTGGCCTAACATGAAAAGAGAAGTGGCAGATTTCGTGTCCCACTGTCTCACTTGTCAGCAAGTAAAGACAGAACATTTAAAACCCGCAGGTAAATTACACCCCTTAAATATTCCCGAATGGAAATGGGAAAGTGTAGGGATAGATTTCATCATGGGTTTACCTAAAACAAGAGGAGGACATGATGGTATATGGGTAATCACAGACTGATTGACAAAGTCTGCACATTTTCTGCCAGTAAAAGGTCGATGGTCTGTGGATATTCTAGCAGCATTATATAAAAGGGAAATTGTTAAATTACATGGTGTCCCTGTCACTATTATATCAGATAGAGATCATCGATTCACATCACCATTTTGGAAGGGTCTACAATATTCATTAGGGACCCGACTAAACTTTAGCACAGCATTTCATCCACAAACTAATGGCCAGACTAAAAGGACAAACCATGTAGTTGAGGATATGCTCAGGGCTTGTGCTATTGATTTTGGAGGTAGTTGGCATGATCACTTTCCTCTAGTAGAATTTGCATACAACAATAGCTACCAAGTTAGTATTCAAATGGCACCATTTGAAGCTTTATATGGAAGAAGCTGTCGTTCGCCTATTTGTTAGAATGAAGCAGGAGAAAGGCAATTTCTCGGTCCCGACATTATTAGGGATACTACTAAGAAGATAAAACTCATTCGAGAAAGACTGCATATGGCCCAAGACAGGCAGAAATCGTATGCTGACAATGAAAGGCAAGACTTGGAGTTTCAAGTAGGAGATCATGTGTTCCTTAAAGTTTCTCCAGGTCAAGGTATTCGAAGATTTGATATTAAGGGCAAGCTTACTCCAAGATTCATTGGTCCTTTTGAAATTCTAGAAAGAGTTGGTGAAGTGGCTTATCGAATTACTTTACCTCCTCAATTATCTGAAGTCCATGATGTATTTCACGTCTCAATGCTCAAGAAATATGTTCCTGATCTTTTCCATGTCATTACTTACAACAACTTAGAAATTAAAAAGGATTTAACATACGAGCAAAGGCCAGTCAAGATTATTGAACGCGAAGTACGTCAACTACGGAATAAAACTATTCCTGTCGTCAAGATCCAATGGTCGAAAGCAGGAGAAACATGGGAAACCGAAGAAGCTATGTGCAAAAGATTTTCGGAATTATTTAACTATAAGTACACTCTCCGTATAATCCATACATTAAATTTGGGGACCAAATTCTCTTAAGTGGGGGAGGGTGTAATGCTTCTAAAATTTTATAGAATATTTCTGAAGTATTTAAAATTTTTCTGAGAATTTATAAGAATTTTTAAAGACCAAAATAGATAAGAAATGAATTTTTGGGTTCAATAAAATCATTATTAAGGCCCAAGTGTGATAACTAACTGACCTAGCCTATTTAAAATAAGCCCAAAGGACTTAAGGACCAAGCCCATAAAGTTTGGCTCATATTCTAGAAGGTTAATTAGCTTATTCACGGAATATAAGGGATAAATACCCCTATTTAAGATAATTAAATGGATAAGTGAGTAAAAGAGTTTGAATTAAATTCAAAATCGGCGCCCAATGATAATGGCGATCTATCGTAAAATCGCTATATGGAGATTGATGGTCCAGTCTTAGACCGCTACATTCTGTCAGTTCCGTAAGTTGAAGAAAGAGCAAAAATATTAGATTTTTAACGTTTATATTCCAAGAGACCGAGATGGAAGGACTAGTAAACATCTTAAGGACTCTCAGATGTAGAAATAGTACCAACTAGGGACTCTAGAATTGATCTAATCCACGAAACCCTAGTGAAACCCTATAAATAGACTCTAGGTTTCACATGCGCGACCCTTACATTTGGCTCGCACGGAACTAAGGTAAGGAGGTATTATTTCAGGTAGGTTCTTTTGAGGTTTTTATTCTTAATACTAAGGACTAATTTGCCTTAAAATTTTGTGCTAGGAGATCAACCCATCAGGAAGATAGAAGCCCCGAAAGTTGCTGGTTCCACATCAACAACTCAGGAAACTTTGCAACGGTGTGGTGAAGATCAAGAAATTAGGGATCCAGAATGAGGTATTTTGCATTAGTGCCTTTAGAACTTCTTGTTCCCCTTAGTATCTTCTTCTTACCCTCCAAATTTCACGTCCTTAGGGCAAGTGGATCAAGAAATATCTGCGGCGTGAAGTTACTGATTTATCACAGGAAGTGCAAAACTAGGGTTGACTTCCAGTCCGAAATTCAAAGTCTAGAGGTGTTACCAGAGGTAGGTCATCTCATGAACGGCTAAAATATCATTCTAGGATTAAAAGTCCTCTTATTGCACTTGATTTCATCCATTGTGTATGGAGAATTTCATGTTTTAATAGGATCTATACATCCATGCATCTTTCGTAGCCCTAAATGAACTAAATTAATTCTCTTTGACATAATACATGAATCCTATGCATATTGTTAGCCTAATCTTTGTTCTATCATGATAGAGAAGTTAATATATGTTGATTTCTAGAGATTATGTATTTTAAACATTAGTTCCTCTTATTTAATTTACTGTATGATGTGCTCTAGCGGCCTACTCTTCGACTGCCAACCCTGTGTAGCGGCCCTACGATAAACCGCTAGTCAGATTTTTATGAAACCTCTGGCGGACCAGAAATAGACCGTTGAAGTCCATTTGGCGGCCTCACGATAAACCGCCAACGCTTGTAACGGCTGTAATATAGACCGCCAATGTTCTGATTTCTGTCAACCCGAGACTCAATCAAGAGCAGTCCGTCTAGCTTATAAATAAGCCTAGCTAACTATATACCAACATGTTTTAATGTTATTTCACTGGTATGAGTTTTAATTACTGATTCATAACAGTGATTTCATGTTCTTTATTGTACTTAGGATTATTTTTAACATAAGTTAATTTCTTGCCAAAGTCATATACTTTTGTATTAAATACATGTTTCTAAAATTTGATGATTCATGGGTTACCTTGATCGCTGTTTTAATGATCTCTTTCTCATCTATAGAGTAAATTTCATAAGTTCGTGGCATATATCCCGGTATATGACCATTAGTTACACTTATGCACATTAAGTACACAATCTTAGACTTGATAACCTCTCCTTTGGATATTCCTTCCAACGGACTAGGAAATCTTGTTTCAAGCCTCCGTAATTCTCCGTGAGCCTGGGATTCCCATCAGGACACCGAGTTGGTTGTACCATTAAAACCCATTGTCTAGAAAGCACTTATACCGGTGTTTTATGTTTCTGGAACTTAGCGGCCTTATTGTTGACCGCCAGAGTCTGCTAGCGGGCCTTTACTAGACCGCTAAAGGATCATTGACGGTTCTTTATTTGGCCGCTAACTACTCCAGATAATCTGTTTTAAATGTCGAATAGTCTTGTCCTTAATGGTCCAAAACTAGACCGCTTTATTTAAGAAAGTGCCCAGTAAACGATCGCTATTTCCCTGAGTACAGTTGACCCGAAGTTTGACCCAAGGGTTAATATTCTTATGATCTTAGATAGTCCAATTGATTCCAAAAATACCTAAGAAAATTGTGAGAATTAAGAAATGTACCGTTATGTTGCCGATTTATTTGCACGGTGTAACCTAGTTATTAATGTGTTTATTGACATCTTGTTCTCAATAGAAGCATTCTTATTTTTGGATACTTATTCATGAAACATTCATTGAAATTGTACATTCTTGGCCACATTATTTTTATAAGTGGAAGTAGCTTGATTTATACTTGAAGATGCAGTTCGAGCACTGATTGTGTTCAAGGGCTCTATGCTAGTCCCCTCAGCTGATTGTCGAGAACATACTATTTAAACCATGGGGTATGATGCTATTGGCGTCGCATTACGCTGGGAGTACTTTCGTAATAAATAAGTGAAATGTCCGCGGTAATCCATAGAAATATCCACGGCTCGTGAGGTGAAATATCCACAAAAATTCATGAAGTACTTGTTACTAAGTGAAGAGTACATTCTTGCTTGTTACATGACTTGCTAGTATATTCTTGTTACATTCTTGTTCATGAAAAGGCCAAAGTAACATTCTTGATATATTCTTGATTTATCGTTTCTCAAGCTTGATTATACTTTGTTACATTAAGTTTTAATCGCATGTTTGATCGTATTTGCATGATTTGTCTTTTTCTTTAGAGTAAAAGATATTAATTACTTTAACATTACCAATTATGTTGATGCGAAGATACCTACTGGGCAAGTGTGCTCATTATCTACTTTCTCAATGTTTCAGGAAGTACCAGTGGGTCAGATTCAGATTCAAGTCATTCCAGTGATGTGTCCGAGAGGGGATTAAAGGATATATGGACTTGAGTGAAGACTTGGAATGTCTAGATTGAGTCTATGTAATTTTGTCTTTATTTGAGTCTAGAAAGAAAGTGGGATATTATGTACTTGACTTATGGTTATTTAATATGAAATGAAAGTCAAGGTTGATTAAATTATTGTGCAATTACTTTGTGTGATTGTTATTATGCTCTGATTATATTGCTTGCTCGATGCTTATCATGCCGGCTGTTCACGTTCCCGATTGTTTCCGCTGTATAATCTCAGGGCATGACAGTTAAGGTGGTATCAGAGCCAAGTCTAAAGACTAAAGGAAAAATGTCATGTCATAGGTTATGTCCAAGGTTTAAGAATCCATACCTATGAACTAGGAAAGAAAATCCCAACCTGTGAGTGAAATTGGGTAGAACTTGGGGTGAGATTGTCATTAGAATTATTTCTAAGATTAACATCCCCTTAGAAATTGGGTATGACCATGATGGGATGATCCCATGGTTTAAGCACGATTCGCAGAGGCTTCATCGATATCCCCATGCGTAGGGTCTGAGGGAAGTGAAGGCTTTAGCATCTCTTCTTTTATTTTGTCATTTGTTTTATAGTTAATTAATTCTTGTTCTTTGTACACCATGCCATCGATATTATTGTTTTCTTATCTTGTTTATCATTTATTACTTATTTTTTATTATTTTTTTACGTTTTATTATTACCTTTTTAATCTATTTTAGCAAGTCGAAACGGCCAAGGGTTAGTGCATCAACGCCTAGCTTAAGGCGCATCGATGCAGGAGCTAGCATAGAGGAGCTGCGAAGGGCCATCGCGTCAACGCAGGCACACAGTGCGTCAACGCACAAGTCCCATCTAGGGAGCTGGCATGAACTGCTGCGTCGATGCAGATCCAAGCTACTTCGACGGAGCCCATGCCAGTGAGTAGGAAATTACCGTATTCTTCATTCATTTTATTCGCTTGTTCATGCAAGGGATTGATCTTGGGGCTTTTGAGAGGTATGAAGCTCCAATCCTCTTGTTTCATTCTTTCAGTTTTTTTTCTTCTTTTATACCTTTCTTTATTCTTTTAAATTTTTCTTTCTTTCTTTCATTTCTTCTTTTTACATATGGGATGATTTAATGTATGATTTAATGAATGGTTTGCTTAGCGAGAAGGCAATGCATGAGATGATTCTTTGCAAGCACCTACATGGGCATGTGATGTGTTTATGCAATGGGATTGTAGCACAGGGCGGAGTTATGTACTCGCGCATAGTGAGAGGGTCTAGATGGGCATAACGCACCCTTCATCAGCCCACCATTTGATATACCACCAGTCCCAGGTCATGGCATTCAAGCATGCATATGCAGATGCATGGGGTCTATTACATGCATGTGTGATGCATTGTGGGTTTGGTCGACCGAAATCATGGATCGGTCGACTGAAGATGGCTAACTGACCATGGGTTACCTGCATGCACAGGAGGTCTATGCACATGGTTCAATTTGCACGCCTAATGAATATATGCTTCAATGTGAATGCAGATGGGCTACTCCATGTGTTGGGTAATGCATAAGGGAGTAATTCTGACGAAGCTCCTGCAGGCTCAAAAGGGGTTGATGCAGGTTGCACAATGTGGTGCGAACACCAGAGCGAGCGAGAAGCTTGAGTCGGCGAGCCGTCGGTACCGAACGCGTAACACCACTCGAGCTACCCAGGCATCCCTATGGCTTGGAGACAGTCTGGAATCTCCATCTTGAGTCCTAGTATTTTTAGTATTTATTGGGTTTTCATTTGGTATGTAATGTGTGCTTATTTGGTTTATTTGGGATTAATAGAGTGTAATTAGGATAAATAAATGAGTTACTTTGTAAAAAAGGGCCACCTAGGCCTAGCGGGCCCCCTCACCCTCTTCCCCATTGGGCCACCTAACTTCTAGGGACCCATAGGGGCTGGCCCATGGTCCACCTTGGACTTGGACCATTGGACCAAGGGAAGGGAAATTCCATTTCCCTTCTTTAAGGGGGGTGCCCCCTCTTTTGTCTCCATTAGGCTATTTTTTTTATTTTGGCTTTGACCACATGGGGAAAAATAGATTTTGGCATTCCCAATGTACCCCTCCCAAACCCTAGACCTAAGGGTAGTCTTAGTCATTTGTCTAGGGTTCCCAATTCATATATAAGGCTTGTATTTTCTATTTTCACCACAATTAATGAAGAATTTTCAGAAATTTATGCTCCAAGGCCAAGGCCGCCCCCCTCTCTCTCCTCTCCCTCCCCTTGCAGCTGTGAAGGCTATCTCTCTGAGGTGTGAAGCCTCCCTTATCAGAGTGTGAAGCTCAGCACCGCCGCCGCCGTCGTCGTCGAGCCGCCGTTGCACCACCACCGTCTGTCGCCAGAGTTCTGTCCATCGCGGGATAGCAAGCCAAAGGCCTAATTTTAGCTCTCAACACGTAGATCTGACCAGGCTGAAATTTTTAGGGTGAGTTCCCCTTATTGAACCCACGTCCCAGAAAAAAATTCAGGGTTTTCCAACTTCGTTTTCCCCCCTTTTTACTTAAAGTCCCACAGCCTACACAATCCGCCCCTGTGCAGACTTGTATTCCAACAGCCATACTCTTCATCCATTCTAACCCCTTTCTAATTTCTGATCGAGCTAAAATTTGGACTGGGACTTCTGTCCACCTAACCCTCATCCCACAAAGTTTTTTAGGATTTTTGGAGTTCGTTTACTATTTTTAAAAATCACTACAAAAATTGGATCATGTTCTATCTTCTGCAGTCTAGATTCGACCACCCCCTGTTCTAAAATCTATTTCGCCCCTCAAACCCCTTCAAAAAATTACAAAACAATAATCCTTGTGTTCCTTACTTCCCCCTCTAGCTTTCATAAAAATCCAAACTCCCAGATCCCAAGTTTCAGCCTCGATCAACGTGCTTCATCCGGCAGATCAGAATCTGCCTAGTCATATCTGAGTTCAGGGGTCAGCCTGTTCATAAATACCCCATGAAAATTCCACAGCCCTAAAAATTCCTGTAACATCCTATGGTCATAGACCTTTGAGAGGGCTTCGCAGCGGCGCCAGTTTCACGTCGATCCGACGTCGGGGCTGGTCACAGCAAATTTTACCATCGGGTCGCGCAACCTTGAAACTGCAGAATAGGTCTGTAGGCAGCAAGCAACATCGTTCCCAGTCGGGCCTCCTCGAAGGCAAACCAGCGCTTCCTCCTCTTCGGGATCATCCCTCCAGGAGTCTCCACCGCAGCGGTACCACTCTCAGCCAGATCGGCCCTCCGACCAGGACGTGGGCCCCACATTTGTTGGCATGCGCTACCGCCTGAGCTATTCAAAACGCTGTCCGTCAACCCAAGAGCGCTACTCCCGGGTCCCATTGTAGCCCTTTACCTCCCTGCGTGGAGTGGGCAAAAGAATTCAATTCTGTAATTTATTTGGTAAGTGTCTAATCGGGAGTACGTTCTTGGCCGGGGTTGTCTTCCCCACGCCTAGAGCGTGGACGTAACGATCTCTCTTCATCGGCATTTCCTTCTTTAGTATATGAATATATGCCGTTGCATGAGTGTGTTAGAATTCTAGCTTGTTAAATCTTTTTAATCACTACTGTGAGAGAGAGAGTGAGCCCGTCCCGTGACTCTATCCGAGCACAGAAGCGAGTTTGACCACCCTTGACTCTACCGGTTTCTCAATCGCGCGGATCCGTGTTTCCCTCGCTTAGGATGACGAGTGAGCTCGCATTTCTATTTAAGGCATAAATCCCGTAGGAGCTCTTAGTGTCAAGCCGAGGTAGCTCTAGTGGTCGTGTAGTCACTGGTCGCGTCGTCCAATTTGTCGTTGTCACGTAGGGTCCAAGGTTCGCATCATTTGGCATCGAGTCCCTCATCCGTCCCGCATCAGTTTGGTATCAGAGCGAGTTTGAGTCTAGGGTAGTCAGTCCGAGGTGTCTCATTACGTCCCTCTATTCGGTATATCAAAAGGTGTTCCGGAACGATAGGTTACGCCTATTGGGATGGTAGCACACTTGCGTGAGTATGATCTTCGGATCAAACCTCCGCCACGTACTGGATATTGGTTATGTCTAGGTTCATCATCTTTGCTTTAGTCCATGTATCCCAGTCACTGTGTCTTTTGCATGCCCACCCGTAGAGGTACCCAATACTCACCACCACCACCTATGGCGGATCCCCGAGTCAGTAGTTCCGATGAGCCTTCGGTGGCCGAGATGTTTCAATCTCTCATGGATCGATTTGATACGCGTATGGATGGGCTTAGTATGCATGTAGATGGCGTAGGTACGGGTCTGGAAGGGAGAATGAAAGCCTTATAGGATCGGGCCGAAGCATCGGACCAGTCTATCCAGGGTCTGGTGGGGAGAATTGCTGTCCTAGAGAGGGCCCCGGTTGAGGTGCAACCCGTGCCGACAAATGGCCAATAGGAGCCGGTTCAGCAACTTGCTGCTCCAAGGGCTCAAGGGTAGATGATAGGAGGCAGCAAGTGCCCGAGGTGGATGACTATGCATCCGATAATGAAGATGGGGTTATGGTCGTGACCGTCGAGCCCAACGACGGAATCGTGATTACGATGACGATGACCGCGTTCTTAGGAACGTGGGTGCGGACCCTCCCCTTTTTGACGGGTCCTTAGACCCAAAGGTCTATCTAGATTTAGAGGCCAGCATGGATCGGTACTTCGAGTGGTTTGAGATGACAAACCACCGAAGAGTTCGCTACGCAAAGATGAAGTTGAAAGGGCAAGTGCAAACCTATTGGATAAATGTGGAGAGCTTGTTGATGCAGCGACATCAACCCCAGATCGGTACTTGGGATGACATGAAAATCAAGTTGAGGCAGAAGTACCTTCCTGCCACACATATCGCCAGTGTCTCATAGATAAATGGCAAAGTCTCACCCAAGGGAACCGATCTGTGACTGAGTACACCGCCGAGTTTGATGAGTATTATTTGCGGTGTGGAGTTACGGAGGAGAGCACCATGACCATCTTGCGCTTTTGAAGAGGTCTGCGGCCAAACTACCAATATGAACTTTTTCACCGTAATGTGACCACTTTGGAATAGGTGTATCAGGTTGCTCTCGAATTGGAGCAATTCGAGGCCGAGTTTGAGCCTACCCAACGGTTGGGCCCCTTCCCTCTTCGTAGTGTCGAGCCCCGTGGCTCTTCAGGCGCATATCAGAGCGCAATCTTAGAAATAATTAGCAAAACATCATCAAGGCACAGGGGCACAACAGGGAAATGGGGTGGATGGGTGTCGGGGCGACCCCTGGCTGTGAGGGGGTCTGGTAGGGGGCGATCGAAGGTGTGGGAGGGGCAGAATAGGGGCTGGAAGGTGGTCTAGCAGGTGGAAGAAGGGGGAGCTGCAAATTTGGGTTGGGAAGGAGAGAGAGAAGGAGAGATCTCTCTCAAGGTTGGAATGTGACTTAATGGGGGATGTTAATGGCGGTCTTGGGATGGGAAGGGTTGTGTTGGGGAAGGGAAGGGGTGCTTGGGGAGTGGGGAATTCCCCCTTGGGAGATGATAGAGGTGCTTGGGGAAGGGGAGTGGGTTGTTGGAGGGTGGAGTGGAGATAGGTGGAGGCCACCTTGGGGTTGGGATAGAGTTAAGAGGGGTTGTAGGTAGTTGGGGAGGCTCTTGAACGAGGGGAGGGGAGTTAAAATGTAGGTGGGAGAGAGGAGAGAGAGAGGGGGGGCGTAGCCCCTTTGAGAGAGAGAGATAAGAGAGAGAGAGAGAGAAGAAAACTCCACAAAGGAATTATCTATTATATTGATCATCAAAGGTTACAAATGAGAGAGGGAGGGGGGTATTTATAGGCACATGACTTTTCACATGACCATACTGACCCTAGACAATTGACACAATGACCAGACAAACCTGGGAGGGGAGCCCCTGGGCCTAGCCCAATGAATTAGGCCCAATTTCCAACCTAATCAACTGTATGGCAGAGAACTTAGGTAAATGAATCACTAACCTAGGTACAACACTTAAATAAAGGAAAAATTACACAGTTTATGACTCAAATAAAACATAACAATTACATGACTAGACTTAGAAACACATGACGAACACAATGGTGCATGCTGATGATCAATCCGAGTCTCGAAAATGTAGGGGGGCAAGGGATGCCCCCACCATACCCCCAAGGTGGGGAGAACTCGACCCCGTTGAGTATGGGTCCACCGGGGAAGTGGTACACCCAAGTAGCTCTAGCCGAACCACGATCTCCTGACTTGACCCCGCGTCCTTAGCCGGGGGATGGCTCTTCAGCCTCTCAAGGTAGCTCGGGCACACACTCTTGCTGGCGATGGTACCCTTCTTGCCTAGTATTACCTCTGTGTGCTCACGTCGGGCTCTCAAGCTGATTTGTGGTGGCACTCTGAGTGTATCTCTCTCAAAGGAAGGTAGAGGCTCGAGGCACTCAGTAGGTTCCACCGCGGTGCCTGTATAGGGTGCCGAATTCACCACGTGGGAAGTTGGATGGATGCCAAAACCCAACGGAAAGTCCAACCCGTAAGTCGGGTTGCCAAAGACACTTAGAACTCGGGAATGTCCAAGTCCTCGTGCCCTCGATTCGGAGGTGACCCTAGGGTAGAGCCATTCCAATGCCACCATCACCGAGTTGACTACTTGGAATCCCAAGTGACGCTTACGAGCTGTTGCCCGCTCTTTGTGATCCTCACCGCTCATTACTAGATGCTTGCATGAATGCGTATGCCATGCACTACGATGTGGTGTGAGTGTGAAAAGTATGGTGTGCAAAGGTGGACCAGGGCAGCCAAATGTTGACCGATCATTCTTTGATGCCATGAAGACTTTGACAGACTTAGGCGGGCCTAGGCATCCATAGGTGAACCTATCATGCATGGGTGTGGAAAATGTCAGGGGACTCGGACACTCATGTATGCTCCATTCATGCGTAAAACCAATGATGAATGAGGGAGGACCAGCGCATCCAAATGTGAGCCAGTCATGCATTGGGCCTAAAGTGTGTGTGACATGTATGAGATGACCGGACTTGTGAACTATGTCGAATGATGTGATATGCATAGATAGGTGCACTTTTGTCCCAAAGGTGACGGCCAAGTGTGTGGTTATGGGGTGGTCCGTGAGCTCCCACTCATAAGGATCGAAGGGGTCAAAGAAGGTGTGTATCATGGAGTGGGGCACTTTCTCATTCCCAAGGTGTAGGTATTCCATGGTTTTGTCTTCCCTTATGTGGTCGGTGTCTAGGAAGAGGTGGGTTTGGTCAAACATTGTGGGTGGGGGTAGGAAGTAGTGGGTGGTGAAGAAGGTGGGTGGGCCACTTGGGTATCTAGGCTCCCATAGGATGGGGTCGAAGGGATCATGGAATGAGTTTCCTAGAGAGAGGCACTCTAAGTCCTCAAGGTCCTCAAAAGATGATAAGGCATCCTCCTCCATCAGGATAATTGGGCTGGTGATTTGGGTGGGATGGTCGGCCATGAATGGAGGGCTTGACGTTCTACCTAAGATAAGCAACTCCAATTTGTGGATAGCATCGGGCTCACCGGGTGTAGGGAGGAATAGAAGGGGGTCAATAGTGTAGCAACCCACAGTGTAAACCGCGGTGGTAGACCCGACACATAGGTGTTGGACGTCAAGGCTCCTAGGTCGGTCGGCCACGGTGGTCAACATGCCAGTCAACTCCATTTGCCATGCTAAATGTTTAAGAAGATCCTCTAAAGTCTCTACTTGGTAGGATGATTAGATTCTGGTGCGATAGGAGAAGGGCACTATAGGGAGGTTTTTCTCCGTAGGAGGGCAAACATGGGCCATGATCTCTCTAATTGGGCTTTCCCTTAGCCAGTTAACAAGGGGTTCCCCTAAGATGAGCTTGGCCCCATCTAGAGATGGTGGTGTAGGGGGGAGACCACCGTGTGAGGCTTCTCCTTCAACTTGGACATGGGTGATCTACATGGTGGGGTTAGGGTCTGGAGGGGCATTTGTCCCCACGTGGCCGAGTGTGTGGGCCACTTTTTCTAACGCCAATGGGGTAGGAGGATCTATCGCTGGTGGTTTGATGACAGCCAGTGCAGAGCACACCCGGGGAGGTGAGCGAGGTAGGACTTGGGTTGGGGTTGGGAGTAGAAGTAGTGGAGGCCTAGGTTGGGGTAGAATTCGGGTTGGAAGTGGAAGGTGGGTTGGGTGAGGAGGTTTGGGTTGAATGGTTTTGGGAGGTGTGTCTCTTATGGGGGGCGATGGAGGGGTAGTGGTGGGGCCCAAGGGGGGCTTGTGGGGTATGGGTTTGGTGAGGGATTTTGGGTTTGGGGGTGGTGACTGTCATGGGCCTAGGTGGAGGGGTGGACACGGAGTCCACTTGGGCTTGTGGAGCTATGGTTGTGGTGAGGACTTGGAGGTAGGGTGTAGATGTAGTGGCCGGTGTAGGAGAGGTGGGAGGCGGTGGGGATTGGGTGATTGGGGTCTTGGGTTGGCCGGGTGGGGATGGAGGAGTTGAAGTGCTCCTTGGGCTATGGTGACCCGGGTAGGAGGGGGATTCATATCTATCCCTAAGTTGATCCTTCATGTCCCCCCATGTGGTGAGGGGAGCTTCCCTTCTAATTATCCTTAAGCCTTCAATTTTCAACCAATGGGTTTGAGCCCTTTTGGTTAGTTGCATTTTGACAAATCGAACCTTCCTATCCTCGGACATGGGATTCCACTAGAAGTAATGGTCCATTGAACCCTCCCAATCTAAAAAGTCATTAGGATGAGTTCCATCAAAGGTGGGAGGTGGGGGAGATGTCCTTCTATCGTCCGCCCTTGGGGCGGGCCTATTGTCTCCTAGTTGGTCGAGTCGACCTGATAGGCTATCAAGCCACTCATTGGCATAGGTCAAGGCTCCCATTAGGTAGTTGACACAACCGTGGAGGTCATGTGTGTTGGTGGTTGGTTTCTCGTGGGGGTTTGGACTCATGGAGAGGGCCGAAGGGTAAGGTCGGTATGAGGCGGCCATGCTAGTGGACAAGAGCGATGCACTGGGAGACTCTAAATGCATATGCGCACCATAGGACCAACTTGTAGAGACAAGTTGAGAACTTGCTCTGATAGCACTTGATGTGACACCACCGTCGGGGTGGCAGCCACTGGACCGATGCCCTTGGACCTACACTCGTAAGCATGCAACTTTGACGGCGGACTCACTCGGGCGAGCTCACTCGCGTAGCGCTCACGGTTGCTCGTAGGCAAACCAGCGATGGTGGGAAGGGTCCGAGGTGGGACCTTGACGTTCTGGTGTAAGGCTAGCTTAGGATGGACCCCTAAGGGCCTGGGATGCCCAATTCCGCATGCCTCCAGCATGCCAAGGGCGTGGGATGTAAGGGGTTGCTCTCGCCTCGCTCCGCGGTGGTCGCTCAATTTGATGACAATTTGGGACCGTGCACTCTCTCACCGCCGACGGCACTAAGATGCAATAGTATTTAAGCAAAGGAAACCATCAAAGAGAAGTGTTTAGTAGCTCACCTGGTCGGCGTGAAGACATCGACCCCGACCGAAGATGAGGGCGAGCGGGGAAGCATGGGCTACCCGCACGCTGTGCCGATGACGCTTCGGTCGAAGACCTGCTAGTACATGCACTACTCACTCGCAGGGGGGTTGGACTAGGGGTGGGGAAGTCCAATTACAACCAAACATTACCTCCACGCAGGGAGGGGCTATAAGCCGGCCAGGCGGGGTGGGAGAGCTAAGTTAGAAACCGAATTGCCGAGCTCCGCCGGTTCTGCCAGCTTCAAGAACAGCTTGATAGGCAGTCGATGATGGTGCCACCACGGGCCTTGCCATGCTCAGAAGAGGTCGAGACTAGTGCCAAAACTTTTTGAGTTGACCCAGGAGGATGTCTGAATTTTTCAAGAATTTCCTAATGAAGACACTGGCTGGGGCAGGGTCTGGAACTGGACTGATCTACTCTGTTTCTGGTTGTTCCAAGATTGTTGCTGCGGGAAGGCGAGGGTGCAACGAACACTCCCGGGGTCCAAATAATGCGGGACTAGAACCGCTGCAATTGTGGACAGGTCCAATTCGAGCTGGGACAAACAATACCATCGTTGGAGGTCGGAGCTAAACGCGATGACTAGATCAGTGGAAGGTGGTCGGACTAAGTTCTGGGGAGCTAACCTTGCGCATCTCGGGGAGAAAAACTGGAATTCTTGACTCTGAGCTCCAAAAATTATTCTGCTTCTTGGAGATGGCAGGGGGACTTGCAGGAGAAGCCCTCAGCCAAATGGCGCCCCAAGAAGCCCAAAGTGGTGGTCGTGGGATCCTCTGAAAGTCGCTGCTGACTGTCTGCCTAGGAGGAAATGCACAATCTAACGAAGATGACTCCTCCGAGCAGCTCCAAAGTCGAACAATGCTGAGACCACCTCGCCTACGAAGCAGCCTTGCCAAGCTTTCCAGCAGTATATGGTACACCACCTGAAGATGCGCGGTGAAGAAGTGGCAGCCTCTGCAACTCGACCCTTGACTGCTGCCTATGAATTGGGATGAACATGGTGGTGATAGGTGATGGGAAATGGGGTAGATGGGATGGGAAATGGGGTGGATGGGTGTGGGGGAGACCCCTGGCTGTGAGGGGGTCTGGTAGGGGGCGATCAAAGGTGTGGGCGGGGTAGAATAGGGGCAGGAAGGTGGTCTAGCAGGTGGAGGAAGGGGGAGCTGCGAATTTGGGTTGGGAAGGAGAGATCTCTCTCAAGGTTGGAATATGACTTAATGGGGGTTGTTAATGGGATGGGAAGGGTTGTGTTGGGGTAGGTAAGGGGTGCTTGGGGAGTGGGGAATTCTCCCTTGGGAGATGAGATAGGTGCTTGGGGAAGGGGAGTGGGTGGTTGGAGGGTAGAGTGGGGATAGGTGGATGCTATCTTGGGGTTGGGATAGAGTTAAGAGGGGTTGTAGGTAGTTGGGGAGGCTCTTGAATGAGGGGAGGGGAGTTAGAAAGTCAGTGGGAGAGAGGAGAAAAAGGGGGGGGCAGCCCCTTTGAGAGAGAGAGATATGAGAGAGAGAGAGAGAGAGAAATATCAAGAGAGAGAGAAGAAAACTCCACAAAGAAATTATCTATTATATTGATCATCAAAGTTTACAAATGAGAGAGGGAGGGGGGTATTTATAGGCACATGACTTTTCACATGACCATACTGACCCTTGACAATTGACACAATGACTAGATAGACCAGGGAGGGGCGCCCCTGGGCCAAGCCCATTGAATTGGGCCCAATTACCAACCTAATCAACCGTATGACAGAGAACTTAGGTAAATGACTCACTAACCTAGGTACATGACTAAATAAAGGGAAAATTACACAGTTTATGACTCAAATAAAACATAAAAATTACATGACTAGACTCAGAAACACATGACGAACACAATGGCGCATGCAGACGATCAATCCGAGTCTCGAAAATGTGGGTGGGCAAGGGATGCCCCCATCATACCCCCAGGGTGGGGAGAACTCGACCCCGTCGAGTATGGGTCCATCGGGGAAGTGGTACACCCAAGTAGCTCCAGCCGAACCACGATCTCCTGACTCGACCCTGCATCCTTAGCCGGGGGATGACTCTTCAGCCTCTCAAGGTAGCTCGGGCACACTCTCTTGCTGGCGATGGTACCCTTCTTGCCTAGTATTACCTCCGTGTGCTTACGTCGGGCTCTCAAGCTGATTTGTGGTGGCACTCTGAGGGTATCTCTCTCAAGGGAAGGTAGAGGCTCGAGGCACTCACTAGGTTCCACCGCGGTGCCCGTATAAGGTGCCGGATTCACTACGTGGGAAGTGGGATGAATCCTGAAACCCAACGGAAAGTCCAACCCGTAAGTCGGGTTGCCAAAGCCACATAGAACTCGGGAATGTCCAAGTCCTCGTGCCCTCGATTCGGAGGTGACCCTAGGGTAGAGTCATTCCAATGTCACCATCACTGAGTTGACTACATGGAATCCCAAGTGACGCTTACGAGCTGTTGCCCACTCTTTGTGATCTTCACCACTCATTGCTAGATGCTTGTGTGAATGCGTATGCCATGCACTACGATGTGGTGTGAGTGTGAAAAGTATGGTGTGCAAAGGTGGACCAGGGCAGCCAAATGTAGACCGATCATTATTTGATGCCATGAAGACTTTGACGGACTTAGGCGGGCCTAGGCATCCATAGATGAACCTATCATGCATGGGTGTAGAAAATGTTGGGGGACTCGGACATCCATGTATGATCCTTTCATGCGTAAGACCAATGATGAATGAGGGAGGACCAGCACATCCAAATGTGAGCCAGTCATGCATTGGGCCTAAAGTGTGTGTGACATGTATGAGATGACCAGACTTGTGACCTATGTTGAATGATGTGATATGCAAAGATAGGTGCACTTTTGTCCCAAAGGTGACGGCCAAGTGTGTGGGTATGGGGTGGCCCTTGAGCTCCCACTCATAAGGATCGAAGGGGTCAAAGAAGGTGTGTATCAGGGAGTGGGGCACTTCCTCATTCCCAAGGTGTAGGTATTCCATGGTTTTGTCTTCCCTTATGTGGTCGGTGTCTAGGAAGAGGTGGGTTTGGCCAAACATTGTGGGTGGGGGTAGGAAGTAGTGGGTGGTGAAGAAGGCGGGTGGGCCACTTGGGTATCTAGGCTCCCATAAGATGGGGTTGAAGGGATCATGGAATGAGTTTCTTAGAGAGAGGCACTCTAAGTCCTCAAGGTCCTCAAAAGATGATGAGGCATCCTCCTCCATCAGGATAATTAGGCTGGTGATTTGGGTGGGATGGTCGGCCATGAATGGAGGGCTTGATGTTCTACTGGAGATAAGCAACACCAATTTTTGGATAGCATCGAGCTCATCGGGTGTAGGGAGGAATAGAAGGAGGTCACTAGTGTAGCAACCCACAGTGTAAACTACGGTGATAGACCCGACACATAGGTGTTAGAGGTCAAGGCTCCTAGGTCAATCGGCCACGGTGGTGAACATGCCAGTCAACTCCATTTGCCATGCTAAGCCTTTAAGAAGATCCTCTAAAGTCTCCACTTGGTAGGATGATTGGATTGTGGTGCGATAGGAGAAGGGCACTATAGTGAGGTTTTGCTCCGTAGGAGGGCAAACATGGGCCGTGATCTCTCTAATTGGGCTTTCCCTTAGCCAATTAACAAGGTGTTCCCCTAAGATGAGCTTGGCCCAATCTAGAGATGGTGGTGTAGGGTGGAGACCACCGTGTGAAGCTTCTGCTTCAACTTGGACATGGGTGATCTTCATGGTGGGGTTAGGGTCTGGAGGGGCATTTGTCCCCACGTGGCCGAGTGTGTGGGCCACTCTTTCTAATGCCAATGGGGTAGGAGGATCTATCGTGGGTGGTTTGATGATAGCCAGTGCAGAGCGCACCCGGGGAGGTGAGTGAGGTCAGACTTGGGTTGGGGTTGGGGTTGGGAGTAGAAGTAGTGGAGGCCTAGGTTGGGGTGAGGAGGTTTAGGTTGAATGGTTTTGGGAGGTGTGTCTCTAATGGGGGGCAATGGAGGGGTAGTGGTGGGGCCCAAGGGGGCTTGTGGGGTATGTGTTTGGAGAGGGATTTTGGGTATGGGGGTGGTGGCTATCATGGGCCTAGGTGGAGGGGTGGACACGGAGTCCACTTGGGCTTGTGGAGTTATGGTTGTGGTGAGGACTTGGAGGTAGGGTGTAGATGTAGTGGCCCGGGTAGGAGAGGTGGGAGGCGGTGGGGATTGGGTGATTGGGGTCTTGGGATGGCCGGGTGGGGATGGAGGAGTTGAAGTGCTCCTTAGGCTATGGTGACCCAGGTAGGAGAGGGATACATATCTATCCCTAAGTTGATCCTTCATGTCCCCCCATGTTGTGAGGGGAGCTTCCCTTCTAATTATCCTTATGCCTTCAATTTTCAACCAATGGGTTTGAGCCCTTTTGGTTAGTTGCATTTTGACAAATCGAACCTTCCTATCCTCGGACATGGGATTCGACTAGAAGTAATGGTCCATTGAATCCTCTCAATCTAAAAAGTCATTAGGATGAGTTCCATCAAAGGTGGGAGGTGGAGGAGATGTCCTTCCATCGTCCGCCCTTGAGGCGGGCCTATTGTCTCCTAGTTGGTCGATTTGACCTGATAGGCTATCAAGCCGCTCATTGGCATAGGTCAAGGCTCCCATTAGGTAGTTGACACAATCGTGGAGGCCATGTGTGTTGGTGGTTGGTTTCTCGTGGGGGTTTGGACTCATGGAGAGGGCCGAAGGGTAAGGTCGGTATGAGGCGGCCATGCTAGTGGACAAGAGCGATGCACTGGGAGACTCTAAATGCATATGTGCGCCCTAGGATGAACTTGTAAAGACAAGTTGAGAACTTGCTCTGATAGCACTTGATGTGACACCACCTTCGGGGTGGCAGTCACTCGACCGATGCCCTTGGACCTACACTCGTAAGCATGCAACTTTGACGGCGGACTTACTCGGGCGAGCTCACTCGCGTAGCGCTCACGGTTGCTTGTAGGCAAACCAGAGATGGTGGGAAGGGTCCGAGGTGGGACCTTGACGTTCTGGGGTAAGGCTAGCTTAGGATGGACCCCTAAGGGTCTGGGATGACCAATTCTGTGGGTGAACAGCACGCCAAGGGTGTGGGATCTAAGGGGTTGCTCTCCCCTCGCTCCGCGGTCGTCGCTCAATTTGATGATAATTTGGGACCGGGCACTCTCTCACCACCGACGGCACTAAGATGCAATACTATTTAAGCAAAGGAAACCAGAAAAGAGAAGTGTTCAGTAGCTCACCTGGTCGGCGTGAAGACGTCGACCCCGACCGAAGACGAGGGCGAGCGGGGAAGCGTGGGCTACCCGCACGCCGCGCCGATGACGCTTCGGCTGAAGACCTGCTAGTACATGCACTACTCCCTCGCAAAGGGGTTGAACTAGGGGTGCGGAAGTCCAATTACAACCAAACACTACCTCCACGCAAGGAGGGCCTGTAAGCCGGCCAGGCGGGGTGGGAGAGCTAAGTTAGAAACCGAATTGTCGAGCCCCGCCAGTTCTGCCAGCTTCAGGAACAGCTTGATAGGCAGTCGATGACGGCACCGCCACGGGCTCTGCAGAGCTCAGAAGAGGTCAAGACCAGTGCCAAAACATTCTGAGTTGACCCAGGAGGATGTCTGAATTTTTGGAGAATTTCTTGATGACGTCACTGGCTGGGGCATGGTCTGGAACAGGACTAATCTACTCTGTTCTGGGTTGTTCCAAGATTGTTGCTGCTGGAAGGCGAGGGTGCAACGAACACTCCCAGGGTCCAAATAATGCGAACCAGAACCACTGCAATCGTGGACAAGTCCTCTTTGAGCTAGGACAAACAGTACTATCGTTGGAGGTCGGAGTTGACCGCGATGACTGGATCAGTGGAAAGAGGTCGGACCAAGTTTTGGGGAGCTAACCTTGTGCACCTCGGGGAGAAAAATTAGAATTCTTGACTCCGAGCTCCAAAAATTATTCTGCTTCTTGGAGATGGCAGGGGGACTTGCAGGAGAAGCCCTCAGCCAAATGGAGCCCCAAGAAGCCCAAAGTGGCGGTCGTGGGATCCTATGAAAGTCACTACTGACTGTCTGCCTGGGAGGAATTGCGCAGTCTGACGAAGATGACTCCTCCGAGCAGCTCCAAAGTCGAACGATGACGAGACCACCTCGCCTACGAAGCAGCCTCGCCAAGCTTTCAAGTAGTATAAGGTACACCACCTGAAGATGTGCGGTGAAGAAGTGGCAGCCTCTGCAACTCGACCCTTGACTGTTGCCTACGAATTGGGATGAACAGGGTGGTGATAGGTGATGGGAAATGGGGTAGATGGGATGGAAAATGGGGTGGATGGGTGTGGGGGCGACCCCTGGCTATGAGGGGGTCTGGTAGGGGGTGATCCAAGGTGTGGGAGGGGCAGAATAGGAGCTGGAAGGTGGTCTAGCAGGTGGAGGAAGGGGGAGCTGTGAATTTGGGTTGGGAAGGAGAGTGGGAAGGAGAGATCTCTCTCAAGGTTGGAATATGACTTAATGGAGGTCTTGGGGATGGGAAGGGTTGTGTTAGGGTAGGGAAGGGGTGCTTGGGGAGTGCGGAATTCTCCCTCGGGAGATGAGAGAGGTGCTTGGGGAAGGGGAGTGGGTGGTTGGAGGGTGGAGTGGGGATAGGTGGAGGCTACCTTGGGGTTGGGATAGAGTTAAGAGGGGTTGTAGGTAGTTGGGGAGGCTCTTGAATGAGGGGAGGGGAGTTAGAAAGTTAGTGGGAGAGAGGAGAAAAAGGGGGGGACACAACCCCTTTGAGAGAGAGAGATAAGAGAGAGAGAGAGAGAAATATCAAGAGAGAGAGAAGAAAACTCCATAAAGGAATTATCTATTATATTGATCATCAAAGGTTACAAATGAGAGAGGGGAGGGGATGGCTTTTCACATGACCATACTGGCCCTAGACAACTGACACAATGACCAGACAGACCAGAGAGGGGCACCCTTGGGCCTAGCCCATTGAATTGGGCCCGATAACCAACCTAATCAACCATATGACAGAGAATTTAGGTAAATGACTCACTAACGTAGGTACATGACTGAAATAAAGGGAAAATTACACAATTTATGACTCAAATAAAACATAAAAATTACATGAATAGACTTAGAAACACATGACGAACACAATGGCGCATGCTGACGATCAATCCGAGCCTCGAAAATGTGGAGGGGCAAGGGATGCCCCCATCACAGGTGCATCCTAACCTGGCCTCAGGTGAGTGACGACTGGCGTCATACCACCATCTTCCACAGATTTTGTAGGCTGGGAGGAAAGGCCTGTAAAGTGATCATATATAGCGGGAGTTGCATTAACGCTATCTCTACGGGCATTGTTAGGCATCTGGGTTTGACGCCCGTAGATCACATCGCCCCTTACAGGGTATCTTGGGTGATTCCACTTCCATCCCGGTAAGACTGCGATGTCTGGTGCCACTACAGTTCCAGGCTTACCATGATGATATCTGGTGTGATGTGTTGCCTATGGAGGTGGGTAGCATTATCCTAGGTAGGCCTTGGCTTTTCGATCGGGATGCCACCCTTCAAGGTCGGTCGAACACCAGCACATTCGGCCACGGTGGTCATAGGATCACCCTCCACCCCACCCAGCCGAAGGAACCGTCTATCCGAGGACCAGCTGGTCCCAGCGCTTCGACCCCTCCTAGTCAGGGGACCGTCGGCCCTTCCACCTCATCCTTGACGCGGGCTACTACCGCTTCGACTGCTCCTAGCATAAGAGGCCTCCCACCCCGAAAGTTAATGATGATTAGCCCGCGAGAGATGGAGCAAGAGGTGACTGGGAGTAGCCCTATCCTTGCCGTTGTTGTCCGAGGATTGGAGAATGTCGCTCCTGGGTCTTTTGATGAGCACCCCCTAGAGGTAGCTGCGATCATACAGGATTTTTTCGATGTCTTTCCGGAAGACCTCCCTGAAGGCCTTCCACCAATGAGGGACACCCAGCACGAGATCGACCTTGTCCCGGGCTCATCCTTGCCCAACCTTCCCCACAAAAGGATGAGTCCCACGGACCATGCCGAACTTTAAAGGCAGGTCGAGGAGTTGATGAGTCGGGGATCTCTTAGGGACAGCAAGAGCCCTTGCGTTGTTCCCACATTATTGGCCCCGAAGAAGGATGGCACATGGAAGATGTGCGTTGATAGCCGTGCGATCAACAAGATCACGGTGAAGTATCTCTTTCCCATTTCTCGATTGGATGACTTGTTAGACATGATGTCGGGATCCACTATATTTTCAAAGATAGTTCTTCGTAGTGGCTATCACCAGGTACGGATTAGGCCAGGGGATGAATGGAAGATGACATTCAAGACCAAGGATGGTCTTTATGAGTGGTTGGTTATGCCCTTCGGGCTTTCCAATGCCCGTAGTACCTTCATGCAGTTGATGACCCAGGTTTTACGCCCTATGATAGGGGTCTTCTTGGTCGTCTAGTTTGATTACATTCTTATCTACAGTCGCACTAGAGAGGACCACTTAGACCACCTTAGATAGGTCTGTGTCGTTTTGGGGTGAGAGAGCTTATTCACCTACCCGAAGAAGTGTGCCTTCATGACTAATCAGATTACCTTCCTCGGGTTCATTGTGTCTAGGGATGGAGTCTCCACTGATCCGGAGAAGATTAGGGCCATCAGGAAGTGGCCCGAGCCCCATACCCTCCACGATGTCTGGAGCTTCCATGGCTTAGCGACGTTCTATCTCCGCTTCATTCGTGGCTTCAGTTCTATCACTACCCCAATCACTAATTGCATAAAGAAGGGGGCATTCATTTGGACTAAGGCTGCAGCCATAACCTTTCAAGACATCAAGGAGCGTATGACCCAGGCACCTGTCATTGCATTACCAGATATTTCTAAGGTGTTTGAGGTCACATGTGATGCTTCTGGAGTGGGTATTGGTGGCGTGTTGAGCCAGGAGTCCCACCCCATTGCATTCTTTAGCGAGAAGCTTAATGATGCCAAACTGCGTTACTCCACTTATGATAAAGAATTTTACGCAGTTGTCCAGGCATTGTGGTATTGGAGGCACTATCTGTTGCACCAAGAGTTTGTCCTTATCTCTGATCATGAGGCCTTATGATTCTTCCATACCCAGAAGAAGCTGAACGCTCTCCACAATCGTTGGGTGGAGTATCTCCAGGAGTACACCTTTGTGCTTAAGCACAAGGCAGGGGCGGAGAACAAGATATCCGATGCGCTAAGTCGGCGGATGATGCTGTTGACCACCATGAGTGTAGAGGTGGTAGGTTTCGAGAGGCTGAAGGATGCTTATGTTGATTGTCCGGATTTTGGTCCGATCTATGCAGCCTTCCAGGTCGGTCCCTCCTATGATTATAGCGAGTTTGTGCTACAGGAGGGTCACCTATTCTGGGGTGACAAGTTGTGCATCCCACGGACTTCTGTTCATGACTTCCTCACGTGGGAGATGCACACGGGAGGTCTTGCTGGCCACTTCGGCCGGAACAAGACCATAGAGTCGGTTGAGCATATATTCTATAGGCCTAGCTTGAAGAGGGATGTCGCTCGCATCGTGGCCCAGTGCCGCACTTGCGCTATGGCCAAGCAAAGGAAGCAGAATACTGGCCTCTATAATCCCCTCCCTGTCCCGGATAGTCCATGGCAGGACATTAGCATTGACTTTGTGTTAAGATTGCCCCGCACCCTCCGAAGGCACAACTCCATCTTTGTGGTTGTAGGCATGTTCTCAAAGATGGCATTATTCATTCCGTGGTCCAAAACGTCAGATGCCTCTAGAGTTGCCGGTCTGTTCTTTTAACACTGCATCTCCAAGTTCGGACTCCCACGTACTATAATGTCTGATAGGGATGTGCACTTCACTAGTTACTTTTGGAAGACCCTATGGCACATGATGGGCACCCAATTGAAATTCTCCACTTTCAATAGGAATTTGGGGGATCTTCTTAGGTGTCTGGTCCGAGATCGAGTCAGGGAATGGGATTTGGTCTTACCCTTAGCAGAGTTTGCCTATAACGATTCGGTCAATAAGTTTACAGGTATGAGCCCCTTCGAGATTGTCACTGGCCGTAGACCTAGGAACCCCATAGACCTAGTCCCATCTCCCATCCAGTCCCGCGTGTCCGAGTTAGCCAAGTCTTTTGCCGATCGTATTAGACAGTTGCATGAGCATATCTATCGTCACATTGAGTCCAGCAACGCACGATACAAAGAATTGGTTGACGCCCATAGGCACCACCGTGAGTTTCAGGAGGGCGATTATGTCATGATCATGATCAGACCTGAATGGTTTCCCTCGAGAGCCATGAAGAAGTTGCATGCTCGCGGTGCCGGTCCCTTTCGGGTAGTGAGGCGAGTCGGATCAAATGCATATGTTGTGGACTTGCCAGAGGATTACGGGATCTGCTCCACTTTCAACATCTCGGATCTCGTCGCTTATAGGGACCCAGTGGTGATACCTAGTGAGCCCTTTGAGCCGTCTCTACAAATTGTGAGTGACACCACCATAGAGTGTCCACCTCCAGCCTTGTTACCCCAGCAGTGAGCACAAATAGAATGTATACTTGACGAGCAGGTGATGACTACTCTAGGCGGAGTGTACCAGCGCTATTTGGTGCATTGGAGGGGACGGCCCACGTCTGAGGACACTTGGATCACCCGGGACGAGCTACAAAGGATAGATCCAGATTTACTGGATCGATACCAGAGCGACCCGGACCCTTACTCGACGGGGTCGAGCTTCTCCCACCCGGGGAGAATTGGTGAGGACACCAGAGCACGAGTACGGCTCGACCTAGCGAGTCGTCGGTTCTGGACCCGCAGCACGACTCGGTCAAAACCGACCTCTTTGTGGCTGGGGGACAGTCTGGAGTCGCCACCGGAGCTTTGATATTTCAGTACGTATTTTTATACGTATTCATATTTTATATGTATTTGGTCATATTTGGTGTGTATTTAGCATGTATTTATCTTGGGTTTTTATATTGGGTCAATGGTAGAATAATTGACCATGTTTTTGTAATTTTGATTTATTTTGGTCCAAGGGGGGATTAATATGGTCCAAGGGGATTATATAAATGCAAGCCCCTTATGTTGACATTAAGGGACGGGCGCCCCCTCTTTTGTCCCCTTATGGGAGAATTTTTTATGCTAGTTTAATCTCCCTTCCCAATTATACCCCCTTGACCAAGGGTAACCTAGGTCATTTTGCTAGGTCTAGGGTTTGAATATATAATGTCTCTTGTGTCATTTGATCAATTTTAATGAAGAAAGTTATGTTCAAGTGATTTGGGCGCACTCCCCCTCTCTCCTCTCTTGTTCTTGGTGTTCTTCCCATTCTTCCCCCTCTCTTCTTCAGATCTAGATCTAAATCCTCCATATTTCTCAAATTTCTTCCTCCTCCCCTCTTCCTCTACTTGCTGTGATCGATCACCGCCGCCGCCGCCGCCGTTCGTGCCGCCGTCGAGCCATCACAAGCCGGCTTTCTCCTGCTGCCCCAAAATTCAGAGTTACCGGACATCAGCTCGGTAAAAGGGCTGGTACGGAAGATCCAACCGTTGGATCATGATGAAATTTGGAGGGTAGGTTGCCCCCGTCATTAGTAAAAATTAGTTTAATTTTCACGTTGATCTGAGCCCGTTTCCCCCCTTCCCAGCCTTATATTCCCCCCCTGACAGTCTACCTGTGTACGGATCTACGAGATAGATCCTGGTAGCCGAATTTTCCACCCCCTCAAATGTTGTCAGAAAAATTACTGAAAATTATTTCCGCAACCACCACCCTCCCCTCTATCCACCATAAAAATGTCAGGTCCTAAATCTCTCTTTTGATTATCGGTCAAAGCCCTTGAATAGACAGATCCCGCTCTGCCCTACCTGTTCTGAGTTTTGGGTCAGGAAACTCTATCAGTTAGCAGTCATGTTCATTTCCAATCCAACCGTTGGGTGGATCTGAATTTTCAGTATGTCGTAGGATTTTGAGTCCTCTTTCCAACGGTACCCATTGCGTCTCAATTCGACGTCGGATCTGGGCGTACCGGCCATTTTTATGGAGGCGCGCGATTCTGCTCCGAGACAGGCCAGCAAAAGGGGCTGCCCGATAATTCCCAAATAAATACGCCTGGGTATCTTCAGCGACCGCTGCTCCCGAGGGTCGACCAGGGACCCGCTGCCACCGTCCCAGCACACCACCGCCTTCAGGAGATCCCAGGAGGCCGAAATCCCTTTGGACGTCCGTGATCGCTGTCCTGCCGGCCAGCAAATTGCAGATTCGGAGCCGCTGCCCGCCGCCGCTCGGAACCCAGCGCATTGCTGCCCGTCAACCCTGGAACGGTGGTGCCGGACCACTGTTCTGACCTTTTACGTCCCTGCGTGGAGTGGGCCATACTTTTCATGTTGTAATTAATTCACTTATTATACCGGGAGTGACGGCTCTCGGCCGGGAAGTCTTCCCTACGTCCCGAGCGTGGAGGTACACTCGCCACCCACCTTATCTTATTTACTTAGCTAGTATAGATTCTACTGCCGCTGCTAGTGAGTAGATTATTTTCCTAGCTAGTTCATACGTTAATCACCACTGTGAGTTGTGAGAGCGAAACCCGTCCCATGACTCATTCCGAGCACGAGAGTGAGCTGACCACCCGAGACTCAAAGCCGGTTTCCCAACCGTGCAGATCGTCATGTTTCCTCACTGGGGACGACCGTGGGTTTAGCGCTTCTGGTTTGGGGCATGATCGCCTCTTCTGGAGCTCGTTCGGTGCTGCGATGCAGTGTTGTTGCTGGTCGCGTAATCTTATTAGTCGTGTCATCCTAGAGAGTCGATGGTCGCAACCAGTCCGAGTCGAGTCCCGTAGTTGTCCCTCATCACATAGGGGCTGGCCCATGGTCCACCTTGGACTTGGACCGTTGGACCAAGGGAAGGGAAATTCCATTTCCCTTCTTTAAGGGGGGCGCCCCCTCTTTTGTCTCCATTAGGCTATTATTTTTATTTTGGCTTTGACCACATGGGGAAAAATGTATTATGGCATCCCTAATGTACCCCTCTCAAACCCTAGATCTAAGGGTAGTCTTATTCTTTTGTCTAGGGTTCCCAATTCATATATAAGGCTTGTATTTTCTATTTTCACCACAATTAATGAAGAATTTTCAGCAATTTATGCTCCAAGGCCAAGGCCGCCCCCTCTCTCTCTCCACTCCGTCCCCTTGCAGCTGTGAAGGCTGTCTCTCTAAGGTGTGGAGCCTCCCTTATCAGAGTGTGAAGCTCAGCACCGCTGTCGCCGTTGCACCACCACCGCCCGTCGCCGGAGTTCTGTCCATCGCGGGATAGCAATCCAAAGGCCAAATTTTAGCTGTCAGCACGTAGATCTGACCCGGCTGAAATTTTTAGGGTGAGTTCCCCTTGTTGAACCCATGTCCCACAAAAAAATTTCGGTTTTTCCAACTTCGTTTTCCCCCCTTTTCACTTAAAGTCTCACAACCTACACAATCTGCCCCTGTGCAAACTTGTGTTCCAGCAACCATACTCTTCACCCATTCGAACCCCTTTCCAATTTCAGATCAAGCTGAAATTTTGACTGGGACTATTGTCCACCAAACCCTCATCCCACAAAGTTTTTTAGGATTTTTGGAGTTTGTTTACCATTTTTAAAAATCACTGCAAAAACTGGATCCTGTTCTGTCTTCTGCAATCGAGATCCGACCACCCCCTGTTCTAAAATACATTTCCCCCCTCAAACCCCTTCAGAAAATTACAAAAAAATTATCCTCATGTTCCATACTTCCCCCTCTAGCTTCCATAAAAATCCCAACTCCCAGATCCCAAGTTTCAACCTCGGTCAACGTGCTTCATCAGGCATATCAGAATCTGCCCAGTCAGATCCGAGTTTAGGGGTCAACCTGTTCATAAATACCCCACGAAAATTCACGGCCCTAAAAATTCCTGTAACAGCCTATGGTCATAGATCTCTGTGTGGGCTTCGCAGCGGCACCAGTTTCGCGTCGATCCAACATCGGAGCTAGGCTGATGTGACACAACCAAGGACGTTAAACAAGCAAGCACAATCGCATTCAAACGGGCCGATGTGGGCCACCGCTCTATCGTCGCTCAACCAAGCCTGGGGTGACTTGGCGATCTCAAGTACAAGATGTGAGGGTTGGGCCCTTGCTGGTAGAGGGCCAGCAAGGCCAAGGTTTGCTTCCCAAAGGTGTGGAGGCCCAATTCAATGGGACCAACGAAGTGCCAAGGGCACGGGTTACAATCCTCTCGCCCACAGTGATCGCTTGAAGCAATGGAGCTTGAGGATTGGGCTCTCACTCTCACATCCAACGGAACTATGACGAATATTGAAAGACAAGCACAAATGAGGGAAAGGTTTTGGAGCACTTACTCGACCGGTTTGAAGAAACCGGTCCCGCTCGAAGATGAGGGCTAGCGGGGAAGCGTGGGTTCCCCACACGCCGCGCCGGTGTAGCTTGACCTGTTTAAGCTATTACAACACTATACCCCATGCAAGGGGGGGATTGTGGGGAAGGGAAAGCAATGGTTACATCTAAACACTACCTCCCGCAGGGAGGGGCGGTGAGCCGGCCAGGCGGGGAGGGGAAATTGAGAAAGGAAAACCAAAGATGGAAGGTTGCCGATTCTGTCCACGCTCTGTGAGTGCTGACAGATGATCGAAGAATTGGCTGCTGCGACTGCTACCGAATTTTGTTGGGGATGAAACCACCTGAGAAATCTTCATAGGAGGCCAGGGAAGTCGTCCAAATTTTGTCAGAATTTCGAGAGGTCGTTGTTGGCCGCAGCAGAGCCTTGAACAGAGAGGTAAGTCTTCAGTTCATACAGCTTCAGGATTGCAACAGCAGGAAGAAGAGGACGCCACGACTGCTCCCGAACTCAGAATTAGGTGCCGCCAGAAGCCGTTGGAACGGTTGACGAGTCCTATTCAAAGCAAAGTGGCGGGGAAGCCAAACGTTGTCGGAGAAGACCGGAGGGCTATGAACACTGATGAGAGGTCGGTGCAGACTGTGGAGAAGCAGAACCGCGCACCCGGGGGAAATAATTGATAACTCCAGGTTCCGGACGCCAAATCGAGCTCTGCTTTTTGGAGATGAAAGAAGACTCAGAGTAGAAGATTTTTGATGAAGAATGCCTGTTCAGATTCCCAGTAGGATGGGCGCTGTAGGTCTTCCACTCTGGTTCTGATCTCCTACTAGGGCAGTCTTGCGCAGTCGGGGGAGAAAGAGCCTCTTGATCAGCAAGGTGCTCGGATGGGGACGAGACCACCGCCGTTGCGAAGAAGACATGCAGACGCTTCCATGGATGCCTCTTGGGTCTTCAGATTCGCAGGGAAGTGGTCGTGGTGGCTGCTGCAAGCTGCTGGTTCACCTGTAACCTCTGGACTGCAAGCTGCAACTTTGATGTAGCTTCCAATGACCAAGAAATAAGAAAGAGAAGGGGGTATATAGTGAAGGGGAGGTGGATGAGGGGTGGATGGGGATTGTGGGGGAGATGTGGAGGGTGTCTAGGGGTGGTGGAGGGGCTGGTGAAGGGGGAGGGCGCAGGGGTTTGTGCTAGTTCAGCCAAAGGGGAGGGTGAGAGGAGGGTGGAGGGTAAAGTGGATGGTGGAGGGTGGAGGGAAAGAGGGGGGCGAACCTAGCCTAAGGGAAGGGGAGAGGGGCGGCCAAAGCTATGGAGGGAAGGGGTTTCAAATTTAAAATGGGTCTTGGGAGGTGGAGGGTTGTATGGGGAAGGAGGAAAAGTGTATGGGGAAGAGGTGGGGGTGGTTGGGGGTTGGAGGGTGGAGTGGGGATTGGGGGGTTCTCTCTTGGGACTAGGGGGGAGGAAAGAGGGTGGTGGGAAGTGGAGAGGCCTTAATGGGGGTAGGTGGGAGTTGGAGGTGGTTGGGAAGGGAGGAGTGAGAGGAGGGGGGCGAATTCCTCTGGGGGGAAGAGAGAGAGAGAGGGATAGATAGATGGATGGGTGGGGAATCTCTCCCCTAGGGCATCTCACCCACTATTGGAATCACTCCATTATAACTAAATATTTTGAACTCTCAAAGGGAAATCTTGTATTCATTCATTCATTCATTAGTTCCAAATGAGGGAAATGGGGCCCTATATATAGGTAACCCACATTTTACAAAAAGTCCCTGACAAATGACTCAATGACAGATAACCAAGAGGGGTGGGGGTGCCCATGGGCCTAGCCCAATGAATTGGGCCCAATAGCAAACTAATAAATCTAATGATACTCAAACTTAGGGAAATAAGCACAAGACCTTGGGACGTGATTCAAATAAAATGAAAATTACATCAAATGACTCAAATAGAAAACATGAAATGGATAATTGGGCCTTTATAGAGAGAGGCCCGAACTCAAACGACGCCGGAGTGTGAAGAAGACCCTAGCCAAAGGGAGTTGTGGATGATGCCTCCATCAAATCTCTTGGGCTGTGAAGAGCTCGACTCCGTCGAGTAGGGGTCCATCCGGCTGTGGTACTGCTCGAGAAGGTCCGAATCTAGCTGTTAGAGGTCTTTAGGACTCACCCATGAGTTTTCCGAAGGGGGCCGATCCTTCCACCTAACGAGATAGCGCTCGTATACCTTGCTCCGAGTGGTAGTGACTAGTTCATCCAATATTCGCTCAATGCGCTCACGCTGGTCTCTCTTGGCTGGTGGTCTCTCCTCACAGGTGGGTGCTCTCTCAACGGAAGGAATAAGCCCAATATCCTCACTGGGCACCACCATGGGCCCCTTATATGGCACTAGGTCAGCTACATTGAACGTGGGATTTACTCCATACTCCTCGGGGAGATCTAACTCATAGGCATTTGCACCAATGCGCCTCAGGACCTGGAAGGGACCAGCCCCACGTGGCCTCAATTTGGAGATGGCTCTCGGGGAGAGCCTCTCCGTCCTCACCATCACAAAGTCACCCTCATGGAATTCTTGGTGACGCCAATGAGAGTCGGCCCGCCTCTTATAAGCCTCATTCTTTTTACTTATGTGCTCGCGAATTTCTTCATGCAATTCTCTAATATGCTGGGCAAATGATTCAGCTGAAATAGACACTCTAGCATGATGGGGAAGGGGAATGAGATCTGAGGGTTTCCTTGGCTTGTACCCATGCACGACTTCAAATGGACTTATCCCTATGGACTTATTGATGGAGTTGTTATATGTAAACTCAGCTTGTGGTAGAATGAGATCCCAATTTCCTGGACGATCCTCAACAAGGCACCTAAGGAGGTTCCCTAGACTTCGATTGACAACTTAGGTTTGGCCGTCCGTTTGGGGGTGATAGGCCGTGGAGAATTTGAGGAGGGTACCCATCATGTGCCAAAGAGTTTTTCAAAAGTAACTAGTGAATTTGACATCCCTATCGGAGACTATGGTCTTTGGTAGCCCATGGAGACGGACAACCTCATCAAAGAACAATCGGGCCACATGGGAGGCATCGGAGGTCTTGGAGCATGGGATGAAGTGGGCCATCTTGGAACACCTATCAACTACCACATAATTGGAGTCATGCTTTCTTTGAGTCTTGGGTAATCCTAGCACAAACTCCATGCTCAAATCTTGCCATGGACGGTCGGGGATGGGGAGTGGGGTATATAGGCCAGTGTTTTACTTCACCTGTTTGGCCGAAGCACATGTTCGGCATTGACCCACTATCTTGCCTACATCTCTCTTGAGACTTGGCCAATAAAGCTGTCCCTCAACTAGAGCAATGGTTTTGTGGACCCCGAAATGACCAGCTAGCCCTCCCGCATGTAATTCCCAAATCAAGAAGTCACGGAGTGAGGTCCGTGGGATGCAAAGCTTTGGTCCCTTGAAGAGGAACCCATCCTCTAAGATAAATCCCTCATGTTCCTTGCTAGAATGGGTGGTCAAGGTGGTATAGATGTGCCCAAAGTCGGGGAAGCTAGGGTACTCATCCTTGAGCCTATGAAATCCGGTCACTTCCACTTGGATAGTGGATAACAAGGAGACTTTCCTACTAAGGGCATCTGCCGCCCGATTCTCACTTCCCGCTTTGTGTTTGATGACAAAAGTGTAGGATTGGATGAACTCAACCCATCGGGCATGTCGGGCATTCAACTTTTGTTGGGAATTGAGGTATTTGAGGACCTCATGGTCGGAAAAGATGACAAATTCTTTGGGTAACAAGTAGTGCCTCCAATGTCGGAGGGACTGAACTACGGCATAGAACTCCTTGTCATAAGTGGAGTATCTTGTCCTAGCATCACATAACTTCTCACTGAAGAAGGCCACCGGGTGTCCCTCTTGGCTAAGAATCCCTCCTATCCCTATCCCGGATGCATCACATGTGACTTCAAAGACTTTAGAGAAATCAAGTAGGCATAGGACCGGGGCTTGGGTCAACTTCTCCTTAAGTTCTTAGAAGGCTTTAGAGGCTAATTTGGTCCACACAAAAGTCCCCTTCTTGAGACAATTGGTGATAGGGCCAGTGATAGTGCTAAATCCACGAATAAACCTCCTATAGAATGTCGCCAATCCATGGAAACTTCGAACCTCATGAAGGGTGTGGGGTTCCGGCCAATCAAGAATAGCTTGGACCTTGTCGGGGTCCATGGAGACACCTTTGGTAGATACTACAAATCCTAGGAAGGTGATGGATGTGGTCATGAAGTGGCACTTCCCTAAGTTGGCAAATAGGCTCTCTTGTCGGAGGACGGTGCAAACCTGCCTAAGGTGGTCAAGGTGGGCCTCTTGGGATTGACTATAGATGAGTATGTCATCAAAGTAAACCACTAGAAAGATCCCAATGAAAGGCCTAAGGACCTCCGTCATAAGACGCATGAAAGTACTTGGGGCATTTGAAAGCCCAAAAGGCATGACTAACCATTCAAAGAGACCATCTTTGGTCTTGAAAGCCGTTTTCCACTCATCCCCGGGCCTTATCCTTACTTGGTGATAGCCACTCTTAAGATCAATTTTGGAGAAAATAGTGGCTCCGACTAGCATATCAAGCATGTCATCAAGCCTAGGAATGGGAACCTATACTTGACGGTGATCTTATTAATAGCCCGGCTATCCACACACATCCACCATGACCCATCCTTCTTGGGAGTAAGAAGGGCCGGGACGGTACATGGACTTTTGCTTATTTGGATGAAGCCCTTCCTAATGAGTTCCTCTATTTTCCTACGAAGTTCGGCATGCTCCGTGGGATTGAGGCAATAATGAGGAAGGTTTGGGAGGGTGGCTCCCGGAACCAAATCAATTGCGTGTTGAACATCATGCATGGGAGGGAGTTGGTCTGGGAGCTCGGTCGGGAACACATCATGGAATTCTTCTAGGCGATGCCGGATTTCTATAGGATGTGGGTTGGTGGGAGTGGGTTCTCCTAGGCAAATGATCACCGCACAAAGAGGTACTCCTTGATCTATCTCACTTTCAAGTTCTTTTCTAATGATGAGATGAAGACCCTTGGTCAACCCCGAGGTTACACCTTGTTTGGAGTGTTGGGCATGGGGAGGTGTTGGAGGGGTGGAGTTCCCCGAGACTTGGGGTGTAGTGGTGTGGTGTCCTTGAGGGGGTGCGTCCCTCTTGGGCATGGGACGAGGTGGGGAGGGATTGAGACGGATAGTCTTGCCCTCATGTTCAAAGGTGCAAGTGTTGGTCCTACCCATGATGGTGGCATCTACATCATAAAGCCAAGGTCTCCCTAGTAAGATGCTACCTACTTCCATAGGGATGACGTCACACCATTGGCCATGATAGGAAGAGAAAGTGAGGGGCACAAGGCATTGGGTGTTGACGGGGATGGAGTTGTTGTTGATCCATGAGACTCGGTATGGACTTGGGTGGGGGGTGATAGCATGCCCGAGGAGCTTAACGGTATCCGGGGATACGGCATTGACACAACTCCCACTATCTAAGATCACTTTTCTTACATGACTCCCTATCTTGATGAATGTGTGGAAGATTGTGGTTCGACGCCAATCCTCTTCTTGGGGTCTGATGAGGGTGCATCTAATCACTCCTAGATGGGAGTTGGTAGATGGAGTGGTGTGATCTAGACCCAATTCAAGGTATTGGGCCTCATACTCTTCTTCCCAATCTAGTGAGGCTTCATGGTCCTCAACAACACTCTCAAGTTCTCTTTGGGGTGGGGGATCTTCCTCCTCAATCAGCAAACTAGACAACCCTTTAGATGGGCATTGCCCCGCAAAGTGGCCAAACCCATGGCACCTATAGCATTGTTGATGCCCGCTACCCGGAGTGGGTCCTACATTTGGTCCTTTGGGAGTGTCTTCCCTCCGTGGAGGAGGATGACTAGGGGTGGGTTTGTTTGGAGTGATGGTGGGAGGAGGGTTGTAAGGCCTTAATGGGGTATTCTCACATGGACCCGGGGCTTTCATGGGAGTGACAGGAATGGGTCGTGGTCCCATATTTTTAGGATCAACCGGTCGGGGAGTAGCAAACCGAGGGATCCTAGAAAATCTCTCAACATCCCTAGCTATTTGGTAGGCTAGCTCAAGGTTGTGAACATCTCTCATGAAGAGCTCTCTCTTGATGTGGCTTTGGAGCCCATTCCTAAAACGGGACATGGTAACGGCCGGGTCCTCATGGACTCCACACTTCAAAAGATAGGAGTCAAATTTTAATGTATTCAACCACGGTCTTCCCTTCTTGGGTAAGGCTTTTCCATTCATCTAAGAGCATTTGGTGGTAGGATTGGGATAGATATTTATTCCTAAGTTGGTTCTTCATGCCTTCCCAAGTGTCAATAGGTTCTTGCCGCCTAATCCTTCTTAATCCCTCTTGGTTTAGGCAATAAGTTTTGGCCAATTTGGTGAGATGCATTTTGGCCAATCTTACTCTCCTTTGGTCGGACATGGGGTACCATTCAAAGTATTGGTTCATGGCGGTCTCCCATTCTAAGTAGACACTTGGTTCATGGGAACCATCAAAGTTTGGGGCCTCTACCTTGATCATCCTTAAGAGAGGGTCATCCGGGTCGTCCCGTGGATGCCTTTCATGAATGTGATGGTCGCGAGGCCTCTCATAGTCATGGTAGGGGTCAAAATCAAAGTCCTCCCTATTAATTTCAACATATGGATGGTGGGCTCTTGGTCCATTGTTCCTTGGGTGGAACACATCCCTATGAGGCTCATCATGTGGGGGGTGGACCCGTGGGTCATTGTTCCTTGGGTGGAACTCATTTCTATGAAATTTAACATATGGAGGGTGGACTCTTGGTTCATAATTCCTTGGGTGGATATCTTCCCTATGAGGTTCACCATGTGGAAGGTGGACTCTTGGTTCATGATTCCTTGGGTGGATATCTTCTCTATGAGGTTCAACATGTGATTCCTTGGGTGGATATCTTCTCTATGAGGTTCAACATGTGGAAGGTGGATTCTTGGTTCATGATTCCTTGGGTGGATTTCTTCCCTATGAGGTTCAACATGTGGAGGGTGGACTCTTGGTTCATGATCCCTTGGGTGGATATCTTCCTTATGAGGTTCATCATGTGGAAGGTGGACTCTTGGTTCATGGTTCCTTGGGTGGAACTCATACTCTTCTAGCCGAGTAAGTCGAGTGGAAAGGGACTCAAGTTGGGCTAGAATGTTTGCAAGGGCAGCATCTACCTGATTCATTTGGCCTTGGGGTTCCTCCCTAGGGGAACCTTGATTGAGTTGAGGATTAGGATCCACGGGTGGAACCAAAGACGAAGGATCGGGTTGGTAAATGGCACCACTACGGGTGGACATGCAAAGGGGAATGAAGATGGACACAAGCAAAGGCCCTAGGACTTAGACTTGATAGAGACAAGTCAAAGACTTGCTCTGATACAAATTGATGTGACACAACCAAGGACGTTAAACAAGCAAGCACAATCGCATTCAAACGGGTCGATGTGGGCCACCGCTCTATCGTCGCTCACCCAAGCCCGGGGTGACTTGGCGATGTCAAGTAGAAGATGTGAGGGTTGGGCCCTTGCTGATAGAGGGCCAGCAAGGCCAAGGTTTGCTTCCCAAAGGTGTGGAGGCCCAATTCAATGGGACCAACGAAGTGCCAAGGGCACGGGTTACACTCCTCTCACCCACGGTGATCGCTTGAAGCAATGGAGCTTGAGGATCGGGCTCTCACTCTCACATCCAGTGGAACTATGACGAATATTGAAAGACAAGCACAAATGAGAGTAAGGTTTTGGAGCACTTACTCGACCGGTTTGAAGAAATCGGTCCTGCTCGGAGATGAGGGCGAGCGGGGAAGTGTGGGTTCCCCACACGCCGCGCCGGGGTAGCTTGACCTGTTTAAGCTATTACAACACTACACCCCATGCAAGGGGGGGATCTTGGGGAAGGGAAAGCAATGGTTACATCCAAACACTACCTCCCGCAGGGAGGGGCGGTGAGCCGGCCAGGCGGGGAGGGGAAATTGAGAAATGAAAACCGAAGATGGAAGGTTGCCGATTCTGTCCACGCTCTGTGAGTGCTGACAGATGATCGAAGAATTGGCTGCTGCGACTACTACCGAATTTTTTTGGGGACGAAACCACCTGGAAAATCTTCGTAGTAGGCTAGGGAAGTCATCCAAATTTTTTCGGAATTTTGAGAGGTCGCTGTTGGCTGGAGCAGAGCCTTGAACAGAGAGGTAAGTCTTCAGTTCAGACAGCTTCAGGATTGCAACAGCAGGAAGAAGAGGACGCCTTGACTGCTCCCGAACTCAGAATCAGGTGCCGCCAGAGCCGTTGGAACGTTTGACGAGTCCTCTTTGAAGAAAAACTGGTGGGTAAGGCAAACGTTGTCGGATAAGACCGGAGGGCTATGAACTCTGATGAGAGGTCGGTGCAGACTGTGGGGAAGCAGAACCGCGCACCTGAGGGAAATAATTGATAACTCCTGGTTCCGGACGCCCAATTGAGCTCTACTTTTTGGAGATGAAAGAAGACTCAGAGTAGAAGATTTTTGATGTAGAACGCCTTCTCAGATTCCCAGTAGGATGGGTGCTGTATGTCTTCCACTCTGGTTCTGATCTCCTGCCAGGGCAGTCTTGCGCAGTCGGGGGAGAAAGAGCCTCCTGATCAGCAAGGTGCTCGGATGGGGACGAGACCACCGCCGTTGCGAAGAAGATAGGCAGACGCTTCCATGGATGCCTCTTGGGTCTTCAGATTCGCAGGGAAGTGGTCGTGGTGGCTGCTGCAAGCTGCTGGTTCACCTGCAACCTCTGGACTGCAAGCTGTAACTTTGATGTAGCTTCCAATGACCAAGAAATACGAAAGAGAAGGGGGTATATGGTGAAGGGGAGGTGGATGAGGGGTGGATGGGGATTGTGGGGGAGATGTGGAGGGTGTCTAGGGGTGGTGGAGGGGCTGGTGAAGGGGGAGGGCGCAGGGGTTTGTGCTGGTTCAGCCAAAGGGGAGGGTGAGAGGAGGGTGGAGGGAAGGAGGGGGGCGAACCTAGCCTAAGGGAAGGGGAGAGGGGCGGCCAAAGCTATGGAGGGAAGGGGTTTCAAATTTAAAATGGGTCTTGAGAGGTGGAGGGTTGTATGGGGAAGGAGGAAAAGTGTATGGGGAAGAGGTGGGGGTGGTTGGGGGTTGGAGGGTGGAGTGGGGATTGGGGGGTTCTCTCTTGGGACTAGGGGGGGGAGTAAAGAGGGTGGTGGGAAGTGGAGAGGCCTGAATGGTGGTAGGTGGGAGTTGGAGGTGGTTGGGAAGAGAGGAGAGAGAGGAGGGGGGCAAATTCCTCTATGGGGGGAAGAGAGAGAGAGCGAGAGAGGGATAGATAGATGGATGGGTGGGGAATCTCTCCCCTAGGGCATCTCACCCACTATTGGAATCACTCCATTATAACTAAATATTTTGAACTCTCAAAGGGAAATATTGTATTCATTCATTCATTCATTAGTTCCAAATGAGGGAAATGGGGCCCTATATATAGGCAACCCACATTTTACAAAAAGTCCCTGACAAATGACTCAATGACAGATAACCAAGAGGGGTGGGGGCGCCCATGGGCCTAGCCCAATGAATTGGGCCCAATAGCAAACTAATAAACCTAATGATACTCAAACTTAGGGAAATAAGCACAAGACCTAGGGACATGACTCAAATAAAATAAAAATTACATCAAACGACTCAAATAGAAAACACTAAATGGATAATTGGGCCTTTATAGAGAGAGGCCCGAACTCAAACGACGTCGGAGTGTGAAGAAGACCCTAGCCAAAGGCAGTTGTGGATGATGCCTCCATCATGGGCACAACAAATTTTACCGCAGGGTCGCGCAACCTTGAAACTACAGAACAGGTCCGTGGGCAGCAAGCAACATCGTTCCGAGTCGGGCCGCCTCGCCTTCCACAAGGTGAAACAGCGCCTCCTCCTCCTCGGGATCGTCCCTCCAGGAGTCCCCACCGAAGTGGTACCACTCTCAGCCAGATCGGCCTTCAGACCAGGACGTGGGCCCCACATTTGTTGGCAGGTGCTACCGCTGGAGCTGTTCAAAACACTGCCCGTCAAACCAAGAGCGCTACTCCCGGGTCCCATTGTATCCCTTTACCTCCCTACGTGGAGTGGGCAAAAGAATTCAATTCTGTAATTTATTTGGTAAGTGTTGATAGTTCACACGGTTGGTGAGCTAGATGGGGGGGATGAATAGATCACCCCCAAATTCAATCTAATTCGAAGACAGACTAGAAAATTCAGAAATGCAGTAGGGGACCTCCTTAAATCTAGCCACGTATCAGTTAGAAAGACAGATGCTCAATGAGACCAAGAACTAAGTAGTGCAAAGATCAAACACCTGGCGAGCTGAAAACAGTATAACTGACAAAAATTAAACCACACCAAAGGGACAGAAGATTTTTAAGGTGGTTTGATTGCGATATGCAATCTACGTCCACCCCTTACTCCTCTAGATTAAGGCTTCCTTGCACTAAGCAAATCTGAAACCACAGACTCAGTCTGCAACACCTGCTGCCGTACAGCTTTCCGCGAGGAACAACCTCCTCGATCTTCCTATGACCGAAAGAACCCCTGGAGGACCAACCTCCCTTCCTTTGCACACCACAAAGGGAACCCTGTGAATTGCACCCAGCAACTCACGAACTAGAGGATCAATCCTCTCTTCCTCCAAACACGATGGAGGGAAAACGGAGAACCTCTCCCTTCCTCTAAGAAGACTTAGAGGGTAACAAAACCAGTATAGAAGGGATGATTGAAACAACTCGAAAATGAAAAATAATATCAGACAGTCACTAAAAAACAATGATAATGTAGCTTCCAGAGAAGAAGACTTTGAAGCTCAAATAAAAGATGATCACTCAGACACTTCCGTTTCTACACAAGCTCTTCTCTCGAATAGGGAAATTTTGGCATATGCAGTGGCTTCATATGCTCTCTCTTCGTCAGTCTTCAGTAGTAGTCTCTTGTAGTCTTCAACCTCCTTTTTATAGCCAGATGATAGCACGTGGGTAACACGATTCCCGCCCAGTTCTTTACGCAGATCTGACCCCTTTTTGATTCCACGTGTTGGAACCATGGTGCTGTAGCAGTCCACGCGGGAGGATCATCCTTTATGTTTCTTGTCTCGGATCACGAGCCCTTAAACCTGGTACTTTGACTTCCACATGGAGTATCCTCACAGGTTTTGGGTTCGCCGAACAAGTGCTCGTCTCGGTAGCAAACCTGGCAGGCATATGGGAATATTATCACAGACCTTATAGCCCAAGGTGTAAACATGCACAGACCGTATAGCAAAAATATGCTCAGATCATGAATCACATAAAGGAAGAAATGTTGCACGGACCTTAGTAGCATATGAACTAACCTACACGGACTCTACAAATGTTGCGCACAGACCTTATGGCAGTGCTATAGTGAGGTGCATGGAGTTGGCCGTGCAAAATGCAGGACACACACAGACTTACTTAGTGCATAAACAAGGATTGCACCGACCGTGTGTGTGTCCAGGCAAAGAATGCACCGACTTGTTGCGTGCATAATATAACCTGCACCGACCTTGATATATGCCTTAAACGAATCATGAGACACAGGCATGCAATGAGATGCAGAATGCAGAATGAGACGTAGATGTAGACGCACTAACTTTATACAGTTACAACACTGAGATGCAAACGTGCACCGTCCTTGTGCAATCTCAACACGACTTGCACCGACCCTATATGCTTGACTCTACTTAATGAACAGGGTTGTGCACTGACCCTATAAACATGCATGCATGGTGTGCACAGACTTGGTGCGAGGGAAACATAACCTGCACCGACTTGATTAGCACAGAACAGAACCTGCACCTACTCAATAAGACAATGCGAGACTTGCATAGACTTAGAATGCAGCGTACTTGAATCATGCACAGACATTAGACTGATAAACCTCTTATGCATGGACTTACCAAAGAAGTGTGCATAGACTTTATGTGCATGATGCGAGAGTTGCACCAACTTGATTGCGTTCAGCAACAATTATTGCACTGACTTGCTGTGCCTAGAGCTCAACATGCACGGACTTAGTCGCATTCCTCAACGAAGGTTGCACCGACTTAATTAATGCTACAGACATTGCAACGACTTAGTCGCGTGCAGCAACAAAGGTTGTACCGACTTGATGAATGCATGCACAGACCTTATTCAGTCACGGTTCCTGGTGTGACGCGCTCGTAGTTGCCAGTGGTACCTGCATCGGGCTTCCCCCGACCTCAGGGTACGTCTTCTTTCCATTGGACTGTACTGTGCTTGTCTTTCCTTTGGACTGGACTCTGGTATAATTGTAATTTGTAACTGTTAATTAAAAAGTAATTATATTTCTGCTACTTTAGTAAACCAATCTAATGAAATTTTAATTGGTTATTGTTATATCAATGTGGCTTCAATGTACTACACGACAATCCTTTTTCCCTTCGGAGCTTTACAGCTCTTGGGACGCTTCACAGGTTCCAAGTGGTATCGGGTCTGCTCGATAGTCCTATCGGGTATATCCGGTATCCAAGATCTGGGTCGTCACAGTTGGTATCAGAGCATTATTGTGTGAAGTACATGGGAATCCGAGATATACCATGTCCAGAGTCCTGAAAGTCCAGTACAGTCTTTCGCTGGCTTAGGTTTCACGATTCTTGATCGCTTGGTTTTCTACGTGTGGTCTTGTGCGTGCTGTATTAGCACTGTACGAGATGGTTTTGCTCTCGTCAGGATGCGATTGGATGCTCTTTTTCATCGTGGGTCTATTCTTGGTGAGCTGCTCGATGCATGACTAGTCCCTCGTAGTCGTGTGTTCAGCTGTCATCATGCCTTGATGTGACCCAGCTTGCGGTTCTGTTCTGTGGTTCTATGTTCAGTAAGGAGCCGAAATCCTGCAAGTGCTGATGTTGTCATTCTATCGATGTTTCTCTATGATTTTGTGCATCTGTCTTGGCACTGTGTGGACCAGATCTTGTCCGTTAGCTTTGCTGTACTCTTCTCTCTTGGTAGAGTTAGCATGCGACTCGATCGGATGTAATATCGGAGTGAGGATTGACTTGCTTGTGTTGTGGTCCAGTGCTGTCGTTGGCGTCCTATGTGCCAGCTTTTTGGCACTGGAGCCGATGATGTTGTTGAGCTGCCAGCTGAGAGGACTATGTCTCCTTGTTTAAGCTGAAACTCACCATGCTGTCGTTTTGTTTTTCCCGATATTTGTCGTCGTGGCATAGGTCGTGTCTCTTTCCCTGCGAGATGTAAGCGATGTTGTCCTGTTTTGGAGGTGTCAGGCTTGTGTTCACTTGTGTCGTGCTCGATCTAAAGCGTGTACTTGTGATTATGGTCTGATTATGTCCTTCTAAATTATGTTTCTCGAGATTCGTGTTATTTCAAGTTGTGTCTTGGGGTTGTTTTTCCCTGCTTCTCCTTTGCTAGCCCTTAAATTTTGAGGATGAAATTTCTTAAAGGAGGGGAGGATGTAATGCCCTGAATTCTTATCGGATTCTATTAGGTCTTTCGGATCCTATTCTGAGAGTTTCAGATCGCTTTAGTGAGTCCTGAGTTGAGTTTTACGATCCGTGTGGGTTTTGCTCCCGTACAAGTTTCGGAACCCTATGGTGAGTTTGTTTCTCAGTTCATCAACTCGTGGACACCGCAGTTGCGTTGCATTCTTTCCAAGGATCGTTTCGACTATTTTTTCGTATTTTTCTGAATTAGTCTATTTTCGGGCCAATTATCGGATTTTCAAAAATTAGGAAAATTTCCTAATTTCCTTTCTATTTAACCCTCACCCACCTCTCTCCTCCCTCATTTCTCTCATCTCTTTCTCTCTCTCATTCTCTCTCCTCTCTGGCCCGTTCACCGTGGGGCACACACCGTTGCGGGGCTTGCCGAGGTGGGGACACGATGGAGTGATTGGGACGCGGGATAGAGTGACGGTTTGAGCGTGGCGTGGCACAATCCCTCGGTGGATTCCGAGATTGGCGCGGTTCGTGTTTTGGTGTTTTCGGCATGGATTAGTCACTTCGGCGCACGTTTTCTTCGGTAGAGGTAGGGAGATGGATCACCCACTTCTCCTCTACATTTTCCCTACAATTTCACATCATTCGGTGCGAGAGCGAGCGAGTTTGGGCTCGTTTTAGCAAAATTGTGATTTTCAAGAGTTCGTAGGGTTCGTCGAAAAATGGCGACGGATTCTAGATCGGTTAGTATCAATGGACTCCCTGGAACGTCTGCGTTCCATAGTCACTGATTTCGTTGCGATTGGCGGTCATTCGGGACCGTTAGGAGCCCGAGAAGTCTGGCGACTCCATTTGGGTTGATTTTGGAAAATCGGTCGTTTCTCGCTGTTTCTCAGCCGATTCAACTCCCGTTGGAGTCTGTGTTGTGTATGGTTATCACCGTTGTATCCCCTTCGTTTCAGAGCGAATGGGGCGTGGAAAGGCCACGATCGGGCCGATCCCATGATTCTCCCACCGTGACGCGTACACGGTTTAACAGTAGCCGTGTAGGGCTTGGCGCGGCTGGCTTCGGACCGTTTAGTGTAAGTCGGTGGGCGTCTGCACGGTCGCTCGACAGACCGCCTAGTGGATGGCCCGGCTAGGTGTGAGCCGTTCAGTCCCCTTGAGTGGCTGGTTCCCAGCCGTTCTATTTTTTCCCGTTGGGTTGGGCGGCCAAGGCTTGACCGCTCATCTGGGTTGACCTTTGGTCAACAGTTTTATGGCGGTTCATGGGCAGTGACCCCTTAGCCGTCCTGTGTTTTAGGCGGCCAGTCTCTGACCGTTCTATCCCTTTGAGCGGCCCTGTTCGGACCGTTCAGTCCATTGAGCGGCCCCTCTGTGACCGCCCAATGAGATTAAGTCCGTAGTTGTGTCAGTTGGCCGTAATGGCCTGATCCATGTCTGTCTGTTTGTGTGTGTGTCATAGGATGGTTAGTTAGTCCGTGTCGCGGATCTTCTATAGATCGCTTGGTGGTTCGTTAGGCAGGTCAGCTGGAGTTGACTTAGTCTAGTGGTTTATCCTTGACTGCTACAGTCGCCTCGTGGCTCTACCCCGACCGCCATTATCTTCGTCTCTGTGTGCATAGTGGTTTCCACCTTTACTGCTTTGTTTCCCTAGCAGCTGAGTGATAGATCGCTTATGTCCAGAGTGTCATTTCCCATCATTTCACTTTCCGTGTATCTTGGCTTGACCTTGTGGTTTGCCGTTCCCGTGGATATCTTTTGATGTCCTATGAGGGCTAAAACCACGTTAGGAGGTAGCCAGGTGTTTTCTTGCTTGAAGTAGGATTTTCTTTCCTACGGTAGAATCGTCATTGTCTGGTTCCGGTCAACCCAGGGTGGCCCAGTGGTTGACAGTGTTGGGCCTCGTAGTGCAGGAACACGGTTCTAGAGGGGGGGGCTGAATAGAACCCTCTACTAAAAATTATATCCAATTTAAACTTAAAACTAGCTCGCAGCAGAATTAGCAAGATTAGTAAGAGTGAGGAATTTAAACTAATTGGAATAGACTTGATTCTCTCAATCTCACCGTACTCACTCGAACGGATAATTAGATATGAACAATAAAGCAAACCACCACAACACAAATCACAATGCAAGCCACAATGCACGAGGATTTTTAAGGTGGTTCGGGACCACGATGGGCTCCCTACGTCCACCCCTCACCAAACCGGTGAGGCTTCACTGCTGTATAAAATAGCCCGGGGATAAGTCCCCACACACACACAGAGCCAAGCTCCAACACACACATGTAGGGCGACACCTACACTACCACACAGGAGTAAACTCCCAACCACACACGGGGAACACACCCCAAGATATGTCCAAGCATACACGCAGATATGCTCCGCCCAAAATGATGTACACGCGTCAACATAAACACTCGGAGAACCCTTTCTCCGAACCCCCACACAATATATCCTTTCAAAAATTTAAGAAGCGAAGGCAAATAGATGCATTGACCCCTAAATAAACTCTAGAGACTGAATCAAAGAAGATAAAGCATGTATGAAGCTCCCCCTTCAAGAAAGACTCCAGCTCTTCTTGGCTCGTTGTCGGATGGCCACGATTTCAGCGTCCTCGCGTTCCTCTCTTCGAGATGCTTCTTTTCTTCTTCTACCACGAGCTCCAAATCTCCATGGAAGTAGATGAAAACCACCTTGCAAGAGCTCCACCTTGTTTTCCCCCTTTTCTTCACCAACAAGAAAGAACAAATGAGCATTAGGGTTCTTATCTCCACAAATTTGTAGCTCATATATATGCACACCAAAGAGTGGGGAAAAGACACATAAAACCCTTCCCATACATGTTAGAAACACCCTAATATGTTTAAGAACCTATGGGGGGTAGTTTGGTAAAGTTTAGAAGGGTTTTCATTGGGTTTCAGACGCTCCCGAGAATCCCGTGCCGGAATGGGTCGACCCCATGGGTCGACCCCTGGGCAACCAGAGGGCGGCCAGAACACTGAAAATAATTCCAGCACATAGGGGTCGACCCCATGGGTCGACCCCTACAGGCAGACAACATAAAAAGGCTTCTGTTTTGTCTAGAAGCACTGGGGGTCGACCCTATGGGTCGACCCATGCCAGAAATGGTCGAAAAAACACTTCAAACCTCCATGAATCCAAGGGAATAAAAGTGATTAGATGTTACCATAATCCCATGAAGATTAACCATATATTTTTATCCTGAAAACATAAAAAAGCAAGAGATTAGATGAGAATCAAAATTCATGAACCAATCATTAACTCTATGAACATGTTCACATTAAAACACATCATTGAACCTATTTAATCATATATTTGGCTTCTCACATCAATCAACAAAAACACATTCCACCATATGACAAGTGTTTGTTGTCATGAAATTGAATCTCTCAATTGTTCAAATACAAAGGCATGAAAGCTCAACCTTAACTACCTCCAATTCAGGTACACACGGTGGTTAGATATTACCATGATCCACTTGATATAGGAGGGTATAAAAATCATCATTGGACCTGCAAAAACACAAGAGCATCAAGTTACCATAGATGTGAAAGTTAAGAGCTCATAAACTAGATTCTTCCAAAAGAACCTCCATAACTTGTCAACTATCCAAATGCTCATTGCATAAATAAATGTTTCCATAAAGACATAAGTTACAAGCTTTGGCATTTAGGGAACTTTGAATCTTCCATTGCATCCAAGGCATATACAATGATGTGGGAGCTCTATAATTCAAATAACATTGCCAAGATATGCTTACATATCATGAAACTCATTTTGACAAAGTGTGAACACCTAAACACACACATATGCAAACATATACAAATATGCATTTTCATTATGCATCACCACGATCTCATACACATATGTAGCTATGCATATTTGTAAAGATGTTTCCACAATTTCTTTATCATTCAATTGCAAGGCTTTCTTTCAACATTCAAATTGTAAACATTCATGCCTCATGAAAGTTTATAACATGCTAACCATTCAAACACACATTCATTTAAATGGCATTCTTGTTGACAAAAACTAACATTTATGAAGCATTGATAGCACGAGGAGCATTGATATAAACAAGGGATCTTTTTAATCATCCATATATTAAAATCACAATAACCTCATGAATGATATGACACTGTCATTCAAATAGAAATGTGTGTTCAATGAACACAATCTCATTGATTGAGACCTAATTGAAGCCATCTTCATAAGAGCCAACTTCATGCAATTCTTTCACACATCAAGTTAATAAATCAAACTTTCAGTGCATAGCTCACAAGACCAAGCATTCATGTAATGCATGAGCAATATAGAACCAACTCTTAGAAGTCTTGTATGAATATTTCAAGCACATCACAAGCTTACAAGCTTCAAGTAGAAAGTGCATGAACCACATTCATGTCTTTAGCAACTTAGAAGAATATGGATGAAAGCCCGAGGCTTCTCAACCAAAAATCAACATCATAACCCATGCATTTGAATAACATGTATGACCCTCAAAACCTCATATAGAAAATGCATGAATCATAGATCTTCAAACCATAATTACCCATGAAAAAGGTACATGAAACCACATGTATATCTATGCACAAGTATTCTGGGCCAACACACTGCAGCTCTCTTATCCAAAGTTCACTTAACTTAAGATATGTGAATTACAAAGCCTTACCAATGATTCTTTGAAGAATGGAGATAGAATTAACACATGTTCTGAATGGTGGACAATAAGATGACTTATTTAAGCATTCTCTTGAGTTTCATTTGATGTCCATCATGACTCGATCCTGCAATGCAAGAAGATTAGCACACTTGCATTCAAATGAGCATAAAGACTCATTCATGTTGATGGCATTCATGAAGCATTGTTTTACAAATTCATTCTCATTCTAGAACATGACTCCATAGCAAGAGAACAAGTATGATTCAAGCACATGAGAACATGAAGTATCATTCAAGCATAAGGCCAAGCAAGGCCAAGTAACAAAGTCATTTTGTAATCATCAAAATCACATACACAATAGATAGGTAACCTTGTGTGTGTCTCAGGTGTGCTGTCCAACCCGAGACATGGTTGTGGATGCCTTGAGGTATCGTATTACCTCGGTGTGCGTGTCCAAGTGTGCTGAGGGTCTTGTTGATCCCTCAGGTCTCCGTGTGTCATTTTCTACGGTTGTTTCTTATGGCTTAGGATTAGACCGATTGGTGGCTTGTTCCGCTTTGTACGACGATCTTAACTCTGAGTCGTGAGACTCAAGGATCGTTGTAGTAGTAGGTCTAGTTGCCTTGTCTTGAGTCTGTCGACATTTATCTTACTACTTCGGTGCTTCGTAGTACGTGCGACAATGCTTCCTCGCCTATCTGTACTACAACACTCCTGTTTCAGAGTTCTGTGTCTAGTGAACCTCCACTAGTCGTAGCATGTCGAAATGTTCCAGTGTTGGCCCACCTGGGAGTGGTGGTACGGTAGTTCCCGAGATACGATTTTTAGGCTAGTTTCCGTGGGCTCCCTTGCCTTGCAGTAGCGTCCTGTTGGAGGAGAAAACTGGCTAGAGGCCTGGCTCAAGGTATTGAGCTTGTGTGTGCACACGTGGTCAGGGGCTTGGACTGACGCTGATGGGCGTTACCCTGTCTAGTCACTCGAACTGTAGTCCTGTTCTGGTTCTGAGCGTGTCTTAGTCTCTGTCGTGTTTCGGGTGGCATAGTAGACGAGACACTTGTAGGCGCAGTATAAGACGTTAGTGAACGCAACTGGCTGTTCTTCTAGTGAGGGGGGTGCTTCCGTCACGTGACACGTGACTCTCGCATTTCTCGTACGTCGTGACCTTTTCAGGTTAGCCCTCTTGTGGTCTTGCCCGAGGTCAGTGTTGTGTCTTGTGCATGACGTTCTACTCATGTGTGTATGTAGTCGTGTGTAGAAGGGCGTGTATAGCAATCAAGTTGTGTATGCTTTAGGGCATCTGTGTCTGTCTAGGTCTTTTCTAGGATCTTTTTGCCTGTCTTTGTGGGCCCGGCAAATCGGCAACTCCTGACCTTGTCAGATCAGAGTTCGCCTTCTTGTTGCTATCTGGAGTAGTTTGGGAGGCCGAGGTTAGTTTGGCAGCCGTGTTTTCATTCAGGTATGGCTTCTTTTCCCTTTTTTTTAGCTGCTCTACTCCTTCCATTTCTAATTTTCTTTTACTGCTTTGTAGTTTAGTTTTTCCTACTTTACTACTTCTGTTGTTCACCTGCTGTTTTAGTCATTTCGTGTTAGTTCGTTATTTTTCAGTGGGGATCTGCGTGACCCCTACTGGCCCAGTGACACGAGGCTCACCCCTGCTTTTTAGGTGGGTGGCATCTTCTGGTTCCGCGGTTCCTGGTGTGACGGGTTCGTAGTTTCCAGCGGTACCTGTGTCGGGCTTCCCCCGACCTCAGGGTACTTCTTCTTTCCGTTGGACTGTACTGTTCTTGTCTTTCCTTTGGACTAGACTCTGGTATAATTGTAATTTGTAACTGTTAATTAAAAAATAATTTTATTTCTGCTACTTTAGCAAATCGATCTAATGAAATTTTAATTGCTTACTGTTATATCTCTGTGGCTTGAATGTACTACACGATAATCCTTTTTCCCTTCGGAGCTTTACAGCTCTTGAGAGACTTCACGGGTTCTAAGTGGTATCGGGTCTGCTTGGTAGTCCTATCGGGTATATCCGGTATCCGGGATCCAGGTTGTCACAAACTAGGTCTTGATTATGAACATTTCTAAGATAAGACCTTCTCCTAGGGGGATCTCTTAAGCTACCTATAATGTTATCTGCAGGATGATCATTCAAATATCTCACATTGATTGAAGACTCACCTACTTCATCTGATCTTACTTGATTGGGAGCGCTTGATGCTTCAGGTGGTTCAGCTTCTTCATTCTTCTTGTCCTCTATGAATTCTCCATCATCTTTCGTGCACCTGTCATCATCATCCACTTTAGTGTCATTGTTCATTTCATCAAATATGACATAAGGTGATTCTTCTACAGTCTGATCTGTACTATTGAAGACCCTATATGCCCTAGTTGTTTCAGAGTAACCTAGAAAAATTCTTGGATTACTCTTTGCATCAAATTTGTCTAGGTCCTTTTTATTGTTGTTATGAATGAAGCATTTTGAACCAAAGATTCTAAAATATGAAACATTTGGCTTCTTACCTTTCAAGAGTTCATAGGGAGTTTTCTTATGGATGGGCCTTACCAAGGCTCTATTGATGATGTAATAAGCGGTATTAACTGCCTCTGCCCAAAAACTTCTGGGAAGTTGACTCTCCATGATCATAGTTCTTACCATCTCAATGATTGTGCGGTTTCTTCTCTCCACTATGCCATTCTGCTCCGGAGTCCTAGGGGAAGCAAATCTATGAGTTAGTCCTTCATTGTTACAGAATTCAGAAAATATAGAGTTCTCAAATTCTCCTCCATGATCAGATTGAATCATGGAAATGATGTGAGTTCCTTCTTGTTTGACTTTATTGAAGAGATGTTCAAACTTCTAAAAAGCTTCATTTTTATTTGTTAAGAAAAATAACCAAGAATATCTAGTGAAATCATCTACAATTACAAACCCAAATCTCTTCCCATTTAGACTTTGAGTCCTGGTTGGGCCAAAGAGATCCATATGCAAGAGCTCCATTGGCTTGGAAGACAAGGGCTCAGATCTGAGCTTAAATGATTTACAGGTTTGTTTGCCTAGATCACAGGCATCACAAGTTTTAGAAATGGAGTTGAATTTAATCCTAGGCATGCCTCTAACTATGTCATGTTTTACCAGTTTATTCAAAGAAGAGAAGCTAGCAAGACCTAACCGTCTATGCCAAATAAAAGCATTATTTTCAAGATCAGCAGACAAATAAAGATTTAACTCAGATTTATCATCTAAGTCCACAATGTAGACATTATTGACTCTATTAGCTACAAACTTCACACTGTCAGAATTTATTTCTAAAATTTTGCAAGAGTCGTTATCGAACAAAACTCTGTGACCCTTGTCACATAGCTAACTAAAACTAATCAAGTTGTGTTGAAGACCTTCAACAAGTAGAACCTTCTCAATAGTGTTTGAGGTAGACTTACCAACCATTCATGTTTCGATAATCATACCTCTGTTCTTCCCTCCAAATTTGACTAGACCCCCTACCTTCATTTCCAGCTTACTGAATTTGGATCAGTCACCTGTCATGTGCCTGGAGCAGCCACTATCCAGGTACCACCTATTGTGCTCGGCAGCTAGGCTAACCTGCATAAACAAATCAAGCAAGATGGTTTGGAACCCAATGAAGATTGGGTCCAAAAGCATTGCTCAATCCTTTAAGAAGGGTCCTTGGAATCCAAAACTGTTTCACAGTATATTTCTTTTCCATGTTGTTGACAGTTTTGTTGAAATTATAATTAGAATTCTGTCCATTTGGTCTAAGGGTGTGGAATCTATTCCTATTATTGGACTGTTCATTCCTTGAATATTCATTGTGCCCAGACTTTCTAGGGGAGTCAAATTTATTAGAGTATTTCTGTGGATATGCAGGACTTCCCCAGTTAGCTTTATACTAGCCCATTCAGTTATAGAAGTTGAAGTTTCTGTTCTTACTCACATGCCTTGACCTGTTAGCATTCCTATTCAGTTGAATAAGCATAGGGGGTTGCTTAGCAAAGGTCTTACCAGTTTTAGATTGATGTCCAATAATTTTTGTTGGATTTTCTTTTAGATGCTGAACAATTTGAGCATTGTTGGAACTGGATGGTGTTTCCAATTTTTCTTTCCCTTTTTCTGGATAGAATGTCACAGTTTTGTACTCAAAGGATTTCTTGTTTGTTGGGTTATAGCCTAAACCCTCTATATTGAAATTAACCCTAGCACCTGACATGGCATCCAAATTTGTTTTTCCTTGCACAAAAGTTTCTAAGGTGCTTTGTTTGTCTTCCAATTCCTTCTACAATTTTTCAGAATTTTCCTGAAATTCAGAATTGACCTTCCTAATAGCTTCATATTTTTCAGTGATTAAACTGTTTTCACTTTGACTTTTCTGAAGTTTTAACTTGATGTCATCAAGTCGTTTCTAAATTTCGTTGTTTTCAGACTTAAGGTTCTCATTTTCCTTGTTTGTTTGAGTTTGCTCTTCAGTGGTAGCATTAAGTTTTCTCTTTAAGACCCTATGCTCTTTACTTAACACATTAAACTTATCTAAAAGCTCAGCATAGGCATCTTCCCAATCATCAATTGAAAAATTCTCAAAGATATTTGTTACCTCTTCGTCACTGTTAGCCATCAGGCAGATTCCTTGGTCTTCTTCCTCTGACGAGTTGGCCTCGGGGTCTTCCTCCTCGTCACTCCACGTGCAGACCATAGCTTGAGGTTTCTTCTTTTGCACCTTGGAGCCTTTCTTCTGGAGGTCGGGGCAATCCCCTTTCATGTGTCCAGGTCTTCTGCAATGAAAACATGTAATCTTCTTAGTGCTCCTATTTTTATCATTATTAGAATCAAAATTCTTACCAGAAGGATACAACCCTTTTCTTATAAATGTTTTTCCCTTCATTCTCAGAAACTTCCGAAACTGACGAGTGAGGATAGCTTGCTCCTCTTGATCAAGGTCTGACAATCCGTCAGACTCCCCACTGCTACTGTCGCTGCTGCTGCTACTGTTACTACGGGACACCTTGAGGGCAATGTTCTTGCCCTTCTTATCACTTCCTTCACCATTTCTTTTCAAGTTCATTTCGTAGATCATTAAGGATCCTATCAGTTCAGTGACTGTCATTTTCGACAGATCCCTAGACTCCTCTATCACTATGGCCTTAGTGTGCCATGCGGGGGATAGTGACCTAAGAATTTTCCTAACAATGTCCCCTTCTGAAACTTGTTTCCCAAGCCCATTAAGACTATTAGTAATCAATGACAACCTGGCATACATTTCTGTGATAGTCTCCTCAGATTTCATTGTGAACAATTCATATTCAGAGGTGAGCATATTTACCTTAGTGGCATTCACTTGGGATGTACCTTCGTAGATTAGCTCTAATTCATCCCACATTTTCTTGGCTATTTTGCAAGCTGAGATCCGGGCGTATTCATCAGGATGAACTGCGCATTGAATGATGTTCAGGGCCGACCAGTTAATGGTTGAAAGTTTGACATGATGCTCCGTCCATGCATCTTCATTTTGTGGAAGATCATAAGGCCCTCTGGTGATCACTCTCCAGAGCTTGTGGCTCTGTTCTCTCATAAACACCTCCATCCTATTTTTCCAGTAAAAATAGTTATTACTATCAAAGAAAGGAAGGTGACTAATAGACTGTCCCTCAGACATGAAGCTTCGAGGACCACTAGATCCAGAATTACCCTAGCCGTTGGACCACATGATGGGTTACCCGCTCTGATACAAAGTGATAGTTCACACGGTGGGTGAGCTAGAAGGGGGGATGAATAGATCACCCCCAAATTCAATCTAATTCGAAGACAGAGTAGAAAATTCAGAAACGCAGTAGGGGACCTCCTCAAATCTAGCCACGTGTCAACCAGAAAGACAGATGCTCAATGAGACCAAGAACTAAGTAGTGCAAAGATCAAACACCTGGCGAGCTGAAAATAGTATAACAGACAAAAATCAAACCACACCAAAGGGACAGAAGATTTTTAAGGTGGTTCGATTGCGATCTACAATCTACGTCCGCCCGCTTCCTTGCACTAAGCAAATCTGAAATCGCAGACTCAGTCTGCAACACCTGCTGCCGTACAGCTTGCCCCGAGGAACAACCTCCTCGATCTTCCTATGACCGGAAGAACCCCTGGAGGACCAACCTCCCTTCCTTTGCACACCACAAAGGGAACCCTGTGAATTGCACCCAGCAACTCACGAACCAGAGGATCAATCCTCTCTTCCTCCAAACACGATGGAGGGAAAACGGAGAACCTCTCCCTTCCTCTAAGAAGACTTAGAGGGTAACAAAACCAATATAGAAGGGATGAATGAAACAACTCGAAAATGAAAAATAAAAGGAGACAGTCACTCAAAAACAGCGATAATGTAGCTTCTAGAGAAGCAGACTTTGAAGCTCAAATAAAAGATGATCACTCAGACACTTCCTTTTCTAGACAGGCTCTTTCTCAAATAGGGAAATTTCGACACACATAGTGGCTTCAGATGCTCTCTCTTCGTCAATCTTCAACAGTAGTCTCTTGCAGTCTTCAACCTCCTTTTTATAGCCAGATGATAACGCGTGGGTAACCTGATTCCTGCCCTGTTCTTTACGCAGATCTGACCCCTTTTTGATTCCACGTGTCGGAACCATGGTGTTGTAGCAGTCCACGTGGGAGGATCATCCTTTATGTTCCTTGCCTCGGATCACGACCCCTTAAACCTGGTACTTTGACTTCCACGTAGAGTATCCTCACAAGTTTTAGGTTTGCCGAACAAGTGCTCGACCAGGTAGTAAACCTGGCAGGCATATGGGAATATTAGCACAGACCTTATAGCCCAAGGTGTAAACATGCACATACTGTATAGCAAAAATATCCTCAGATCATGAATCACATAAAGGAAGAAATGTTGCACGGACCTTAGTAGCATATGAACTAACCTACACGGACTCTACAAATGTTTCACATAGACCTTATGGCAGCGCTACAGTGAGGTGCATGGAGTTGGCCGTGCAAAATGTAGGACATGCACAGACTTACTTAGTGCATAAACAAGGATTCCACCAACCTTGTGTGTGTGCAGGAAAAGAATGCACCAACTTGCTGCGTGCATAATATAACCTGCACCGACCTTGATATATGCCTTAGATGAATCATGAGACGCCGGCATGCAATGAGACGCAAAATGCAGAATGAGACGTAGATGTAGATGCACTGACTTTATATAGTCACAACATTGAGACGCAAACGTGCACCGTCCTTATGCAATCTCAACACGACTTGCACCGACCCTATATGCTTGACTCTACTGAATGAACAGGGTTGTGCACCGACCCTATAAACATGCAGGCAAGGTATGCACAGACTTGGTGCGGGTGAAACATAACCTGCACCGACTTGATTAGCACAAAACAGAACCAGCACCGACTCAATAAGACAATGTGAGACTTGCATAGACTTAGAATGCAACATACTTCAATCATGCACAGACATTAGACCCATAAACCTCTTATGCACAGACTTACCAAAGAAGTGTGCATAAACTTTATGTGCACGGTGCGAGAGTTGCACGAACTTGATTGCATTCAGCAACGATTATTGCACCGACTTGCTCTGCCTAGAGCTCAAAATTCATGGACTTAGTCGCGTGCCTCAACGAAGGTTGCACCGACTTAACTAATGCTACAGACATTGCAACGACTTAGTCGCGTGCAGCAAAAAAGGTTGTAGCGACTTGATGAATGCATGCACAGACCCTATTCAGTTGAAATGCAGCATATGCACGGACTCAATATAGAATGAACTGAGTATGCACGGAGCTTACCACCAAAATTCGGCTCAGAGTAAAACCAGAGAGTGCAGTATATGAAGAATGTGTAAAATAAGAAAGCATTAAGATAGACTATCATGATTGACTTATTGTGTATGACCTCATCAAAACCGTAGGAGTGCAACAAGTGTCTAACTGGGAGTATGTTCTTGGCCGGGGTCATCTTCCCCACACCCAGAGCGTGGAAGTAACGATCTCTCCTCCTCGGCATTTGCTTCTTTAGTATATGAATATATGCCGCTGCATGAGTGTGTTAGAATTCTAGCTCGTTAATTCTTTTTAATCACTACTGTGAGAGAGAGAGAGAGAGTGAGCCCATCCCGTCACTCGATCCGAGCACGGAAGTGAGTTTGACCATCCTTGACTCTGTTGGTTTCTCAACCATGCGGATCCGCATTTCCCTCGCTTGGGACGACGAGTGAGCTCGTATTTCTGTTTAAGGCATAAATCCCGTAGGAGCTCTTATTGTCAAGCAGAGGTAGCTCGAATGCTCGTGTAGTCACTGGTTGCGTCGTCCAATTTGTCGTGTCATCACGTAGGGTCCAAGGTTCGCATCAGTTGGCATTGAGTCCCTCATTCATCCCGCATCACAATGCATGATGGTTGTTCCATTGGATTCATAGCAGGGCTGGCTATTGGACAACAGGTGAACTAAAACGGAGTTAGCTCAGAATCAGCTAGAATGAAGTGAGGTCGACGCAGAGGTTTAAGTGAAATGAGGTGAGGTCAACGCGACGACAGCAGTGGGCAGATTCAAGGGGGAGGGTCGACCCCTATTGTAGTAGGTTTTAAATCACTATGCGCAGCAAGTGCATGAATGCATGAAGACATATGTAATCGCACCTGAAGATGAGTCTTTTATCTGCTCGGCCATTTCTTTGAATGCATCATATTTTGTTTAATCATTTTCTTCATTCAGATCTGCCCTTCAACAATTTATTCACATTGCTTGTGCAAGAGATATATCTGGGGCTTGTTTGATCAGATATTCAACATGAGTGCATTATCTGTAGCTTTCTTTCTTGGTTCAGCACTATTCCCTGTGCTTTTTATGTTTGATGTGTTTAGTTTTAGCATTATGGAAATTGTTCAGTTCGTATTTCAATATTAGTTCAATTTTTGTTAAGTCCACAATTCTGAGAAAAAATGGGCAACACCTCTCCCGGACCGGAGCTTTGGTGGTGAAAAATAGGAAACCCATCCACAAAAAATTCTGAGATGGCTCCGAAATATAAGGATGCGCACGGAAGCGGCAACATTCGAGGATGCGCACGGAAGCGGCAACGTCCTTAAAAACCGAATTGGGCATGGACACCCCGAGGACTGGCCTATAAAGGGCGCCACTAACCCATGGGTTAGCAGCATTTCCATGTATGAAATTTGCATTATTTCTGGTGGCCCCATGGCCATTAGTATCCCACCCTCGGTGAAACATCCCCCAGAGAACATGCTTTAGAGAAGCAGATTGCTGGGATGAGGAGAGCGGCCAAACCGAGAATCTGGATCGGTGTAAAATCGTGGTGTGTCCCTTCCCCATGGCATATCCTTTATTGAAATCGGTAGCAAACCAGAGGGAACATTTTGAAACCCTAATAAACGAGACCACACATGCTATAAAACCAGCAAGCCTATATCCTAGCTGGGGGCTAAAGGCTATAGCGGACAACGCTCATCAAGGGATGAAAACATAAAATCCATGGGAATAAACCCCAGTGAACATTGCCCCGACGACAGAGTGCTTGTGTGTGAGTGGCATAGAAGCCAAGGTGATTCTGTGTAGCAGACAACAAACTCTCAACAAGCTAAGATTGAACAAAAGAAAATAGCAGAAGAACTGTGAGTTCCAATAATATTTAGGACTGAGCCAAGGCCTCAACAGCTCATGGTATGAATGAGAAGGCAAATGGATGTTCCTCCAGTAGCATTTCAGCGAGCATAAAATAGCATACACCTGTGGATATCAGACACATGGGGGCGGTCTGAACCCAATCTGGGATATTGGGGGAAGGGACTTGCAGAGTTAGTATTGCCCATGGAGGGCTTGAATCTGTCACGAGGGATAGGAGGGGGCACTGAGGACGCTCCTAAAACTAGCAAATCAGAGGGGATAGAACCACAAACCCGATCCATTACCATTGGATAGGCTAGGCCTGCACCTCCCTCACAATATAGCACTCTTCTCCAAGCAATGAAACAAAGATGAAGAGAGGAAAATATGATAGAAAGCACCACAACGAACTGGGGACTAGAAATAATAAGCTGCAAGGAAAGGTATATTAATATCTAAACATAGCAGAAGGAGTTTTCATTCATTCCCCAAAAATAGAAGATGATACATCATCCCAAGGTCCATATCTGGGAAGCCTTGTACATAAAAAGAAAATGTACAATAGATAAAAGAAAGGAAAGATGGGGGAGGGCGGAGCATTGACTCCTCTCCCACCCCAAGTAGCACACCTCTCTCTCTTCTTTTCCTCTCTTTGTCTTCACGCACAGGGGTAGCAGGGAGCTCTAAGATAGCTGTGAGGGAGCTTTGGACAGCACCAGTGGGGGGAAGAAGCAGAGCCACCGGAGACAGTCTGTCTAGGCCGTTGGGTCCCTTTTTATAGCAACAGTCACCCCTTTTCTTCTTTTCCAAGTCAAAGGGGGGAGGAATGTCCTCCAATCATTGGGGATCATTCCCCCACGCGTCTTGTACAGTCATACGGCCTTCTAGAAGGCACTGCGATCGATTTTTTGAGGAAGCATGCACCGCGATCGTGACACCCGCCCATACGGTTTTCTTCGCACCCTGAGGATGCGTCGACGTAGCCTTCTCCTGCCATGGGCCATCCGTCTTGCTTGCTGCCTTCAGTGGCATCGACGCAGGTAGTGAGTCGCATAGACGCATCCTTCTACCAGGGATTGTTAACCTGTTTGCTACCTTCAGTGCCGTCGACGCCACTATTGTTGCGTGTCGATGCAGCCAATGAGCCAGCATGATCCATCTTATCTTATTCTTCATGCACGTTGACGCGAGCAGTGAGCCGCGTCGATGCAGCCTTGGGTCCAGGCTTCTTCTTCATTTCTTCACTTGACATCTACTGATTTTTGAGTGCCAACTTTTAAGTGTCCACAAGATCGGAGTGGGCTTTGGCTGCTTTGCAGCCGTGTGTGTGTGGATGAGGTGCTTGTTCCTTGTGCATGTTGTTTGTTAGCATCTGTGACACTTGTGGCAGTTCATCCCCGCATGGTGCTGCACCTTTGCAGCGTATTTTTCTTTTGGGGTCTGTCCCCGCATTGTGCTGCACCCTTGCAGCGTGTGTGTGTGTGGGGGGGGCACATCCCCGTGTGTGGCTGTGAAAACAGCATGTTTGGGGGGGGGGGTTGGTGAGGACACATGAGCTAATGATCAACGCGACTCGAAAGGCCGACAGTACAGGACGCACAATGCGACTCGGGCTATGCAGGCATCGCTGTGGCTAGGAGATAGATTTGGGGTCCTAGTCTCGAGGTATGATTTTTATTTTCATTTTGGAGTCTTTGTAGGCCATTTAGAGGCCATTTCAACTTAATTGGGTCCTATATGTGTGTAGAGGGCTTTAGAGTGGGAAGTGGGCCTCATTAGTTGCATAAGGCCCAAGAGGAGGGCTGGGTTGGCTGCCATGGTCTGGGCCCAGCTTTGGGCTGCCCTCCCTCTCTCTCTCCTAATTCCCTTTGAGCACAGTTGGATCCCCCTCCCCATTACTCTCTTGTACCCTAGTGGATCCCCTCTCGATTACTAGTGGATCCCCCTACCCATTACTCTCTTGTACCCTAGTGGATCCCCCTCCCCTTTACTAATGGATCCCCGCCCATTACTCTCTTGTACCCTAGTGGATCCCCCTCCCCACCCCATTAAATACTCTCCCAAGGTAGTCGATCCATGTTCGAGTACATTATCGAGTTTGATGAATATTATTTGCGATGTGGAGTTACGGAGGAGAGCACTATGACCATCTCACGTTCTCGAAGTGGGTTGCTAATGCCTTATCAGTATGAGCTATTTCACCGCAATGTGATCACTTTGGAAAATGCATATCAGGTCGCTCTCGAACTTGAGCAGTTTGAGTCAGAGTTTGAGATTGCCCAGCAGTAGGGGACCTTTTCTCAGTGTGGGTCCGAGTCCCGTGGTTCTTCTAGCCCATACCAGAGGACTCCCATGGTTTGCCCTCATGAGCCTACCCGCCAGGACCCATCTTCCTCAAGGCCTTATCCTCCTCAGCCAAGGGACCTCCCCCTCGACCCCATCCACTTCCTTCCGTCACCCGTCCCCCGACCCCCACATCGTCTACTCGTCCCCTTTTGCCCACACCCCCTGCTCATCGTGAGGATAAAGGTAAGAGGCCCTTTTTTGGGGAGTCTAGTAAAGCCTGGCAGTAATGCTTTCGATGCAATGGGTTCGGCCACATTACGAGTCGGTGTTCCACCCGCCCATGTCTAGTTATTTGGGACACGCCGGCTGGCGAAGCTACACCTTCAGGGATTAAGCCTGTCAGCTACGAGGCGAAGCAGGAGCATGCTGATGAGTTCTTTTGTGAGATTGAGGATGTTCAAGGTGATTCTGTAGATGTTCAAGATACTCAGTACCAGGACGGTGTCCATCTAGGGGTCGTCAGGTGGACCTTGACTCAACCATAGGCCAGTGATGACTGGAGTCAGACTACTATCTTTTATACATATAGTCGGCTGAATGGGAAAGTGTGCAAGGTGATTATCGATAGTGGGAGCAATATCAATGCCATCCCCACAGGCACTATTTCGCGCCTTGGTCTTACCCCTATTTACCATTCCCTCCCCTATCGAGTATCGTGGGTGGATTCCACCTCCATCCCGATCAGGCTGTGGTGTCTAGTGCCACTGCCTTAACCTCATCCATCCATGCATTGGGTCTATCTCCTCGGTTTGTACTATTGGTTGCTACACTAGTGACATCCTTTTCCTTCTCCCCATAGTGGAAGAGCCCATCCTGGTCCACTCCCCTACTATTGTGATTCCTAAAACCTTGACCAACCAGCCCACCCCATACACCGGCCCAACCATTCCACTAGAAGAAGACGACTCATCACCTTTTGAGGACCTTGAGGACATGGAGCCCCTTGGTAACCCACTTTATGATCCCTATGATCCATTCCAATGGGAGTCAAGGAACCCGAGTAACCCAACCACCTTAACTACCACCTACCTTTCCCTACCCCAACCCACCATGTTTGATCCAATCCACCCCATCCCAGACCCGGGTTACACCATGGGAACCATGACTTTGGGTGGTATACACCTAGGGATCGAGGAAGTGCCCCATCTCATGATATCCACCTTTCTAGACCCCTTCGACCCATTCCAATGGAAGTCTAAAGGCCCACACATAGGAGACATCTTTGTCACAAGAGTGCATAAGTCTTGGCATACAACACCACTTGGCATGATTTATAAGTCGGGTACATTCATTTACATCACCCACATGTCAAGTAGGAAGCATAAGTGAACCGTATTTGGATTTATTGGCCCACCCTCATTCATCATGAGTCTTAAGTATGAGAGGAGCATACAGGGATGTCCGGGTCCCCCGACATTTGTCATACCCATGCATAAAAGGTTCATCTATGGATGTCCCGGCCCCCCTGAGTCTGTCACAATCTTCATAGCATCAAAGCATGATCGATCTACATGTGGCTGCCCCGGACCACCTTTTCATACCATACATTGTCAACTCACATGGCATACGCATTCAAGCAAGTATCAAGTAACAAGCGGTGGGATTCACAAGAAGCGAGCACAAACTCCTAAGCACCACTTTGAATTCCAAGTTGATAACTTGGCGATGATGGCTTTGGAGTGGCTCTACTTTAGGGTCACCTCCAAATTGAGGGCACGAGGACTTGGACCTTGCCAAGTTCCGAGTGGCTCTGGCAACACGGCTTATGGGTTGAACTTTCAAAAAGGGTTTTGGGATTCTCCCCATTTCTCATGTGGCGGATCTAGCACATTATAAGGGCACCACGGTGGATCCTAGTGAGTGCCTCCAGCTTACACCTACCCTTGTGAGAGACACCCTCGGAGTGCCACCACAAATAGTCTGAGAGCCCGATGTGAGCACACAGCGGCAATACTAGGCAAGCAAGATCCCATCGCCAGCATGAGGGTATGACCGAGTCACTTTGTCGAGCTGAAGCGCCGTTCCCCGACTATGGTCGCGGGTTGAGTATGGAGATCGTGGATCACCCAGAGCCGCAGTTCGATATACTACTTCCCTGGTGGACCCATACTCGACGGGGTCGAGTTTTTCCCACCCCGGGGGTATGATGAGGGCATCCCTTGCCCCTCCACATTTTCTCCGGACTCGGATTGTTCATCGGCAAGCGCCATTATGTTCCTCAAGTGTTTGTGAGTCGAGTCATGTAATTTTCTTATTTTTATTTGAGTATTAATCATGTAATTTTCCCTTTATTTGAGTCATGTACCTAGGTTAGTAGGTTATCTACCAATGTCCTAAGTCATTATGTTGTTTAGATAGGCTATTGGGCCCATCTCATTGGGCTAGGCCCATGGACACCCCCTTCCCTTCGGTTATTAGTCATTGTGTCTTTTGTTAGGGTCCTTTGTGAAAAAAGTCATGTGCCTATAAATAGGCCACCCCACTCCTCATATGTAACAATTTTGATGAAATATTGAAGAAACCCCTTTCAAGTCTCTCATTACTCCACTTCTCTCTCTCTCTCTCTAGCTCTCCCTCTCTCTCCCGAAGGAAAGGGGCGAACCTCCCCTCTCTCCTCCCCCTCTCTCATTCAAATCCAACCCCCACCTATCTCCATTATTACCCCCACAACTTCCCACACCCTCCTTTACTCTCCACCTAGTCCCAACAACCCTCCACCAATCCAAGCCCTACTTCCCAACCGCCACCTACTTCCCTCCACTTCCCTAAGCACCTCCTCACTTCCCCAAGGCTGAAGGATCTCCTTCCTAGGCCCAAACATCAATCTCCCACCCATCTCCCCTTCCCCCCTTGCTCCCTAGGTCGCACCCCTCCTCTCCCCTCAAGCCAAGTTCGCCCCCACCTTCCCTCCCCCTCCCTCTCTCCCTTGTGCACACCCCTTCCCACCACCATCTCTAGCAGACCAGCCCCCTCTCCAGCCCCACTTCGCCCTCCCCACCTCCATCTCCCTAGCCTTCACAACCCCTAAAACTCCTCTCATCTCCCTCCTTTAGCCATTAGACACCCTTCCCACCACTTGCTCTCTTGGCCATCCCCTTCCCCACACCTTCTTCTTCCCCTTAATCTGTCTCTGTTTCAGGCAGCAGAACTACAGCGACTTGCAGAAGTAGCCACGACCATCCTTCAGAGATTCAAGTGGCAAGGCCTACATCACCCGAATCATCTGCAAGTTATGTTTCCAACCGAGGTGGTTTCGCTGGCTTCCGAGGTCGGAGCTGATCGGGGGAGCCGATCTCGTCCAACTGCATCTGCTGTCCCAGTCTGCAGACCAGAAGCTGAAAGAAGAAGCTGCCACGGCCAGCTCGTGAAGGCTCTGGGCGCCATTTTTGGAGGGCAGAGACTACTTCCTGTTAGCTTTCACCTCCAAGAAGAAGGACCTCATTCGGCCACCGGAGCTATCAGTTACTAATTTCTTCGTCGAAGGTTGCAGCCAGCCACCTGCAGGTCCAGGTTTGACCTGTCCTCACATATCCGACCACCATTCTCCCCTCCGACCTCCGATTGGGGGCCCGTCAACTCCTGCTCGTAGCTACTCCGACCATGAGGACGTCACCACCAGGCTCGTCACATTTGGAGTTCAGAAGCGTCCGTGGTACCCTCTGCAACCTGCTGTACCAGTTCTGCACCAGCCAGAGGAAGAAGCTGCTGACCTGTTCCAGTCGCTGGCCCGACCAGCCCTGAGTTCCAGAGCTCCTGCCAAAATTCAGACATCATCCTCAATCTGTTAGCAAGTTTTTGGCGCAAGTCTCATCAGATTCTGAGCTCGGTGGAATTATTGGCAGCATCGACATCGACCCTCTGTCCAGAAATACAGAAGGTAGGCAGAATCGGTAAAGCTCGGGAAGTCGGTTCTCTTTGCATATCTCCCCACCCCGCTTGGCCGGCTGAAGTCCCCTCCCTGCGTGGAGGTAGTTTTGGATGTATTAAGCATAATCCCCACCCCAATATCCCCCCCCTTGCATGGGGTGTAGTTCATGTAATTATTAAGTCACAGGTTTGAAGCTTCAATCGACGCGGCGTGCGGGTACATACCCTCGCCTCCCCGCTCGCCCCCGACTCCAGCCGGAGTCGGCGTCTTCACGCCGGCTAGGTGAGCCTCGGTCCCTCTCTTGACTGGTTTAATCACTTGCTTAGCTTAGTATTATTGCTATTGCTTCGTCGGACGGTGAGTGAGAGCTCGGCCCAAATTGCTAGTAACGTGAGTGACCACCGCGGGCAAGTTGAGAGTGAATCCACTTAACCCACACCCTTGGTGTGTTGGCCGCCCATGATTTGGGCATCCTAGGCCCACTTGGGGTTCTTCCCAAGCTAGCCAACCATTGGAGCCTAAAGGTCCCGCCTCGGACTCTCTCCAATATTGCCTAGTCACCATCGGGCACTAGTGTGTGCCATACGGGTGAGCTCGCTAGTGTGAGTCCGCTGCTCAAACTTGAATGCTTGCTAAATAGGTCCAAGGTTGGTTTCACATCAAGTGGTATCAGAGCAAGTTCACAACTTGTCTCTATCAAGTTGGTCCTAGGGCATGTCTATGCATTTAGAGTCTTCAAGTGCATCACTCTTGTCCCCTAGTATGGCCACCTCATATCAACCTTACCAATCGGCCCACTCCATAAGTCCAAGCCACCAAGAGATGCCTACCACTAACACCCATAACTTCCCTGGCCATGTCAACTACTTCATGAAAGCCTTGACCTATGCCAATGAGCGGCTTGATAACATATCGGACTGACTCAACCAACTTGGAGAAAATAGGCCCGCCCCAAGGACAGACGATAGAATGGTCCCTTTCCCACTTCCCACCTTTGATGGAACCTCTCCTAGAGAATATTTAGATTGGGAAGTTACAATGGACCAATACTTCACTTGGTATCATATATCCGAGGATGAAAAGGCATTGGTTGCCAAAATGCAACTTACCAAACGGGCGGAAACTTATTGGATGCAAATAGTCGGGCTAAAGATACTTAGAAGGGAAACTCCCATCACCACTTGGAAGGACATGAAGGAGCAACTTAGAGCAAAATATATGTCCCCTTCCTACCCGGGTTACCAAAATTCGAGGAGCACTCTCACTCCTCCAAACCCACCCGTCCAAACCCTTACCACTAGAACCCAAGTCTCCAAGGCCTCCACCTCCCCACCTGATCCCATGAGGGCCCCCACACCCCAACCAAAACCCCCTTCACTAACCTACACTAGTCAAGCCTCTTTAGCCCCCACTTCCACCCCAAATAATCCCAAGGGCAAGAGACCCCTAACCGACCCAATTCCCTCCATGGTGACCACCACTCATCCAACCCTCACCATTAAAAACCATGTGGACACCGTGTCCACCCCTCCACCAAGGCCCATAATGGCCACCATCCCAAAACCCAAAACCCCTCACCCAACTCACCTCCCGCTTCCTACACCAATCTTTCCCCAACCTAGGCCTCCTCTACTTCCCCTTCCGATCCAAGTCCACCCTTACCCACCACCCCAAGTGCACCATGCTCCAGCTATCACCAATTCTCCCGCATTAGACCTACCCAACCCATTAACACTAGGAATTGAAACCTCCACAACCCTCCACATGGGAGTAGATGCAAGTCCGGAACCCATTCCCACCCATAAGGAAGCCCAAGATCACACCAATGGTAAGGAAAAGTCTCAACCCTTTACCACTTCAAATAGCCCGGATCCTCAAGAGTCACCCACCTTCACCATGAATGAGCATATACTCCAATGGCTCAAGCAAGGACCCACCCTTCCTAGCTCACCCCCACCTCTCTCACCTTTGGGATATCCATCCCAAATTGTTCCCCTCCACTCCTATCACACCACAATCCAATCCTACTATGAGGTAGAAGATTGGGATGATCTCCTCAAAGGTCTAAAGTGGCAATCAGACTTGACTTCTTTATTGGCCCTAGGAGCGGACCAACCCAAGAGCCTTAACCTCATCCATCCATGCATTGGGTCTATCTCCTCGGTTTGCACTATTGGTTGCTACACTAGTGACATCCTTTTCCTTCTCCCCATAGTAGAAGAGCCCATCCTGGTCCACTCCCCTACCATTGTGATTCCTAAAACCTTGACCAACCAGCCCACCCCATACACCGGCCCAACCATTTCACTAGAAGAAGACGACTCATCACCTTTTGAGGACCTTGAGGACATGGAGCCCCTTGGTAACCCACTTTATGATCCCTATGATCCATTCCAATGGGAGTCAAGGAACCCGAGTAACCCAACCACCTTAACTACCACCTACCTTTCCCTACCCCAACCCACCATGTTTGATCCAATCCACCCCATCCCAGACCCGGGTTACACCATGGGAACCATGACTTTGGGTGGTATACACCTAGGGATCGAGGAAGTGCCCCATCTCATGATATCCACCTTTCTAGACCCCTTCGACCCATTCCAATGGAAGTCTAAAGGCCCACACATAGGAGACATCTTTGTCACAAGAGTGCATAAGTCTTGGCATACAACACCACTTGGCATGATTCATAAGTCGGGTACATTTATTTACATCACCCACATGTCAAGTAGGAAGCATAAGTGGACCGTATTTGGATGTATTGGCCCACCCTCATTCATCATGAGTCTTAAGTATGAGAGGAGCATACAGGGATGTCCGGGTCCCCCGACATTTGTCATACCCATGCATAAAAGGTTCATCTATGGATGTCCCGGCCCCCCTGAGTCTGTCACAATCTTCATAGCATCAAAGCATGATCGATCTACATGTGGCTGCCCCGGACCACCTTTTCATACCATACATTGTCAACTCAGATGGCATACGCATTCAAGCAAGTATCAAGTAACAAGCGGTGAGATTCACAAGAAGCGAGCACAAACTCCTAAGCACCACTTTGAATTCCAAGTTGATAACTTGGCGATGATGGCTTTGGAGTGGCTCTACTTTAGGGTCACCTCCAAATTGAGGGCACGAGGACTTGGACCTTGCCAAGTTTCGAGTGGCTTTGGCAACACAGCTTATGGGTTGAACTTTTAAAAAGGGTTTTGGGATTCTCCCCATTTCTCATGTGGCGGATCTAGCACCTTATAAGGGCACCGCGGTGGATCTTAGTGAGTGCCTCCAGCTTACACCTACCCTTGTGAGAGACACCCTCGGAGTGCCACCATAAATATCTGAGAGCCCGACGTGAGCACACAGCGGCAATACTAGGCAAGCAAGATCCCATCGCCAGCATGAGGGTATGACCGAGTCACTTTGTCGAGCTGAAGCGCCGTTCCCCGACTATGGTCGTGGGTTGAGTATAGAGATCGTGGATCGCCCAGAGCCGCAGTTCGATATACTACTTCCCTGGTGGACCCATACTCGACGGGGTCGAGTTTTTCCCACCCCGGGGGTATGATGAGGGCATCCCTTGCCCCTCCACATTTTCTCCGGACTCGGATTATTCGTCGGCAAGCGCCATTATGTTCCTCAAGTGTGTGTGAGTCGAGTCATGTAATTTTCTTATTTTTATTTGAGTCTTAATCATGTAATTTTCCCTTTATTTGAGTCATGTACCTAGGTTAGTAGGTTATCTACTAATGTCCTAAGTCATTGTGTTGTTTAGATAGGCTATTGGGCCCATCTCATTGGGCTAGGCCCATGGACACCCCCTTCCCTTCGGTTATTAGTCATTGTGTCTTTTGTTAGGGTCCTTTGTGAAAAAAGTCATGTGCCTATAAATAGGCCACCCCACTCCTCATATGTAACAATTTTGATGAAATATTGAAGAAACCCCTTTCAAGTCTCTCATTACTCCACTTCTCTCTCTCTCTCTCTCTCTAGCTCTCCCTCTCTCTCCCCAAGGAAAGGGGCGAACCTCCCCTCTCTCCTCCCCCCCTCTCATTCAAATCCAACCCCCACCTACCTCCATTATTACCCCCACAACTTCCCACACCCTCCTTTACTCCACCTAGTCCCAACAACCCTCCACCAATCCAAGCCCTACTTCCCAACCACCACCTACTTCCCTCCACTTCCCTAAGCACCTCCTCACTTCCCCAAGGCTGAAGGATCTCTTTCCTAGGCCCAAATTTGAATCTCCCACCCATCTCCCCTTCCCCCCTTGCTCCCTAGGTCGCACCCCTCCTCTCCCCTCAAGCCAAGTTTGCCCCCACTTTCCCTCCCCCTCCCTCTCTCCCTTGTGCACACCCCTTCCCACCACCATCTCTAGCAGACCAGCCCCCTCTCCAGCCCCACTTCGCCCTCCCCACCTCCATCTCCCTAGCCTTCACAACCCCTAAAACTCCTCTCATCTCCCTCCTTTAGCCATTAGACACCCTTCCCACCACTTGCTCTCTTGGCCATCCCCTTCCCCACACCTTCTTCTTCCCCTTAATCTGTCTCTGTTTCAGGCAGCAGAACTACAGCGACTTGGAGAAGCAGCCACGACCGTCCCTTGGAGATTCAAGTGGAAAGGCCTACATCACCGGAATTGTCTGCAAGTTAGCTTTCCAACCAAGGTGGTTTCGCTGGCTTCCGAGGTCGGAGCTAATCGGGGGAGCCGATCTCGTCCAACTGCATCTGCTGTCCCAGTCTGCAGACTAGAAGCTGAAAGAAGAAGCTGTCACGGCCCGCTCGTGAAGGCTCTGAGCACCATTTTTGGAGGACAGAGACTAATTCGTGTTAGCTTTCACCTCCAAGAAGAAGGACCTCATTCGGCCACCGGAGCTATCAGTTACTAATTTCTTCGTCGAAGGTTGCAGCCAGCCACCTGCAGGTCCAGGTTTGACCTGTCCTCACATATCCGACCACCATTCTCCCCTCCGACCTCCAATTGGGGCCCCGTCAACTCCTGCTCGTAGCTACGCTGACCACGAGGATGTCACCGCTAGGCTTGTCACATTCGGAGTTCAGAAGCGTCCGTGGTACCCTCTGCAACCTGCTGTACCAGTTCTGCACCAGCCAGAGGAAGAAGCTGCTGACCTGTTCCAGTCGCTGGCCCGACCAGCCTTGAGTTCCAGAGCTCCTGCCAAAATTCAGACATCATCCCCAATCTGTTAGAAAGTTTTTGGAGGAAGTCTCATCAGATTCTGAGCTCGGTAGAATTATTGGCAGCATCGACATCGACCCTCTGTCCAGAAATACAGAAGGTAGGCAGAATCGGCAAAGCTCGGGAAGTCGGTTCTCTTTGCATATCTCCCCACCCCGCTTGGCCGGCTGAAATCCCCTCCCCGCGTGGAGGTAGTTTTGGATGTATTAAGAATAATCCCCACCCCAATATCCCCCCCCCTTGCATGGGGTGTAGTTCATGTAATTATTAAGTCGCAGGTTTGAAGCTTCAATCGACGCGGCGTGCGGGTACATACCCTCGCCTCCCCGCTCGCCCCCGTCTCCGACCGGAGTCGGCGTCTTCACGCCGGCTAGGTGAGCCTCAGTCCCTCTCTTGACTGGTTTAATCACTTGCTTTGCTTAGTATTATTGCTATTGCTTCGTCGGACGGTGAGTGAGAGCTCGGCCCAAATTGCTAGTACCGTGAGTGACCACCGCGGGCAAGTTGAGAGTGAATCCACTTAACCCACACCCTTGGTGTGTTGGTCGCCCATGATTTGGGCATCCTAGGCCTACTTGGGGTTCTTCACAAGCTAGCCAACCATTGGAGCCTAAAGGTCCCGCCTCGGACTCTCTCCAACATCGCCTAGTCACCATCGGGCACTAGTGTGTGCCATACGGGTGAGCTCGCTAGTGTGAGTCCGCTGCTCAAACTTGAATGCTTGCTAAATAGGTCCAAGGTTGGTTTCACATCAGGATCCCCTCTCGATTACTAGTGGATCCCCCTACCCATTACTCTCTTGTACCCTAGTGGATCCCCCTCCCCTTTACTAATGGATCCCCGCCCATTACTCTCTTGTACCCTAGTGGATCCCCCTCCCCACCCCATTAAATACTCTCCCAGGGTAGTCGATCCATGTTCGAGTACATTACCGAGTTTGATGAATATTATTTGCGATGTGGAGTTACGGAGGAGAGCACTATGACCGTCTCATGTTCTCGAAGTGGGTTGCTGATGCCTTATCAGTATGAGCTATTTCACCGCAATGTGATCACTTTGGAAAATGCATATCAGGTCGCTCTCGAACTTGAGCAGTTTGAGTCAGAGTTTGAGATTGCCCAGCAGTAGGGGACCTTTTCTCAGTGTGGGTCCGAGTCCCGTGGTTCTTCTGGCCCATACCAGAGGACTCCCATGGTTTGCCCTCATGAGCCTACCCGCCAGGACCCATCTTCCTCAAGGTCTTATCCTCCTCAGCCAAGGGACCTCCCCCTCGACCCCATCCACTTCCTTCCGTCACCCGTCCCCCGACCCCCACATCGTCTACTCGTCCCCTTTTGCCCACACCCCCTACTCATCGTGAGGATAAAGGTAAGAGTCCCTTTTCCGGGGAGTCTAGTAAAGCCTGGCAGTAATGCTTTCGATGCAATGGGTTCGGCCACATTACGAGTCGGTGTTCCACCCGCCCATGTCTAGTTATTTGGGACACGCCGGCTGGCGAAGCTACACCTTCAGGGATTAAGCCTGTCAGCTACGAGGCGAAGCAGGAGCACGCTGATGAGTTCTTTTGTGAGATTGAGGATGTTCAAGGTGATTCTGCAGATGTTCAAGATACTCAGTACCAGGACGGTGTCCATCTAGGGGTCGTCAGGTGGACCTTGACCCAACCATAGGCCAGTGATGACTGGAGTCAGACTACTATCTTTTATACATATAGTCGGCTGAATGGGAAAGTGTGCAAGGTGATTGACGATAGTGGGAGCAATATCAATGCCATCTCCACAGGCACTATTTCGCGCCTTGGTCTTACCCCTATTTACCATTCCCTCCCCTATCGAGTATCGTGGGTGGATTCCACCTCCATCCCGATCAGGCTGTGGTGTCTAGTGCCACTGTAATTCCACGCCTACCGAGATGACATTTGGTGTGATGTCATACCCATGAAGGTGGGTAACATTATTCTTGGTAGGCCATGGCTATTTGATCAGGACGCCACGCTCCATGGTCGGACGAACACCTGTACCTTCGACCATGGTGGCCAGCAGATCACTCTTCACCCCTCCCCACCGAAGAGTCCTCGGTCAGGGGTCCTGTCAGCCCGACCACCTCGGGCCCTTCTGCTCATGGGACCAGCACTCCGTCCCTTGTTCGGACCACGACTGTTTCCTCCACCGCAGGCCAGCCCACAACTAGTACATTGATGATGATTAGAGCCCGGGAGATGGAGCGGGAGGTTAATAGGGACAATCCTGCGTTTGCTGTCATGGTCTGTGAGGTGGAGCGAGACTCTGAGGGTGCACTCCCACCCGATGTTACCCCGATCCGGCAAGAGTTCGCTGATGTGTTCCCGTAGGAGCTTCCCGAGGGACTCCCACCTATGCGGGATGTTCAGCATGCTATCGATCTAATTCCGGGGTCCTCATTGCCCAATCTTCCCCAGCCCCACTAACCATGCTGAGCTGCAGCAACATGTCGATGAACTGCTACAGAGAGGATCTATTCGGGACAGCTTGAGTCCATGTGTCGTACCTGCATTACTCGCCCCAAAGAAGGATGGCACTTGGAGGATGTGTATCGAAAGTCATGCCATCAACAAAATCACCGTGAAGTATAGATTTCCCATTCTCCGTCTTGATGACATGCTTGATATGATGTCGGGAGCCACTATTTTCTCCATGATTGACCTTAAGAGTGGCTATCACCAGGTGAGGATTAGGCCTGGAGATGAATGGAAGACTACCTTCAAACCCAAGGATGGTTTATACGAGTGGTTGGTTGTACCCTTTGGCTTGACTAACGCCCCTAGCACCTTCATGCAGCTCATGACTCAGGTCCTTCAACCCCTTATTGGAGTCTTTGTTGTAGTGTATTTTGATGACATACTCATTTATAGCTACACTAGGGAAGACCACTCAGATCATTTGAGGCAGGTCTGTCAGATCTTTAGGCGAGAGCAGTTGTATGCCAACCTAAACAAGTGTGCTTTCATGACTTCTCATGTTGCCTTCTTGGGTTTTATTTGAAGTCCCGCGATCAATGACACCCAAGAGGGGGGGTGAATTGGGTAATTACAAAATTTAACAAAACCTTAGCCGATTTAAACAAGTGTGAAGAACAACAACAAGGAAGTTCAGATCTATATAGAAACTATTAGATTTAACAAAATCTATCACACACAACAAATCCTTCGTACCCTAGCGGAGATGTGAATCCGAAGATTCTACTCACGCAAAGTGTTATCTTCCTGACAAGGTTTGCCTTGTCTATCCGAACCCACCTTTTAATATACCGGAGATCTTATGTGAAGATGATAAGTTGTGATAGATCTAACTCAAGAGATACAAATGAACTGATCTACGTGTATGCTAGCACAGAATGGAGATAGGAGAAAAGGATCAAACCACACAAGAGACAACGATTTTTAGGTGGTTCGGATGCAACAACGGCAACCTACATCCACCTCTCACAAGCTGTGACGATTCACTCACTATCTTGTAAGAGATTACAAGATTTGAACACACACACACGTAGGCAGATAGAAACTCCCACGAAGGTGTAAACACACCGAAGCACACACAAATCTGACAGAAATCAAACACACACACACGGATCTGAGAAGATCCACACACACACAAATGTTTAGAGATTACAAAAAGCACACTCTTGAAGCTCATGGAATATGGAAGAAGAAACACAAAAGAAAAAACTCTGATTTAAGCTCCCCCTGAGTAGATGATGTAGATTTTGGATGAAGCTTGAATCTCCACTTGATTTGGGGTTTATTGGCTTCAGATTGATCTTGAAAAGCTTGGAGATGAATGAAGAATTCCTGGACGAAGCACTTTTCACGGAGCTATAGTAGCAGCCTTCTTTCTTCCCTTGATAGCCTCCTTGATCTCCCTTTGGTGATTAGGGTTTTCTTGGCTCAAGGAGATATTTTTATAAGCCTTGAATGGTCAAGGACAAGCCAAGACACAGATCCATAATTCCAGGGATGTCTAGAGACTTTTGGGATTAAAAAATCCTTGATAGATGCTTTACCCTCGTGGGGAAAACAAGGTCAAAAATGGAGACTTCGAAGGGGGCGTTCGACCTTGCAAAGGTGGGCGGTCGACCTAACTCTTACAGGTCTAAGGCTTTTGAACGCTGGGAGATCTAGTCGACCGGTCCAGGATCGGTGGTCGATCGGACTCTGTAACTTTACAGGGTTTCTGAGCGTTGGGAGATTAGGTCGACCGCCCCAACTGGACAGGTCGATCGGACCATGAAAAACCTGCAAAAATAACGTTATTAGTCCAGAAATCATACCCTTATACAATATACATTGAGACCACATCTTGTTCCAAACAATTTGAGTTGATTTTGACTTATCCTAGGCATTTTTGAGGCAAGATAGATTTAGGCGTTTGCTTTGATGAAAGATGGCTTTGAGAGCGATTTAAGCAAGTTATCAACCTGTTTGTAGTACCTAGGTTTTGTTATCATTAAAATCATCTGGAGAGACTCAATAATCTCCCTCTTTTTGATGATGACAAAACTCTAGATTACAAGTGCATTGGCATGCCTTTAAGCAAATTTGGAACTGAGCAAGGCCAATAGTCCACAAGGCGATTAAACCAATAATTCATTTTATTAGCCAAATCAACGCAAACCATTCAACACGTTATTTGCCAAATAGAGAGAAAATGAGAGACAAGAACCAACATATAATGTCCAATACCAATTGCATTCATTTCATCATTTCATTACAAAGTACATTGATGCTTGAGAGAATGCAAGACTTCTAGACACATATGACAAGGTAAATGCAGAACTGGCAAATGCAAAACTAACTCAAACAAAATGCATAATGAGCCTCACAGGTGCACATTCATGCTAAACACATGACATGCATGCATATATTATATACATGCATATATTATATAAGACATGTACTAACTACTTCTCCCCCTTTGGCATCATCAAAGGAGGGGATAGGATAAGAAAAAAGTGGACCCAAAAGACACATGACCCATGGACAACAGACTGTAGGAAGCTAAAAACATCCTCAGTGGCTGTCTGTAGGGGGCTGATCCTCAAGAGGAGGAGGCTGATAGCCAAGACGTTGGCGAATGTCCATGATGGAGTGGTGCTGGAACTGAAGCCGATGCTGAATATTGGCAATGGAGTTGTGACGGGCTATGTCACGGCGCTGCATACCAAGAAGTGTGGTGTTCATGATATGGAAGGCTTGGCGGGAGTCTTCATGACTGGTGGTGAGGGTGGTCATATGAGTGGAGAGAGTGGTCATCTGAGTGGATAGAGTGTCGAAGACCGCGAAGAAAGAATTTATACGACCTGACATAGTGTCAAGCATATCACCCATAGTGTCTATACGATCCCCAAAGGTAGAGAGGTGACCCCCAAAAGTATCCACTCGAGTCTCCAGCCCAGTAAGACGACTATCAAAAGTCTCTTGGTCCACCCAAGAATGCTGTCCGGCCCCCTGAGTAGAGGACTCCCCATGAAAATACTGTGGTGGAGGAGGCATCTCTGGATCCATATGATGAGGTGAAGGTGGAGGAGGCTAGTCCTCTGTCGGAATTGGAGGGGGAACTTCCCTTTGAACATGCTGATGCTCATGTTCCTGCTCTTCCTCACCATCTACTTCTTCCCCATAAATAGGCACATTGCGGCGTAGCTCACCATCGGGACCCCAATAATATCCAAAATCTATGAAAATTTTATGTTCATTATAGATATCATCCTGTCTAACTCGAATAAACAGTTCATCTGCCAAATTGATCATAGCATATATGAATACACCAATCAACTATGACGCATATGGAAAAGATCTCCGTAGATGGGTACGGCACGTCCCAATCAGATCTATCATGAGCCGACCCATGTTGACTAGAATCCCATTCATCACATGGTAAAATAGGAATTTGTGAATCTCTGTTACTTCATTGTGACTACCACCCTTTGGATAAATGAGTGAAGTAAACATGTGGTGCAGAATTCGCTGTAGTGGAGGAAAATAGTTGGCGTTTAAAGTAATTAAATCACTGACACCAAGCACATAGTCACAGCTCGTCATAGCAGTAAAGGTGGCCTCAACTTCACCATGTCCAAAAACCATGTTTGCACCCCTTGCGGAAACTCCTAAGGTATGTTCAAAAAGGCCCGGAGTAATATGAATCTCAACACCTTGGACAATCGTATATAACTCTTCATTCCTCTCAACCAAATTTCCATAAAATTTCTACACAAAGTTGGGATAATATCAAGTATATCTAGTGACAAAATCAGTCCAACCCAGTTAAATATCAAAATAGCACATAGATCGGGCAGAATCTAGTTCACCTCATTGAAGTCGACCAGTCGAAGGTCGATAATGGGCCGTGGAGGCAACCGAGGTGCACTAGGAGGCGCAGGTGCCCGCAGTGGTGGAGGAGCTGGGGCCTCTTGTCTCCGAGCATGGGGTTCCCCTTGGGCAGAACGTCGAGAGCTCCGTCTAGGCGGCATCCTAAACTAGAAAACCCAGCGTGGAAACCTTTGAAGGGATTACTCTCATCCTTGGGGATGAAGATGGACCAAAAGACACTCCAAGGGCTTGAAATGACATTCTCCACAATTTGGAACCTTGGGAAGAGCTTCACACTCGCATGAACGGCCGCCGAAGTTTCATCCCGAAAACGTGACGAATGGACCCCATCTTGTGCGGGTGGAAGAGAGATGAGGTTTTTGGGCTTGAGAGGTGGTGTTTGGGTGTTCTAGGGTTAGAGAAGTATGTTGGAGAGAGAATGTGGGCGATGGAATGAGAGAATGAGGTGTAAAGACCCCTTAAAAAGTGGTTCGATTGTTGGTTCAGCTGGGCCGATTTGCCGTAACCGGTCGACTGGACGGGGGCGGCGGTCGACCGCGGTGGTAGACCTAGCCCAAAATTCCCAGTTTTTTTTAATTTGAACTCTATCAACCATCCTTCTAGATTGAACCATCATCATGAAAAAGAGTAGAGGGAAGGACTTGGAATGAGAAAATATGGGGTATTGAGAAAATTCTCTAACTCCCCCTCAGAAAGTGCCTTAGATCCGAAGTCATTTGGTCCACCTTTACTTAATCAAGGAATGTTCGTCCTTAGAAAAGTTTCAAGGAGGGCTGTATGTATAATTACATTCAAGCAGGCAGGGGTGTAAATACACACAAGGTATTGAAAATAAATACATACAATATGCATGATAATCTACCCTTTATGCAAATGAGTTTCCATAAGTGCAACTCTAAACCTAAGTGTAAACCTAGGTATGTATGCTCTCACCATTGCACATCCCAAGTTCTCTTCTTATCTTGCTGAAGTGTTCCTGGTTTAAGGGTTTTATGAAGATATCATCTAACTGATTGTGTGTGTCAATGAAATTCAATTCAAAGACCCCTTTTTCTACATGATCTCTCAGAAAGTGATGTCGAATGTCAATATGCTTTGTCCTAGAATGTTGTACAGAATTTTTTGACAAGCTGATTGCATTGGTATTGTCACACAAGATTGGAACACATTTCATTTCAACATCCAAATCAAGTAATTAATTTTTGATCCATAGTACTTGGGCTCCACAACTTCCGACGGCTACATATTAAGCCTCGACCGTTGAGAGAGCTACTGAATGTTGTTTCTTCGAGGCCTATGAAACTAGGCACCCACCGAGAAACTGATAGTACCCACTAGTACTTTTATGATCAACAATACATCCGGCATAATCCCCATCGGTATATGTAATCAAATCAAATGAACTACCGATGGGGAACCACAAGCCAAAATCTAATGTGCCAATTAAGTATCGAAAAATCCGTTTAACAGCCAATAAATGAGATTCTTTAGGACATGACTGAAAATAAGCACATAGACATACGCTGAATTGAATGTGAGGACGACATGCTGTGAGATACAGTAGTGATCCGATCATACCTCGAAACAGTGCGGGATCTACTGTTTTACCATTTTCATCTTTGTCTGACTTCGTGATTGTGGCCATCGGAGTTGACATGGGTTTTACTTCTGCCATCCCATATTTATTTAACAGTTCCAATGTGTACTTAGCTTGATTTATGAAAATGCCTTTAGACATTTGCTTCACCTGTAACCTAAGAAAAAATATAAGTTCACCCATTAAGCTCATCTCAAATTCTCCTTTCATTATTTCTGCAAATTCATCACATAAGACATTATTAGTAGCTCCAAAAATTATATCATCAACATATGCTTGAATCACTAATATGTCTTTACCTGATTTTCTCATGAAGAGTGTTTGGTCAACCTTTTGAAAACATTTTCAATTAAGAATGAAGTGAGCCTTTCATGCTAGGCCCTTGGTGCTTGCTTTAATCCGTACAAGGCCTTCTGTAGCTTGTACACGTGTTGTAGATGTTTTGGGTCTTCAAAACTTGTAAGTTGATCTACAAAAATATCCTCTTTGATGTACCTGTTAAGAAAAGCAGATTTAACATCCATTTGAAATAATTTGAAGTCGAGAGATCAAGCAAAGGACAATAGAATCCGGACTGCTTCTAATCGAGCAACCGGTGCAAAAGACTCACCAAAATCAATGCCCATCTCTTGGCTATACCCTTTGGCTACAAGTCGGGCCTTGTTCCTCACAACCAATCCCGTGTCATTTAGTTTATTTCTGAAAGCCCAATGGGTTCCAATTACGGGATGATTCTTGGGACGAGACACGAGAGACCACACTTCGTTCCTTTTGAACTGGTGTAGCTCTTCATGCATAGCCTGAATCTAGGATTCATTTTGAAGAGCTTCAAGAATATCCTTAGGCTCTTCTTGAGAGATTAAGGCAATCAAATCCTCTTCTTCCACTTGCCTAAGAGAAGATCTAGTTCTTACCCCATCTTTATGATTACCAATGATGTTTTCAGCGGGGTGATCTTTCAAGTATGTTGAAGCTCTAGGCAAGTTACGGTGTTGTAGTGGTTGTTCTTGAAGTGTTTCAATGGAAGGATCTTCATCATTTTCATCCTTGCTATAAATTCCTTCAGTTGTTTCATCCTTAACCTCAGATGTTCCAGCATCATTTGATTGTTTAGGAGCTTCATCTGCATCCAAGGTAGAAGAAATTTGATTTGTCAATTTAATTAAGATTCATCAAAAATGACATGAGGACTTTCTTCAACAACCAAAGTCCTTTTATTTAATAACCTGTAAGCTCTAGAATTTAGTGTATAACCTAGGAAGATTCCCTTGTCACTCTTTTCATCAAACTTACATAGGTTAGACTTACCATTATTCAGGATGAAGCATGGGCATGCAAAGAGCTTAAGATAGTAAATGTTTGGTTTCTTACCCTTATAGAGCTCATATGGGATTTTCTTCAAAATGGGCCTTACCATTGCCCTGTTGATGATGTAGCATGCTGTACTTACTACCTCAGCCCAAAAGTATTTAGGTGGTAGGGAGTTCTTACTTAACATGATCCGTGCCATGTTTATCAAGGTTCTATTTTTCCTCTCCACTACTCCATTTTGTTGAGACATCCTGGGTGATGAGAAGTTGTTCGTATATCCTTGCTCTTGGCAAAAACTGCTGAATTCATGATTTTCAAACCCACCACCATGATCACTTTGGATTGTAGTGATGAGGCATCCATTATCATTCTGAATTTTTCTGCACAATGCTTGAAACTCCATCAAGGCATCACTTTTATTTGCAAGAAATAATACCTATATAAATCTGGAGTAATCATCAATAATCATGAATCCATAAGATTTTCCTCCTAGGCTGGATGTCCTAGTCGGACCAAAAAGATCAAGGTGCAGCAGTTCTAAAGGCCTAGCGGTAGAAACAATGTTTTTGTTTTTGAAAGAGATGCATGTTTGCTTGCCTTTTGTGCAAGCCTCACATATCTTATCACTTACAAATTTTAATTTTAACAAACCATTTACCAAGTCATGTCTAGACTTTTTGGAGATTACTCCAAAACTAACATGACCTAGTCTTCGGTGCCATAGCCATGCATTGTCATGGTTGTTTGCTACCAAGCACATATCATCATCGGAAACATCATCAAGATCAATAGTATATACATTGTTGTTCCTTTTGCCGATGAATCTGATTTGATTAGAGATTTTATTCATGACAAGACAGTGAGTTTGATCAAAGATAATCTTAAAACCCTTGTCACACGATTGGATTATGCTCAATAGGTTATGATTCAAGCCTTTCACTAAAAGGACATTTTCAATCAAGGTTTCAGAATTCTTACCTATGTTGCCAATTCTAATTATTTTACCTTTGTCCTTTCCACCAAAGGCAATTGAGCCTCCGTCTTTATCTTGTAGAGTAGAGAACACCTTTTTGTCCCCTGTCATATGTCTTGAGCAACTGTTGTCCAGGTACCATTTGCTCCCCCTGGCTTCAAGGCATATCTTCAAGAAACAAAATTCTCATCCAATTATTTTTGGTACCCAAACTAATTTGGGTCCATAGGAGTTAGTCCAATTCTGCGCATATCTTTTTCTGGTCAAAGCAGCATGATTTCTTTGTGTGTTTTGTTTGAACCAACAATTAGCAACAACATGACCCAATGTACCACAATGAAAGCAATTGACATTTGAAAATCTTCTTTGGTATCTATGTGGTTTAGGTTGGACATGTTTTGGCTTGGAGTGTGAACATGATGCATAGTTGTTTTCTTTTTCATGAACATAGGATGTAGTAATCTTATGCTCAAAAGATTTTTTATTTTTGGGACTGTACCCCAAACCTTCCTTCTGGAAGTTAACCTTAACTCCGAATAAGTTACCTAGGTTTTGTTTGCCCTTGACAAACTTTGATAAGGTGGACTGTAGTTCAGCCACTTCTTCAACCAACCTCATGTTCCTCTTTTCAAGTTCTGAATTTGTGGATTTTAGAACTCCTTCTTCAGTTTTCAATTTTTCAAAACCATTTTCCATTTCAGATAATTTACACATCAATTCTTCTTGACTTTTCTCACAAGCTGAAATTGTTTGTAACAAGCTTTCTTTTTCTTCGGTTAACTCGAACCATTCCTATTCCAGTTTCTCAAACTTAACAGAAGTATCCTCATGTGTTAAATCATCAGTTTTATTTTTGAGAACTTTATTTTCAGATCTGATTTTTTTATATTTCGTATACAACTTTACATATTCTGACTCCCATTGTTCATTTGAAATAAAATCAGGATTAGAATTTACCTCGACTGAGTCATCCTCATGTGCCATAAGGCACAGGCTTTCCACGAGCTATTCTAGCTCCTCTTCAGACTGCTCGTCCTCTTCGTCGCTCCATGTGGCGACCATAGCTTTTGGCTTTCTAAATTTTTCTTTCTTGAACTTTCTTTTCAGATCTGGGCACTCTCCTCTCATCTGTTCGGACTTCTTGCATTCATAGCAAATAACATTGTTAGGCTTGCTTGACTCACCCTTGATTTGAAAGGGCTTCCATTGCCATTTTCTAAAATTTTCTTGGAAATTCTTCTTTCTTCTCAGAAATGTCTTCACTTGGTGGGTTAGCATAGCCAAGTCTTCTTCTTCATTACTCTCCTCGCTAGACTCCTCTTCTTGGGAGTCGTCATAAGATTGGTTGGCTTTCAAGCCCACAGTTTTCTTCTTTTTGGATTCCTCCTCCGCAGTTCTTTTGATATTAATCTCATAGGTCATGAGTGACCCTATGAGCTCGTCCAAGGAGAGTGTGGATAGATTCTTCGAATCCTCAGTGATTGTGGCTTTTGTATGCCAGGCAGATGTAAGAGATCTTAACACCTTCCTCACGAGCTCGGAGTTGGTGTATTCCTTTCCAAGACTCTTGAGACCATTAGTTATGTCAGTCAGTCTTGCGAAGATCTCAGAAATGATTTCTTCATGTTTCATTTTGAATAGCTTATAATCTCTGACGAGTAGATTGGCTTTGGTCTCCTTGACCTCGGAGGTTCCTTCATAGATAAGCCTCAGCTTGTCCCATATCTCCTTTGCTGAACTGCACATGGATACACGAGAAAACTTGTTAGGATGAATAGCAAATTGCATAATATTAATAGCATTAAAATTCACTATGGAGTTTTTAATATCCTCATGTTCCACTCGTCTTCATTTTTAGAAAGCTCATATGGGCCCTTGTCTACCACCCTCCAAATCTCGAACTCTTGGGCTCTCAAAAAAACATGCATTCTATTTTTACAATAGGAGTAATTCGAGCAGTCAAAGTATGGAGGAGGGTGTATTGAGTGACCCTCAAGCATCATTACCTTGTTGGCCATTGATCTGGATCTTACTCTAGATCGTTATATCTAAAGAATATAGAGCCTTAGCTCTGATACCAATTGAAGTCCCGCGATCAATGAGACTCAAGAGGGTGGGTGAATTGGGTAATTACAAAATTTAACAAAACCATAGCCGATTTAAACAAGTGTGAAGAATAGCAACAAGGAAGTTCAGATCTATATAGAAACTATTAGATTTAACAAAATCTATCACACACAACGAATCCTTGGTACCATGGCGGAGATGTGAATCTGAAGATTCTACTTACGCAAAGTGTTATCTTCCTGACAAGGTTTGCCTTGTCTATCCGAACCCACCTTTTAATATACCAGAGATGTGATGTGAAGATGATAAGTTATGCTAGATCTAACTCAAGAGATACAAATGATCTAATCTACGTGTGTGCTAGCACAGAATGGAGATAGGAGAAAAGGATCAAACCACACAAGAGACAATGATTTTTAGGTGGTTCGGATGGAACAAAGGCAACCTACATCCGCCCCTCATAAACTGTAAGGATTCACACACTATCTTGTAAGAGATTACAAGATCTGAACACACACATACACGTAGGGAGATAGAAACTCCCACGAAGGTGTAAACACACCGAAGCACACACAAATCTGATAGAAATCAAACACACACATACAGATCTGAGAAGATCCACACACACACAAATTTTTAGAGATTACGAAAAGCACACTCTTGAAGCTTAGGGAATATAGAAGAAGAAACACAAAAGAAAAACTCTGATTTAAGCTCCCCCTGAGTAGATGATGCAGATTTTGGATGAAGCTTGAGTCTCCACTTGATTTGGGGTTGATTGGCTTCAGATTGATCTTGAAAAGCTTACAAATGGATGAAGAATTCTTGGATGAAGCACTGTTCACGGAGCTACAGTAGCAGCCTTCTTTCTCCCCTTGATAGCCTCCTTGATCTCCCTTTGGTGATTAGGGTTTTCTTGGCCCAAGGAGATATTTTTATAAGCCTTGAATGGTCGAGGACAAGCCAAGACACAGATCCACAATTCCAGGGATGTCTGGAGACTTTTGGGATTAAAAAATCCTTGATAGATGCTTTACCCTTGTGAAGAAAACAAAGTCAAAAATGGAGGCTTCGAAGGGGGCGGTCGAACGGGTATAGGTGGGCGGTCGACCTAACTTTTACAGGTCTAAGGCTTTTGAACGCTGGGAGATCCGGTCGACCGGTCCAATGTTGAGTAGTGGATAGCGAATCTAGAGGGGAGGGGTGAATAGATCTGCCCCTCTTTTTGCAATGCAACCCTCTTTATAGCTAGTTAAAAAGAATTACAGTGGAATACAACTAGCTTAGCGAAGGACACTACGATTCGCTTGGCAATATGAGCAAATAATATAACGATTCGAACCTAAGCATGCATCTAGGATGAAACAATCATACAAACAAACCATAACACAATAGATTTTTAAGGTGGTTCGGACTGAATCCCCAGTCCTACGTCCACGCCTCACCAAACCCGGTGAGGATTCACTAGTGCAGCGTACCAAACCGTAAATCGAAAAGACCTCTGATTGCCTTCCTACTAACCACCGGTAGGGACGTCAACACCGTAGATCGGAGAACTTCCGATTGCCTTCCTACTAACCACCGGTAGGGATGATCTTCTGTTTCAATAGTTTGAACAAAATGGAAAGAGAACAAGATGAAAATGCTCAAACAAGATATGGAGATATGCTAAAATCAAATAGATCTTGTCTGAAATGCGGGAGCCTGAATCTTCTTTTATTCACGCGATGTAGATCACCACAGAGGCTTCTTTCTTCTTTACAAAGCTCTCCTCTTGATTCAGCAACAATAGCTTCTTCTTCCTTGTGGAATGGGCTTTCTTGGATCCCTTTGAGTCGATGAAGAAGACTATGGATGGAGCTTGGATCTCCCTTGAGAATCTTGTGAAATTAGCTTCCTTAGATCACCTTGATAGCCTTGCTTGCTTCTACACTTCCTTGGAGATTGCTTGCTTTGATATGAGCTTGAAACACCTTGGAATGGATGAAGAACTCTTGCCCGAAGCACTGTTCACGGAGGTGCTACAGTACCCGTGGATCTCCTCCTCTAGCCTCCCTTGGTATCCCCTTGTTCCACTTGAAGCATTAGGGTTTCTAACCCCTCATGTGTTTGTTTTATACCATTTGAATGATCCTTGGACATCCTCCAGACCAGATCAACATTTTGTGGGTGATTGGGTGACTTTAGGATTAAAGAAATCCATGGAGAATGGCTCTTCTCGAAGAGAAAAATAAAGTCAACAATTGTTGGCTCGAGGCTGGCGGTCGACCGGAGCCTTCTGGCAGTCGACCGCCACTGAGAAACCCTGTAGAGATTTGGTCCCGAAAAATTCCAGTCGACCGCCGTTGGGCCAGCGGTCGACCGCTGGCTGGGGAAATCTCGAGTTTCCCCGGTTCAATCTGTTAACCCTTTAGCTTAGTCACTTAACTCCTTTAGCAGCCCGTTCTTATCTGTGGCATCAACCTTGACAGTCTTGAAGGTGTCAACTAAGTCTTTGACTTTTGGTTCTCTTGGTTATGCATCTTTGTGCATCGACCTTGGCTATGTGAAGCGCTGACTTATTTCGTGCTAAGTGTTAACTCTTCATGAAGCTAGCTTGATCTTCTGATAGCTATCCGGCCTATTGCTTCTTGAGAAGAGTTTCATTCTTGGAGTTTCATTCGTGCTTGGGTGCGATCATTGATCTCTCACTTTTGCCATCTCCACTCAATTCATTGTCCATTCATTGGCTTATCTGTCATGAACAAAACATCACGTATGTCAGTCATATGAGAGTGAAAAATAACAATGACTTATAGTGTTTAGCCATTATCAAAATCATAAGATGCAAAGGACCATAGAGGCACAACATTCTCTCCCGTTTTGATGATGGCAATACTGTGAGTCATTATGTGGTAGTAATGTTCAAGATGGTAAATTTTGTAACATATGCAGCTCAAGATCCATGATGATGAAAGCATGTGAATGCGGATATATATGCATGGATGATCAGCATGGATGATCAAAGCATGTGAATGCTAATATGTATACATGATCACAAAGAGATTTCTCCCCCTTTGGCTCCCCCTTAACACTTTGACTCCCCCTTTGACACTCACAATCACAAAGGATATGTATGCATGGACAATCGGACAATCACAAAGGATATACACCCATAGACAACACACAAAGGGAACTCACAAAATTCTCCCCCTTTGACAACAACAAAAAGGAGGGGTAAGGTAGAGTCGTAGACAAAAATCTTAGTGATCAGAGCTGAATAAGAGTGAAGAGCAAGTCATTATATGCAAACTGGAAACATGCCGTGAGCAATATACATGGTTCAAAGCTAATGAAATCCGAGATCATCAACAGTGTTTGAAAAGTAGCTACATCCATGTTTTAATAATAATGAACCAGAAGTACATATCATGGCAGTGTGTAACCGTCATTTGTCTTATACATCCATATTCAATATCTTCATCGAAAATAACACAAACTAGTATTGAGGTTAAACAAGCATGACTAAAGCATGGAATGTGATGATTGCAGCATTATTTTTCATGAACTTTCACATTTGTTGGCACATGACTCATATGTTACGAGCAATCAAGTCTAGTACATGTCTCATATCCGGAAGAATACACGTTGTTTAGACGCCAGTATTCCTAGGTATTCGGTAAGAGTGACTATTATGCTTCAGATTGAACAGAGATAGCGTTGTCACCTCATGACATATCTGACCTCATTTCTTTGATCAGGAGATATATTTCTCAGCAACTGTACCATTGCTCTGCCTAGAGTCAATATAATTAAGACAGAGATAACAGGGGCACATCATGACATATCATTCGTCAATTGATTGGAGGACGTCACATATTTCTCCGTGCAACAATATCATTACTTTTTCTAATTGATTTTCACGAATTCCAGCTCATCAAGGTGTTTAACAACAATACTAAGCTTTAGCATCTCAACCAACGTTGCTATGACATTTGAATTTTTAGATTTCAGGATAGTCATTCATAACACAACATGCAATCTCTAATTAAGGTCTATTAAAACCACATAACATAGATGATTTCATAACAAATATCTCAGAACTTCAAGGAAATCATTAAATCTGAACCATTTTCATTGGATGGACAATCATCAGTTCATATAATAGAAAGCTCTTACACCATAGTTCTGTCTGTCTCATGATCTCATATTCAGACTGCAAGAGAGTAAGAAAAGTAGCAAGACTCCCCCTAAGGATATGCAGTGAATGCATTCAAGGAGTTATGTTTGCAAGCATGTTGAATGACAAATGAGGTTGACCTAGTCACTCATGAAGTTGGCAGAAATGAAATGCATGACTTGCCCAATGGTTGTACACTTATTAATAGTAACTAAATGAAGATGAAACATATGCATGAATGCTTCAAATAGACAACTCCCCCTTACTATATGGCCTATATGCGACAGTGGCATATGGTACTTGGCGGAGGTGAAACCTCACGCATCTTGAGTGCTTCTAGACAAGCATAACATGCCTTTCCATACATCAACATTTAATATACCATGGCCATGCAAGTATGATGCTACATAAACCATGCAATGTATCGTGAGCATGGATTCAACTTAATTGTGCATCATGACTACATGCAATGCTACACCATATGCAAAATGACATAATTACATATGAATAATGCATGGAAACCAATCTGCAAAAACACACAACTAAATTGAACAAGATCAAAATGTCAATTTTTATTGGCCTGAGGTCGGCAAAGACCAAGCTCTCTTCTGAGTGTAGTAAACCTGTCATTACACAAAGGATTGGTGAAGATGTCAACAATCTGATTTAATGTATCAACAAAATACAGTTCAAAGTTCTTCTTAAAGACCTTATCTCTAATGAAGTGATGCCTAATCTCAATATGCTTAGTCCTAGAGTGTTCGACTGGATTTTTTGCAAGGTTGATAGCACTAGTGTTATCACATAGAATTGGGACACAACCAAGATCCACTAAGTAGTCTTGGAGTTGGTGTTTAATCCACAACACTTGGGTGCCACAGCTCCCCGCAGCAACATATTCTGCCTCTGCGGTGGAGAGGGCAATCGAGTGTTGTTTCTTGGAGCGCCTAGAAACTGACAATAGCAACTAGTACTCTTGCGATCCAGCTTGCATCTAGCATAGTCCGCATCAGAATAATATATAAGAGATAAATCACATGATGACGGATACCACAATCCCAAATCTTGAGTTCCGACAAGATATCTAAGGATACGTTTGATGGCAGTCAAGTGAGATTCTCTAGGACTAGCTTGAAATCTAGCATAAAGGCATACACTAAACTGGATATCTAGTCAGGATGCATTCAAGTAAAGTAAAGAGCCGATCATACCTCTATTGATTTTTGCATCCACTAATTTACCATTTTCATCTGAATCCAGTGATGTTGTAGTGCTCATCGGAGTTGCAATTATTTTATTGTTTGTCATGTCAAATCTTTTCAATAGCTCCTTGATGTATTTGGCTTGACTTATGAAGCACCCATCGTCTCCTTGGTTGACCTGTTAACCGAGAAAAAAATAGAGTTCTCCCATTAGGCTCATCTCGAATTCGCTAGTCATGAGGTTAGCAAATTCCTCACACATTTCAGACTTAGTAGAACCAAACATAATATCATCAACATAAATTTGAACAATCAAGATGTTCTTACCTTGTTTCTTGGTGAAAAGTGTTTGATCTACCTTACCTCGTGTGTACCCTTTTTCAATGAGGAACGAGCTTAGTCTCTCATACTAAGCTCTTGATGCTTGCTTCAGTCCATAAAGTGCCCTATCTAGCTTATATACAAAATCTGCATGGTTAGAGTTCTCAAAGCCAGGGGGCTGCTCAACATAGACTTCTTCTTTGATCAATCCATTCAAGAAAGCACTTTTTACATCCATTTGGTACAACTTTATTCTAAGGGAGCATGCAAAAGTAAGTAAAATTCTGATGGCTTCAAGTCTAGAAACTAGGGCATAAGATTCCTCAAAATCTACCCCAAACTCTTGATTATACCGTTGAGCCACCAATCTAGCCCTGTTTCTTATAATCTTGCCATCCTCACTGAGTTTGTTCCTAAAGACCCATTTAGTACCTATAACAGATTGTGATGATGGTCTAGGGACAAGATGTCAAACTTTGTTTCTTTCAAACTGCTTTAACTCCTCTTGCATTGAATTTATCCAGTTTTCATCCTTTAATACTTCATCAATATTCTTGGGTTCAATCTGGGAGACAAGAGCAAGTTGATCTAATTCTTTCACAATTCTAAAATGTGACCTTGTTCTAGGTGGATCATTCAAGCTGCCAATGACATTTTCTAAAGGATGATCCTTAAGAATTCTAATGTTTGTAGAATCATTACCTTCTCCTGGAGCTTGATCCCTTGCATTGCTTGATTCAGGTAGGTCACCATCTTCTTTTGTTTCTTCTTGTGGAGAATTATTCTTTTCCTTCATGCTTTGGAATTCCCCGTCTTCATCGTTTTTCCTGCAAGAGTTATCATTGTTAGAATCATCATGATATTCATCAAAGGAAACATGGGGTGATTCTTCCACAGTTTGACTCTTAATGTTATCAATTCTATAAGCCCTAGATCTATCAGAATATCTAAGGAATATACCTTCATCGCTCTTGGGCTCGAATTTATCTAAGTCTCTTTTATCATTATTGTGGATGAAACATTTAGACCCAAACACTTTCATATGTGTGAGAGATAGCTTTTTACCTTTCAGCAACTCATAAGGAGTCTTTTTTGTGTGTGGCCTCACCATAGAGCGGTTGATAATGTAACATGTCGAGTTTACCGCCTCAGCCCAAAATTTTCTTGGGAGTTACCGTTCGGCAAGCATTGTTCTTTCCATCTCAATGTGTGTTCGGTTTCTTCTTTCAACTACACTGTTTTGCTCTGGGGTTCTTGGTGAAGAAAACCGGTGTGAAATGCCTTCAGCCTTGCAAAGATTATAGAAGCCAGCATTTTCAAATTCACCACCATGATCAGATTGAATGTTGGAAATCTTAAACTCACCATCTTGCTTTATCTTCATATAGAGTGCCGGAAACTTATCAAAAATATCATTTTTATGTGTGAGAAAGAAAACCCATGTGAACCTAGAGTAATCATCCACTAGGACATATCCATATTTTCTACCACTTAAACTAGCTGTTCTAGTTGGACCAAACAAATCCATATGAATCAGCTCAAGTGGTTTAGATGACATGTTTACAGATCTACCCTTGAAGGATTTTCTCATTTGTTTACCTAGGGCACATGCATCACACAATTTGTTTTCTTGTTTAAAAGATAGTTCAGGCAACCCTTTCACCATTGAATGCTTTAACAGTTTATGTACGACATTGTAGCTATCATGTCCTAGTCTACGATGCCATAACCATGCAAGCTCAGATTTTGGTGTAGTAAGAGAAAGCTTTATGTGAGTAGGATCATCTAAGTCAATCATGTAAACATTGTTGACCCTTTTTTCAGAAAATTTTACCTTGTTAGATTTTTCTTCAAGGATTCTACATTCATGAGAGTCAAACAACACTTTATGACCTTTATCACACAATTGACTTATGCTGAGCAAATTGTATTTTAAACCTTCAACTAATAGCACATTTCCAATGGAGTTGGAGAGGTTCTTACCTACATTACATGTTCTAATGATTTTTCCTTTGTTGTTCCCTCCAAATGTGATGTGTCCTCCTTCCTTTTCCTCCAAGAGACAAATTTTTTTTTTATCTCCAGTCATGTGTCTTGAACAGCCGCTATCAAGGTACCACCTATTATATGTGGCTGCAAGACACTTCTGCACAAGTAATTAAGCAATGGTGTTTGGAACACAACCAAGTTTGGGTCCCATCAAACTCTTCAGATTTTTAAAACATGAAACCATTTCTTTTGGAATCCAAACCTTCGTAGCATTCATGTTTTGTTTGCTTAGAGCAGGGATTTGGTTTTTCTTTTCAGCTTTAACATTCACTTTTTGTTTAGAGGCTCTTTGTTGGAATTTTTGAAAGTTTGAGGAAGTTTGCTTCTTAAACCATTGAGGCCGTTGGTTAGTTTTGGGTTGAAAGTAATTGTTTTTCCACCTAGGAGATTGAAACTTATAGGGTTGGTGAACATAAGAATCATAATTTTCTCAAAAGTAGGGTGGTGTTGGCCTATATGAATGTGCAACACAGTTATAGTGACATCTGGAAGGCTGAGCAGGTAATGGCCAATGAAGTGTTGACCTATGCTACTGGGAAGGTTGACCTTTCTTGGATTTTTAGACAATCTTTTTGGGAATTTCAGTGGCTTCCTCTTCAACCTTTTCTTTTCCTTTGTATGTTATTTTTGAGGTAGAAGCATCAAAAGAGGAAACAAATGTGACAGTCTTTAACCCAATTGGCCTTTTGTTTGTTGGTTCAAAACCCAACCCATCCTTGTTGAAGTTCATTATAGTACCCAGCAGTGCATCTAGGTTTTCTCTTCCATCCACAAACTTTTCTAAAGATTATTGTTTATCCTTCAACTCTTTTTGTAAGTTTTCAATGTTTTGAAGAAGTTGAGTGTTGACTTGTTTGACAGCTTCATACTTCTCATTACTCAATTTGCTGTCCTTTTCATAGCGTTGCATTTTTAGCTTCATGCTATCAATCTCATTTCTTAAGTCTTCATTTTCAGTTTCCAAATCAGCCATTTCTTTTCTTCCCTCTTCCAAATCCTCAATCATTTTCTTAAGATCTTCAATTTCAGTTTCAAGTAGAGCAGTCTTATCATTCACATCATGATCATTCACAAACAAGTTAATTTTCTTTTTCAATGATTTATTCTCCTTTTTGTACATGTCATATTTTTCCATGAGCTGTATATATGCTTCCTCCCAATCATCAATTGTGTAATTTTCAAATGGAGAGTTTACCTCAGTTTCTTCATCACCTCTTGCCATGAGACAATGATCTTCTTTTTCCTTGTCCGAGGAGCTAGTTCCACCATCACTTTCTTCCTCGTCACTCCATGCGAACACCATTGCCTTGTTCTTCTTCTTGCCCTTCCATTTGTTAGCTTTTCTGAATCTGTCAGGACAATCAGTCTTGAAATGCCCTGGTTTGTTGCAAGAATAATAAATGATTTTGTCAGATTTCTTAAAGTTTTCAGAATTAGATTTGAAACCATTTCTTACATTTGACCTTCCTCTCATGAAGCTCTTACCTTCCTTTCTAAGAAATTTTCTGAACTTACGTGTGAGCATGGCTACGTCATCCTCATCTCGCTCACTTGTAGAATCCTCACCTTCATCAGAAGTGCCTTGACTGCTGGGTCCTGCTTTAAGAGCTAAAGGTTTTTCTTAGGTGCATCAGCCTCTTTGCTCTTAAGGTTGATCTCATAGGTCATCAATGACCCGATGAGTTCATCGACCTTAGTAGTTGTGAGATCTCTGGATTCTTCAACCACGGTCGCCTTCGTGTGCCATGCGAGAGTCAATGATCTGAGAATCTTCCTCACAAATTTTTATTCTGAATATTTCTTTCCCATTCTGTTAGACTATTAGTAAGCATAGTTAAGCGAGCATACATGTTTTGAATTGACTCATTAGGCTTCATCCTGAACATTTCGTATTCAGAAACTAAAATGTTGGCTTTTGTTTCTTGTACCTGAGAGGTTCCTTCGTAAATTACCTCTAACTTATCCCACATTTATTTTACAGTTGCGTAGTAGCCACTCTTGAGAATTCTACTGGATGGAGTGAGCATTGCATGATGTGTATAGCACTCCAGTTGACAGAAGATTTTCTTATTTGTTCTTTGGTCCACAACTCCTCATCATCCGTAAGCTCATACAGACCTTTGCTGATCACTCGTCAAAGTTCGTAGTCTTGGGCGCGAATGAACACATGCATGCGATGTTTCCAATAAAGACAATTAGTTCCAGTGAAATAAGAAGGCCTATTCACAGAATGTCCATCAAGTAAAAAACCCTTGGACGCTAATCCACCATTTATCTCACGGTCGTTGGACCCCATAATGAGAGATTAGGCTCTGATACCACTTGTTGAGTAGTGGATAGCGGATCTAGAGGGGAGGGGTGAATAGATCTGCCCCTCTTTTTGTAATGCAACCCTCTTTATAGCTAGTTAAAAGGAATTACAGCGGAATACAACTAGCTTAGCGAAGGACACTACAATTCGCTTGGCAATATGAGCAAATAATATAACGATTCGAACCTAAGCATCCATCTAGGATGAAATAATCACACAAACAAACCACGACACAATGGATTTTTAAGGTGGTTCGGACTGAATCCCCAATCCTACGTCCACCCCTCACCAAACCCGGTGAGGATTCACTAGTGCAGTGCAGCAAACCGCAAATTGGAAAGACCTCCGATTGCCTTCCTACTAACCGCCGGTAGGGACGTCAACACCGCAGATCAGAGAACTTCCGATTGCCTTCCTACTAACCACCGGTAGGGACAATCTTTAGTTTCAATAGTTTGAACAAAATGGAAAGAGAACAAGATGAAAATGCTCGAACAAGAGATGGAGATATGCTAAAATCAAATAGATCTTCTCTAAAATGTGGGAGCCTAAATCTTCTTTTCTTCACGCGATGTAGATCACCACAAAGGCTTCTTTCTTCTTCACAAAGCTCTCCTCTTGATTCAGTAACAATAGCTTCTTCTTCCTTGTGGAATGAGCTTTCTTGGATCCCTTTGAGTCAATGAAGAAGACTATAGATGGAGCTTGGATCTCCCTTGAGAATCTTGTGAAATCAGCTTCCTTAGATCACCTTGATAGCCTTGCTTGCTTCTACACTTCCTTGGAGATTGCTTGCTTTGATATGAGCTTGAAACACCTTGGAATGGATGAACAACTCCAGCCCGAAGCACTGTTCACGGAGGTGCTACAGTACCCATGGATCTCCTCCTCTAGCCTCCCTTGGTATCCCCTTGTTCCACTTGAAGCATTAGGATTTCTAACCCCTCATGTGTTTGTTATATACCATTTGAATGGTCCTTGGACATCCTCCAGACCAGATCCACGTTTTGTGGGTGATTAGGTGACTTTAGGATTAAAGAAATCCTTGGAGAATGACTCTTCTCGAAGAGAAAAACAAAGTCAACAATTGTTGGCTCGGGGTTGGCGGTCGACCGGAGCCTTCTGGCGGTTGACCGCCACTGAGAAACCCTGTAGAGATTTGGTCCCTGGAAATTCCGGTCGACCGCCCCTGGGCCAGCGGTTGACCACTGGCTGGGGAAATCCCAGGTTTCCCCGGTTCAGTCCGTTAACCCTTTAGCTCAGTCACTTAACTCCTTTAGCAGCCCGTTCTCATCTGTGGCATGAACCTTGACAATCTTGAAGGTGTCAACTGAGTCATTGACCTAGGGTTCTCTTTGTTATGCATATTTGTGCATCGACCTTGGCTATGTGAAGTGCCGACTTATTTCGTTCTAAGTGTTGACTCTTCATGAAGCTAGCTTGATCTTCTGTTAGCTGTCCAGCCTATTGCTTCTTGAAAGGAGTTTCATTCTTGGAGTTTCATTCGTGCTTGGGCACGATCATTGATCTTTCACTTTTGCCATCTCCACTCAATCCCTTGTCCATTCATTGGCTTATCTGTCATGAACAAAACATCACGTATGTCAGTCATATGAGAGTGGAAAACAATAATGACTTATAGTGTTTAGCCATTATCAAAATCATAAGATGCAAATGACCACAGGGGCACAACATATTAGCCGGCGGTCGACCGGACTCTGTAACTTTATAGGGTTTCTGAGCGCTGGGAGATTAGGTCGACCGCCCCAGCTGGACAGGTCGACTGGACCATGAAAAACCTGCAAAAATAACGCTATTAGTCCAGAAATCATATCCTTATACAATATACTTTGAGACCACATCTTGTTCCAAACAATTTGAGTTGATTTTGACTTATCCTAGGCATTTTTGAGGCAAGATAGATTTAGGCGTTTGCTTTGATGAAAGATGGCTTTGAGAGCGGTTTAAGCAAGTTATGAACTTGTTTGTAATATCGGGGTTTTGTTATCATTAAAATCATCTAGAGAGACTCAACATTATTGTATCCAATGAGGGGGTCTCCACGGATTCGGAGAAGATTCGAGCCATTGTTGAATGGCTGGAGCCCCGCACACCCCATGATGTACGCAGTTTCCATGGCCTCATGACGTTCTATCGTTGTTTCATCCACAGATTTAGTTCCATCACTGCCCCGATTACGGACTATATTCAGAAGGGCACATGTGTTTGGACGAAGGCCGCCACTGCCGCCTTTAGGGAGATTAAGTAGAGTATGACCCATGCACTTATCCTTCGATTGCCTGACTTCACGAAGGTGTTTGGGGTATCATGTGATACGTATGGTGTTGATATAGGCTAAGTTTTGAGTCAAGAGACCCACCCCATTGCCTTTTTTAGTGAGAAGTTAAGTGATGCGAAACTGTGATATTCCACTTATGACAAGGAGTTCTACGCAGTTGTTCAGGCTTCGAGGCATTGGAGACACTAGTTGTTACATTAGGAGTTTGTATTGTATTCATATCATGAAGCTCTTAAATTCCTCCATGCCCAGAAGAAGCTTAATGCGCGTCACAACAGATGGGTGGAGTATCTCCAGGAGTTCACCTTTGTGCTCAGGCACAAGGCTGGGGTAGAGAATGAGGTTGTCGATGCTTTGAGTTGGCATGCATGTCTATTGTCCACCATGAGTGTTGAGGTCGTAGGCCTGGAGAAGATGAGGGAGACATATGTAGATTGTCTTGACTTTGGTCAAATCTTTGCCACTCTCCAGACAGGGCCTTCGAGAGACTATAGTGAGTACATGCTACAGGAGGGTTATCTTTTTCGAGGAGCCAGGCTTTTTGTTCCCCGAACTTCGGCCTGAGATTTTCTTGTATGAGAACTTCATGCAGGAGGTCTAGCTGGCGACTTTGGTCGGAACAAGACCATAGAGGCTGTAGAGCACCGTTTCTATTGGCCGAGCTTGAAGCGCGATGTCGCTCATATTGTGGCCCAATGTTGTACTTGTGCTACGGCCAAGATGAAAAAGGCTCCGGTCTCTATATGCCTCTACCCGTCCCTAATGCTCTGTGGCAAGACATTAGTATGGACTTTGTTTTGGGACTGCCACGCACCTCCCGGAAGCATGATTCTATCTTTGTGGTTGTTGATTGATTTTCTAAAATGGCCCTTTTTATTCCCTATTCGAAGACTTCGGGTGCCTCGAGGGTTGCCTGTCTGTTTCTAGCACATGTGGTGAGTAGGTTTGGGTTGCCCCGTACCATAGTGTCTGATCGGGACGTTAGGTTCACTAGTTACTATTGGAAGACACTGTGGCATATGCTAGGAAGACATCTCAAGTTCTCCACTGCATATCATCCCCAGACCGATGGTCAGACAGAGGTCGTCAATAGGAGTCTAGGGGATTTCTTGAGGTGTTTGGTGAGGGATCACGTAGGGGATTGGGACCTAGTGTTACCACTGGCTGGGTTTGCATTTAATGATTCTGTCAATAGGTACACAGGCATGAGTCCATTCGAGATTGTCACAGGTCGTAGGCCTAGGAAGCCAATGGATCTTGTTTCTCTACCCATACATGCTCGAGTGTCACAGTCGGCTGAGTTATTTGCCGAACATGTTTGGAGTATGCATGATGACATCCATTGTCATATTGAGGCCAGCCATGCACGCTACAAGGAGTTAGCCGATGCTCATAGGCACCACCGTGAGTTCCAAGAGGGAGAGTATGTCATGATCATGGTCAGGCCTGAACGGTTTCCCTCTGGAACCGTGAAGAAATTGCAAGATCGCGGTGCCGGTCCCTTCCGAGTAGTGACACGAGTCGGGTCTAATGCGTATGTTGTAGACTTGTCAGAGGGTTTTGGGATCACCTCCACGTTCAATGCCTCAGATCTAGTCGCATATAGGGACCCGGCAGTGATTCTCAGTGAGCCATTTGCGTCGTCTCCACCCCTTATGAGTGATCCCACCACTGAGTGCCCACCTCCAGCCTCGTTACCTCAACAGCGTGAGTAGATAGAGTACATACTAGATGAGCAGGTGACGACTACTAGGAGTGGTGCGTATCAGCGCTACCAGGTGCAATGGAGGGGACAACTCACATCCGATGACACGTGGATCACCCGAGCGGAGCCAGAGAGGATAGATCCAGATTTGCAGAAGTGGTACCTAAGCGATAGCTGTCTAATGCGGGATGGGAGGTGACTCGACGCCAATTTGAATGTGAACCTTGGACTCTAGGCAAACTCGTGACTCGTGTCTGGCGAGGGAAGCGTGCAGATATGCGCGGTTGAGAAATTGGCAATGAGTCAAGGGTGGTATACTCACTCTCGTGCCTGGATCAAGTCACGGGACGGGTCTCGCTCTCTCTTGCAGCGGTGATTGAAATAATATAAGATCTAATTACCCTAACACTCACGCAGCGGCATATAGAAATATACGAAGTAAGCAAAATGCCGAGAGAGGGGAGTGGACACGATACCTCCACGCTCCGGCCGTGGGGAAGGTGACCCCGGCCAAGACTCGTACTCCTGGTACAAATAATTTACAAGAATTAAATAAATAATTTTATTACCCACTTCACGCAGGGAGGTAAAGGGCTACACGTGGGCCCCGGGAGTAGCGAACTCGAGTTGACGGGCAGCAAGTCGGAAGGGCTATCGGGCTGAATGCGGGCTGCTGGTCCGACGCAGTACTGTTCCAACTCACTGGATAGCAAGCAAACCCGGCTACAGGGATGGTGGCTTCCGGTCGACTTCTGGTCAAAGCGGTTGACTGGGACGCCGGTGGAATCCTTCTCTTCGATCTTTGAACTCGGCGGCGGCCGAATCTTAGCCTGCGTATGTTTCGAGGAATTATCCGGCGGACTGCTCTTGCTGGCCTGACTTGGAACATATCTACGCTCCTCCATGAAAATATTTGTTGCGCCTAGATCCGGAGGTGGATCGAGGCGATATCAGGGCCGTTGGACAGAGGACTCAAAGGGCTACAACATAAATTAATTTCACAACCATCCAGTAAATGTATTGGAAATGAAAAACTCTGTGGCACAACTGTTGCTTCTTGGTCGGATTACTAATAGTCAGGATAGACAAAGATCTCCCTGAAAATGAATTTTGACCGATAGGGAAGTGGTGGATATGGGTCTTGGGGTTTTTATGTGGGCTAGAGGGGGATGTGGGGGATGTGCATAATTTTTATGGTAATTTTCTGGAGTGGTTTAAGGGGAGGGAAAAATAAAAGAACAAGACACTGTCTCGCAGATATGCAAACTGGCAGATTGCGCGGGTGGAACTAAATGACTGGGAAAAATAGCAAACGGTGGCAGATTGACACGAAATTTAAAATGGGAGGAGGTAACAACAAGGGGGATGGTATATCAAAATGTGATGACCATTAGATAACCGGATTGGGAGAACCAACCTATTCTTTGGGCTTCTATTCTGTAGGTCGTAGGTTTGGATGGTAGACCAAAGATGAGGCTGTGGTGGCTCGACGGCGGCACGAACGTAGGCGGCGGCGGTAGTGGCTGAAAGTCGCATCCAGCGAAGGTGATAGAGGTAGGAATCACTCCCAGAATCAAGGCTTTACACCTTGGAGAATGCAACAACCACATCTGCACGGAAGAGGAGGAGAGAGGGGCGCTTAAGCTCTTGGAGCAATTTCTGATTTTCTTCTCATTAATCTATAAAAAAATGGGAAATACAAGGATTTCATATGAAATGTAAATGACCTAAACTAACCTCAGATCTAGGGTTATGGTGAGGACACCAGTGGCCCACATCTCAATGCCCCGACGCTGCCAGATGATTTGGATCCAGAGGATATTAGATTATAGTTGTATTCTCTTCTATTTCAACATTGTAGCATTATTGGGCCCTTAAAAAAATCCCAAAGGGCCTGTGTAGCTTTTGCTTTGGTTATAGGTCATAGGTTGCTTATTGTCACCTCCAGGATAGGGATGGAATTTCTTTGTTTAGTAGGGATAGTTTGAGTCTTAGTACCCCTGGCTCTCCCAATAAATAGGGCCAAGAGATCATTTGTGGAATTAGTTAATGAAGAATTTGAAATTGTGCCTTTGAGAAAAATCCCTTGTGTTTCTCTCTTTCCCTCTCTCTCTCCTTATCACGCCCCGACGCGGAATATCGGGACTTGCAGTAGAAACGATTAATGAAAATATGTTGATTTACAGACATGCTATGCTAAAGCTAAAGCTCAACACAACACCATGAACAGAAATAACTCCATAACTAAATAACATTTAAAAGATCCATGTTCCAATCACATAAACTCTCTTAAACAAACTTCCGACATAACATCATTACATTTGCTGACTTCGCAACTACAACTCTATCAAAACACACACTCTAAAACATAGCTAGACACAAACGACCATGACTGGCTCCACACGGCTTCTAACTGGTTCGCTCCATGGCCATCACTCTTGCCCATCCCCATCAATTTGCAAATCCTCACCTGAGCTACCTGAAAAAGGGGGGAAACAACTGGGTGAGCGAACGCTCAGTAGGTAATAATAGACAAGTTTAAATAATTAACCAATTAATTACATTTTTTAAGTGCGAAAATAAAGAATGAAATGGAATGACGATATGCCAAAGTAATATAATAAAAAGAAGGCGATACTTTGAAGTAATTGGAAATTGGCCAACAAGAACTAACCAAGTCAAGAAGATTCAAGTAAGAGATTATGTCGTAGACATCACGCTAGTCATGCACTCGGTGCAATACCTCACCATGTCATTCAAACTCCCCGGGGCACAAGTACTTTTCGGGCGCTCCTCCCAGGACCAGACCGGGCCCTTATGATGCGTTGGCATTGATTTAATGGATCCAAGATCCCAAGTTATGTCTAGACATTAATCAAGTTAAATGGTGAATAATGTCAAGGTATAACTTACCTCGGAAAACCCAATGATAAGTTGAAGAGGTACTTTGACCAGAAAGTTCAAATTATCAAGAACCGATAGGTCCTTGTATTCAAACATGAATAACCACAAAAATCATTTTCTGGAAGATACGCGGTCCAAACTGGGCCGCTCAAGATATGCACGGTCTCATATGGGCCGTACTAGAAAGAACTCGGCTGAGGATCAGCCTCAATGAAGTCAAGGATAAATGGACCATTCTAGGGCGCTCTTATAAGAACGGTCAGAAATGGGCCTCTCAACTAGTATGGACGGTCAAGAATGGGCCGCACATTGCCAGAAGAACTTGAGCCCAAGAACAAGACAAACGGGCCTGATAGGGCCGCTCGGAGGATGAACGTTCCAATAGGATCCACTCATCAACATGGACGGGCCTAATCTGTCTGCTCCAACTGGGCCTAACTAGAAGACTAGAACTCCACCCAAAAATGGGCTCCGAGCTGCCATAAGTGGGGCAGAACTGAACCAAGGTCCAGCCCACTATCCACTGGTCAACCTAGGGCTTATTGGGTCGATCAAATCATGATTTGGTCGAAGATGAAACAAGGTTAATTGACCAACAAGAACTGGCATTTAGCCAGGGATGCACGGTCTATCATGGGCCACCCACTAAGACGAACGGTCCGATTCAGGCCGTTCAAGTCTCGATCTGTCCAATTTGAGCCGTGACTCACAACACTACAATCCAAGCGGATCGATCACGTGAACAGGTTCATGTCTTAGTGGTACAACCTGCCTGGCGTCCTAGTGGGAATCCTAGGCTCGCGGGGGCTTATGGAGGTCCCGTAATGAAGGTCCTAGTCCGACGGAAGGAGAATCCGGAGGAGAGTCCCAACCATTACAAGGAAATGAGGCTATCAAATCATCGAAAACTAGTATAACGGTCAGTAAATCCTACCGGAGTAGAACGACTGTGAAACAATCTTAGTAACAATTTCAATTATTAATGAATCATAATGAATGTTAACTTCATTGGAAGATGAATCAAGATCAAAAATGACAATAATCCAGTAGGAATTTTAAATGTTTACATCTATAGTCTCCAGTTCATTATGTGTGTCGCTAGTTTGCCATTAACCATTAATCTACTAAAACAATTCATGCTAACATGACAATGAGCACTTCTGTAAAGATGGACGGTCCCAACAGAACCTTTCATCTGCCTTGGCGGTTGCACGACAGGCCGTTCATGCCCCCTAAGGTCCGTAGGCCTGCTAGGGATGAGCGATCTGTAGAGTGCCGCTGGGGAAGATGAGCGGCCTTGGACTGGGCGCCAGAAGGAAGGGCGGTTAGGGGTCAGCCGCTCGTCCCATCGAACATATGAGAGATATGAACACACTAATGGTAAAAAAAAGGCCGCCTATCCTTGATGGGTGGTCTATCGTAAGGCCGCGCATGTCAAAATAATTCTCTGCTAACATTGCCATGCCTGCCTTCAGCAAGTTGGCTAGGGTTAGCTTAATCGGTTAAATACGGAAACATAGAACATGAAATTTAGGGCTTTTACTAGCAATAGAACGAGCATGAAAAGTTATACAAGATAACATGATCAATTGAACGTTTAGTGCCTGAAATCCCTACTTAAATTGAGGTGGAACATAGCTAACCCTAGATATGACATGCTTCCACTAGAACATAAAATTATCGCATGATGCTACAAGAAAATTAGCGATTTTTTTACCAAAAGAAAGAGGACACGATTATGCTTCCATCCATATATTACACTTAGGTTTTGGCTTGTTATCACCTACCTTAATCGAAGTATGAAGGAAGAAGAGGGAAGCCGATCGCGCTAGGTACACACCGCCGGTAATCACCGCGATTCCCCCTCGATTGAGCTCCTCTCCGTCTGCCACAGCTTCCAAACGATTCTAGGGTGGCTTAGGCTCGCTTTTATGGGTTCTATAGAGTCTGGGGAGTTCTAATCGCCAAGATAGAGTCCACGCACCGCAGACGAGCGTAAATCGCACAGGATAGGGTTAATCCGCCACTCCGCCGCCAAATACTCCACCTAGGGTTAGGGTTTCGAAGATTAACCAAAGGGGAAACAATGAGTTGATCCTAGCCGTTCATTTGAATCTGGTTTGGGCTAAAATAATTAAGTATTGGGCTCTAATTTCATGATTTAAGGTCTGATTAAGCTAAGTGTTGATTTGGGCCTTAATCAACTAATTCGGCTTGTTTAAGAATTTTATTTGGGTTGGACGTAGAAGACAATTTTACTAAACGTTTTATCCTCTACAAGATTCTAATTTTTTCTAGATTTTTATAAAATGGTCGACTTTTTACTTATCCTATTTCTTAAGGAATTTCTTATTAATTTTCTCAAAATTTTTATTCCTTAATAAATCGGGGTGCTACACCCTCCCCCACTTAAAGAATTTGGTCCTCCAAATTCACTGCACTTACAGAAACGGGGAGCGAGATAACTCACCTAGAATAAGTCGGGATACTACTTTCGCATGGTATCTTCTGATTCCCAAGTAGCCTCTTCAGTTCCACGCCGACTCCACTGCACTTTAACCATAGGTATGGAACGATTCCTGAGTTGCTGCTGCTTATGATCTAGAATCTTGATTGGCCTTTCTTCATAAGTCAAATCTTCCTTCAGCTTCAAATCCGCATGCTAAATGACATGAGTGGGGTCAGACACATATTTCTGCAGCATAGACACATGGAAGATGTTGTGTACTCTCGATAACTAAGGTGGTAGTGCTAAACAGTAAGCAACCTCCCCTACTCTGTCTAGAATTTCGAATGGACCAACATATCTTGGACTCAGCTTACCTTGAATGCCAAACCTTCAAATCCCTCTCATGGGAGAAACCTTCAGAAACACATGCTCACCGACCTGAAATTCCAAGGCTCTTCTTCTGTTGTCAGCATAGCTCTTCTGTCTTGATTGTGCTACTTGCAACCGATCTCTGATAATACGAATATTCTTGGACGATTCAGAAATGAGATCTGGTCCCAGCCATTGCTTCTCTCCTCCCTCATCCCAACATAATGGGGATCGACAGCTTCTTCCATACAAGGCTTCAAACGGAGCCATCTGAATGCTGGACTGATAACTGTTATTGTAGGCGAATTCAAACAAAGCCAAGTGATCACTCCAACCACCTCCAAAATTAATCATGCAGGCTCTAAGCATATCTTCCACTATCTGGTTGGTTCTTTCAGTCTGTCCGTCTGTCTGTGGATGAAAAGTAGTACTGAAATTCAGACAGGTTCCCAACGATTCTTGCAATACTTTCCAAAAATGTGAAGTGAATCTGGGGTCTCTATCAGACACAATGCTGACTGGAACACCATGGAGTCTTACAACTTCTTTCATATACAGAGCCGCCAAGACGTCCACTGTCCATTTAGACTTAATGGACAACAAATGAGTAGACTTTGTCAATCTGTCAACAATAACCCATATTGCATCAAATCCACTAAGAGTCTTAGGTAGACCCATAATAAAATTCATACCAATACTCTCTCACTTCCATTGAGGTATATTGATGCGGGACGGACACGGGGACCGACTCTAAGTGATGCGGACCACAGACTCTAAATGCGGACACGACCAGCAACATACAACAATGGAGACACTTTGACCCGACACTAAGAGTTCCTATGGGCTATACGTCGCTAACAGAAACGCAAACTCACTCGTCGTCCCAAGCGAGGGCAAACGCGGATCCGCGCGGTTGAGAAACCGGCAGAGTCAAGGGTGGTCTACTCACTTCCGTGCTCGGATCGAGCCACTGGACAGGTCACTCTCTCGCTCACAGCGGTGACATGGACTCACGGGCTAGGTTCCTATCCCACTCAGTAGCGGCACACGACCATATACTAGCTAAGCAAGTAAATGCCAAGAAGTCGAGATTGTTACCTCCACGCTCCCGGCGTGGGGAAGACAACCCCGACCAATCATGTACTCCCGATTAAACAAATACACTGCGGTACAAAGATTTGACCCACTCCACGCAGGGAGGTAATAGATCACATGTGGGGCCCGGGAGTAGTGGGAATTGGGTTGACAGGCAGCATCTTGATGTCGCCCGTCGGCGTCGAAACACGCGTTTTAGTGTTGTCAACAGATCTGTAACCTCTATTTTCTGGCGCACGACCTGGCGAGATCGGCTACTGCGATTAGCACCGATGTCGGATCAGCACGAAACCAGCGTCGTTGGAACTATGACTGAAATGCGTTAGACCCTATGGGGCTCAGAAAAATTCACCGGAGCCGTGCTTCTGATGGGCGATTTTAGAACCGGACTGTTCTCAGTTTCAGATCTGGCCGGGCAGAACTGAAGTTTTCTGAGAGTTGGCATTGACCGCAGGGTAGACCTCCGAATCAGAAGATGATCTCTTCATGAAAGTTGTAGAGGGGAGAAATAGAAAAATGGAAATAATTCTTATGAGTGATTTGGTGGAGGTTTGGAAGGGGAAAGATATTTTATACTAGCGGGTGGTCGGATCTGGACAGAGGCAGACAAAACTAAGTGGGATCTGAAAGTGATTTTTAGAATATAGGTGAAGGCCTTTAGAAATTCCACAAAAATTGTTGGATGGAGTGGGTGTTGGACAGAACCTCCAGTAAAAATTGGAGCTCAATAAAAAATCAGGAAGAGGTCCAAAGTGGGGAAACTCAGAGCTACTGTGAATCTGGACTGAAAGCTGGCAGATCTGGGTGGAAAGGAAGAACGAAAATGGAAAATTGCAAAATGGAAGCTTGAAGTCCAACAAAATTTTCTGGGACGTGGTGAGGACCCCTGGAACTCACCCTGAACGTTTGGGCTCCAGATAAACTCGTGGCTGAGAGTTAAAAATCCGAGAATGGCCTGCTGTCACCCGATTGGCAGAATACCGACGGAGGCGGTGGCGGTGCAACGGCGGCTCGATGGCGGCGGCTGCGGCGGCGGCGGCGGCAATGACGAACTCCATACCAGATAGATGATGCTTCCCACCTCAGAACATAGCCTTCCCAGCTGCAAGAAGAAGAGAGGAGAGAGAGAGAGGGGTGGTCCTTGCTCCTTTGGAGGAAATTCAAGATTTTCTTTGCATTAATTGCACTCAAAATAGAAATACAAGCTATTTATGTGAAATGACAAAAGACACTAATTAACCCTAGATCCAGGGTTAGGGAGGGTAAAAGAGAGAGTCCATAAACTATTTCTCCCATGTGATTTGAAACAAATAAAAAAAGATTTCAAACCTATTAAAGTATATTAAATAGGGGGCGCCCCCTTGACTTCATGGCCACCTTCTTTGACTTTTTTTATTCCTTGTCCCCCCCATTGGTCCACTCTTGTAGAAGCCCACTATTGGAAGGTTGACTTACCCCACATGGGCCCTAGAGATGAGGTGGATCAATGAGGAAGAGGTAGGGGGGCCTGGGTGGTCCCAAATTACACATAAACCCCTTTTACAATCCGAATAAAACACACAATACACACAAACAAAGTCCCAATAAACTTATAAATATTGGGACTCAAGGGGGAGTCTCCAAGCTATCTCCGAGCCAGATGGAAGCTGCTGTAGCCCGGGTGGTGCTCCGCGTACGGTACCGACGGCTCACCAGTTCGTGCTTCTCGCTCGCTCTGGTGTCCGCACCAATTCTCCCCGGGTGGGAGAAACTGGACCCTGTCGAGTAAGGGTCAGCATCGCTCAGGTAGCGCTCCAATAGGTCCGGATCTATCCGCTGCAACTCTCCACGGGTGATCAAAGCATCCTCGGTGGCGGGTCGCCCTGTCCGACGCACTAGGTAGCGCGGGTAGGATCCACTCCTGGTAACTGTCACCTGCTCATCCAGTATATGATCGATATGCTCTCGCTGCTGTGGAAATGTGGCTGGTGGTGGACACTCAGGTGTGAGATCACTCTCAATGGGAGGAGATGGCTCAAAAGGCTCACTAGGGATCACCGCTGGGTCCCTATATGCAACTAGATCCGACACATTGAAAGTTGAGCTTATACCATATTCCTCAGGCAAGTCCACAACATACACATTGGATCCAATGCGTTTCAACAATCTACATGGACCGGCTCCGCAAGCTTGCAATTTCTTTACGGTTCCAGAGGGAAACCGTTCAGGTCTTACCCTAATCATGACATATTCACCCTCTTGGAACTCTCGGTGGTGTCGATGGGCATCGGCTAACTCTTTATACCATGCATTGCTGGCCTCAATGTGACGACGGATGTCGTCATGCAAACTTCTAACATGCCTAGCAAAAGACTCGGCAGACTCAGACGCTCGTGCATGAATGGGAATGGGAACAAGATCCACTAGCTTCCTAGGCCTACGACTTGTGACAATCTCGAATGGACTCATGCCGGTTGACCTGTTAACCGAATCGTTATATGCAAATTCTGCTAGTGGTAGTATGAGATCCCAATCCCCTACACGATCTTTGACAGGACATCTCAAAAGGTCACCCAGACTCCTATTGACCACCTCAGTCTGACCATCTATCTGGGGATGATATGCAGTGGAAAACTTGAGGTGAGTACCCAACATATGCCACAGTGTCTTCCAAAAATAACTGGTGAATCTAACATCACGGTCAGACACTATGGTACGAGACAACCCGAACTTACACACCACATGAGTAAGGAACAGGCGGACTACCCTCGAAGCATCCGAAGTCTTCGAGAAGGGAATGAAAAGGGCCATCTTCGAGAATCGGTCAACTACCACATAGACCGAGTCATGCTTCCTAGAGGTACGTAGCAATCCCAAGATAAAATCCATGCTAACATCATGCCACGGGGCATCAGGCACGGGAAGAGGCGTATAAAGGCCCGAGCTTTGGTTCTTCATTTTGGCCGTAGCACATGTACGGCACTGGGCCACAATATGAGCAACATCTCTCTTCAAGCTCGGCCAATAAAATCTATGCTCAACAGCCTCGATAGTCTTGTTCCGACCAAAGTGATAGGCTAGACCTCCCGGATGTAGCTCCCAGACTAAGAAGTCTCGAACCGAAGTTCGGGGAACACAAAGCCTACCTCCTCGAAAGAGGTAACCCTCCTGGAACACATAGTCATCATGATCTCTCAAGGGTCCAGCCTAGAGAGCGGTATAAATCTGACCCAAGTCAGGACAGTCAACATAGGCCTATCTCATCTTTTATAACCCTATGACCTCGGCACTCATGATGGTCAGCAGACAAGCACGCGGACTCAAGGCATTGGCCACCTTATTCTCCACTCCAGCCTTATATTTAAGCATAAATGTGTACTGCTAGAGATACTCAACCCATCGGCTGTGACGTGCATTAAGCTTCTTTTGGGAATGGAGGTACCTCAAAGCCTTGTGATCGGAGTACAAGACAAACTCCTGATGTAATAGATGTGCCTCCAATGCCTAAGAGCCTGAACAACTGCGTAGAATTCCTTATCATAAGTGGCGTATCGCAGTTTCGCGTCATTCAGCTTCTCACTGAAATATGCGATCAGGTGGGCCTCCTGACTGAACACTCCTCCTATCACAACACCCGACGCATCACAAGAGACCTCAAACACCTTCGAGAAATCTGGCAATCGAAGGATAGGTGTCTGGGTCATGCGCTCCTTGATGTCCTTGAAGGCAGCAGCTACGGCCTTCGTCCATACAAATGTGCCCTTCCGAATATAGTCCGTGATCGGGACAGTGACGGAGCTAAATCCACGGATGAAACAATGATAGAACGTCGCAAGGCCATGGAAGCTGGGGACATCATGAACCGTACAGGGTTTCGGCCACTCAACAATGGCCCGGACCTTCTCCGGATCGGCGGAGACCCCAGTACTAGACACAATAAAACCCAAGAAGGTAAGCTGAGGTGTCATGAAGACACACTTCTGTGGGTTCGCAAATAACTGCTCTTGCCTCAAAAGCAGATAGACCTGCCTTAGATGGTCCAAGTGGTCTCCTTTAGTGTGACTATATATAAGGATATCATCAAAATACACAACAACAAAGACTCCAATGAAGGGTCGGAGGACCTGAGTCATGAGTCGCATGTAGGTGCTAGGGGCATTGGTCAACCCAAAGGGCATAATCAACCACTCATATAGACCGTCCTTGGTCTTAAATGCGGTCTTCCACTCATCACCTAGCCTAATCCTCACCTGGTGGTAGCCACACTTAAGATCAATCTTCGAGAAGATAGTGGCACCGGCCATCATGTCTAGCATATCATCTAGGCGGGGAATAGGGAACATGTACTTCACGGTGATTTTGTTGATGGCACGACTATCAATGCACATTCTCCACGTGCCATCCTTCTTTGGGGCGAGTAATGCGGGAACAGCACATGGACTCATGCTGTCCCGAACAGACTCTCTCTGCATCAACTCATCGACCTGCCATTTTAGCTCGACATGTTCCGTGGGACTCATGCGATAGTGAGGAAGATTGGGCAATGAGGAGCCCGGAATCAGGTCGATAGCATGTTGAATATCCCACATGGGTGGGAGTCCCTCGGGAAGCTCCTCGGGAAAAATATCAGCGAACTCCTGCAGAATAGGAATGACATCGGGTGGGAGTTCACCCTCGGACTTTGGCTCCACCTCTCGGATTGTAATAGCAAACACAGGGCAGCCCCTACTAGCCTCCCGCTCCATTTCCCGAGAGCTAATCATCATCAATCTCCTAGTTGAGGGCTCGCCTGGGCCAGATGTAACGGTCATAGCCCGAGCTGGGGGTGGGGTACTGGGCTCGGGAATGGAAGGATCCGGAGTACTAGGGCCAGTAGGACCCCTAACTGAAGGCTTCTTGGGCTGAGAGGGTTGGAGGAGAATCCATTGGCCAGCATGGTCGAAGGTACAGGTGTTTGACTGGCCATGAAGTGTGGCATCCAGATCAAATAACCAAGGCCTACCAAGAATAATGCTGCCCACCTCCATGGGGAGGACATCACACCAGATCTCGTCACGGTAGGCATGGAATTGCAGTGAGACAAGACATCGCAACCTGATTGGAATGGAGGTGGAATCCACCCATGATACTCGATAGGGGCAAGGATGATCCACGGGTGTAAGACCAAGACTGGAGACAGTGCCCGTGGAGATTGCATTGATGCAACTCCCACTATCGATGATCACCTTACAAACTTGTTTACCCAGCCTACGGAATGTATGAAAGATAGTGGTCCGACGCCAGTCATCACTGGCCTGTGGCTGGGTGAGAATACACCTGACGACCCCCATGTGGGTATCGTCCGGATGCTAGGCATCCTGGCCATCACCTTCGGCCTCATAATACTCATCAGCTAGATCCGGATATGCTTCATAGCTGACTAACACGAGATCCGTAGGGGTGGCGTCCTCGGCCTGTATGTCCCCTATGACAAAAGATGGGCGAGTGGGACACTGGTTGGCGAAATGGCCAAACCCATTACAGTGATAACACTGCTGTCGTGATCTACTAGGCTTCCCATTCAAAGGTCCTTTCCCTTTATCCTCCGGACGGATAGGAGGTGAATGCAACAAGGGACGAGCAGGAGGTGCGGGTGCCGGTGGACGGGCGATGGGTGCCGTAAGTTGATATGGTCATGGTGCTCTCTTCCGTAACTCCACACCGCAAATAATACTCATCAAACTCGGTGGTGTACTCGGTCACGGATCGCTTCCCTTGGGAGAGACTTTGTCATTTATCTATGAGAAGTTGGCGATATGAGGCAGGAAGGTACTTCTCCCTCAATTTCATTTTCATGTCATCCCAAGTACGGATCGGGGGTTGACGTCGCTGATTTAGCAGGCTCTCCACATTGGTCCAATAAGTTTGGGCCTGCCCATGCTGCTTCATCTTCACGTATCGAACTCTCCGGTGGTCCGTCATCTCAAACCCCTCGAAGTACCGGTCCATGTCGGCCTCCCAATCTAAATAGACCTTCAGGTCCAAGGACCCGCTAAAAAGGGGAGGGTCCGCACGCATGCTCTGAAGAACGTGGTCATCATCATCGTCATCATAATTTCGTCGTTGGTTACGACGACCATATCCCCCTTGCTCATTATCAAATGCATAGTCAGCCACCTCATGCACATGTTGCCTCCCAACATCTACCGCCTGAGCTCTTGGCGTAGCAGGTTGCTGAGCCGGCTCCTGTTGACCTTTGGTTGGTGCGGGTTGCGCCGCTGCTGGAGCCCTCTCGAGGATGGCAATCCTCCCTACAAGACCCTGGATGGACTGGTCTGAAGATTCGGCCCGATCCTCGAGGGCTTTCATCCTCCCTTCTAGACGCGTTCCTACACCATCTAGACACGTACTAAGCCCATCCATACGCATATCGAGACGATCCATGAGGGCTCGGAACATCTCGGCCGTCGAGGGCTCATCGGAGCTACGGGCTCGGGAATCCGCCATAGGTGGTGTTGGCGAGTATTGGGTGCCTCGACGGGTGGGCATGCAAAGACACACGAACTAGGAGATAAAGACTAATGCAAACATGGACTGATGCACCTAGACCTAAACCAATATCCGGTACGTGGCGGAGTTAATCGATCCGAAGATCACTCCCACAAGTGTGCGGCTTTCTCGATAGGCGTAGCCTAACGTTCGGACAACACCTTTTAATATACCGAATTATCGGGATGAAATGCAATTTTAAAACACTTTTTTTTGTATCGAAAATAATGATGATCCTAGACTTGACTTAGACGGTGCAAGACTTATGCAACGACTACCCTAGACTCGACTCGCTCTGATACCAAACTGATGCGGGACGGACACGGGGACCGACTCTAAGTGATGCAGACCTCGGACTCTCAATGCGGACACGACCAGCAACATACAACAATGGAGACACTTTGGCCCGACACTAAGAGTTCCTATGGGCTATACATCACTAACAGAAACACAAGCTCACTCGTCGTCCCAAGCTAGGGGAAACGCGGATCCGCGCGGTTGAGAAACCGGCAGAGTCAAGGGTGGTCGACTCACTTCCGTTCTCAGATCGAGCCACGAGATGGGTCACTCTCTCGCTCACAGCGGTGACATGGACTCACGGGCTACGTTCCTATCGCACTCAGCAGCGGTACACGACCATATACTAGCTAAGCAAGTAAATGCCAAGAAGTCGAGATCGTTACCTGTACGCTCCCGGCGTGGGGAAGACAACCCCGGCCAATCTTGTACTCCTGGTTAAACAAATACACTACGGTACAAAGATTTGACCCACTCCACGCAGGGAGGTAATAGGTCACATGTGGGGCTCGGGAGTAGCGGGAATTGCGTTGACGGGCAGCATCTTGATGTCGTCCGTCGGCGCCGAAACCCGCGTTTTAGTGCTGTCCACGGATCTGCAACCTCTATTTTCTGGCGCGTGACCCGGCGAGATCGGCTACTGCAATCAGCACCGATGTTGGATTGCCACAAAACCAGCGCCGTTGGAACGCTGACTAGAAATTCTTTGACCCTATGGTACTTAAAAAAATTCACCGCAGCCATGCTTCTGATGGGCGATTTTAGAACTGGCATGTTCTCAATTTTAGATCTGGCCGGGCAGAACTGAAGTTTCCTAAGAGTTGGCATTGACTGTAGGGTAGACCTCCGAATCAGAAGATGAGCTCTTCATGAATGTTGTAGAGGGGAGAGATAGTAAAACGGAATTAATTTTTATGAGCGATTTGGTAGAGGTTTGGAAGGGGAAAGATATTTTATACTGGCATGTGGTCGGATCGGGACAGAGGCAGACAAAACTAAGTGGGATCTGAAAGTGATTTTTAGAAAATAGGTGAAGGCCTTTAGAAAGTCCACGAAAATTCGTGGATGGAGGGGGTGCTGGACAGAACCGCCAGTAAAATTGGGAGTTGAAGAAAAAATCAAGAAGAGGTCCGAAGAGGGGAAACTCAGAGCTACTGTGAATCTGGACTGAAAGCTGATAGATCTTGGTGGAAAGGAAGAACGAAAATGGAAAATTACAAAATGGAAGCTTGAAGCCCAACCAAGTTTTATGGGACGTGGTGAAGACCCCTGGAACTCACCCTGAAAGTTTGGGCTCCGGATGAACTCGTGGCTGAGAGTTAAATATCTGAGAATGGCCTGCTGTCACCCGATTGGCAGAATACCGATGGAGGCGGTGGCGGTGCAACGGCGGCAACGACGAGCTCCACACCAGATAGATGAGGCTTCCCACCTCAGAACACAACCTTCCCAACTGTAAGAAGAAGAGAGGAGAGAGAGAGAGGGGCGGCCCTTGCTCCTTTGGAGGAAATTCAAGATTTTCTTTGCATTAATTCCACTCAAAATAGAAATACAAGGTATTTATGTGAAATGACAAAAGACACTAATTAACCCTAGATCTAGGGTTGGGGAGGGTAAAAGAGGGAGTCCACAAACTATTTCTCCCATGTGATTTGGAACAAATAAAAAAAGATTTCAAACCTATTAAACTATATTAAATAGGGGGCGCCCCCTTGACTTCATGGCCTCCTTCTTGGACTTTTTTTATTCCTTGTCCCCCCCTTGATCCACTCTTCTAGAAGCCCACTATTAGAAGGTTGACTGACCCCACATGGGCCCTAGAGATGAGGTGGATCAATGGGGAAGAGGTAGGGGGGCCCGCGGGCTCGGGTGGTCCCAAATTACACATAAACCCCTCTTACAATCCGAATTACAATCCGAATAAAACACACAATACACACAAACAAAGTCCCAATAAACTATAAATATCGGGACTCAAGGGGGAGTCTCCAAGCTGTCTCCGAGAAAGATGGAAGCCGCTGTAGCCCGGGTGGTGCTCCGCGTACGGTACCGATGGCTCGCCGGTTCATGCTTCTCTCTCGCTCTGGTGTCCGCCCCATATATCAAGTGGTTTCAATTTCCCTACAGGTCTGAAATGCTCAGCCTTGACTTGCTGACATACTAAACATCTACTCACAAATTCTATAATTTCCTTTTTCATCTTCGGCCACCAAAAGGATCTTTTCAAGTCCTTATACATCTTAGTACCTCCCAGATGAATAGTGTATCTGGATCTATGAGCTTCTTCGAGAATCTTATTCTTTAACTCAGCTACATCAGGCACACAAGTCCTTCCCTGAAATAACAATCTGCCATCGTCAGCTACCATGAAATCAGGTCTGTTACTCAAACTCTCCTTGATCTCTACCAACTCTGGGTCATTATCTTGCAAAGACTTGATTTCTATCAAGAATTCTGGTTTAAGTTGAATCTGAGCAATCATAGCCCTATCCTTGTCAACCTTGAGATCCAAACTAGCTAACTGCTCCAACAGTCTCCATTCTTGCAACATGAGATACGACAACTTAGATATTGGCTTGCGGCTCAAAGCATCCGCCACTACATTCCCTTTTCCAGGATGATACTCAATGGAGAAGTCAAAGTCTTTCAAATACTCAAGCCATCTTCTCTCCCTCATATTGAGTTCCTTCTGAGAAAATAAATACTTTAAACTCTTATGCTCTTAGAACACTGTAAATGTCTCTCCATACAAGTAGTGCCTCCATATCTTCAAGGCGAACACTACAATTGCAAGTTCTAAATCATGAACGTGATAGTTCTCTTCATGCTTCCTCAACTGCCTTGAAGAATAGGCTATCACTTTCCCGTGCTGTATGAGCACACAACCTAGACCAATGCCAGAAGCATCAGTATATATCACAAAACCTCCTTCTCCAGATGGTAAAGCCAACACAGGGGCAGTAGTTAAACACTCCTTCAAGGTCTGAAAGCTTCTTTCGTAATCCTCTGACCAATCAAATTTGTTCTCCTTGCGGGTTAATCTAGTTAAAGGCACCGCAATCTTGGAGAAATCCTTAATATACCTTCGGTAATAACTTGCTAGGCCTAGCAAACTTCTAACTTCAGTTACATTAGTAGGCCTATCCCAATTCTTCACTGCCTCGACCTTCGAGGGGTCATCAGAAATACCTTCCCTTATAATAATATGCCCTAGAAAGGACACCTCTTGCAGCAAAAATTCACACTTACTAAACTTGGCGTATAGCTGATGGTCTCTCAATATTTGCAACGCCATCCTCAAATGTTCAACATGCTCCTCCTTACTCTTAGAATAAATCAAGATGTCATCAATAAACACAACGACCCACTGGTCAAGATAGGGTCGAAACACATTGTTCATCAACTGCATGAAAGCTGCAGGTGCATTCGTTAGTCCAAAAGGCATTACTACAAATTCAAAATGCCCATACCTGCTGCGGAAGGCCGTTTTATAGATATCCTCTTCCTTAATCCGCAACTGATGGTACCCAGATCGAAGATCGATCATAGAAAAATACTGAGCTCCCGCTATCTGATCAAATAATTTGTCAATCCTCGGCAATAGGTATTTGATCTTGATAGTCAGCTGGTTCCATTGTCGATAATCGATGCACAACCTCATCGAACCATCCTTCTTCCGGACGAACAATACTGGGGCTCCCCACGGGGATGTACTTGTACGAATGAACCCCTTCTCAAGTAATTCCATTAACTGTTGCTTCAATTCCCTCAGCTCCGCAGGGGACATACGATAGGGAGCTTTAGAAATAGGGGTCGCGCAGGAATTAAATCAATAGAAAAAATAACCTCTCTCTCCGACAGAAGTCCTGACAATTCCTTAGGAAAGACATCTGGAAAATCTCGAACGACAGGAATATCCTTAATCTCAATCTTCCTCTGAGGGGTCACATAAACAAAGGATAGAAAAGCTTGACATCCTTTCCTCATCAACTTATCCGCTCGAAGGGCCGAAATAAGTGGCACAGACTTATGGTACCTAACTCCTATAAAAGAAAGCCCAGTGTGTCTAGAAAAAGACACATAACTAGAACTGCAATGAACACTGGCCTCATACTTAGCCAACCAATCTGCTCCTAGAATTACATCATAATCTTTCATATCCATATAATCTAAATCTACTGGCAAGTTCTGTTCATTAATCATAACCTTACTAGAAGGATAGAAATACTTAATTACTGAACTGGAACCAATAGGAGTTGAAATCTCTAATGGAGAATTCATCAAGACCGGCTTCACAGACAAGAACTTAGCAAATTTCTGAGAAACAAAAGAATGAGGGGCACCGGTATCAAAGAGAACAAATGCTGGCTTATCATGTATAATAAGAGTACCTTCGACAAGTCCACCCTCCTCGGTGGTTCCGACATCATCTTTTTGTAGGGCTTGGAGCTTGCCCTGCTGCTTCCTGTTTCCTTGAGGCTTGGTTGGAGTAGCTTGATCTGACAAAAGGGGACACTAAGGAATGCGATGGTCCCTACTTCCACGGCGTAGACAGGCGCCCAGCTTGTGCCAGCACTCTTCCATCTTGTGACCTGGACGGTCACAATACTTGCACACACCCTTAAATGGCACAATCGGGCCAGGCTTCTTGGCATCATTCTTCGGTACCTTGCCTTTCCATGAACTAGACCCGCCATTCGGCCTCTTCTTGCCATTATCGGGTTTGATACTCCCAGAACCAATAGGTTGTTCCTTTTTAACATTCTTCCCACGGATTCTCTCCGTCATTTCTAAGGTGTCTTCCAAGACTTGAGCCTTCCTCACCATCTCAGTATAAGTTTGAATTTCCATTGGTGCCAATTGGTTAATATATTGCAACTTCAGCCTGTTGAGAAAATGCTTAGCCTTCATCTTCTCTGTAGATATCAAGTGAGTAGCATAACGAGATAGCCTAGAAAACTGAGCTTCATACACGGCTACGGAAAGATTCCGCTGCTTCAAAGCAGCAAACTCAGCCGCTTTCTTTTCTTGCACTCTATCAGAAAAGTATTTGCTGTTAAAGAGTTCCTCGAACTCCTTCAAGGGAACTTGTCTATCTCCAAGGGTAGCCTTCACTGCATCCCACCATGTTCGTGCATCACGTTCTAGGTGGAAGGTTGTTAAAAGGACATGCTCCTGGTCACTACACTGTATTACTTCAAAGATCCTCTCCATCTCTTTTAGCCAGTGCTCGGCTTCATCGAGATCAGTCGAGCCTCCAAAACGTGGGGGATTCATCCCACATGAAGTTTCGATGAAGATCGCCAGCTACGTGGTTCGCTGCTTCTCCATGGGCCACTTGCTGCAAGGCCCGAGTAAGTCCTTGAACCGTTCTTTGCATGTCTCGCCATTGTGCACGCTCTTCCGCCATTAGGACGTCCTTCACGTAGAATAAATTATTTTAGGATCATTTAGAAGGAATAGTTTTAGAATTAGACTATTAACTCAGCCCAAGTCTCTACCCAAATCTCACTAGGTTGGGTTCTTAGACTTATAACAAGGTTATAGGTTCTACGACATCACTTAGGATCCTAGAACTTAGAAAATCGAGGAATATTAGAAACCTAGGATCTGATACCAGCTAACTGTCACGTCCCGACGCGGAATATCGGGACTGGCAGTAGAAACGACTAATGAAAATATGTTGATTTACAGACATGCTATGCTAAAGCTAAAGATCAGCACAACACCATGAATAGAAATAACTCCATAACTAAATAACATTTAAAAGATCCATGTTCCAATCACATAAACTCTCTTAAACAAACTTCCGACATAACATCATTAATTTTGTGGACTTCGTAACTACAACTCTATCAAAACACACTCTAAAACATAGCTAGACACAGACGACCATGACTGGCTCCACACGGCTTCTAACTGGTTCGCTCTATGGCCATAACTCTTGCCCATCCCCATCAGTTTGCAAATCCTCACCTGAGCTACCTGAAAAAGGGGGGACATAATTGGGTGAGCGAACACTCAGTAGGTAATCACAGGCAAGTTTAAATAATTAACCAATTAATTACATTTTTTAAGTGGAAAAATAAAGAATAAAATGAAATGATGATATGACAAAGTAATATAATAAAAAGAAGGTGATACTAGGAAGTAACTAGAAATTGGCCAACAAGCAAGAACTAACCAAGTCAAGAAGATTCAAGTAAGAGATTATGTCGTAGACATCACACTAGTCATGCACTCGGTGCAATGTCTCACCATGTCATTCAAACTACCAGGGGCACAAGTACTTTTCAAGTGCTCCACCCAGGACCAGACCGGGCCCTTATGATGTGTTGGCATTGATTTAATGGATCCAAGATCCCAATTTATGTCTAGACATTAATCAAGTTAAATGGCCAATAATGTCAAGGTATAACTTACCATAGAAAACCCAAGGATAAGTTGAAGAGGTACTTTGACCAGAAAGTTTAAATTATCAAGAGCCGACAGGTCCTTGTATTCAAACATGAATAACCACGGAAATCATTTTCTAGAAGATACACGGTCCAAACTGGGCCGCTCAAGATATGCACGGTCTCATATGGGCCGTACTAGAAAGAACTGGGCAGAGGATTAGCCTCAACGAAGTCAAGGATAAATGGACAATTCTAGGCTGCTCTTATAAGAACGGTCAGAAATGGGCCTCTCAACTAGTATGGACGGTCAAGAATGGGCCGCACATTGCTAGAAGAACTTGAGCCCAAGAACAAGACAAACGGGCCTGATAGGGCCGCTTGGAGGATGAACGGTCCAATAGGATCCGCTCGTCAACATGGATGGGCCTAATCAGTGCGCTCCAACTGGGCCTAACTAGAAGACTAGAACTCCACCCAAAAATGGGCTTCGGGCTGCCATAAGTGGGGCAGAACTAAACTAGGGTCCAGCCCACTATCCACTGGTCAACCTAGGGCTTATTGGGTCGATCAAATCATGATTTGGTCGAAGATGAAACAAGGTTAATCGACCAACAAGAAATGGCATTTAGCCAGGGATGCACGGTCTATCATGGGCCTCCCATTGAGACGAATGGTCTGATTCCGGCCGTTCAAGTCTCGGTCAGTCCAATTTGAGCCGTGACTCATAACACTGCAATCCAAGCAGATCGATCACGTGAACAGGTTCAAGTCTTGGTGGTACAACCTGCCCGGGGTCCTAGTGGTAATCCCAGCCTCGCGAGGGCTTACGGAGGTCCCATAATGAAGGTCCTAGTCCAACGGAAAGAGTATCCGGCGGAGAGTCCCAACCATTACAAGGAAATGAGGCTATCAAATCCTCGAAAACTAGTATAACGGTCAGTCAATCCTACCGGAGTAGAACTACTGTCAAACAATCCTTGTAACAATTTTAATTATTAATGACTCATAATGAATATTAACTTCATTGGAAGATGAATCAAGATCAAAAATGATAATAATCCAGTAGGAATTTTAAATGTTTACTTCTATAGTCTCCAGTTCATTATGTGTGTCGCTAGTTTGCCATTAACCATTAATCTACTAAAAAAATTCATCATAACATGACAATGAGCACTTCTATAAAGATGGACGATCCCAACAGAACCTTTCATCTGTCTCGGCGGTCGCACGACAGGCCGTTCATGCCCCCTCAGGTCCGTAGACCTGCTAGGGATGAGCGGTCTGTAGAGTGCCGCTGGGGAAGATGAGCGGTCTGGGACTGGGCGCCAGAAGGAAGGGCGGTTAGGGGTCAGCCGCTCGTCCCACCGAACATATGAGAGATAGTAACACAGGAACGGTCAAAAAAAGGCTACATATCCTTGATGGGCGGTCTATCGTAAGGCCGCGCATGCCAAAATAATTCTCTGCTAACATTGCCGTGCCCGCCTTCGGCAAGTTGGCTAGGGTTAGCTTAATCCGTTAAATACGAAAAACATTGAACATGAAATTTAGGGCTTTTACTAGCAATAGAACGAGCATGAAAAGTTATACAAGATAGCATGATCAATTGAACGTTTAGTGCCTGAAATCCTTACTTAAATCGAGGTGGAACATAGCTAACTCTAGATATGACATGCTTCCACTAGAACTTAAAATTATCGCGGATGCTACAAGAAAATTAGTAATTTTTATACCAAAAGAAAGAGGACACGATTATGCTTCCATCCATATATTACACTTAGGGTTTGGCCGGTTATCACCTACCTTAATCGAAGGATGAAGGAAGAAGAGGGAAGCCGATCGCGCTCGGTACACACCACCGGTAATCGCCGCGATTCCCCCTCGATCGAGCTCCTCTCCGGCCGCCACAGCTTCCAAACGATTCTAGGGTGGCTTAGGTTCATTTTTATGGGTTTTATAGAGTCGGGGGAGTTCTAATCGCCTAGATAGAGTCCACGCACCGCGGACGAGCGCGAATAGCACAAGATAGGGTTAATCTGCCACTCCGCCGCCAAATACTCCTCCTAGGGTTAGGGTTTCGAAGATTAACCAGAGGGGAAATGATGAGTTGATCCTAGCCATTCATTTGAATCTAGTTTGAGAAAAAATGATTAAGTATTGGGCGCTACTTTTGTGATTTAAGGTCTGATTAAGCTAAGTGTTGATTTGGGCCTTAATCAGCTAATTCGGCTTGTTTAAGAATTTTATTTGGGTTGGACGTAGATGACAATTTTACTAAATGTTTTATCCTCTAAAAGATTCTAATTTTTGCCAGATTTGTATAAAATGGTCAACTTTTTACTTATCCTATTTCTTATGGAATTTCTTATTAATTTTCTCAAAATTTCTATTCCTTAATAAATCGGGGTGCTACACTCCTACTTGTGCACCTCTCTCGCTCCTTCTCTCTCCCTCTCTTGAGATCACAACCCACCACCCCTCCCTCCTCTCTTGGCCACGGCCCACCTCTCACCTTCCCTAGACTCCTTGCCACATCAGCAACCCTCCCTAGAATATCTCCCTCCTTCCTAATTTCTCTCCCCCTCCCAAGGAAACTAGCACACCCCTCTTCCCTTCCCCAATCCCTCTCCAAATCAAATCCTAGCCCTCCAATCCCTCCTATTATCCCTCAAACAGATTCTAATCCCCCTAGAATTTCTCCTCCTTTGGAAAAAATTACCTAAACACATTAATTTCCCTCCCTCCCAAAATTCCCAGTCGCGCCCTACCTTTCCCCAAACCCAGCCGCGCCCCCTAAACCCTAACCCTAATCGCCCCACTCCAACACCCCATGCCCTCCAGCCTCCAGCAGCTATTGAGTGGTGATAAGCAGATCTAGAGGGGAGGGGTGAATAGATCAGCCCCTTTTTGCCCTTCTTTGTGGAAATAAAACAAGATCTAATACATATGATAATGATATAGATATTAGTTAATAGCTAAGCAGTTGGAAACAGAAATGATATCCATGAACGGTCCTACCAAGCTTCTACCGCTAGAATATAAAGGGGAGCAAACCACAAGACACAATCTTTAAGGTGGTTCAGTCTCAATCTAGGGACCTACGTCCACCCCTCACACAACATGGTGAGGCTTCACTAGTGCAAAAGCACAGCCGCTGATTCACAGCTTCTATCAGAGAGATACACTCTCACAACTCCGCTGCCACACAGCTTGAAGGATCACAACCCAAAACACACAGACCGGTTACCACACCGTCTGTCTTCCTACTCACAGGTAGGGAACGAATGATATGAAGTGTGTTTTGAAGAAAAGCAAACTGAAAATGAAAGAACCAGATAGAGTATCGTAATGAAGCACTATGAGAAATAAGTCTCCTGTCTGGGAAAGAGCTTGAGGGCTCCTTGGCTCTCTTCTTGTTCTTCCTAGTTATTCACCACAACCCTTGTGAGAGGATGATGATCTAGCTTTCAGCTTTCAAGGGTTCTGGACGGAGCTTCAGGAGACCTTCCTGCTTGCAAGGAGTCCTCTCATCGTGAAGAAGAGGATCATCTTCTTTTTGTTGCACTCACGCCAGCAGCATCACTAGGAAGAAGATGACTTCATCAGCAAGCTTCTTGATGTTCTTTTCTCTGCTTGCTTCCTTGCTGTTGAATTGGAGCTCATCTCTTGATATATCGGTGTCATTCAGCGACACCAACATTGTCCACTTTTCTAGCTAAACCCATAATGTTACATCCACATTATTTGATTTGCTTCCTATCGCATAGTTGACCCTTTTCTGGCAAGCCTACAGATATGCAGGTAGGTAGGAGACAATATCAGCACAAGTACAGTCCTTTCAGGGGATTTCTCTGCCAGATCACAGTCCTTTGATTAAGTAGCCTCTTTGATGACTTTTTCCAGTATGGACGGATCCTACAGGATAAGTTTCAGATCTTGAAATGACTTCTATCAGTTTCAGACCCGTTCTGGTCGAATACGAATGTGTCGACACTTTCCAGACAGTGTGTCGAGACATTCCATTAAATAACTTGAAGACATCTTCATAACCGTGCTGGTCGAACACTGATGTGTCGACACTTTACAGACAGTGTGTCGAGACATCGTCAAATGGTGTCGAGACATGTGCATCATGTGCAGAGTTGCCACACGAAGGTGTCGAGACAGAAGCGCCATGTGCAGAGTTGTTACGCGAAGGTGTCGACACTTTTCACCCAGTGTGTCGAGACATCAATTAATCGAAAGGCTAGACAGATAACGGCTTCAACTTGATTTCTTCTAGAGGTGTCAAGACATTGGTTAGATGTGTCGAGACATCACTTAGAGAAATTCTCCTGCACTTGTTTAGTCCATTCATTAAACCAAAATATGTTAGATACTCCTTAAATATCTACTAATGATTTATGATTTCTTATCATCAAAACTAGTGGATACAACAACATCCTCTTCCCCACTGCTTCCCACGCCTCCCCTTCTCCCAGGTTCATCCACGGTGGCCCCGGTCTCCCACGGTTTCACCCCCGCCCTCGGCTGTGGAGTTTTCTCTGCTCTGCTGCCTACAGATCCGATACAGAATCTGAATCCCCTATTGCAGAAGCTGCCCCGATGTCCACAGCATGATCCAGTGTGATCCCTCCACAGGGATCGATCTACTTTGAGTCTACTTTTCTCCAAAAGCAGTTTCGCAGCGTTTCCACATCAGCATAGATCGTGGCGCCTATTTTCACGAGACTAAGCAAAGCCTGCGCGTCCGAGTTTGATCAGGTCACGAATCTCGGTTGCAGAATGTATCACGCCCTCCCCGATGACCTTCTGGACCTAACCTTGCTCTGAGGGGATCCTCTAGATGTCCTGGAGCCATCCTAGGTGGTTTGAATGTGTTCTGAGATCCGTGCTGCTCGTACCGCCCCGTGCATCCTAGCCTTGCCTGGGTGATCACCCGAAAAATAGAACCTCACCACAGAATCGACCACACTTTTCTCCATGCTCCGAAGGCTCCCAAATTTTGAGGGTACATAGAGCTATCTATTCTGCATCCATCCTCGCTGATCTCGCCTCTTTCTGAGTTCCGTAGCGTGCATACCCCTCTTTGCACCTAGACTGCGCCAACCTATCCTGCGAGATAGAACTGCACAAATCAACTTCCTCGCTCGGCCCTGCTTTCTTGCGACCTAGGATCATCTTCAAATTTCATGGAGCATTACTACACTTCATAGGAATTTTTTGAGCACCGACGTCACCCTTTTCAGACTTCTGTGCGCTGCGTACCAGGAGAAACAAATGGCTTCCGTCCAGCCGAACATCGCATAGGGCGTAGAATTGGTTGTCCCTTCCCCGTGACCCCCCCTGCATGAGGGTAGTGCATGTATTTGCCCCTCCCCGAGTTCCCCCTCCCTGTGAGGAGGAGTTTTACGTTGGTTGTACAAACAGGGATCACGAGCTACATCGCCGCAGCATGATTGCCGGGTACACACGCTTCCCAACTCACCTTCGTCTCCGACCGGCGCCGGCCTCTTCAGGCTTGGCAAGGTACGTGGCTGACCACCTACTATCATGTGGTTTGCCCCTTCGTATTTTCATTGTGCTCGCACCGACGGTGAGAGAGAGAGCCCGCTCCCGACCCCCGTTACACGTGAGTTTGCTGCCATGTGAGAGAGCGAACCCCATTGTGCCCTTGGGCGCGAGGTCTGCCCCGGTTGAATCCAGGCGATCCCACCCCTTCAGGTTGGACTTCCATTGATCCCCCTCAAGAGTTCTGAAGATGCAGACTGCTTGTGGGCCTGAGCTTATCTTCCCCATCACCGGGTTACACCCGAAATTCGAGAGAGCCGCATGTCCATCCGCCGTATCTGCCCCGGCATGTTCGGCCTTGCTTCCTGTCCACTAGGCCCTAGTTCCGACCGGGTCCCGTCCCGCGTCAGGTTAGGGAGAGGTAATTAGGGGAGAGAAAAATTTTCTCCCATGTGGTCAAATACAACAATTATAAAAAACTAAAAAGGGGGGGATCATTTAAATCCCACATGGGGATAAGAGAGGGGGGGCGCCCCCCTCTTGGAGTCAACAAGGTAGGCTGGTCAATATTCCCCCTTGGACCATGGACCAGCCCCACATGGGCCCTAAAGAGTCTAGGTGGTCCAATGGAAGAGAGGGTTGTTGTGCATCCCTTGGTTTTGATGATGACAATAGGATATGTTTGATTAATCAAGTTCTATCTTGTTTCATAACAAATACAAGTGGTTTGATTATTCCTTCAAAGTATTGGACTCATGACTATTTGATGATGACAAACAATGTTTCTGATCAACTCAATATAAATCTGATAGTTCAATTTACTTCTAATAAGTTAAGTAATTTCAGGTCCACTGAAATCCAAGTGGAATCAACAAATCAGAAGAAGTGTCAAAGGCCGCTTGTCGACCAGGGAAGTGGTTATGGTCGACCAACGAACTCAACCAGAAAAGCATCAGATCATCTGTCTTCTGGAAGCACCTTGGCTGTCGACCAAAGCCCCACCTCTGGTCGACCACAGAAAAGACAGAAACAACAGACAGAACTGCTGGCCATCTGGAAACTACCCCCTGTCGACCAGCGACCAGGCTGTGGTCGACCAACGGGCGACGTGAGTTTCAGCCAGAAGAACCGGCCGTCTGGGGACTACCCATTGTCGACCAGCGACAGGGTCATGGTCGACCACGGGTTTATATATCGTCCAAAACCGAACTCTAACCGAATTCTGTTTTGGTTCCTTAAAACCTGCAGATGGTTGTTGCAGGTTGTTGGGCTGCTCAGGAGATAAGATTCCGCACGGGAATCAAGGAAACAATCTTGCTTAGAAGTGGTCAAACTCGTTCTAACGATTGGATTTAAACCGATCCCTGTTTTCTAGCAGATTGGCGCTCGATCTGAAAATTGAGCGGGAAGAACTTTATTCTTGAAAATAAAAAGAGCTGTATATAAGGCAACAAATCACGAACAAGCAAGTAGTGAGTGAGCACGAAATAGAAGCCAAGGAAGATATACACAGAAGAGGAAAAAGGAGCTCTCCACCAATCAAAAATCTGCAGAAAGGTTAAAGGCAATCTCGTTGCTGCAGAAGGAAGACTTAGCTCAAGACTGTGCGATCTCCAGCAGCAGAACAATCGAAGGCAACTGACTAGAAGATCAACAGGGAGTCTAGGCTTCTTCATAAGAGTGATCAAGTCCCAGGCTGAACACCTATTCTTCTACACACGCCAATATTCAGTCCTGTCTTTCATCACCTGTTCTTATCATCTTTTCATTTCTGATTACAATTATTGTCAAGCTGTGAGGCAGCAGAGTCAAGCTGTGTATCAGCAGGTACAAGCTGTGTGTCAGCTGTGTTTTGATTGAGATCAGAGATTCTCATAGTGAAGCCTTGCTTGAGTTAAGCAAGGGGTGGATGTAAGTCTCAGGAAGAGACTGAACCACCTTAAAAATCCTCTCTTGTGGTGTGCTTGTGTGTGTTTGATTTCCTATACGTATGCTTGCATCTTTACTATCCGCATTAGTTCTATAATTCATTAATTACCAGTAGCTCATCTGGTCGATAGTTAGTAAATTATCAAAAAGGGGGAAAGATCTATTCACCCCCCTCTAGATCTATTCAGTCCGTATCCAACACGTGGTATCAAAGCAGGTTCTCCAAAAATGTGGTCTAACAACCAGGAGAGACCGGGCGGACTAAACTCTAAAAGCCTCATAGCTGAGGGGCACTCTGTAACTAGACCTCCATATTTTGATGGAACTGATTATTCTTATTGGAAAAATCGTATGCAGGTGTTCTTACGTGCGCAAGACCACGAGATGTGGAGGGTAGTGAGCCACGGACCTTTTGAGCTACCGGAAGATGAAGAAACCTGGACCAGAGAACAGGTCAGGAAATCAACTGTCAACTGGGGAGCCATGAACGTGATGCAGTGCTCACTACACCCCACAGAATTCTCAAGAGTTTCCCAATGCGCAACAGCCAAAGAAATGTGGGATCGTCTAAAGGTAATCTACGAAGGTACTTCCGAGGTAAGAGAGACAAAAGCAAATATGCTAGTCTCAGAATATGAGATGTTTAGGATGAAAAATGATGAAAGTATTTCTGAGATGTATGCCAGATTAGTACAATTGACTAATGGCTTGAAGAGCTTAGGGAAGACATACAAAGAGCAGGAATTAGTGAGGAAGATTTTAAGGTCTCTCACATCGATGTGGCATACCAAGGCCACAGTCATTGAGGACTCAAAGGATCTCACAACAATGACAGTGGATGAGTTAGTAGGATCCCTGATGGCCTATGAGGTCAATCTGAAGAGAAAGGAAGATGAGGGCGAGAAAAAGAAGCAACTTGCCCTAAAGACTAAGACAAGCACCTCTGAGGTGTCTGACAATGATGACTCATCTAGCTCAGGTGAAGAATCTGGTGAGCTAGCCATGCTTACAAGAAAATTTAAAAAATTCCTGCGGAAGGAAGGTAAAGGATTCAGAAATCCAAAGGGCATGGTAAGGAAGTCATCCCAGTTTAAATCTGATAAACATAAGGCTCCTTCTAACAAACTCATTTGCTACAATTGCAGGCAGCCTGGACATATGAAGGCTGAATGTCCAGAAGCTCCTAAGAAATCAAGCTTCAAGTGGAAAGGCAAGAAACCCAAGGCGATGATTAGCACTTGGAGTGAGGAGGAAGAGAGCAGTGAAGAGGAAACAACTTCCAAGGAAGAAGAAGGAAAGCTCTGTCTGATGGCCAAGGGAGACAACAGTGATCTTGAGGTAAGTTCCCCATTTCAAGACTTCTCTAGTTCGGATTGGGAAGCAGTATATTCAGAATTGCTTGATACTTATGAAAGAATAAGAAAGGAAAATAAACATTTGAAGAAGAAGATCAGTCAACTGAATAAAGACAGCAATTCAATGGATAACAAAACTGAACTAGAAATGGAAATCAAGTCACTGAAAAACAAACTGAATCAAATGGACTTAGATGAAGAAAACCACAAGAGAATGTCCGAAGAGAATGAAATGCTAAAAAACGACATTGATGAGTTAAAACTAAAGACTCAAGAATATGAACAGGAAACTAAGTTAAGTCAAGAAAGAAACAATTCACTCAAGGAAGAAAACAACCAACTCCTAAGAGAAATAGAAAGAATTAAGAGTGACCTGAAAAACAAACAGGAGACCTTGAAAAAAATGACTCAAGGTCAAGAAAACTTAAATGCTGTCTTGGGAATAAAAGTAAACTTTCAAAAAGAAGGGTTAGGATACAATCCTACGGCTAAAAAGGAATTCCAAATAAAAACCGTAACTGGGATTGCTGACTCAAAAGGAAAAAGGCCCCTGATTAATCTATACCAAGATAAACAAGAGGATGTAGCTGAATGCTCCTCCAAAAGGAACAATGTCACCAAGGAAGAGAGAAATTTTAAAGAGAAAACAGTCAATCAATATAAGATTCAAAATAATAAACAAGAAACCCAAATTCACAGAAATCACCAAACAAACCAAGGACTAAACCAAGTTAAAAGACATAAATCTGGAAAACAAGATGTCTGGAGACAGGCTGGTCGACAACAGACCCTTCATCTGTCGACCAGAGGATCTGCCAGAACAGGCGCTGGTTACTGGAGAAGCAGTGGTCGACCACAGGTACACCAGATGTCGACCAGAGGTGCTGCCAGAACAGACGCTGAGTTCTGGAGACGCGATGGTCGACCACAGACATACCAAAAGTCGACCATGGCCAGACAAGCAAACAGAAATCACAGGTTTTTTCGGGTAAAACAAAATGAAAACTTGAATACACAAAGGTGGACTCAGATTAAAGAAGCTTTAGAACAAAAGCAACCCAATCTGAACAAGTTCAGAAATAAAAATTTACACTGCTCTAACAGAATCTGGGTTCCCAAAGGATTACTGCAGCAATTTCATAATTTCACAAGCTATCTTGGACCCGGGTACCATTGGGGTCCAAAAGTTTCTGTGTAACTTGTGATGCAGGTGTGTCTGGCAGCTATACACAACAAGTGGTACTTAGATAGTGGCTGCTCAAGACATATGACAGGGGATAAGGCAAAATTCTCCGAGCTAAACTCAAAAGATGGAGGACATGTGACATTTGGAGGAAATAACAAAGGCAAGATCATTGGGAAAGGTAAGGTAGGTAAGACATCTACAAATTGCATTGAAGATGTACTGCTAGTGGATGGCCTGGAATATAATCTTCTAAGCATCAGTCAGCTATGCGACAAAGGCCATCAAGTAGTCTTTGATTCTAAGATCTGTAAAATTCTTAAACCAAATTCGGCTAAAGTTAAGTTTATGGGCAAGAGAGTAAATAATGTCTACATGATAGACTTGGATGATCCAGCCCACTCCAACTTGTGCCTCACCGCCAAGAAGGAGGACCTGACTTGGTTGTGGCACCGAAGGCTAGGGCATGTTAGCTACAGGGTGCTGCACAAATTGGTTAAGAATAAAATGGTTTCTGGTTTACCTGAAATTTCGTTTGCTCAAAATGTCAAAGTATGTGAATCATGTACCCAAGGTAAGCAAACAAGAAAATCATTCAAAGGTAGAACTGAAAGTCAATCTTCTAGACCACTAGAACTTGTGCACATGGACCTTTTTGGCCCAACAAGAACTGCTAGTCTTAGTGGTAAGAGGTACGGTGATGTACTAGTTGATGATTTCTCTAGATTCACATGGGTAATGTTTTTATCACATAAAAACGATGCCTTTCATGAATTTCAGGATTTTTACAGAAGAATGAAGCAGGATGGTAAGTCCAAAGTGTGTTCAATAATATCTGATCATGGGGGAGAATTTGAAAATTCAGAGTTTGATGAATTCTGCAGGAACAAAGGAATAAATCACAGGTTCTCCTCACCAAGGATGCCAGAGCAAAATGGAGTGGTGGAAAGAAGGAATCGCACACTTGTTGAAATGGCCAGAACCCTGTTAGTTGAAGCCAATCTTCCAAGAAGATTTTGGGCTGAGGCGGTCAATACAGCATGTTATATTGTAAACAGGGCAATGGTAAGACCATCTAGTGCGAAAACTCCATATGAGGTGTTCAAAGGTAAGAAGCCATCTCTAGCTCATTTTAGGATCTTCGGTGTAAGGTGTTTTATTCATAACAATGACAAGAGATCATTGGACAAATTTGAACCAAAGAGTGACCCAGGAATCTTCGTGGGATACTCTGACCGATCAAGAGCCTATAGAGTCTACAACACCAAAGATCAGCAAGTTGAAGAATCCCCACATATCACATTTGATGAAAATAATGACTTTGACAAAACTGGACAGGTAGGCAAAGATGAAGATGGGGAATTTCTGGAAGGCAAAGAGGAACCAATGGAGACTGAAGCAGAACCAAAGCAAGGTGATTCCAATGATCAACCCGAAGGAGAGATCATCCCAGATTCTACAATGTAGAGAAGGCTACTTCATAAATCAATCCAAGTACATAAAGGAGATGCTGAAAAAGTTTGGCATGGAGAGCTGCAAACCAATAGAGTCACCCATGGGGACAAATGCAACATTGGAGGCTGATGTAAAAGGTAACATGGTAGATGCCAAGAAATACAGAGGTATGATCGGATCCCTACTATATTTAACTGCCTCTAGGCCAGACATTCAGTTCAGTGTGCTAGATATCAATCTAGCCCTAGAGATTCACATTTAGGGGCTGTCAAGCGTATCTTTCGTTACCTTGCCGGTACCCAAGAATTGGGTTTATGGTATCCTACTTACTGCAAACTAGACTTGATTTCATATTCAGATGCTGATTATGCTGGTTGCAAAATTGATAGGAAGAGTACTAGTGGTTATTGTCAAATATTAGGTGGATGTTTAATATCATGGGCTTCTAAAAAATAGCATTCTGTGGCACTCTCCACTGCTGAGGCAGAATATGTCGCAGTAGGGAGCTGTGGTACACAGGTTTTGTGGATAAAACATCAACTCCAAGACTACAATGTAGATCTTGGATGTGCACCTATTTTCTGTGACAACACTAGTGCTATTAATTTGTCTAAAAACCCCATTCAACACTCTAGGACAAAACACATTGAGATACGTCATCACTTTCTAAGAGATGAGGTCTCCAAAGGAAATTTCATGCTTCATTTTGTAGAAACTGAAAAACAACTGGCAGACATTTTCACAAAACCCCTTAACAATGACAGATTTTCAACTCTAAGAAGGGAGTTAGGAATTTGTAGAATTTCTCCTGAAAATTCTTGAAATAATCATATTCATGTGTACACTGCATAGAGTCTGTCATTTCTGTCTAAGTTATGTCAACTAGGTCTCTAGTACTGGTCAAGTTTTTGTGTTTGGAAGTCTTGTGTCGGGTGCTACTTCAGCAAGTTCTACAGAATACTGGTTCTCTACGGCTCATCTCCTGTGGTCGACCACAGACAAGGCGCTGGTCGACCAAGGCATCAGGACAGGAAATAGTTAGCTCTGGGACTTCGCAGCTGTCGACCACAGGCGATCCAATGGTCGACAACAGGTTTGTCAGAACGCAGTCTTCTTAACAGGCAGGTTCTATGTCAGCACAGAGGTCGACCACAGGCCACTCCATGGTCGACAAAGGACCTGAAAAAGGGAAATTAGATCTAGTCAGGGTGCTGGCTTTGGTGGGAAATCTTCTGAACTTTTTGGACTCTGAGCTCAGTTTTGCTTTACTCATTCATCCTTATCCATACTTCCCATCCCTTGTGTCTCTATATCTCTTCATGGCCAACATTTTTTATCTTCAGCAAGGACTCATAAATTGAGGGGGAGAAAAAGTGTAAACTCATTCCTTGATAAAACATTGAAAAACCTAACCATATCCTTCAATAAAATCACCAAGGTAATAATTAAGAGTAGAGGTTGAGTGTAGTAATGAGAATTTGAACTGTACTACTGCAATAAATTCAAACCATAACTATGACTCTGTCACAAGATTTTGAGGACTTATGATTTTTAGTAATGAGACTGTTTCTCTACCTGTGTTTGTGCTGAACAGTAAAAATAAACTTAAATTTAACATGTATGTACATGGAATACGCCATAATTCTGCCTTCATAGTAGAGCAATGGATTGAGGTCTGAGAAACTACTGTTCTTCATCTCAAAGCAAAAAATTAGCTGAAAAATAGATGGAGACCAGTGTGTCATGAAGATCCAATCTAACTCTGCTGATATTGATTGGGCATACTGAGTAACTGGGGATATTGGCGTCTGATAAACGTATATCCTCACGGATAAAAGGTGTGTCCCAGTCATTTGTGGAATGGTTAGGCATGCTAAGTAGCCGGGGTTTCTGGCGTGTACAAAGCGTGTCTCCTCGTGTAGAAAAGCATGTGATCAACCTGACCACAGCTCTCAAATGATTCAAAAAGAAAAATTTAAAGCATCACAAAGGCAGAGAAAATGGTTGACCTAAAGCATAGCATGCAAATACAAGTTTAAAAACACTGTTCAGCTAGCATAGTTAGTCCAATTATCTCTTGAAATATATTATAAGTTCAAGGAGCCATGTGAAAGAAATTGGATATGGGGAGTCAATTTATTGGTGCAATACTTTCAAATTCATTGAACTACAATACCCACTCTATTTGGTCACAAGGTGGTCTTTGCATAAGGGTGGAAAGGTTCCATAAGTGTTCTATTAAAGAAAGGGAGTACACTTTAATATCTTCCAAAAATTTGAGTTATGCTGATTAAATCCTGACCGCTCGTTTTCTGCATCGTGTTGATTCTCTATCCTAGTTTTTTTTTTGATCTTCTTTTTGCTGTTGACAAAGGGGGAGATAGGACTTTATGTGTCATTGTGTGTCTGGTTGTGTCTAGATGTGTGTCTAGATGTCAAGTTTACTTTGTCTACGTGTCCTCAGTGTCTTTATCCTTTTTTGAGTCTCTCATGCAATTAGTGCTTTTGTTTTTTGAAAGACACATCAAACGAATTGTCTGAATGAAATCTGTGCTATGATAGCCTTGCATGCAATATCAAATGAATTTTATAATCTGTTGTTTGTCACAATGACTCATGGTTGTCATCATCAAAAAGGGGGAGAATGTTGTGCATCCCTTGGTTTTGATGATGACAATAGGATATGTTTGATTAATCAAGTTCTATCTTGTTTCATAACAAATACAAGTGGTTTGATTGTTCCTTCAAAGTATTGGACTCATGACTATTTGATGATGACAAACAATGTTTCTGATCAACTCAATATAAATCTGATAGTTCAATTTACTTCTAATAAGTTAAGTAATTTCAGGTCCACTGAAATCCAAGTGGAATCAACAAATCAGAAGAAGTGTCAAAGGCCGCTTGTCGACCAGGGAAGTGGTTATGGTCGACCAACGAACTCAACCAGAAAAGCATCAGATCATCTGTCTTCTGGAAGCACCTTGGCTGTCGACCAAAGCCCCACCTCTGGTCGACCACAGAAAAGACAGAAACAACAGACAGAACTGCTGGCCATCTGGAAACTACCCCCTGTCGACCAGCGACCAGGCTGTGGTCGACCAACGGGCGACGTGAGTTTCAGCCAGAAGAACCGGCCGTCTGGGGACTGCCCATTGTCGACCAGCAACAGGGTCATGGTCGACCACGGGTTTATATATCGTCCAAAACCGAACTCTAACCGAATTCTGTTTTGGTTCCTTAAAACCTGCAGATGGTTGTTGCAGGTTGTTGGGCTGCTCAGGAGATAAGATTCCGCACGGGAATCAAGGAAACAATCTTGCTTAGAAGTGGTCAAACTCGTTCTAACGATTGGATTTAAACCGATCCCTGTTTTCTAGCAGATTGGCGCTCGATCTGAAAATTGAGCGGGAAGAACTTTATTCTTGAAAATAAAAAGAGCTGTATATAAGGCAACAAATCACGAACAAGCAAGCAGTGAGTGAGCACGAAATAGAAGCCAAGGAAGATATACACAGAAGAGGAAAAAGGAGCTCTCCACCAATCAAAAATCTGCAGAAAGGTTAAAGGCAATCTCGTTGCTGCAGAAGGAAGACTTAGCTCAAGACTGTGCGATCTCCAGCAGCAGAACAATCGAAGGCAACTGACTGGAAGATCAACAGGGAGTCTAGGCTTCTTCATAAGCGTGATCAAGTCCCAGGCTGAACACCTATTCTTCTACACACGCCAATATTCAGTCCTGTCTTTCATCACCTGTTCTTATCATCTTTTCATTTCTGATTACAATTATTGTCAAGCTGTGAGGCAGCAGAGTCAAGCTGTGTGTCAGCAGGTACAAGCTGTGTGTCAGCTGTGTTTTGATTTAGATCAGAGATTCTCATAGTGAAGCCTTGCTTGAGTTAAGCAAGGGGTGGATGTAAGTCTCAGGAAGAGACTGAACCACCTTAAAAATCCTCTCTTGTGGTGTGCTTGTGTGTGTTTGATTTCCTATACGTATGCTTGCATCTTTACTATCCGCATTAGTTCTATAATTCATTAATTACCAGTAGCTCATCTGGTCGATAGTTAGTAAATTATCAAAAAGGGGGAAAGATCTATTCACCCCCCTCTAGATCTATTCAGTCCGTATCCAACAAGGGTGGGAGTCCCGTCGGGCCAACATGGCCTTTTTGTTAAGAAATCCACTAATTCCTAACCACATCGCAAGACCCTCCGTTCACCCCCCGTCGACCTCCCTCACTCTCCCATTTCTCAACCTACCTCTCACTCCACTCCCTGGCCAACCCTCACGCAACCCCCCTCGCCATCGAGTACCCCCCTTCGGCCACCACTGCACCTCACCTGCACCCGGCCCCCACTCCACCGGCCTCCGCTCCACCCAACAGTAGCCGCAAGCCTCCACCGCCGCGCCCCTCTCAGCACCTGCAGACACATCTCCCTCCAGCCCCCCTCTCCCTGCAACCTCCGCCATCGACCTGCCACTCTCCCCTGCACCCTTCACCACATACCCAGCCGGTAGCTCACCGTCTCCCTCTCCTCACCAGGCACACCTAGCGACTGCCCTCCCTCTCTCTCTAACCTACACCATAATCTCCCACCCTCTACCCGCGGTAGCAGAGCTGGCAACTCTCTCCTCTCACCCACTTACACCGTCGCGAACGCCCACCTCCTCGGCACCGACCAACACCGCCACTGCCTCCCTACGGCACACGTTGCCACCCACCTCCTCTCTGCTGCCACCTCTCCCACTCATACCCCTCTCACTCTACATACCACGCCCTGCACCCTCTCTGCTTCCTTCACCCTCCTCTCATTGCCATTCACCCCCCTCTCTACTAACCACATCGCAAGACCCTCCGTTCACCCCCCGTCGACCTCCCTCACTCTCCCATTTCTCAACCTCCCTCTCACTCCACTCCCTGGCTAACCCTCACGCAACACCCCCTCGCCATCGAGTACCCCGCGTAGGCCACCACTGCACCTCACCAGCACCCGGCCCCCACTCCACCGGCCTCCGCTCCACCCAGCAGCAGCCGCAAGCCTCCACCATCGTGCCCCTCTCACCACTTGCAGACACATCTCCCTCCAGCCCCCCTCTCCCTGCAACCTCCGCCATCGACCTGCCACTCTCCCCTGCACCCTTCACCACATACCCAGCCGGCAGCTCACCGTCTCCCTCTCCTCACCAGGCACCTAGCGACCGCCCTCCCTCTCTCTCTAACCTACACCATAATCTCCCACCCTCTGCCCGCGGTAGCAGAGCCGGCAACTCTCTCCAACCCAATCGGTTATAATACCTTACAATTGCAAACCCAATTAACTCAAGGATATAAATGTAAATAAAAAAAGTTAGTGGTCTTACTTTGATATCCCCATCAATTCTCCTCGGGTGGTAGAAACTCGACCCCGTCGAGTAAGGGGTGCGTCTACACATGTGGCTCCTGCGGATCCGTCACCGTACCAAGTAGCGCGGGTATGCTCCACTCCTAGTAATCGTCACATGCTCCTGTCATATATATTCTATATGCTCACGCTACTGTGGGAATGAGGCTAGTGGTGGACACTCCAGGGTGGGGTCACACTCAAAGGATAGAGATGGCTCAATGACTCACTAGGAATCACCGCTGGGTCCCTATAGGTATCTAGATCCAAGACATTGAAGGTACAACTGTTCCCTTATTCGTCAGACAAGTCCACAACGTACGCATGAGATCCGACTTTCCTCGCACTCAAAAGGGACTGACATTACGAGCTTGCATCAGACCGACTCGACTATGCAACTCCTATATGCTCGACAGACAAGTTGTATAAATAAGCAAAACAGACTCATGTACTATGGTATGAGGACAGACGGAGAGACACCAACTAATGACTTCCTATGACTGACGACACACACAAGGGACTGACCAAGGAAGACTCGGTAAGAAGGTTGGACACTGTCTGCATACACTAAGTGTAAAGATAAGCGGACCGACAACTTGATGCCGTGATTCTCAACTCTCGTCGACCTTCTCCGGTTTGAGAAGACTCGTCCTCGGGTATGGAAGTGTAGGAGGATCAGGAGGCGGGTGACGGGAAGGTAATCCAGACGTTTGGTGTGGAGCATGGAAAATGGGAAGTCTGGACATTGTCTCTCGAACGCGTGGAAGAAATCTGACCATACCGTGTCAACAAAGGGTGTCGACCGTGGTACGGTAGTCAATAGCGGCTGTGCTACCGTAGGAGAGACGGGTAAAAGTGGGACGACTGACTGCATGCGGTCGGCGGATGTCACATCCACTGAGGATAAAGTGGGTGGGACAGACAGCTTCGGGATGGCCGGTGGGGTTGGGGTGACTAACAAGATGGAGTCGTTGGCTGGCGCCTCACCCTGGCCCACTAGGAACTCGTTGGGATCGCTCTCTAGCTCCGCAACCTCAGCGAGGTACTCTTCGGCCAACTCTTGGTCAGCCTCATAACTCACTAGAATGAGCCCGGGTGGGGCTTCCTCAGAATAGGTGTCCTCTAAGATAGGGGAATGTGAAGGATGCTGGTCGGGGAAAGGGCTACTCCCACTATGGGTGGCCAGAGGGGCGGGCTGGGGGGTAGGCGCTTGAGGGGTTGGAACAGCTCCGGGGAGCTCCCGATGGGGGATTCTTCTCACACTCTCTAACCTTCCAACCAGACCTTAGACAAATCAGTCGAAAGCCTCGGCACGATCCTACATGGCCTTGAGACGGCACACCAAGTGATCGGTATGCTCCCTATGAGTTTGGTCGGACCTATCCATGTGCTGCATGAGTAGAGCGAACATGTCATCCAGAGATCGGCCTGTTGTATAAGGCTTGCGTATGTTTTTGATGATAACTAAACTTTATAGTTTGATGAGTTTGATGAGAACTAAACTTTATGGTATGATGATTCATGATTGATTGAGTTGGTTTTACAAGAGGCAAGAGGTTTCATAACCTCTTGAATGAGTTGATTTTACAAGAGGCAAGAGGTTTCATAACCTCTTGTATGTGAACAAGCATGGTATTAAACCCTGTCTATCTTGATTGCAGGATCAAACATCATGACGATCGCTTGGAAGGTAAAACAAACATGTGGATAAGCACTTTGCTATTTACAGTCTAAAACAAGTGGTAAACCATGTCTAAACTCTTCAAGAACCTTTGGTACGGCTATGGAATTCTCAATTCTGTTAAAACAAGTAAAGCCAACTTGGGAAGTTGATTTGATCTAATGTGAAAAAGTTCTCTATGCTTGAACATATGGATTTGTTTGTTGGTCGATGTATTGACTTAACCTTGATCAATCAATTGGATGAACTAGTTTTCAAACATTTCATGTGCTCCTTGCTCATGTGCTTTTCATGAATGTACTTCATGCTTTTATCATATGGGTTATTGAGCTAATGTTCTCATCATTCCTCTTATGGTTTTGCAGGTTAGATTCTTTGTATAAATCCTACAACATCAAAGGAGTTTGTTACCTCAGACTTGAATGGATTGCAATGGGGTTAAGAAGACCAAACTGCTGAAAATCGGGAAAAATCCAGATTTTGGTCGACCGCCCCTAGGCGTCCGGTCGATCGGTTTTTCCAGAAGCGAAAAGCCATCCGACTGTAAAATTCCGATCGACCGCCCCATAACTTACGGTCGACCACCAGCCTCGATGCAGCCTTATTTGACTTTGTGTTTCAAGCTCATGGAAAGGTCTTTCTTCCCAATTGTTTAATCCCACTACCCCCAATTATGCCATGTTTCATGGATCTGGTCTGGGGCATGTCTCTTGACCATTCAAGAGATATAAAACCAACCTAAGGGGCCATAAACCCCAAGCACTTGAAGAAATCCAAGGAGAGGCTGTCCAAGGAGGAAGAAGAGGGTACTATAGCTCCATGAATAGTACCTCGTGCAGCAAGTTCATCACCTATTTCAAGGTGATTCAAGCTCAATCTGAAGCTAGCAACCTCCAAGGAAGTGAAGAAGCAAGCAAGCAAGGATTCAAAGGAAGACTACCGAAAGGAAGTGTAGAATCAAGCAAGGCTCTCAAGGAAGATCAAAGGAGCTGTCCAAGAAAGAATAAGCTGCTACTGTAGCACTGAACAGTACTTCGTGGAAAGATCTCTTCATCCCTTCTCAAGATCTTCAAGCTTCATCTAAAGCTATTCAAGTGAAGAAGGAAGCATCACTCAAAGATCAGCAACATACACTCAGTGGAAGCCAACTCAGGAGTTTTCTAAACTATACCTCATGGTCTTTGTGTTTTGGGTTTTATATTTGTGTCCCTTATAAACTGTAAACACTCGTCTGTGTGTGGATCGTTTTTGATCCGTGGTCGTGTTTGGTTATCGTGTTTCATTCGTGTGTGTGCGTAGGTCTTCTTAGATCTACGTGTGTGTGTGGATCTATCTAGATCCAGTCATTTTAGTGTGTGGAGTGCTGCATCTGTCACAGTGTGTTTTTGTCTTATTGATCCAGTTGTTGGATCGTGTTGGAGATCTCGTCTCCGTGTGTGTGTGTGTGGCGGGGGGGGGGGGGGGGCAAGCGTCGTCCTATGTGTGTGTGTTTGGTGCGTCGTCTCCGTTTGGGGATTTGTCCACAAGTGAAGCCTCATCGGGTTTGGTGAGGGGTGGATGTAGGATTATTGTCGTTGCATCCGAACCACATTAAAAACCGATGTGCATTGTGTTTTGATTTGTGTGGTTTGGTCTTTTTCTTCTACCTCCATTCTACGTGAGTGTTAGTGTATTCTGTTGTTCCAGATTTTTTTTTTTAACAAAGAGAGGGTGCAGGATATAGCAGCTGGTCAAGTGCACCTATCCTCAAAGAGGACAGATGTTACCACTCCCCCAGGCGAATCCTATACCCTTAGATTTTTTATTGATTTAATGAAATAATTACAATACCAATGGGGCATACCCTTGAGAAGAGGCGATCCTGAGGAGGGATCAATGGTAACATCTTGAATAACAATAAAAACAAAAGACCAAAGACCTAGAACCGAAAAGAGGGGCATCCTAGCATATCCATAATAAGCGCTCCCCTGGTACGAGATGACAAGTCTGATTGAGTCTCAAATAAAGTATTCCGATGCAATGTACATGCATATGAAGCCAAAGAATCTGCCACTTGGTTCCCTTCTCTGAAGACATGAGAGATATTGAGTGAGTTAATCTTAACTATTGCCATAAGCTTGCGCCACCAGAACAGGACCTGCCAAGAAGGGCAAATTGCATTATTGGTTGCATGGACAAGGACAGATGAATCAGAGTAAACGGCTGAGATAAAAATTCCTCTAGAAGCTGCAAGCACCAGACCATCAAGGAGCGCCCTAGCCTCAGCTATCAAGCTGTTGCTAGGGCCATAGAAGTGAGTAAATCCAAGCACGAACTTCCCATCCCTGCTACGGACACAACCTCCACTACCATAGTGGCCAGGATTGCCTTTGGAAGCACCGTCCACATGTAGAGAGAAACCAGACTGGGCCAGGGATCTACTGACCAGCTGCGGACATTTCAGCATAAACTTTAGAGATAGATGAAAACTGCATAGAATATCCTCTTCATCTCGAGATAGCGGTTTACGAAATACCACCTTATCCAAGGCAGCATGTAATAGACTACATATGTGCTACTGAATGTTGGCAAGTCTCCAACATTTCCCTTCAAAGTGAGCAGAACAGCGAGATTTCCAAATTTCCCACATCCCCAGAATCACTGCATAAAGCCTAACAAACTGGAAGGCCGAATTAATATTGGATGCATTAATAATAGTCCAGCATCTGGTGGTAATGAGATCCAAAAACGTAATTGAAATTAGCAACCTTCAACCTACCCGGCTTCAACGGGACTCCCAGGTACTTCATCGAACCAGAATGCTAGCGGAATCCAGTTAACTAGCGAATAGAGTTGGTGAGAGTCCTTGGAGCTTTATCCGATAACAAGAAAGAGCTCTTCCCAGCATTGATCAATTGGCCCAAGCAAGCCTGATAGGATTCCAGGAAATTAAGAATTTTCTGAATATTCTTGCAAGCCCCATTAGAGAATATTAAAGTGTCATCAGCATACAGAAGATGTCTAACAAGGGGGCATCCGCGAGGCCCTTTGTAGTACTTAATAGTCCCGTTGTTCTAGATTTATCCACCTATATCTTGCATAATCTATAGCATCTTCAAACAAAGTTTGATAAATCCAACTTGAGAACAAACAGTTTTGAACCTCTTTATTAGCATTGTATCAGATTCTTTAAAAAGGCCAAAAGTTTTCTTAAAAGTTGTAAACACCCAATTCACCCCCCTCTTGGGTGTCATTGATCGCGGGACTTCAATTGATATCAGAGCTAAGGCTTGATTTTTTCATAGATTTAACAATCTAGAGAGATCTAGATCAATGATTACCAACATGTACACCCCGAATTCTCGACCGGTGTTTGATGGTTCTAATTTTGATTTGTAGTTAGGAAGAATGTTCAGTCTAGTCAACTCATACGACACTAAGCTATGGAAGCTTATCTCACATGGTCCTTATGAATTGACTAAAGACAAAGGTGTCTGGACTGCAGATCACAAGTTCAAACATGATCAAAATTGTTTGGTTTTAAAGTTATTTACTGTAGCAGTTAATTCTAATCATTTTTCCTTTGTCTCCCATTACAGATCCGCGAAGGATATATTGGATGGCTTAACTGGTTTCTAGGAAGAGTATCAAGACCAATGCCTTGTGGCAGGCACGAGTGATGAAGGGAGTGATCAGCAAATTGGATCAAGCTCAAAGGTAAATTCTGATTCTCATAATGAAGATAAATTTAGCTATGAAGAATTGTTGATTGCATATGATGATCTTGTTGATAAATACAAGAAGGTAAAATCGAAAAATTAAAAATTAAAAAAGAATGCCAAACAAAATAATTGTAATTCCTCTTGTAAAAAATGCTCACATTTAGTGGAATTGATTGATGCTCATGTGTTTGACATTGAATTCCATAAATATCAAATTTATTCCTTGAGAAATGAAAATAAAGAGCTGAGAGAGAGAATAAGTTCAATGGACAATGGTCAGACTGAATTTGTTCATGACAAGAAACTTGAAAAAGAAAATGAGAAACTGAAGGAATTGAACACGGCCATTTCTGAAAGATTGCTTGCTTTTGAAAAAGGAAAATCTGTGAATATTGATGAATCTGAAAAAGTGCATGCTTTGTTGCAAGAAATTGAAAGTCAAAAAACCATCAATGCTACTTTACATGAACAAGTCAATTCGTGTGAAAATGAGATGGCTTCCTATGAATTGCACTTTTCATCACTTGAAAAGGAAATCTTTGATTTGATTGCTTCATTGTCAAGACTTGTGAATGGTCAAGAAAACTTGGACAAATTGTTGGGAATGAAAGTGAACTTTCAAAGAGAAGGGCTGGGGTTTAATCCTGTTAAATAAAAATTGAAAGTAAACTACATACTTCATTTGTTCATACCACTTGTGCACCCAGAACCTCCGCATCTCGCTCCCAGCAACACACCATGTCAAGAACTCTACCAGATTCGAAAAATAGTGTGAATGTCCAAAAGATTCAAAACGAAAACAAAAATCAGAAAATTAATTTGCATCAAAAATCCAAAAATACTGATAGCACCACCATGCATGTTAAACATACTTCTGCCACACACACACATCCACCTAGAAAGAAACTCACATGTTTTTATTATGGAAAACATGGACATGCCATGCATTATTGTTTTACGATGAAGAATGATGATTTAGAAGCATGTAGGAAAAGAATGAAATCTTTTGCAAAAGGGAAACAAGAGTAGAACAAAAAATCACATGCTTCAAAGAATCCTCACACTTTTAAGTATTCAAAGTCATGCTGTGATTACTGTGATAAATATGGACATATGATGCATGGTTATCTTTTGATGAAAGATGATGAATTGACTGTTGTTAAAAATTAGAAATTACATGCCAATGTTGCTGCTAACCCACAAGGACCCAAAAGGATTTGGGTACCTAAGATTGCTAAATGAGAAATCTATTTTACAGGTGTGCCATGGAGTGTAAAGTATGAAATATGTTTTCGTCAAGAAGGTAGGCACACGAGTCAAGTGACTCAAGCAAGGTTAAAAGAAAAATCAAATCTGAAATCTGAACACTCAGGTGATATCCCTCTTTTTCTCTCTAGTAAATGTGCTGAATCTTGTGACATTGCATATGTTTGTACATGCATTCCATCCATAGTTGTTTGCATATCTGTGTGTATATCAGTTAGCATCTTGTTATAGGGGAGCTTGAAGATTCATCAAATCATGATTTCACTACATACATTGAGTTTGCATACACCGTCACATGCTGTCATGCACGAAAGTTGAAGAAACTACTTTTCAACTAGAATGAATTCATGTCATAATGCAGTGCATTTCTCTTTTCTTTCATCACATCCATGACAACATATAGCATTAGGATGTTACTGAACATCTTGCATTCATGCACACACTAAGGGGGAGCAACTACATTCGTCATATGGGCTTATTGTTTAGGTTCATATCTGAGTCATTCATCAAGTTTGAAGCTATTAAGGGGATATTAGTTGTTAAAGGGAATTTGTCATGTCATTGTTAATAAATTTGAATCAAAATCGACATATCAAGTCTTTTTACCCTTGGATGCAGATTATACTCCCGAAATCCAAATGATGATGGGCTAGTCATGGCCAAGCTTGAATCAACTGGAAGAATACCTTGCAAAGATGAAAAATGATGAGAACCTTCTCAATTGGTACCAGGAGATAGGTAAGGATGTTCTTGTGGAACAACCTCCAGGATCGACTCAACATCCGTTATTGTGTACAATTTGTAGAAAGTCTTGTATGTGCTGAAGCAAGTACCCAATGTATGACAAGAGAGGCTCACATCTATTTCATTAAAAATGGATTCAATAGGTAAGGTTCATCAAACACCTTTCACGAGACAATCAGGTAAAGATATTTTAGTGGTTCAAGTATATGTGGTTAATATCATTTTTTAAGCTACTAATAATGCTTTATGTGATCAATTTGTAAGGATTGTGCAAGGAGATTTTGAAATAAGTTTAATGGATGAACTGAACTATACCTTCTTTGGATTGCAGGTGGAAGACTTGGAAGATAATGGATGCTCAAGGCACAAGTATTGAAAATCAACTTCTGAGCTCTCTTTAAAAATAAAAAATATATATTTGTTTTAACCATGTCTCCATGAATGAAAATAAAAAAAATGTTATTTTTGTCATTAGAATGCATTGCATTTTTCATAAATCACCATTGCATTATTGCATTTCATGAAAATAAAAATGCATTCATTTAGTTATCATTGCATGACTACATGGTATATCAAATGGTGACTTGAGGAAGGGCAAGTCATTTTTGTCTGAAGCCTATCACCATGCGTGAAATTGTGCTTCCGCCTGGTACCATGAGTCATGTGTCCATTTAGGTCATATGATGCATGTCTTTCTGTTGAAACGTCATTTATTTAACTCATGCATAATGTGAAGTGAAGCTGTAAGTTGCTTGATAAGTGTTCAAAGCTTATGCCGCATCATTGCTTGGATTATAAGAATTGGGCTTGCAAAATGTTGACCTTCATGACATTAGTGATTCTGGATCTTGAAGGCATGTGGTTATGACTGCTGAACTCAGGTATACAACTCTAAAAACTTGACATGTTGCTGCTCTAGTTTGATGTGATGAATTTGTCAAATTGGCTCAACCAACTTAAAGATCTTGAAAAATGTGTATGAGGTGATTGGCTATTAAATATTTCTCAATTTGAACTACATGATCACACCTGAATTGAACTACACATTTAGTATATCAAATGACATTTGTGGAAGAGTGGATTATGTCCACTTGGAAGCATTACCTATGCGTTGAGCTGAGTCTTCGGACTAAAATCTCCACCTCGTACCAGACGTTGAAAATTTTTTGACTAGATTGTGATTGGTTGATTTGTGAATGAATCCTTGAGCTAAGCTATTTAAATTGAAAAATATGTTTCTGATCAAATGATTCAAACATTTGGCTTCTGAATGATTTCTCATTTCAAAACTTGTGAAGGACTTCTGAAAATCTGATTTTGAACAATTCTGAAAATTGGGTTGCATTGCTTAATTTTGATCATTTAAGCACCCTTATTCATCAAGGTCATGTCATGAAAAAATGTTGTTGAATCATTAATAGAATGTGAGTGCTTTCATGAGAAATTTGTCTCACTGGCTTGAAAATCAAGCTCTTATATCTTGCCTTTGCATATTACATTGCATTCTTATATGCTCATAAGTTGCATCGCATTAGAACTCATGCATTAGCTGCATTTAGTTCATTCAAATTGGTATCCATTCAATTGGTATCAGCAATTTTGCATCACATTACATATTTGCATTGCATGTTGCATACATTCCCTTTGCGTGCTTGCTTGCTATTATATGCTATTCACCTCCATCATTTAGAATTTCTATGACCTTATGTCTTCTTGATAAATAATGTTACATTTGAGTCATTATTGGTGTGTTTCATGTACACTCTGAGGGAGTAAAAGTGCATCTATTTAGGGAGAGTTGCACTGTATACGTTCATGATATTTTCGATATACATGCTGAATCAAATTCATAAACATCCTGCACATAATGTGAAAATTAGTGTTAAACATAAGGATATATGAATTTCTTTTCAACACTCTCAAGATGTTAAACTTGCTGCATATATGTTGAAGAGACAGTTGAGAAAAAAGCTCTCTACCTATCCTTGTTAAAAAATCTGAAATGAAAATGAAAGGCAGAGCAATGCTCCATCTCACTGAATAAATTGGGCACATGTCACCTGAGACGTGATGTGGTTCATTTTTGAAAAGTGTTGACTAAAGTATCTCGATTCAAAATGAGGTGAAAAGATTCAGTATTCTGAGTAACAGGGGATTCTAGCATGAGCTCCATGCGTCTACTCGCTTAAAAAGGAATTATTTGAACCTGATCATCCTTAGAAAAATTCTGTTTGTCCCTGTGAAATCATTGAAAAAGTGATGTGACATTTTTGAGGTAGAGCGAAGCCTCCAGTACGTTGTCTCAAAATTGAAGTGCAGTCTGTAAAATATCTCCTTGTGTTGATCTGAAAATCTGAATATCCATATTACAACTATCATTTTTCATGTTACTCACTTACACATATGAAAATTTGATTTATTATGTATTCAAGAAATTTATTGACCGCCTTAGCAACTGCATGATTCTCCTATATGACTGCACAATCTCCTATGTGCTACACATATGCACTCCGGTTGTCATGACACTCATGCATCTTTCTTATCACATTCCCTTCTTAAATTAGTAAGGGGGAGATATGCTTGCATGTATATATATACATATCTGTCTTGTTGCATTGTGGGGACTTCATATGTCATATGTTATATGTATATCGCTTCATGCATATTCATAAGAAAATCAAAAATTTGAAATTCACTAAAAATCTCAAAATTTTGGACTTCAATTTTTTTACACCTGCTATATGGAGTATTTGCCCTCAATTGGTATCATAAAAATCAACATTTTGTGACCCTCACATAGAAAAAATCAACATGGCTTTTGAGCTCAACAATTGGCCTAGTTGGTTTTCATTGCATCTTATGCTTGCATTCATAGTGCCATCATGCTTGCATTGAGTTTTTATGCATTTCCAGAAAATATAAAAATCAAAAAAGTTGAAAAACAAAGAAAATCATTTTGATGTGCCACCCTGCTCTTGCATGTTGTGAAAATCTGAAATGGGTTCTAACCTTTCAATGCTATCATGCTGAACACCTCATCTTGTGAACATCTTCCACCACTGGCTCATATCCTTAAGGCCAATCATTTACTTCAATTGGTATCCATACGTGCTTGAATGTATTTGCCTTGAATGATATCATCTTGAATTATGAATCCGGGTCTGCCTATTAAGTCTACACACCTTTCTGAACCCAATAATCACCAATTCGCATCACAAAGAATCAACATGATTTGATCACCGTATCCTTGCCTTGCTATTGCCTCACTCGCACTTCTGATGTGGCTTCTCATTGCTTTATGGATCTGCTTGCTGAAGTTTGAACTTCATTGTCTTCCTCCCACTTTTTGATCATGTCAAAGGGGGAGAAGAATATGGTCTGACTATGTCAAAGAATATGGTCTGAATATGTCAGTCATAAAGTTTGTCATCATCAAAAAGGGGAAGATTATTGTGTATGGCTTGTATATATTTTTGATGATAACTAAATTTTATAGTTTGATGAGTTTGATGAGAACTAAACTTTATGGTATGAGGATTCATGATTGATTGAGTTGGTTTTACAAGAGGCAAGAGGTTTCATAACCTCTTGAATGAGTTGGTTTTACAAGACGCAAGAGGTTTCATAACCTCTTGAATGTGAACATGCATGGTATTAAACCCCGTCTATCTTGATTGCAGGATCAAACATCATGACGATCGCTTGGAAGGTAAAACAAATGTGTGGATAAGTACTTTGCTATCTATAGTCTAAAACAAGTGGTAAACCATGTCTAAACTCTTCAAGAACCCTTGGTAAGGCTATGGAATTCTCAATTCTGTTAAAGCAAGTAAAGCCGACTTGGGAAGTTGACTTGATCTAATGTGAAAAGGTTCTCTATGCTTGAACATATGGATTTGTTTGTTGGTGGATATATTGACTTAACCTTGATCAATCAATTGAATGAACCAGTTTTCAAACATTTCATGTGCTCCTTGCTCATGTGCTTTTCATGAATGTACTACATGCTTTTATCATATGGGTTATTGAGCTAATGTTCTAATCATTCCTCTTATGGTTTTGTAGGTTAGATCCTTTGTATAAATCCTACAACATCAAAGGAGTTTGTTACCTCAGACTTGAATGGATTGCAATAGGGTTAAGAAGACCAAACTGCAAAAAATCTGGAAAAATCCAGATTTTGGTCGACCGCCCCGAGGCGTCCGGTCAACCGATTTTTCCAGAAGCGAAAGGCCATCCGACTATAAAATTCCGGTCGACTGCCCCATAACTTCCGATCGACTGCCAGCCCCGATGCAGCCTTATTTGACTTTGCATTTCAAGCTCGTGGAAAGGTCTTTCTTCCCAATTGTTTAATCCCACTACCCCCAATTATGCCATGTTTCCTGGATCTGGTCTAGGACATGTCTCTTGACCATTCAAGAGATATAACACCAACTTAAAGGGCCATAAACCCCAAGCACTTGAAGAAATCCAAGGAGAGGCTGTCCAAGGAGGAAGAAGAGGGTACTGTAGCTCCGTGAATAGTACCTCGTGCAGCAAGTTCATCACCTATTTCCAAGGTGATTCAAGCTCAATCTGAAGCTAGCAACCTCCAAGGAAGTGAAGAAGCAAGCAAGCAAGGATTGAAAGGAAGACTACCGAAAGGAAGTGTAGAATCAAGCAAGGCTCTCAAGGAAGATCAAAGGAGCTGTCCAAGGAAGAAGAAGCTGCTATTGTAGCCGTGAATAGTACTTCGTGGAAAGATCTCTTCATCCCTTCTCAAGATCTTCAAGCTTCATCTAAAGCTATTCAAGTGAAGAAGGAAGCATCACTCAAAGATCAGCAACATACACTCAGTGGAAGCCAAATCAGGAGTTTTCTAAACTGTGCCTCATGGACTTTGTGTTTTGAGTTTTATATTTGTGTCCCTTATAAACTATAAACACTCATGTGTGTGTGGATCGTTTTGGATCAATGGTCGTGTGTGGTTATCGTGTTTCATTCGTGTGTGTGCATAGGTCTTCTTAGATCTGCGTGTGTGTGTGTGTGTGGATCTATCTAGATCCGATCCTTTTAGTGTGTGGAGTGCTGCATCAGTCGCAGCGTGTATTTATCTTGTTGATCCAGTTGTTGGATCGTGTTGGAGACCTCGTCTCCGTGTGTGTGTGTGTGTATGTGTGTGTGTTGGGGCGCATCCCCGTGTGTGTGGGAAGGCATCATCCTGCATGTGTGTTTGGAGCGTCGTCTCCTTTGGGGATTTATCCCCATGTGAAGCATCATCGGGTTTGGTGAGCGGTGGATGTAGGATTGCCGTCGTTGCATCCAAACCACGTTAAAAATCGATGTGCATTGTGTTTTGATTTGTGTGGTTTGGTCCTTTTCTTCTACCTTCATTCTACGTGAGTGTTAGTGTATTTTGTTGTTCCAAATTTATCCACGTATATCTTGCATAATCTATAGCATCTTCAAATAAAGTTTCATAAATCCAACTTGTGAACAAACGGTTTTGAACCCCTTGATTAACATTGTATCACATTCTTTAAAAAGGCCAAAAGTTTTCTTAAAATTTGTAAACACCCAATTCACCCCCCCTTGGGTGTCATTGATTGCGGGACTTCACGGCCTCCCTGGGTGGCACCTCGGGGTTCACCCATAGTGTCAAGGCGATGGTACGGGTACCTTCACGGGTAGGCATGCAAGGGAAGTGACCTAAAGGGAACTAAGGGGCGACTCACTACGACCTATATGGAAGGACCAATGCAAAATGAAGGGCGACTTAGATTTAAATATCTGGTACGAGATGGAAGTTTGATCCGAAGATCGCACTCAGGCAAGTGTGCTACCTTCCCAATAGGCATAACCTATTGTTCCGGTGGCACCTTTTAATATACCAGGTATCGGAATGCAATGCAAACTTTGGACCGACTACCCTATACTCTAACCCGCTCTGATACCAATTTGATGCTGGACGAGACGCGACTCGACGCCAATTTGAATGTGAACCTTGGACTCTAGGCAAACTCGCGACTCATCCCTGGCGAGGGAAGTGTGCGGATGTGCGCGGTTGAGAAACCGGCAATGAGTCAAGGGTGGTCTACTCACTCTCATACCCGGATCAAGTCACGGGACAGGTCTCGCTTTCTCTCGTAGCAGTGATTGAAATAACATAAGAGCTAATTCCCCTAACACTCACGCAGCGGCATATAGAAATATACGAAGTAAGTAAAATGTCGAGAGAGGGGAGCGGACACGATTCCTCCACTCTCCGGGCGTGGGGAAGGCAACCCCGGCCAAGACTCGTACTCCCGGTACAAATAATTAACAATAATTATAGAAATAATTTTATTGCCCACTCCATGTAGGGAGGTAAAGGGCTACACGTGGGCCCCAGGAGTAGCGAACTCGTGTTGACCGGCAGCAAGCCGGAAGGGATATCGGGCCGGAGGTGGGCTGCTGGTCTGATTCGGTACTGTTCCGACTCGTTGGACAACAAGCGAACTCGGCTCCTGGGACGGTGGCTTGTGGTAGATTTCTGGTCGAGGCGGTTGCCTGAGACGTCGGTGGAATCCACCTCTTTGATCTCCGAACTCGGTGGCGGCGGAATCTGGGCCGGCATATTTTCTGAGGAATTATCTGACGGACTGCTCTTGCTGGCCTGACTCGGAACAGATCTGCGTGCCTCCACAAAAACAATTGTTGCGCCCATATACGGAGGCGGATTGAGGGCAGATCAACGCCGTTGGATAGAGGACTCAAAGTGATTGAACATAAATTAATTTCACAGCCATCTAGTAAACGCATTGGAAATGAAAAACTTTGTGGCACAGCTGTTGCTTCTGGGTCGGATTATTGACAGTCAGGACAGACAAAGATCTGGCTAAAAATGAATTTTGACCGATAGGGAAGCGGTGGATCTGGGTGTTGGGGATTTTTTGGGGGATAGAGGGGGATGTGGGGGACATGCACAATTTTTATGGTAATTTTATAGAGTGGTTTAAGATGTGGGAAAAATAGAAGAACAAGACATTGTCTCACAGATCTGCAAATTGACAGATTGCGCGGGTGGAACTAAATCAGTATGAAAAATAGCAAACGGTGGCGGATTGACACAAAATTTAAAATGGGAGGAGGTAACAACCAGGGGGATGACCTATCAATATTTGATGACCATCAGATAACTGGATTGGGAGAACCAACCTATTATTTGGGCTTCCGTTCAGTAGGTCACAGGTTTGGACAGCAGACCAAAGATGAGACTGTGGCGACTCGACGGCGACACGAAAGGAGGCGGTGGCGGCGGTGGCTGGAAGTCGCATCCAGCGGAGGTGATAGAGGTGGGAATCACTCTCAGAATCAAGGCTTCACACCTTGGAGAATGCAACAACCACAGCTGCAAGGAAGAGGAGGAGAGAGGGGCGCTCAAGCTCTTGGAGCAATTTCTGATTTTCTTCCCATTAATCTATGAAAATATGGAAAATACAAGTATTTTATATGAAATGTAAATGACCTAAACTAACCTCAGATCTAGGGTTAGGGAGGGGTAATTAGGGGAGAGCAAAATTTTCTCTCATGTGGTCAAATACAATAATTATAAAAAACTAAAAAGGGGGGGATTATTTAAATCCCACATGGGGACAAGAGAGGGGGGCGCCCCCCTCTTGGAGTCAACTGAAGTCTCGCGATCAATGACACCCAAGAGGGGGGTGAATTGGGTGATAACAAATTTTAAGAAAGCTTTAATCAATTTGAAATTTATATGATGAAATAGCAACTATGAATTTAGATCTGATGCAAAGGAGAATAGATCTATCAAAATCAACCACTACAATAGCTCTTTGGTACTATGCGAAGCTACGGAATCCGAAGATTCTCTCACACAAGGTTTTATCTTTCCGACAAGACTAACCTTGTCAGTCCGAACCCAGCTTTTGATATACCAGAGATTTATTAGAGAATGATTAATTAATCTAGATCTAAACAAAGAAATCAGCAGATGCAAATAATTTAACTACGCGAGCATGCATAGAATGGAGATAGGAGAAAAGGATCAAACCACACAAGAGACATCCATTTTTAGGTGGTTCGGATGCAACGACGGTAATCTACGTCCACCCCTCACGATCTGTGAGGATTCACACACTATCTTATAAAGGGTTACAAGATCAAAACACACACACACACACACACTCGTGTGAGTTCAGAACTCCCACGAAGGTGCACAAGCACCGAATCACACAGAAATATGAAGAAGAAAAGAACCACACACACACAAACACGGATCTGGGTAGATCCGCACATACACAAGTGTTTGAATATTACAAGAACACACACTTGAAGCTTGATGAAGGATGTAAGGAGAAACACAAAATAAAACTTCAAATTAAAGCTCCCCCTTAGTGGATGAAGATTGTTTTGGATGAAGCTTGCTCCTCAACTTGATCTTCACTTGAATGGCTTGTAGATGAACATTAGAACCTTGCTCTTGAATGAAGAACTCTTGGACGTAGCATTGTTCATGGAGCTACAGTAGCAGCCCTCTTTCTCCCCTTGATAGCCTCCTTGTGCTTCCTTTAGTGATTAGGGTTTTTGACCCCAATGAGATGTTTTTATACATCTTGGATGGTCAAGAGACAAGCCAGGAACCAGATCCACAAATTATGGCATGTCTGGTGGCTTTGGGAGTAACCAAATCAATGAGACAAACTTTTCACGTTCAAGAACCAAAAAGTCAATTTTTGCTGCTTCGGGAGGTTCAATCGACGGGACATAGGTGGGCGATCGACCTAACTTTTACAGAATGAGGCTTTTGGACGCTGGAAATTCCGGTCGACCGGTCTAGGAGGGGCGATCGACCAAACTGTGAAAGTTCTGTAGATTTCTGAGCGCTGTTAATTTAGGTCGACGGGCCCATGCCCTTCGATCGACCGGACTCTGAAAAATTTGCAAAAAAACATAGTTTTGTCCATGAAACATATCCAAGTATTGAAGACTTGTGGTTGCAAAATAATCCACGTGAAATGAGCTTGTTTGAACCTCTTCTGGGCATTTGTTAAGGCATGATAAGTTTGACCATTTGCCTTGGTGAAAATGACCTTTAAGGAGGTTTCACCAAGTTATAAACATATGTGTAATGCCGAGGTTTTGTTATCATCAAAATCAACTGGGGAGACTCAACAATCTCCCCCTTTTTGATGATGACAAAACTCTAGATTACAAGTACATTGAGATGCCTTAAGACAAATTTGGAATGAAACACGGCCAACAATCCACAAGTTGAATAAAACAATAAGTCTTTCCTTTAGGCAAAACAACGCAAACCATTCAACACTTTATTTGCCAATTACATAGGAAATGAGAAACAAAAGCCAATCACGTAATGCCAAACACCAAGTGCATTCTTTTCATCATTTCATTACAAGGTACATTGATGCTTGAGGGAATGCAAGACTTCTAGACATCATGACAAAAGCAAATGGAAGGCATACTCACTAGATGCAATCACTCAAGAAGAAAACCTCACAAATGATCATCCATCCAAACACAAGGACAGGCATGCAAGGACAGGCATGCGGACAGACATGCAAGGACAGACATGCATAAACTATATATAAGACCTGCATAACTACTTCTCCCCCTTTGGCATCATCAAAGGAGGGGGTAGACAAAAAGATAACCCAAAAGACACAAAACCCAAGGACACAGACTGGAGGATGAAATGAAAGAACATCCTTAGTGGCCATCTGTAGGAGGTTGTTCGTCTGGTGGAGGAGGAGGCACATGGCCAAGGCGCTGCCGAATATCCGCAAGTTGGTGGTCCTGAAACTGAAGGCGGTACTGGATATGTGTAAGGGTTTGATCCCAATCATAGTCACAGTGTTGCATGTTCAGGAGAACGTGGTTCATAGCATGAAAAGCCTCACGTGAATCTTCATGGCTCTGGGTGAGGGTGGTCATGTTGGTGGAGAGAGTGTGCATATGAGTGGCTAAGGAGTCCAAAGCTATGGAGAAGCAATCTAGATGATGTGGCAGAGATTCCAGCATGGTACCCATGGTTGCGATGTTATCCCCAAAGGTAGAGAGTTGTTCCCCAAAGCCATCCACCCGAGTCTCCAGCCCAGTGAATCGCCTGTCAAAAGTCTCATAGTCTACCCAAGAGTGATGTCCGACCCCCTAAGTAGAAGACTCTCCATGATAGTACTGTCGTGGAGGAGGCATCGCCGGATCCATCTGATGAGGTGAAGGTGGAGGAGGTTGGTCCTCATCCAAAACTGGAGGGGGAACATCCCCTTGACCCTGCTGCTGCTCTTGTTCTTGCTCTTCCTCACTGACATCTTCTTCCCCATAATCTGGTATATCTCGGTGTAGCTCGCCATCAGGGCCATAGTAATATCCAAAATTTAAGAAAATTTTATGGTGATTGTAAATATCATCTTGTCTGACTTGAATAAATGTTTCATCACCAAGGTGAATCCCAGCATATACAAACACTCTTGTCAGCTGTGAAGCATAAGGCAATGATCTCCTCAGTTGGGTTCGACATGTCCCTATCAAGTCTGTCATGAGCTGACCCATGTTTACTAAATTTCCATTCACAACATGATAAAATAGAAATTTGTGAACCTCTGTGACTTCATTCCTAGTCCCACTATTTGGATAGATAAGTAAGGTGAACATGTGGTGCAATATCCTCTGCAGTGGTGGAAAATAATTTGCATTTAAGGTAATCAAATCACTAACACCATGCACATAGTCACAGTTTGTCATAGGAATAAAAGTTTCCTCAACTGCGCCATGACCAAAAATCATGTCAGCACCCCTAGCCGAGACTCCCAATGCTCGCTGAAAGAGATCGGGTGTAATATGTATCTCAACTTCTTGAACGACTGTGTATAGCTCATCATTTATCTCAATTAAGTTGCCATAAAACTATTGCACTAGGTTAGGATAATACCTAGTGTATATGGTGACAAAATCACTCCAACCCTCTTGAATCTCAAAAAGTGCACATAAATCGGGCAAGATATCATTCACCTCATCGAAGTCGACCAGTCGAGGGTCGATAATGGGCCTTGGAGGCAAATGAGGTGCACGACGAGGTGCAGGTGCCCTCTGTGGGGGATGAGTCGGGGCCTCTCATCTCTGATCGCTAGGTTCCCCTTGGGCAGGAGGCCGAGAACTCCATCGAGGCGGCATCCTAGACCAAAAAACTCACCGGGAGACCCTTGAAGGATCAAGCTCAACCCAGGGGAGGAAGACGAACCAAAAGGGCACTCCTAGGACTTGGAATGTTCTTCTCCACACTTTGGAACCTTGGAAAGATCTTCATGAACACACAAACGGCCGTGAAGATATCATCCCGAAATTGTGACAAATTGACCGGATTGTGTGCGGGTGAAGAGAGAATTGGGTTTTTGGGCTAGGGGAGTGGAGTTTGGGCATTCTAGGTTTAGGAAATGGGGTATGAGAGAGAGTGGGGGTGATAAAATGAGAGAATAGGGTGTTGAGTTCCCATGTAAGAAGGTCCGGTTGAGCCACCGGACCGGTTCGTCGAGTTCGATCGACCGGACCGGGGCTGGCAGTCGACCGAAGTGGTCGACCTTGCCCTAAAATATCATTTTTCAACCTCCCTTTTTTTATTTCTTTATTTCTTTTTTTTTTATAAATTGATATGAGCATCATCAACCGACCTTCTTAATGGAACCAACATCATGAGGTAGAGAGAAGGAAAGAGAAGAGATGAGGTATAGAGAGGATGCTCTAGCTCCCCCTCAGAAAATGCCTCTGATCTGAAGTCATTGGGTGCACATTTATTTAATCAAGGAATATGCATCCTTAGAAAATTTTTCAAGGAGGGCTATACGTATAATTACACTCAAGCATGCAAGGATGTAAATCCACACAAGGTATTGAAAGAAAATACATACAATATGCATGTTTGTAGCACCCCCGATAAAAACCATTGAGTAAATTTAAAACTTCTTCCTAAAAGAAATCATACATGAAGGCCTTACATAAAGAATCCAACCTCACAAGGACTACTATATAAAAATACAAGCCAACCCTACTTTATAACATAAAGAATCCTTAGGGCTTTGTGTAAAGAGCCAAACCTTAAGGCAGGTTAGTATATAAAATTACAAATCATCACTTTATGCATACGTAATCTACTATTCTTAATAGAATTCTAGGTTTTGTTTAAAGAACTAAACTGTAGGAGGACTAGCATACAAATGTGCAATCCAACTTTATGCACATGGGAAAAGAATCTTACATGGGAGGTCTTGCACAAAGAAACAAAACCATGGGGGGGATATTCTATAAAAACACAAGACAAACTTTAACACATGGGCCATGGATTGTACGTAAGTGCTTTCCAACTTTTCCACTTATCAAATTGAAGACCCTTCACATAGTCTTCAATTTCTAAATTGAAGACATGCATGAAGGCGCCATTTTCAATAGGACCCCATCCCATTTGAATATTAATATATATATGAACATCCCGAATGGTAACACGTGAATGGGGTCTCATTAATACTGTCACACAAATAAATGACGCCCTCATGCAAGGCGTCATTTACGTGAGTAGTGTCACCTATATTAAATGAACGACCCCTTACAAAGGCGTCATTTTACCCTATGTTTGTAGAAGCTTGAGACACAAGCAACCCATTTTAGCTGGCAAAGACATTGCCCACTCAGCAAGACCCACAAGATATTAAACCAATGTCTTACCATCCTTATATCTAATCCCCTCCGTAGCACTGACATAGGCTACTGCCGCGTCAGTGCTGAAGGAGTGTCTTCTTCCCGAGTCTGCATCCTGCTGCGATCCTGCTGCAGCTTCTGAACCTCGTATCACACGTCAAAAGGTAGGTGTTCTCAAATCCTTGCCTAACTAGTAGCTAAATAGGTTAAATGATGCATGCTTAGAGTTTGAATAACTAGTCAACCATTATATATATATATATATATATATATATATATATATATATATATATATATATATATATATTACCTAGCTTTACCATGATCAAGAATAATACCATGTTATACATATGTTAATAGCTTGTTACACTTGATTCTATACATACTGTTACCATGATCTTTATGAGTTTAACTTAGTTATTAGCATGATTTCATGAGTTTTTGAACGTATTTTATCACACTAGTTTTATAGTCTTAATAACAATATTTTAAACCTTAATATATAGCCTCTGTTAGACATAATACTCATGTTTTAAGGTGCCCAGCTCTATGGTAAATGGCACCCCTAACAAGGGCGACAATTACAAAATTGAAGACTGCGCAAGCAGTCGTCATTTAAATGAAGACACCCCCAGTGTCTTCAATTCGATTTCTAAAATTTTCAGTAATTGATAATTCAACACATTCAAAAATCCATAACTATCGAACTAAAGCATGAAATTTTTACATGAACATGTTTCTGGAATCCTGACATTTTTCTCAACATATTCGTGCCATTACTTCCTGATTCGGAGCTTTTTCACACTGATGAATAGTGGACACCTCACTGTAATTGGCGCCCCTGACCAGGGCGCCAATTTCAAAATTGAAGACTGCCCGCGAGGGCGTCAATTAATTGAAGACATGGGTCAAGTCATCAATTCAATTTTATGTAATTTTCAGAAATCAATAAATCAACGCATTCAAAATTCTATAACTAATAAACTGGACCATGAAAATTTTGACAGAATATACTTCTGTGACCCTGAGATTTTTCTCCATCTGACCATGTCTTCGGATTCTGATTCAGAGAAACTTTGGAGAAATGAACAGTAACTTGTGTCACAGAACTTACAGTTCTGATGCGAAGCACAACTCACTTGGAAAACAACTCAATTGGTGTGTCGTCAATTTGAGTTAAACCTGTACTTAAATTGAAGACACCCTAGAAGTCTTCAATTAAATGAAGACTACCCACAGAGTCTTCAATTACTGAATTGATGACGGCCCTCAAGTCTTCAATTACTGAATTAAAGACGGCCCACAAGTCTTTAATTAATTGAAGACTGCTCACAAGGGCGTCAATTCCATTTCTTGAGGAATTAAAGTTATAACATTAGAAAATTTATATCTGTGAAACCAAAACTCAGTAATTATATCTGAACATGTTTCTGGACTCTAGAGGAATTATACTAAATATTCATGTCCTTACTTTCGAATTTCGAGAAACTTTTTCGAAATGAACAGTGATTTGAGTCACAAAACGCATCGACTGGGTGAAAATCAAGAATTGAAGACAGCCCTCAAGTCTTCAATTAAAGAATTGAAGACGGCCCTCAAGTCTACAATTACTGAATTGAAGACGGCCCTCAAGTCTTCAATTAATTGAAGACTTCATGAGGGGCACCAATTTCAATATATATATATATAATTTTTCAAAAATCACAATTTTGAAAGGTTGGGTAACCCCCAGGCGTCAATTCTTCAAATGATGACTTCCAAGACGTCTTCAATTAAATGAAGACATCCTGAGGGGCGCCAATTTGATATATACATATATAAATTTCTAAAAATTGAAAATTTGAAGGATTAGCAAACCCTCAGGTGACAACTCAGTAATTACAACTTCTGATCTTGATCTGTCTCGAGAATTGTGTAAACACAACCCTAATCCATACTCCTGCGTATGATAAGTTCTTGAAATTCCGTTCCATGAAAAATCTATTTGTGTATACCCTACATGGTTAAACCTTGAATCTCTTAAACTACCATTTGAGAGTGTAGGAGCTAAGTGCCATACAGGGCAAAGTACTACGTTGTGGGAGCCACCTCTTGAGACCGTACGGTGCAAAGTGCTACACGACGGGAGCCACCTCGTGAGCTTGTAGGGGCCACCTCTAGAATCCTCCATAACCAAATGACTAGTTAATCTCGTCTGAAATACTACGTTTCTAAATTCTTGAAATTCCATATTGGCTATAAGTGAGAGTGGATGTCAAAGGTAATACATGAAATGTTGTGCATATAGGGCCTGGTCTGGTCCTGGGAGGAGTACCCGAAGGTACTTGTGCCCATGGGAGTTTATTGACCACGGTGTTTAGCATTGCACCGAAGTACTTGCTTGACTTGAGACACTCCACCCCTACTCTCTCTTTCTCTCTCTCTTTACTTGACTTGACTTGCGTGGCACGGAACGGGCGATACTTGACTTGCGGCCTGAGAAAGGGCAGAATACTTGCTTGATAATAGCCAATCCTACTGATACATATTTAACTTTACATGCTTGAATTGAACTGTACTTGCTTATACCTGAGATATACGTGTACATGAGTTCCTTCTCATACCTGCGTTCATACTTGTACACGAACCCATGCTTGCCCGAAGTGGCATTTACATCTGTAAATTCTTGAAATACTGCTTGTCAAATACTTGAATTCTTGTTATACTCTCTTTATACAGTTATTGATCTCTTATTGTTTATCATGCCTAGATTTACCTGTATACCTTATTTTTATTATACGTACATCATGCATAGCCATACTGATAATACATGCAAATTGTAAATCACGTAAAGATTACTCATATTTGAGATGCAATTCCTACTGAGCGATTCGCTCATCCAGTTGCTTCCTAACATTTTCAGGTGAATCAGTTAGCGACAAGAATGGGGTTGAGACCGGGTGATGAGTGTTAGAATGCCAACCATCTATCATTAGCTAGTCGTGTCTTTGAATTAATTTGAGTCCTACCTTGTATTTCTAGTATGTCATGTTAAGGCACTTAGCCTAGTATCGTCTTTTTTATTTGGAATTTGTCATGGACTCTCTTTATTTCCTTTTGTTAATCAAATAAACATCAGTTGGACTATTGGAATTTATTAGTTTTATTAGTCATTTGCGCACTACGAAATTATGTATGTTAAAATTCTTATCGCTCTAATGACACGATCTATATAGACGCGTCACGCATCCGAGTAATTTTCCGTGCTCAGGACGTGACAATGTTAATCTACCCTTTATGCATATGTGATTCTAGATTTTTTTTTAACATGTAAATGCATCACCCATCCTAGTGCAGACCTAAGTATGTATGCTCTCACCCTTGCGCATCCCAAGTTCTCTTCTTATCTTGCTGAATTGATCCTGGTTTAGGGGTTTTGTGAAACTATCGACTAGATGATTGTGTGTGTCAATGAAATTTAATTCAAAGACCCCTTTTCCTACATGGTCTCTCAAAAAGTGATGTCAAATATCAATATGCTTAATCCTAGAATGTTGAACAAGATTTTTTGACAAGCTGATTGCACTGGTATTATCACATAAGATTGGAACACATTTCATTTCAACATCCAAATCCAGCAATTGATTTTTGATCCAAAGTACTTGGGCTCCACAACTTCCGGTGGCTACATATTCAGCCTCGGCCGTTGAAAGAGCTACTGAATGTTGTTTCTTGGAAGCCCATGAAACTAAGCACCCACCAAGAAACTGACAGTACCCACTAGTACTTTTGCGATCTACAATGCATTCGACATAATCCGCATCGGTGTATGCAATCAAATCAAATGAACTACGGATGGGAAATCACAAGCCAAAATTTATTGTGCCAATTAAGTATCTAAAAGTAAGTTTAACAACCATTAGATGAGATTCTTTAGGACATGGCTGAAAATGAGCACATAGACATGCACTGAATTGAATGTCAGGGTGACATGCTGTGAGAAACAGTAGTGATCCGATCATACCTCGAAATAGTGTAGGATCTACTGTTTTACCATTTTCATCTTTGTCTAACTTCGTGGTTGTGGCCATCGGAGTTGACAAGGGTTTTGCTTCAGCCATCCCAAATTTCTTTAACAGCTCTAGTGTGTACTTAGCTTGATTGATAAAAATGCCTTTCGGCATTTGCTTCACCTACAATCTAAGAAAAAAGTTTAGTTCACCCATTAAGCTCATCTCAAATTCTCCTTGCATAATTTTTGAAAATTATTTTTTTATATAAACGAGACCAAGAGATACATATTGGGGAATGTACAAAGTGTGCTAGTTCCGCCAAGAGTATCCGGCCCTAAATTTTATTGATACCAGCGCAATCAATTACAAATTGCACCACGGGGCATGCCCCTGAGTATGAACCAAAAAGAAGAGAGAAAAAGAAATAATGATCTGTAAGTATCTCATCTCCTCCAGCTAGGAAGACTAGCTACATCCACTGTGGCACAACCACGAGCTCTACTTGGAAGGTCCCTCCAGCTACTATAATCCTTGTTGGTTTTGTTGACACATGCTAGAGAAGCTAGCACAGCCGCTACCGAATTACCCTCTCTATAAATGTGCTAAATATTCCAGCCATACCTTGCAATGGTATCTCTTATTTCATCCCACCATTTACAAATCCTCCACGGAGGCTTGTCATTGGATTGTATCAATGAGATACGGGCCTTGGAGTCAGAATATATCACTGCTACATGCATCCCACTCTTAATCAAAATTCTAAGGCCATCAAGTAATGCTCTAGCCTCAGCCACCATATTGCTCCCCACACCATAATAATAGGAAAAGCCATATATAAACTCACCTCTATACCCCCTGATGCATCCTCCTCCACTAGAATGTCCTGAGTTTCCTTTAGAAGCCCCATCAACGTTTAGAGCAACACCTGTACTAGGGCAAGACCATTTAATAATTTTTGGAGGCTTCTCTGCAACACTGAACTCAAATTTATACTGTTTCATCACCGATCTATCTCTAACTGAAGGAGCCCTATTGAATGTGGCCTATTTCATAGCAAAATCCAGTTGCCTCACAATTTGCTGCTGTAAGACTCTAACAGATGGCCGCTTATCTTCATATTTGAACTTGCACCGCACCTTTCAAATCTCCCATAGGATGTGCATCATGATGAAGATGGCTGCAAAGCCTAAAGGAGATTTATTATCAGCTATACAGATTACATCCCAACAGAACCCTATGGCAGAATTTGAACTTCTGCAACGGGAATCAAAGAGGGTCCTAAAGAAGTGCCACAGAGGTTTAGCAAGGTGACTCTCTATAAATAGATGATTCATAGATTCTTTTTGATTGTTGGACTTGCAGCAAACACATTTAGATGGGAGGCTAATTCCACTATTCTTCACCATACAGTCAACCGGGACTGCAATATGCAGAACCCTCCAGCAGAACATGGAAATCCTCAGAGGGATATTTGCTCCCCATATCTTTTTAAGAGGATGTCTTCTATTCCCTTGTTGTCTAATAGCATTATATGTAGATTTGCTAGTAAATGTTCCATCAGTGTTAGGAGCCCAGACACACATATCCGCCTTCTGCTCCAGCTGTATTGTTCTGACTTTTTGGGCCAAACTGAGTTGGATATGAGACCAGACCAAATGGTTTGGGTTTAAAATAGCATCCCTGAGAGTAACCTTCGAGTGATTAACATGAGGTGCCAGCACAATACCACACCAGTTATCCTTCAGAATATCAATGGTGTTACCATCCATGGGAATCCACCGAGTGTTGGATAGCACAGTATGCTTTGCCATATTAAACACATCTTCCCGAACACCAGTAGGAAATGGCTTCACAATAGTGCTTAAGTGACCTTTAAGATATCTCGAGGTTGCATATTGAGACCACAGAGAATTGTCATTTAAGATTCTCTACAATTGCTTTGCTACCATAGTGGCTTGGATGTGGTGCAAACTTTTTATCCCAAGACCACCTTCCTCAATTGGTCTGGTAATGTTAGACTAGGATACCCAGTGGCGCTTCGGGCCTTCATTGCCACTCCAGAAAAAATTTGCACAGATCTTGTTGATGGTTCCAATAATTGTAGCTAGAAGATAAGAAGCACTGGCAGTATAAATGGGGATGGATTGAAGCACTGAATTGATAAGGCACCTTCTACCTACTTGGGACAGATACTTAGACTGCCAACTGTCTAACCTGGTACAAATTTTATCCAGCAAGTATTTATAATGTGAAATTCTTTTTCTTCCTTCAAAAAGTGGGACCCCAAGATATGATTGAAGGACCATCTAATTTCTGTAAATTCTTTACATAAGACATTGTTACTAGCTCTAAAAATTATGTCATCAACAAACACTTGAACTACCAATATGCCTTTACCTGATTTCCTCGTGAAGAGTGTTTGGTCAACCTTACCTCTTTTGAAATAATTTTTCATGAGGAATGAAGTAAGTCTTTCATACCATACCCTTTGTGCTTGCTTTAACCCGTACATGGCCTACTGCAACTTGTACACATGCTTGGGATGTCTGGGATCTTCAAAACTTGGAGGTTGCTGTACAAAAATATCCTCTTTGATGTACCCGTTAAAAAAAGCAAGTTTAACGTCCATTTGAAATAATTTGAAGTTCAATGAGCAAGCATAGGACAATAAAATCCGGACTGCTTCTAGTCTAGCAACCGATGCAAAAGACTCATCAAAATCAATACCCATCTCCTGGCTATACCCTTTGGCTACAAGTCGGCACTTGTTCCTAACAACCAATCCCATATCATTGAACTTGTTTCTGAAAACCCAACGGGTTCCAATAGTGGGATGATTCTTAGGACGTGGCACGAGAGTCCACACTTCGTTCCTTTCGAACTGGTGTAGCTCTTCATGCATAGCATGAATCCATGATTCATTTTGAAGAGCTTCATGGATATCCTTAGGCTCTTCTTGTGAGATTAAGGCCTCAAATCCTCTTCTTCTACTTGCCTTAATGAAGACTTAGTTCTTACCCCATCTTGAGGATTACCGATTATGTTTTCAGCTGGATGATCCTTCAAGAACATGGAGGAACTGGGCAAGTCCGGATGCTGCACTTGTTGCTCTTGGAGTGTTTCAATTGAAGGATCCTCATCCTTTTCATCATTGCTGGAGGTTCCTTCCATTGGTTCATCTTTAGCCTTAGATGTTCCAGCATGCGTTGGATTTCTAGAAGCTTCACCTGCATCCAAAATTGGAATATATTGATTTTTCAGTTTTAATTCAGATTCATTAAAAACGACATGAGGACTTTCTTCAACAACTAAAGTCCTTTTGTTAAATAAACTGTAAGCTCTAGAATTTGATGCATAACCTAGGAAGATTCCTTTGTCACTCTTTTCATCAAACTTACATGAGTTTGACTTTTCATTGTTCAGAATATAGCAAGGGCATCCAAAAGGTTTGAGATGGGAAATATTTGGTTTCTTACCTTTGTAGAGCTCATATGGGGTTTTCTTCAAAATGGTCCTTACCATTGCCCTGTTCATGATGTACCATGCAGTACTTACCACCTCGAACGAAAAGTATTTGGGTAGGGAGTTTTCACTTAACATGGTCCGTGCCATGTCTATGAAGGTTCTATTTTTCCTCTCCACTACTTTATTTTGTTGAGGTGTCCCTGGCGATGAGAAGTTATGTGTGCACCCTTGCTCTTGGCAGAAGCTGCTGAAATCATTGTTTTCAAATTCACCACCATGATCACTTTGAATTGTGGTGATGGGATAACCCCTATCATTCTGGATTTTCCTGTAAAACACTTGAAACTCCATCAAGGCATCATTTTTATTGGCTAAAAATAACACACATGTAAATCTGGAGTAATCATCCACAATTACAAATCCATAAGATTTTCCTCCTAGGCTAGATGTCCTAGTCGGACAAAAGAGATCAAGGTGCAGCAGTTCTAGAGGCCTAGCGGTAGAAATAATATTTTTATTTTTGAAAGAGATACGTGTCTGCTTACCCTTGGTGCAAGCCTCACAGATCTTATCACTTTTAAATTTTAATTTAGGCAATCCATTTACCAAGTCATGTCTAGACAATTTGGAGATTACTCTAAAACTAGCATGACCTAGTCTTCGATGCCATAGCCATGTATTATCATGGTTATTTGCTACCAGACACACATCATCACCGGCAACATCATCAAGATCAATAGTATAGACATTGTTATTCCTTTTGTCGATGAATCTGATTTGATTAGAGATTTTATTCATGACAAGGCAATGAGTTTCGTCAAAAATAATTTTAAAGTCTTTGTCACGTAATTGGCTTATGCTTAGCAGGTTGTGATTCAAGCCTTTCACTAAATGAATATTTTTAATCAAAGTTTCAGAATTCTTACCTATGTTGCTGATCCCAATGATTTTACCTTTATCTTTGCCTCCAAAAGTAACCGAACCTCCATCCTTGTCTTGTAGTATAGCAAACCCCTTCTTGTCCCCTGTCATATGCCATGAACAACTGCTGTCCAGGTACCATTTGCTCCCCCTGGCTTCAAGGCAGATCTGCAAGAAATAAGATTCTCATCCAATTATTTTTGGTACCCAAACGAGTTTGGGTCCATAAGAGTTAGTCTAATTCTGTGCATATCTGTTTCTGGTCCAAATGGCATGATTTTTTTGATTGTTTTGTTTGAACCAACAATTAGCAATAACGTGTCCAAATCTACCACAATGAAAGTAATTGACACTTGAAAATCTTCTTTGGAATTGACGTGGTTTAAGTTGAACATGTTTTGGCTTGGAGTCAGAACATGAAGCATAATTATTTTCTTATTCATGAACATAAGATGTAGTGATCTTATGCTCAAAGGATTTTTTATTTTGGGGACTGTATCCCAATCCTTCCTTTTAGAAGTTAGCCTTGACTCCCAACAAATTGTCTAAGTTTTGTTTTCCTTTGACAAACCTAGACAGAGTGGACTGAAGTTCAGCCACTGCTTCAACCAACCTCACGTTTTTCTTTTCAAGTTCTGAATTTGTGAGTCTCAAAACCTCTTCTTCAATTTTCAATTTTTCAAAACCTTTTTCCATTTCAGATAGTTTGCACATCAATTCTTCTTGATTTTTCTCACTGGCTAAGATTGTTTGTAGCAAACCTTCTTTTTCTTCAGTTAACTCGAACCATTCATGTTCCAGTTTCTCAAACTTCACATAAATATCTTTATGTGTTAAATCATCAATCTTCTTTTTGAGAGTTTTATTTTTAGATCTGATTTTTCTATATTTTGTATATAATTTTTCATATTCTGACTCCCATTGTTCATTTGAAATAAAATCAGGGTCAGAATTTACCTCAGTTGAATCATCTTCGTGTGCCATGAGGCACAGGCTCTCCATGAGCTCCCCGAGCTCTTCTTCAGACTGCTCTTCCTCTTCGTCGCTCTAGGTAGCGACCATCGCTTTTGGCTTTCTAAATTTTTCTTTCTTGAACTTCCTCTTCAGATCTGGACAATCTCCTCTCATGTGCCCGGGTTTCTTACATTCGTAGCAAATGATGTTGTTTTGCTTGCTTGTCACCCCTTTAGTTTGAACGGTCTTTCTTTCGCCCTTTCTGAAATTTCCTTGGAAGTTCTTCTTTCTTCTCAAAATTTTCTTCAGTTGGCTGGTCAACATAGCCAAGTCTTCTTCATCATTATTTCCTTCGCTATACTCCCCTTCTACGGAATCATCATCAGAATGGTGGGCTTTCAGACCAACTATTTTCTTCTTCTTTGTTTCTTCCTCAGCAGTTGTCTTCATATTTATCTCATAGGCATGAGTCACCCTATTAGCTCATCCCGGGAAAGTATGGATAGATTCTTCGAATCCTCAACGACTGTGGCTTTTGTGTGCCAAGCGGGTGGAAGGGATCTCAACACTTTTCTATCACGAGTTTGGAATTTGTGTAATTCTTTCCAAGACTCTTGAGACCATTAGTGATCTCAGTCAGTCTTGCAAACATCTCAGAGATGATTTCTTCTGGCTTCATTTTGAATAGCTCATAATCCCTGACAAGAAGGTTGGCTTTGATCTCCTTAACCTCGGAGGTGCCCTCATAGATAGCCTCAGCTTGTCCCACATTTCTTTTGTTGAACTATACATAGATACACGAGAAAACTCATTAAGATGAATAGCACATTGCATGATATTCATAGCATTAAAATTAACAGTGAATTTCTTAATTTGTTTGGGTGTCCATTTATCCTCTTCGTCCGGAAGAACATAGGGACCCTTGTCCACAACCCTCCAGACCTCATACTCCTGAGCCCTTAGAAAAACATGTATTCTATTTTTCCAGTAAGGGTAATTTGAATCATCGAAGAAGGGAGGACGATTAATGGAGTGAGCCTCAGGCATCATTCCCTTGTTGGCCATTGATCTGGATCTTACTGAAGATCATTAGATCTAAAAGAAATATAGCCCTTGCTCTGATACCAATTGAAGTCCCGCGATCAATGACACCCAAGAGGGGGGGGGGTGAATTGGGTGATAATAAATTTTAAGAAAGCTTTAATCAATTTGAAATTTATATGATGAAATAGCAACTATCAATTTAGATCTGATGCAAAGGAGAATAGATCTATAAAAATCAAGCACTACAATAGCTCTTTGGTACTAGGCGGAGCTACGGAATCTGAAGATTCTCTCACGCAAGGTGTTGTCTTTCCGACAAGACTAACCTTGTCGGTCCGAACCCAACTTTTGATATACCAGAGATCTATTAGAGAATGATTAAGTAATCTAGATCTAAATGAAGAAATCAACAGATGCAAATAATTTAAATACGTAAGCATGCACATAATGGAGATAGGAGAAAAGGATCAAACCACACAAGAGACAACAATTTTTAGGTGGTTTGGATGTAACGACCGCAACCTACGTCCACCCCTCACGATCTGTGAGGATTCACACACTATCTTGTAAAGGGTTACAAGATCAAAACATACACACACACACACTCGTGTGAGTTCGGAACTCCCACGAAGGTGCACAAGCACCGAATCGCACAGAAATATAAAGAAGAAAAGAACCACACATACACAAACACGGATCTGGGTAGATCCACACACACACAAGTGTTTGAATATTACAAGAACACACACTTGAAGCTTGATGAAGGATGTAAGGAGAAACACAAAGAAAACTTCAAATTAAAGCTCCCCCTCAGTGGATGAAGATTTTTTTGGATGAAGCTTACTCCTTAGCATGATCTTCACTTGAATGGCTTGCAGATGAACTTGAGAACCTTGCTCTTGAATGAAGAAATCATGGACACAGCACTGTTCCCGGAGCTACAGTAGCAGCCCTCTTTCTCCCGTTGATAGCCTCCTTGAGCTTCCTTTAGTGATTAGGGTTTTTGACCCCAATGAGATATTTTTATAAATCTTAGGTGGCCAAATCATGGCATGTCTGGTGGCTTTAGGAGCAAACAAATCAATGAGATAAACTTTCCACGTTCAAGAACCAAAAAGTCAATTTTTGCTGCTTTGGGAGGTTCGTTCGATCGGACATAGGTGGGCGGTCGACGTAACTTTTACAGAATGAGGCTTTTGGATGCTGGAAATTCCGGTCGACCAGTCTAGGAGGGGCGGTCGACCGAACTATGAAAGTTCTATAGATTTCTGAGTGCTGTTAATTTAGGTCGACCGGCCCATGCCTTTCGGTCGACCGGACTCTGGAAAATCTACAAAATAACATAGTTCAGTCCATGAAACATATCCAAATATTGAAGACTTGTACTTGCAAAATAATCCACGTGAAATGAGCTTTTTTGAACCTCTTCTGGGCATTTGTTAAGGCATGATAAGTTTGACCATTTGCCTTGGTGAAAATGACCTTCAAGGAGGTTTCACCAAGTTATCAACATATGTGTAATGTCGGGGTTTTGTAATCATCAAAATCAACTGGAGAGACTCAACATCAACAAGGTAGGCTGGTCAATATTCCCCCTTGGACCATGGACCAGCCCCACATGGGCCCTAGAGAGTCTAGGTGGCCCAATGGGAGAGAGGGTGGGGGTCCCGCCGGGCCACCATGGCCTTTTTGCAAAGAAACCCACTAATTCCTAAGGACTAACCAAATGGCTTATAATGCCTTACATTTGCAAACCCAATTAACTCAAGGATATAAATATAAAAAAATGTTAGTGGTCTTGCTTTGATGTCCCCATCAAGTCCCCAACTCGATGGGGTCGAGTTCCTCCCACTTGGGGAGAATTGGTGTGGACACACGAGCTAGTGATCTGTGTGTCTCGACAGGCTGACAGTACAGGACATGCAGTGCGACTCGGGCTATGCAGGCATCAATGTTGCTTGGAGATAGCTTGGAGTTCTAATCCTGAGGTGGGATTTTTATTTTCATTTTGGAGTCTTTGTAGGCCATTCAGAGGCCATTTGAACTTAATTGGGTGATATATGTGCTTAGAGGGCTTTAGAGCGGGAAGTGGGCCTTATTCGTTGCATAAGGCCCAAGAGGAGGGTTGGGTTGGCTGCCATGGTCTGGGTCAAGCTTTGGTCCACCCTCCAACTCTCTCTCCTAATTCCCTTTGGGCCCAGTTGGATCCCCCTCCCCATTACTCTCTTGTACCCTAGTGGATCCCCTCCCAATTACTTGTGGATCCCCCTCCCCATTACTCTCTTGTACCGATTCCCCTCCCCATTACTAGTGGATCCCCCCCCCATTACTCTCTTGTACCCCAGTGGATCCCCCTCCCCCCATTAAATACTCTCTTGTACCCTAGTGGTAGGAATACAACACGTAAGGAATCTTTTGGGTTGGAGAATTCAGCTGCCCCCTTCCTCTCCCCTTCCCCTTGGGTGTGACGCCCTCCTTCCCCTTCCTCTTCCCCTGGGTGCGACGCCCCGGCTTCTCCTCCCTTCCCCTCTCTGTTGTGCTGCTGTGGAGCCTCATCCTCGACACTCTTCCCAGCCCCGGGAGCCCTCAACCTTCACGGCTTACTGCTTGGAGGCGTGGAAGAGCGATGCTAGTCTGGTCACCCTCTCTGCCAGTCTGATGCGATAGAACCCTGAAGATGGGTTGGCATCTCCCCTTCCCCTAACCTACTCGCCCCCATCTCACCACTGAGTCTTCCTTACACACTCCCCTTTCTCCAGTAGCCACCCCCCACCCCAGACCTCCGATCTCCCTCCCTTCTGGCCCCTCCTTCCCGATTTGTGCAGTCTGCCTCTGTGCAGATCTGCAGAGACAGGGCATTGGGTAACACCCTTCCCGCCCCAAAATCCTTCATCACCTGCCATGAAATTTGTTCACTGCCTTCCCAACATTCCCTCCCAAAAGCCATCATCACCACCCACCTTCCTGAGCCCGTTTGCCTCTTCAACCATAGCCATCCTCTACTACGTACAACCTGCCCACACAGGACTGCATACAAGTGTCGCCATTGTCTACCTTACCCCACGCCCAAAAACCCTTCTACACTCGACCCCGAGAAGCCTCTGCCTCCTTCCCACACACCCACACTACTCGCACGCAAAATCCCAGCCCGAAACTCTGCCCGAGCAAGCCACCCTACGTCCATCTCTTGCTGTTTGTCCGACTACCTGTAGACAGACCAGACCAGGCAATCACCTACTTATCAGGATGCCCCATCTTCGCTGAGTGCGTTTAGGTCATCCACGCCAACATCCATGCCAAATTTAACATCTAGAGGATGACCAGAAGCCCCCATTCTAGGCCTCCGATCGTTGCTGGTCGCCTGCCCCTGTGCAGGCCGGCCTGTTACGGTCTACTAGGCCGTCGTGATTCTGGGTCGACAATCGGCCCTCCCGACTGCCATCTTCGCGTGGGGATTCGTCATCCACTGCTGATCAACAACAGAGGCCCTGCACTCCCCCCCTTTGCCCCGTGATGCTCCTGCCGCGCCGTCGATCGCGTGCTGTCCAGAAAATGTTGTTTAGTCCGTGAAGACCTGTAGCGCGTAGCTACCATCGTCGCACCACCGACTTGTTCCCCGTCAACCCAAGCACATCCCTCCCGGATTCACCTTGTAGCCTTTTACTTCCCTGGGAAAAGTGGGCCATTGATTGGGTCTGTACTCATTCAATTTTTGTTGTATCGGGAGTCGTGTGTCATAGCCGGGAGTCTTCCCCATGCCTTGAGCATGGTGGTATGCATTCCCCCCCTATACCATGCTTTCTTGTTCCGTATGTGCTCTTGCTACCATTGTTTGCGCGAATAGGACCTTTGCCCGTTACAATATTTCACTGTGCGAGTAAGAGAGTGTGACCATCCCGTGACTCGATTCGAGCACAAGAGTGAATTGATCACCCTTGACTCTGCCGGTTTCTCAACCGTGCTGATCCACGCACCTCCCCAGGCTTGGGACGATTGGGAGTTTGTGATTCTTGTTCGGATGTACGACCTCTTAGGAGCTCTTTGTATCGAACCGAGGTAGTTTCATTGTGCGTGTTCCTACTAGCTGCAATTATCTACCTTAGTCGAGTCATCAGTTAAAGTCCCAGGCCCGCACCCCGGTCGGTCTGCATTTCATCCCACATCAGGGTTCATCCTCGTCAAGCTGTGTATCAATGTTTACTGGGGACTTGTCCCCATGTGTATTGCTACATTTACAGCGTGGAAAGCCTCACCGAGTTTGGTGAGGGGTAGACGTAGGGAACCTGGCTGTGGTCTCGAACCACCTTAAAAATCTTGTCTTCATATCTGAATGCCTATGTCTTTGTCCATTTCTTCCAGCTCCATTCACAGGTTCAAGTTAGCACCTTCACACACACCAATTTGTTTACATTGCTACACACACTACTTACGCACACTAAGTGTTTGATAAATCTCTGTGGTGTAGCAGATCTTTCTGTCTGCCAGAAGTTTATTTGGGCAAGCATTGATAGAAACACTATCACATGTACTTGGTTAAATTAGACTGCAACACGCATCCTATCAGCATACATGAAAAGCTCAGTTGGGTTTGTTCTAACAAACCACTCAGCTCTTTGACATAATGTTTATGATACTTCGTGCATCTATGTTTCACTCTTGTGTCTCCAAGCACTGTGTTGCATCTGCTGTGTGCTGAAACTAGAGTTTTATTTGGTTATAATTTTTAAAAGGGGCGTAATCAATTCACCCCCCTCTTGAATACAGTTGCACCAAGAGACCCAACAATTGGTATCGGAGCCCAACTTTGTCATACCCAGATCCAACGATCTTTAGAGAAGATCTCGGTGCACCTATTATCGTGAGTTCTTTAACTGAATAGGTTTCAATGATTTCTTCGCCAGTTTTTGATGGTTCTGATTTCACTATCTGGTTAGGAAAAATGTGTAAGCTTATAAACTTGTATGATCCTAAGTTCTAGAGGCTTATTACGAATGGTCCTTATAGCTTGCCTGAGGACAAATCAGAATGGACTACTGATCAGCAATCGAAACATTATAATAACCTTGAAGTTTTATATTTGTCGAAAGCTGCACTAGATATCACCAAAGTTCCATTTGTTTCCAGCTGCAACTCGGCCAAGGAAATCCTGGATGGCTTGGTGAGCATCCAATAAGAAAAAGAAAGGCACGATTGCCTAATGGCCAACAGCAATGACCAGTCGAGTGATTCCTCCTCTCGGGCAAGCTCTGATCCTGAAGATTTTACCTTTGATGAACTTATGGATGCATATGACGAGTTGGTAAATCAGTACAAGAAACTAAAATCTGAAAATAAAAAATTGAAAAAGAAAAGTGAAAATTTGATTCATAATCCTCTGTGTGTGAAGTGCACTGAGCTTAAAGAAATAAATGAGTCTTATCTAGTTAACATTTACTTGTATAAATAACAAACTACCTACTTGAGAAGAGAAAATGAAGCTCTCCTAACCAAAATGTCTAAAATTGAAGAATCTGAACAGGAGCTTCAAAACAAACTTAAATCAATGTCAAATGATCAAAAGCTTATTGATGAACTGGTTAAGAATGACAAGGTCACTGAAGAAAATGAAAAATTGAAAGAACAAAACAATTTGTTGATTGTTAAACTACATGCATTTGAAAAGGGCAAGGGTGTGATTGCTGATGATTCTGAAAACGTGCAAACCCTTCAATAAGAAATTGAGAACTATAAAACTGTGAATGTATTGTTAAGCGATGAGATTAAAGCATATGAAGAAGAAACTATCAACTCTAAACTACACATCTCATCTCTGAAAAATGAAATCAGGGATTTGAATGATTCCCTGTCAAAATTTGTTAAAGGAAAAGAAAATCTGGATAAGATTTTGGGGACAAAGGTCAATTTTCAGAGACAAGGGCTTGGCTATACTACAGTAAATAAAAAGTCTTTTGAAAATAAATTGTACACCTCTTTTGTCTCCAGTTCGGATGTAGCCTCCACCTGTAAATCACCCCCAAATCAGTCTAGCGATCAAAACAATCAGGAACAAACCAAGAATCATAAAAAGAAAAATAAGTTGAAAAACTAAAGAACAACGTGACTAGTTTTGGTGTGCATGCTAGGAAACCTAATGCTAAACACCATGTTTCCAAGAAGAAAAAAGTTTCATGTTTTTATTGTGGATAGCATGGTCATGTCATGGATGACTGTCATATCATGAAAAATGATGAGTCAATAGCATGCAAAAATAAAACTGTTTTCAATCACAATAAAGGACCAACCAAGAAAACTTACTCTTGCTATAACTGTGGAATGTCTGGCCACACAGTCAAGGACTGTTGGCAAATGAAAGGGAGAAACAATTTCCAATCTAAAAATGCTAACATACATGTTCACCCATAGAAACTCAATACATATGCACATAAGAGAAATGTGAAATCTTTAGTATGCTGCCATTACTATGGTGAATTTGGGCATGTTATGTATGATTATCTTCTAATGAAAAATGATGATTTTAATGCCCAAAAACTATGGAGAGCACCTGCTAGAGGTGTTACTAGCCCTCATGCACCCAAGCAATCTTGGGTACCTAAAAATAGAAAATGAAAATATGTTTTGCAGGAGTGCCTTGGAATAATATAAATAAAATTGCCAATCAGAAAAAGGGAGCCAAGGCACACTAAAGTTCTCTAAACTCCAAAGGATTAAAATCAGAAAAATCTATAAAATGAAGATTCCAATGCAGAAGCTCAGGTTATATTTCTTATGATACACATGATAAGTTTTTCAGTGGTCATTCCTTGATAAAAATCGCATCTCATTAAGGGGGAGTTTGAAATTTTTGTTTTTCAAATTAGAATGCAATGCATACATATTTTGAGTCTGCATATGTTCTGCATAATGAATATCATTCTGTGCCCTCATGCATTTTCATGCACGTCATGCTAAGGGGGAGTTTGAAGAATTTATTTTTCATATAAGAATGCACTGCATTTTTGATCCATCATCATATCATGACCTTATAGTATATCAAATGGCGACATGAAGAAGGGCAGGTTAAGCCTATCTGAAATTTACCACCATGTTGTGTCCCTATGATTTTGATGATGTCTCACACTATAAATCATTTCTTTATCTCAAGATAATCTCATGTTTCATCATGTAAGTGAATGGATTACACAGTAAGGGAATGTCCTGTTCAATTGAACAATTTGACCAAATGAATTTTAGTGTTGCTTGAGTCATAATGTCTTGATGGTTTCAACACTATGAACCTTTGTGAACAAAAATGTTTCTCTGTGTTAATGTAAATCCTCGAGCCACTTCAGTTAATTTTGGGAGTTGTTTTCGTGCCACTTGAGCCACACTTCGTGTTGTTTCCCCTCACTAACACGAAAAGATTTCGTGTCGTCTGAGCTTACAACACTTCGTGTTGATTTCCATGCTTGACAGGAAAACTTGTATGAGGTAATACTTCGTGTTGTTCTATCCTTGTCATCTATGTCTTCGAGTCCTAGTCTCGGTTGTTTAACTTCGTGTCGTGTCTCCCTCTGTCTTCGTGTCGTGTTACTGAAGCAGCTCGAATAGTTCTGACGAACTCCGAGTCACTTCTCTATGAACCTCGTGTCGTTTCTCTCTGTCCTTTAGTTGCTCATCTTGTGTCATCTTTTATGTCTGCTTGTTTAATTTCGTGTCACTTACTGTTGTTCCTCGAGTCGTTCTTTTTCTTAGTGTCACTGCTTCATCACGTGTCGTGACAGCCATGTCACTCTTCGTCTTCGTGTTGTTTTCAACTCGTGTCGGTTTCTGTTTTCATCTTCGTGTTGTTTTCAACTCGTGTCGGTTTCTGTTTTCATCTTCGTGTTGTTTTCAACTCTTGTCGGTTTCTGTTTTCATCTTCGTGTTGTCTTCAACTCGTGACGGTTTCTGTTATTTGTCTTCGTGTCGTGGTCAGCCCGTGTCGCCTCGTCTTCGAGTCGTTCATTCGAGCTATTTTGTGCTCGAGTTGTTTTTCTTATGTTTTCAAGTGTTGTTTCACTTCGTGTCATCTTTTGTTGCCGTTTGTTAGTTCGTGTTGTTTCGTTCTAACCTCGTCCAGGTTTCTTATAAATCACGTGTTCTTCTATTGTTTCACTCCGTGATATTTTCTTCTCACCTCGTGCTATCCTGATCTGACCTCGTGTCACCTTCCTTGATTGTGTCAGTCTTGTCCATTGTATCTCGTGTCGTTCTTTTCTTATCTCGTGTAGTTGTCACGTCGTGTTGTTATCATATACCTCATGCAGCTTTAGTTTTAGTGGCCATACAGCGTGTTGATGGTTTTTATCTCCTTACAGGTACGAGGAAGAATATTCCCAAATAAATGGGCTGCACGTGATCCAAGACAAGAGGAACCAACCCAATGAGGACACGTGGCAGGAAGGTTCTGGATCGAGCGTGGGAAGCACACGCATGTTGTGCCCTATCCACCTGCTGCCGCTATAAATAGAAACCTTCGCCCACCGATGAAGGTAGATCAGAGCCAAGAAAGAAAAGGCAGAATTACAGAGAGCTCGATCCAGCAGTGAAGAGAAAGAAAAAGAGAGATAGCAGTGAAGAGAAAGAAAAAGAGAGATAGCAGTGAAGAGAGAAAGAGAGTTTGCAGTATCTGGTTTTTGAAATTACGTCCCAGGAAGCTACATTTGTATTAACTCTCAGTATCGAATGTTTTCTCGATCAGTCTTTAGTTTCTTTTCTGATTTTGTTTATGTGTTCTTCGTCTAATTCTGATCTGTTCCCCTCCGGTATGTGGAGGAAGGGAGTCTAACTCCGGTTTCCCTCTGGGTTGCAGAGGAAGAGAGATCGTTGATCTCTGGTGTTGCTAGTGACGGGTTGTCATTAGCAGGTTCCCTGCGGTGTGTGGAGGAAGGGAGAGGCACTCTCCGGTTCTGTTCATGCTGGGTGCTAGAACAGGTTTCAAGCTCTGCGGGTGGCAGAACTTGGTTGAGGGATTTGTCTCCCTTGGGTTTTCAAGCTGTTTGGCAGCAAGTTGTTCGCAGACTGAGTCTGCTGTGCTCTAGCAGTGGCTAGTGGAATCCTCACTCTAGTTGGAGTGAGGGGTGGATGTAGATTGCTGACTGCAGTCGAACCACCTAAAAAACCGGTTGTCTTCTCTGTGGTTTGCGGTCTTTATCAGCGCTCTCTATCTGTTTGTCACTTCGACTATTTGTTTGCTCAGCTCTTCATCATCATTCTCTTATTCGATCTTGAGTGGTATCTGCATTTGTAATTCTTTGTGTGCTAGTTTAGAAGGGGCATAAGTAGTAGATTTGTTTTATTGCCTAAGTTTTGCAAATTGGGAGTGATCTATTCATCCCCCCCTTCTATATCACTCTTGCTGCGCTAACATTTGGTATCAGAGCAGGTTTACGCCATGTGGACGAACAATCAAGCAAATGGCAGTGGTCCTAGAACCTTCATGGCCGAAGGTCAATCCATTAGTCACCCTCCTTATTTCGATGGTAATAACTATCTGTTTTGGAAGAACAGGATGGAAGTGTTTATCAGGGCTCAGAGTCATAAACTGTGGAGAGTAATCACGGTGGGGCCATATGATCTGCCACCAAACGAGGACGCTTCGACAGATGACCATGTAAAGCTCTCCTCACTCAACTGGACGGCGCTGAATATCATCTAGTGTGCTGTTCATCCAGAGGAGTATGCCCGTATCTCTGCCTATAAAACTGCCAAGCGAATGTGGGATGAGCTGCAATTGATCTATGAAGGTACAGCTCAAGTGAAAGCCTCGAAGGTAAACCTCTACACTTCTAAGTATGAAATGTTTAAGATGAATGCAGATGAGAATATAACCGAAATGTATGCCAGGTTATCCTTGATCACTAACACTCTTAAAGGGCTAGGGAAGGATCTTGCTGAGGCAGATATAGTCAGGAAAATTCTTAGATCTTTATCCCCGGCATGGCACACTAAGGCCATTGTGATTGAGGAGTCAAAAGATTTGACTGTCTTAACTGTGAATGAACTCATAGGATCCCTGATGACCTATGAGATGAACTTCCAAAGAGGTGGAGAAGGAAGTGAGAGGAAGGGTAAAAATGTAGCTCTAAGAGCTTCCCGCAACAAGGGTAGTAACAGTGGGAGCAGCAGCAGTACCCCCGAGTCTGAGTCCGAGCTTGAAGGTTTATCAGATCTCGACCAGGAGGAGCAGGCTATGCTCACTCGTCAGTTCAGAAAGTTTCTGAGGACAAAGGGAAAGACCTTTAGGAAGAAGAACCCACACTCTTTTAACAAGAATGCTGAGTTTACCAATTACAGGGATAGAAATCCTAAGAAACTGACTTGTTTTAACTGTAACAAACAGGGACACATGAAAGGCGAATGCCCAGAACTCTAGAAGAAAGGTCCCTATTTTCAGAAGAAAAACATAAAGGTGCATAAGAAGAAGAAGCCACAGGCAATGGTCTGCACATGGAGCGAGGAAGAAGAAGACCCAGAAGAAGCTTCCTCAGAAGAATATGAAGATGGAATTTGCCTTATGGCAAACAGTGAAGAGGAGGTAATAAATGTTTTTGAAAATTTCTCAATTGATGACTGGGAGGATGCTTATGGTGACTTGCTAGATAAATTTAATTCACTTAGCAAAGAGCACAGAGTTCTGAAAAGAAAATTTAACACAAATATTGAAGAACAAACTCTGGTCTGTGAGGAAAATGCAAAGCTAAAAGAACAACTAGAAGAAATGACCTCACAAAGGAAAGAGAATGATAAGCTTAAGGGAGAAATTCAGGAAAGTCAAAAACAGCTCAATGAATTCAAAACTAAAATTGAAGAAAGCATGAGTGAAATCAGAATGAATTCAGAGAAATATGAAGCTGTGAAGAAAGTAAATGCTGAACTCCTAAAGAATTCTGAGTTTCTTCAAAAGGAGCTGGAAGACAAACAGAAAGTCTTAGAAAAGTTTGTCCAAGGAAAGACTAGCCTAGATGCTATACTAGGGACTAGGGTCAATTTCAATAAGGAAGGTCTAGGCTATGACCCAACCAACAAGAGACCCTTGCAATTCAAGACCATCACCTTCTGTCCAGAGAAGGGAAAAGAAAAGCTGGACACACCATCCAGCTCAAACAGCTCTATGGAAACTCAAAGTCCTAAAGAAAATATAAAAACCAGTACTGGACAACCATTTAAGATTGGAATGAACTTTATGAAAAATAACATTAAGTCCATTCACCAGAACACAAATGGTAGCTGGACCAAGAAAACAAATCAGAATAAAAGCTGGAATTATAACAATCAGATGGGTCCAAACAAGACCTACTGGAGGAATAACTTTCATGGTCAAAGATATGCCAATCAACAAGCCTACAGGAAATTTCCTAGGAATAGGAAGACCAATGAAAGGAATAGAACTCACTTCTCCAGTTCAGCTGGATTGAACTTTAAAAAACCAGAAAGGAAGGTGCCAGAGAAAACCATGCTGAAACAAATCTGGATACCTAAACACTTGATCAGAGATTTAAACAATGTCCTTGGACCCAACTCATCTTGGGTTCCAAATCACTCTGCTTCATATACTTGTGTAGGTCGGCCTGGCAGCTGAAGACAACAAGTGGTACCTCGACAGTGGCTGCTCCAGACATATGACAGGAGACCGATCCAAGTTCAGCAAGATAGAGATGAAGCCAGGAGGTCTGGTCAAGTTTGGAGGAAAGAACAAAGCTAAAATTATTGGAGTTGGCATAGTAGGTAAGTCTTCCACAAATTCCATTGAAAAAGTATTACTTGTGGAAGGGCTATAACACAACCTGATTAGCATTAGCCAATTATGTGACAGGGGTCACAGAGTTGTATTTGATGATAGTTCATGTAAAATCCTTGAAATAAATTTTGACATGGTTAAATTTGTAGCCAACAGGATTAATAATGTCTACATTGTAGACTTAGATGAGAAATCTGAATCCACTATTTGCTTATCTGCCAATTCTGAAAATGATGCCTTTGAATGGCATAGACGTCTAGGTCATGCTAGCTTTTCAACTTTAAATAAATTGGTCAAGCATGATTTAGTTAGAGGCATGCCTAGAATTAAATTCAACTCTATATCAAAAGCATGTGATGCCTGTGCTCTAGGCAAACAGACCAGAAATTCTTTCAAAGTAAGATCTGAGCCATTATCTTCTAGACCAATGGAACTTCTTCATATGGATCTTTTCGGTCCAACTAGAACTCAGAGTCTTAATGGTAACAGGTTTGGCTATGTCATCATAGATGACTTCTCCAGATATTCATGGATATTTTTCTTAGCAAATAAGAGTGATGCATTTCAAAAGTTTAATCTATTTTTCAATAAGGTCAAACAAGAAGGGAAGTACAAGGTTAGTTCTATTCAATCTGACCATGGAGGTGAGTTTGAAAATTCCATGTTTACTGATCTTTGTGACAAAGAAGGACTAACTCACAGGTTTTCCTCTCCCAGGACACCTGAACAGAATGGGATCGTGGAGAGAAGAAATAGAACAGTGGTGGAAATGGCCCGAACCATGTTGATTGAAAGTAAGTTACCTATAAGATTTTGGGCAGAAGCGGCCAATACAGCAACCTACATAATCAACAGGGCCATGGTAAGACCCATACACAAGAAAACACCCTATGAGCTTCTAAAAGGTAAGAAACCAAACTTGTTTCATTTCAGAATTTTTGGAGCAAAATGTTTTATTCATAACAATGATAAGAAAGACTTAGACAAGTTTGAAGCCAAGAGTTCACCTAGAATATTCTTGGGTTACTCTGAAGTGTCAAGGGCATATAGGGTATTTAATGTATCAGATCAGAAAGTGGAAGAATCTCCACACATTCTTTTTAGTGAAAAGAAAGATGTTTCTAATGTTGAAAATCTTGACAGGGACTCCAATCATGGTGGAGATTTTCTGGAAAACCAACAAGAAGAAGAGAAGACTCAGCAGAATGGAGAAACAAATTTCCCAAATCAGGAAGGTCCAAGAGAAACAGGTGAGTCTTCAACAAATATTAGATTCCTTAAAGACCATCCTTTAGATAATGTCATAGGCAATCCTGAAGAACCTCTTCGGATGAGGTCTCATTTTAGAAATGTGAATAATGATGACTTAATTGCTTTGGTCTCACAAATTGAACCCAAATCAGTAGAAGAGGCCTTAGCTGATCAAGCTTGGGTCAATGCTATGAGTGAGGAATTAGGTCAGTTTGAAAGGAATAATGTCTGGGAGCTTGTCCCAAGACCAGATGGTATAAATATTATAGGAACCAAGTGGGTGTTCAAAAATAAGATGAATGAAGATGGAATCATCTCGAGGAATAAGGCCAGACTAGTAGCCAAAGGCTACTGTCAGGAATTCGGTGTAGACTTTGATGAATCCTATGCACCAGTTGCTAGGATGGAAGCTATAAGATTGTTGCTTGCCTTTGCATGCTCAAAGAACATTAAACTCCAACAAATGGATGTTAAAAGTACTTTTTTAAATGGAGTTATTAAAGAAGAAGTTTTTGTTGAACAACCTCCTGGATTTCAATTTTCTCCTCAACCTAACCAAGTTTTCAGGTTAAACAAAGCCTTGTATGGTCTAAAGCAGGCTCCAAGAGCTTGGTATGAAAGATTATCTGAATTTCTGATCAGCAAGGGCTACAAAAGAGGTAAAGTTGATCAGACTTTATTTACCAAGGGCATGAATAAAGATCTCATCATAGTTCAGGTATATGTAGATGACATTATATTTGGATCAACTAGGCATGAACTATGTGATGAATTTTCTACCATGATGTCTGCTGAATTTGAAATGAGCTTGGTTGGAGAACTAAAATATTATCTTGGATTGCAGGTACAGCAGCTACAAGATGGGTGCTTCATCAACCAAACCAAATACACAATGGAACTGTTCAAAAGGTTTGGCATGGAAAGCTTAAAGCACATTACTACACCCATGGGCACCAATACATCATTGGATGCAGATGAGACAGGTAAAGAAGTAAATGTCAAACTTTATAGATGTATGATTGGATCACTTCTTTACTTGACAGCCTCTAGACCTGATATACAATTCAGTGTAGGAATGTGTGCAAGGTATCAGTCTAGACCCACTGAACTACACTTAGCTGCAGTTAAAAGAATCTTTAGATATTTGTCAGCTAGTCACTCTCTTGGTTTATGGTTTCCTACATCTCGCACATTGAATCTAGTAGCATACACAGATGCTGACTATGCAGGCTGTAAACTAGACATGAAAAGCACAAGTGGCCATTGTGAATTCTTGGGTGGGTGTTTAGTATCTTGGGGCTCCAAGAAACAACATTATGTGGCCCTCTCCACTGCAGAAGCTGAATATGTGGCTGCAGGGAGTTGTGGAACACAAGTTATATGGATTAAACACCAGCTTCAGGACTACCAAGTAGACCTGGGGTGTACACCTATTTACTGTGATAATACAAGTGCCATCAATCTTGCTAAAAATCCTGTTTTGCATTCTCGAACCAAACACATAGAGATAAGACATCATTTTCTAAGAGATGAGGTATCTAAGAATAATTTTGAACTGATTCATGTAGGGACAGATAATCAGATTGCTGATATTTTCACAAAACCTCTGGATAATGAAAAATTCATTACATTGAGAAGAGAATTAGGCTTATACAAAGTGTCTTAATTTTGGAGCCTGTTCCTGTTGTTAGGGGGAGTTTTGTCTATCTGTTGTTTAGCCTTCTTACATGCTGGTTTAAGGGAGAGTTCAGAATGCTTATTGGTTAGCTTTCAGGAATGCTCTAAATAAAGGTAAGTCTTGAGATTTTGCTGAAATATTTTATTGAGGAATGCTATATCTTAGGGGGAGCTGAGTTGTAATGTGAGAAGAGAAGTTCTTTGACAGATTCAAAAGGGCTGTCCAGATGTGTACCTTTGCTGGTCTTGCATGACTGATTTAGTGTGGTTCTCTCAGAAAGTAGAGTGTCACTTATCTCTTAAGTCTATAAGTCAGTGACTCTAATCTCCAGGTCAGAATCTTTCCTTTGGTACTCCTTCAGAGATCTGGACTAATTGCATAAAGTATATCTTCCTACATTATCATTGATTATGGTTCATGCCAAAAAATATGTATGTCTTGATATCTGACCCAATCAACTTGAAATCTAGACTTCAAGACTCAATTCAAGAAAAGTCCTTTTTGGTATTGTCTTCAATCATTCTATCTCTTTAACTCAAGGGCTTAACTGAACAAACATGTTCTGTTTTGATCACTGAGAAACTGGGAGCTTCATCAATGAAATGAATATTTCTCCCAAGTCATGAGGTGTCAAATGCTTAAAATAAATGAAAAGTCATGACAGAGCAATGGTGGCTTGCTGGTGAGTAACTGGGGACTCTGGCCTCTAATCAAGGTGTTTCCTCATGTCAAAAGTCACAGTTACTAACTCTGTTCCTTAATAAAAAAAGGGGGAAGGAAGTAATGAGGTACTCACTCTGAGTAACTGGGGATTCAGGCCTCTGATCAAGGTGTCTCCCTAATGTCAAAGAAGTGAACTACCAACTTACTCATTGATCTTCTTGAATATCATCTCCAACAAAAATTCCTTGTTGTTATGCAACTAATGGATTGCTTGTCCTCAATACCTTGAGAACACCTCTCTGATTTAGTCTCTTGCTGTCTAGTGGAATAGTTGAATGATCAGCTATTTTTGGCCATACTTGTCAACTCCTGCTCTAAATCATCCACTATGTATGATGATAAACTTGTCTATCATTCCACTTCTCTATTGTGTACTGAAATCTAAAGAATCTTGTCTTGAGATTAGAAACTCACTTATTCTCTTAAGACCTACTCGTGACTTTCTGCACTATGCAGTTACTGCCCTGAGTCCTCATGTTTCCAGCACTGTCGCACATTCTGTATTTTTTTTACTGATGTCAAAGGGGGAGAGAAGTTTGCAATGTCAACAATTTTAGTGAGAAGTTCTGCAATGTTCTGCAATATCAGTGAGTCTTGGTTTTGTCTTGAGCTTTGGGGGAGTCATGTTGCTTCATGCTGATATGTTTATGAGTTGTGGGGGAAATGAGAGTGTGTTGTAGGGAATGTTTAATTCATTTGCATGAGCATGCCTTGAATTTAATCTGTTGTTGAAGCTGATATTAATTTCATGTTAAATCTTGATAAACCTTGATATTGCCTGATTCATAGTGTTGCCATCATCAAAAAGGGAGAGATTGTTGTGTCCCTATGATTTTGATGATGTCTCACACTATAAATCATTTCTTTATCTCAAGATAATCTCATGTTTCATCATGTAAGTGAATGGATTACATAGTAAGGGAATGTCCTGTTCAATTGAACAATTTGACCAAATGAATTTTAGTGTTGCCTGAGTCATAATGTCTTGATGGTTTCAACACTATGAACCTTTGTGAACAAAAATGTTTCTCTATGTTAATGTAAATCCTCGAGCCACTTTAGTTAATTTTGGGACTTGTTTTCGTGCCACTTGAGCCACACTTCGTGTTGTTTCCCCTCACTAACACGAAATGATTTTGTGTCGTCTGAGCTTACAACACTTCGTGTTGATTTCCATGCTTGACAGGAAAACCTGTATGAGGTAATACTTCGTGTTGTTCTATCCTTGTCATCTATGTCTTTGAGTCCTAGTCTCGGTTGTTTAACTTCGTGTCGTGTCTCCCTTTGTCTTCGTGTCGTGTTACTGAAGCAGCTCGAATAGTTCTGACGAACTCCGAGTCGCTTCTCTGTGAACCTCGTGTCGTTTCTCTCTGTCCTTTAGTTGCTCATCTCGTGTCATCTTTTATGTCTGCTTGTTTAATTTCGTGTCACTTACTGTTGTTCCTCGAGTCGTTCTTTTTCTTAATGTCGCTGCTTCATCACATGTCGTGATAGCCGTGTCACTCTTCATCTTCGTGTTGTTTTCAACTCGTGTCAGTTTCTGTTTTCATCTTCGTGTTATTTTCGACTCATGTCGGTTTCTATTTTCATCTTCGTGTTGTTTTCAACTCGTGTCTGTTTCTGTTTTCATCTTCGTGTTGTCTTCAACTCGTGACGGTTTCTGTTATTTGTCTTCGTGTCGTGGTCAGCCCGTGTCGCCTCGTCTTCGAGTCGTTCATTCGAGCTATTTTGTGCTCGAGTTGTTTTTCTTATGTTTTCAAGTGTTGTTTCACTTCGTGTCGTCTTTTGTTGCCGTTTGTTAGTTCGTGTTGTTTCGTTCTAACCTCGTCCAGGTTTCTTCTAAATCGCGTGTTCTTCTATTGTTTCACTCCGTGATATTTTCTTCTCACCTCGTGCTATCCTGATCTGACCTCGTGTCACCTTCCTTGATTGTGTCAGTCTTGTCCATTGTATCTCGTGTCGTTCTTTTCTTATCTCGTGTAGTTGTCACGTCGTGTTGTTATCATATACCTCATGCAACTTTAGTTTTAGTGGCCATATAGCGTGTTAATGGTATTTATCTCCTTACAGGTACGAGGAAGAATATTCCCAAATAAATGGGCTGCACGTGATCCAAGACAAGAGGAACCAACCCAATGAGGACACGTGGCAGGAAGGCTCTGGATCGAGCGTGGGAAGCACACGCATGTTGTGCCCTATCCACCTGCTGCCGCTATAAATAGAAACCTTCGCCCACCGATGAAGGTAGATCAGAGCCAAGAAAGAAAAGGCAGAATTACAGAGAGCTCGATCCAGCAGTGAAGAGAAAGAAAAAGAGAGATAGCAGTGAAGAGAAAGAAAAAGAGAGATAGCAGTGAAGAGAGAAAGAGAGTTTGCAGTATCTGGTTTTTGAAATTGCTTCCCAGGAAGCTACATTTGTATTAACTCTCAGTATCGAATGTTTTCTCGATCAGTCTTTAGTTTCTTTTCTGATTTTGTTTATGTGTTCTTCGTCTAATTCTGATCTGTTCCCCTCCGGTATGTGGAGGAAGGGAGTCTAACTCCAGTTTCCCTCTGGGTTACAGAGGAAGAGAGATCGCTGATCTCTGGTGTTGCTAGTGACGGGTTGTCATTAGCAGGTTCCCTCCGGTGTGTGGAGGAAGGGAGAGGCACTCTCCGGTTCTGTTCCTGCTGGGTGCTAGAACAGGTTTCAAGCTCGGCGGGTGGCAGAACTTGGTTGAGGGATTTGTCTCCCTTGGGTTTTCAAGCTGTTTGGCAGCAAGTTGTTCGCAGACTGAGTCTGCTGTGCTCTAGCAGTGGCTAGTGGAATCCTCACTCTAGTTGGAGTGAGGGGTGGATGTAGATTGCTGACTGCAGTCGAACCACCTAAAAAACCGGTTGTCTTCTCTGTGGTTTGCAGTCTTTATCAGGGCTCTCTATCTGTTTGTCACTTCGACTATTTGTTTGCTCAGCTCTTCATCATCATTCTGTTATTCGATCTTGAGTGGTATCTGCATTTGCAATTCTTTGTGTGCTAGTTTAGAAGGGGCATAAGCAGTAGATTTATTTTCTTGCCTAAGTTTTGCAAATTGGGAGTGATCTATTCATCCCCCCCTTCTATATCACTCTTGCTGCGCTAATGCTTGAGAATATGCCTCCGCCTAGTACCATAGGTCATGTGTACGTTTAAAGGATTGCATGATACATCAGTTTTGATTATGTTAATGACTACCTGGTATATCAAATGGTGAAGTGTGGAAGAACAAGTCAAGCTTGTCTGAAAACTTTCACTATGTGAGAGATATAATTCTGCCCAGTACCAGGAGTCAAATGTTCATAAAAGTCATAGGCTGCATACTTCTTTGTCAAAATTTCACTGGGGCATTCAGAAGTTCATGCACCTATTGAGGGGGAGTCAGCACAAAAACTTCTCATGTTGTTCATCTGCTAATATAATCAGGGGGAGTTTGATTTGTTTGACAAAATTGTTCCCTTTCAAAATTGTGTGCCTCCTGTCTATACTTCCTGAATAAAGTGGTTCAATTTAGGAGGAGTTTCAGTTTCAAATAAAATTGAAAGCATATTTGAATTTGCCTTCTTGATGTGCAAACAAGGATTTTTTTTTAACTAAGGTGAATTTTCATTGCATAATAGATAAGAATGGGTACAAGGGGAAGAAAATGGGGCGGGAGAGAAGATGCACAAACTTAAAGAGGCGAATGGGCAACGTAAAACAAATGGGAGCACAACCCAAGAGACAAACAAAACCAACAAGGAGACAATCAACACCAGCATTCAAAGACCTAACCCATTACATCAAGAGACAAAGTAGCCAGCAGAATCCGCCAGCGGTCCCGAGTTGAATTGGTAGAGTTGGATCTACGGTGAGAGCTCCGGGTGGCAACGCCCTCGGGCCTAGAGGACGGCCTCGAATGCTCCTTCTCAGGTGGACCAACAAAGGCTGCATGAGCACGTTGGAGGTCAAAAGAACCAGTCGGGACAGGCTATAGTCCCAGGAAGGCGAGGATTTGAATAGGGGAGCTGAACTAAAAACCTCCACCGACTGTAGAGGGCGGCACCTCGACTCCAAATGGGGGCGGGATGAAGCCATCAACCATGGGAATCCCTGCGGCATCAACTGCCCCCCCAGAAGGGAGTCTTGGCAGGCGAGTCACGCACGAGTGGTGGATACGAGCCACGATCAGGAGACTTGTTCACCCTCTTCAAGGCTTGAGCGAAGGAGAGACGAGGCTTGACAGGGACACCCAAAGGGGATCGCTGCGCCCCGACGTCCCCAGGAGCACCAGAAGGAGACCAGGCGACAGCATGAGCGTTAAGACCGGCACCGAGGACGGGGGTAGACGGCCTTGCGGAAGAGGCGGTGGGAGAGACAAGCGGGGGAGGTGGCGGGGTAGTGGAGCCCAGAGGCACCGCATCGGGCGTAGCCAGATCCAAAGCCAACAAGGCTACAGGCTGAGACTAGCCGAACACAGCGGCACCAACGGTAGAGTAGGACGGGATAGCACCAAGGAGCGGGGATGCTGAGGCAGCCACGGTCTGGGGAGGCACAGGGTAAGCAGGCCCAAACGGACCCATAGGGCGGAGTGCAGCAACAGCCACACCCTTGGGCGGGAGGGTCGCAGGGGGAGCAGAGCATCGATCAGCCGTAGCATTGACGGGGGAAGAGGCAGTGGCAAGAGGACAGGTAGCAGCACGACCCATAGAGGGTGGAGGGGGTGCAGTAGCAAAGCGCTGGCCCAGCGAGGTGCGCTCCAACCCAGGGATGGCGAGGACCTAGATAATGGTAGGAAAATAGAAAGAGGAGTTGGTGGGAAAGGAGCGAGGGAGCCCGTATGCAGTAGGATACGAAGAAACATCCAGGGAAGCTGCGTCACCACCAACGTCTAGACAAAGAGCAGGAGGCACAACATTGTCAAAAGCAGACAGAGCAGCTAGAGAAGACGCTGGCAGAGCAGGAGCCGACGCAGCGGCACAAGAAGACACAGTAGGGCCCTCCGGTGAGATGGACGTTGGAACCATGGGCAGAGAGGGGCCATGCCCGTCACTGGGCACGTCGCCAAGATCGCTGCCAGGAGGGCCTAGGCCAATCCCCACCGTCGGCAGAGGGGCAGGGCAGGCAGCCAATGGAGGAGCACCAGCAAGCTGAGGGGCCAGAGGCCCACAAACCACCTCTGTAGGAGACAAAGGGAGGGCTACACCAAACTTTTAAGGAGCAGGGGCCAGCGACAGGACAACAGGAGCAGGCCTGCTGCCTACAACACTGGTAGGACTCCAGCCGGAGCGAAGGGCGGAGCAGGGCCCTTAGCAACGAGCGGGGGTTGCAGCCTAACCCTGCCGCCAGAGCTGGAGCCTCCATGATGTGAGATGACCTAGAGATGGCAGCCACTAGGCCAATGCTCCTCGGACCTAAGAACGCAAGCACAAGCACAAGAACATGAAATTAACGTTTGTGGACACTTACTTAGTGCACACACTCAACCTGGGGGTGACTCGGGGATATCGAGTCAAGGATATGGAATGGGTCCCTTGCTGGTGGAGACGGCCAGCAAGGCTAAGGTTAGCCCTCGCTTGGGTATGGGTGCCCAATTCAATGGGTAGGCGGTGTGCTGAAGGGCACGAGATTCACTCACTTACCCCCACGGTGGTCGCTCGAAGGCGGTGAAGCCTCGGGACCAGGCGCTCTCTCCCCTAACGGACGAAGCAATCGTAGAATATTAAATGGACAAGTGCCAAATAGGGAGCAAGGGCTGAGAGCTTACCCAGCCGGTTTAAATAAACCAACCCTGATCGAAGATGAGGGCGAGCTGGGAAGCGTGGTATGGCCACCCGCACGCTGCCCCAGTGTAGCTTTGGTCTGGGGACCACTATTACAACACTACTCCTATCGCAGGAGGGCTGACTTATGGGTGGGGACAGTTAAATTACAACCAAAATTTACCTCCACGCAAGGAGGGGCGCTCAGCTGGCCAGGCGGGGAGGGGAGGTTGGTGTGACCGAAGAAGATCGGCTCCCGGTCGGTGCGGCCTGGTTTTCTGTCCTGGTTGTCTGCAACCAACGCCTTGTTGGGAGGGGAACTCCCTTCTGGAACATCCGACGGAGGCAGAGTCAAAGTCACTAGAAAGATGGTTGTTTTGGGAATCACCAGGAAAAAGACCTGCCTTGATCGTAGCTCGTACTTGCCGATGTCGCTGGATCCCGTGGAACTGCACAGGGGGTAAATTTTGCAGGCCAGAGAGCTCTTGAACATGGTCGTGCTCTCTACTGGGACGTCAGATTGAGGTGGGACCACCTCGGAATGAAAGAGTGTCGAACATAGTTTGCCTCGACTGAAAATCTCCACCGAACTCTCCCGGACAGCTCGACGGCAGCTCCTGGATGCCGACTGGGTCGGACTGAAAGCAGGGGTAGGAGGACAAGTCCGACTCACCGGGGGTGTAACTCCCAGGTACGATGCCGGATTGATGTGAGGATGGAGTTGACTCATAGAGGGATGCCCCAGGGACATTCGCAAACTATAATGGCCACGGTCTGATCCCGAGAGCACCGACACCGTCCGTTCTCCTGAGGTTGCATAGGAGAGGCCACCAGACAGATAGGGAAGCCTTGCCAGGGGTGTATCTCCTAGCTGGGAGTTCAGATCGGGGCAAGACAAGTCCCAGTGGAAAGCTGGGAGACCCGTACTAAGCTCCTCCAATGGGCCGAAGCAGAAGAAGTGGGAGGTGGATGTGGTACTACCTGTAGTCGACAGCTTGACCAAGGCGTAGGAAGGTCGACTGTAGATCATGCTGAAATTGTCGGGGCTGGTTCTCTCGAACGGTAGCTCCGAATAAGGCGAGGCCAGGCTTGGCTGAAAGTTGGGCGAACCTAGATGACCTCATATAGAAGGTAACATCAAGAGATGAGGGATGTGGTAGTGGCAGACTATTCAAGTAGAACTCGTCCCTAGCCAGACCAGAATTGCTCAGCCGAGCGAGATCGGCTCTTACGAATAGCCCCGACGTCGAACGAGGGTGCTCGAACAACCGTGACGAAGCTGACTTCGAGAGAAAGACGGCGGTGTAGGATGGGCCGCCTGAAGCCCAGTGGAGATGACGTGGCCGCTGCTTCAAGTCAGTGGATGACCATGTTGTTGCTATCTCTGGGTGACAGCTGAGATGAGGGATGGGAAATGGGAGTACATGGGAGGGGAAATGGGGTGGATGGGTTAGGGGGCGACCCCTGGCTGTGAGGGGGTCTAGGAGGGGGCGAACCAAGGTGAGGGAGGGGGAGAATGAGGGCCACAGGGGGGGTTCTAGTAGGTGGTTGGAGGGGGGGCTGCGAACTGGATTGGGAGAGGGAGAGGGAGGGGGAGATCTCTCTCCAAGGTTTGAATTTGAGTTAATGGAGGTGGTTAATAGATGCCTTGGGAATGTGGAGGGGTGTATTGGGGAGTGAAGAGGTGCTTTGGGTGGTGGGATTCTCCCTTGGCAGAGGGAGAAAGACTCTTCGGGTTGAGGAGGAATTAATGGGAGAGTAATGAAGGGTGGGGAATGTGAGGGGTCAATGGTGAGGTGGAGGGTGAGGTGGCAAGAGATGGTGATGTGGGAAGAGAGAATGGGATGAGGTGGATGTAGAGATGAGGTGGCAGGGGCGGTCTAGAGAGAGAAAGTGGCACCCCCCTTTGGGAGAGAGAGAGAGGGTTGGGTATGGGCTTCTCACCCTAGGGCTTCTCACCCTCACACTTGGCTTCTCACCAAATGAACACTCAAGATTGCATTTCTGAAAATGCATCAAATATTCATTAGCTTTCTCCAGGGGGATTGGGTCCTATTTATAGGAGCCCAACCTTTTACAGGACCAAACTGCCCATGGCTTTACACATAATGACCACTGCTATCCAAGGAAGCAAACCATGGGACAAATGACTCAAAACATAGAAAAATAACTTATGGACCTAGGGACATGACTCAAACAAAAGGGAAAGAACAATAATATGACTCAAATAAAAAATAGAAAATACATCATATGACTCGAGAAATAGATTGCTAGACCAAGTCGAGTACGTCTGGGGTGATGTGACGGGCTATGGGTGCTGGAACGGCTGGTGATGTTCCCATCATACCCCTGGGGTGCGGAGAACTCGACTCTGTCGAGTAAGAGTCCTCCCTACTCTGAGAGTGCTGCAGTAGGACCTCCCACAAGTCTTCAAAAGGAGGCCGATCCTTCCACCTAGTGAGGTAGCACTCATACACCTTACTCCTGGCAATGGTGACCTGTTCATCCAATATTCTCTCAATTTACTCACGTCGAGCTCTCCGAGCTGATGGTGTGATCATGGGGGTGGGTGCTCTGTCAAGGGAGGAAGTGGGCTCGATATCCTCACTAGGTACCACCGTGGGGCCCTTGTATGGCACAAGGTCTGCCATATTGAATGTGGGGCTAACTCCATACTCCTCGAGGAGGTTTAACTCATAAGCGTTGGTGCCGGTGAACCTCAGAACCGTGAAGGGACCAGCCCCACGAGGCCTCAGTTTTGAGGTGGCTCCAGGGGAGAGCCTCTCAGTTCTCACCATCCCGGAATCACCCACTTGGACTTTTTGGTGGCGTCAGTACAAGTCGGCATGTGTCTTGTAAATTTTGTTGCTCTTGTTGATGTGCCTACAAAGGTTATCATACAACTTTGTGAATGCTGACTTTCTAGTGGGTAATGGGGGTCCTGGACAACCAAAAGTGGACATAGCATGTGTAGACTCCCTATCAAGGGTTTTGAAGATTGGAGGGTGTGGACGCACTAAAATTCGGAGGGGGGATCCATTCGTTTGTTGATCGGGGTTAATTCTTCTATTTAGTGCGAGGGCGTGCCAGTCACAAAGTGACAATCTATTCGGGCTTCATGGAAGCCCATGGTGCGCTCGATCTGACTAATCAGACGATTGTGTAGTTCGTGTCGGGACCGAAACCCGCCGTGCCGTAAAGGCCACGACGTTATTTACATCCCCCATACGGGGGAACACCCTTGATTGATTGCCGGGAATAAGGGCCTTACGGCCTAAAGAGAATACTAATAATGCAGGAGGATAGTGAAAGACGAACTATGCTAGAAACCCGTATCGGGACGTGAATGCTAAGACTATGTCGGCCACTCATGGGCCACTTCATGTTCGGACGAAGGTCCGTGTTTGTAGTATAAAAGACGGTAGCAAAATCGCGCGAATGTCTGCCATGAACAAGGCAAGTTTAATGAGAATGCGGGATTGGATCCCGGTAGGGATGGGTCAAGTTGATAGACTGTTGGCCGGAGATGATTTCGGATTATGGCCATGTCGGAAGTTCCGTAAACCACATTCGATACCATAAGGCGTCGTTGATTTTCTCTTTGCACCCAGTCTGAGGGAGTGAATTGTTAAATGCGTAGCCCGAGCTCAATAACGTGCGCCCTCACACGCGGATCGACCTGCGCGGTCAGGTCGCGGGGTTCGACCTACTCGGTCAGGTCGCGGGGGTCAAGGGGGCAGCGCCCCTTGCGGGGGTTTTCGGGGGCAGCGCCCCCGGAACAAAATTTTTAATTGAAGCGCGGGTAATGGAGCTCCTTTCATTTTTTATTTGGCATTGATCTTTGCATTTTTGTTTGAACCCTTCTCCCTTTTATTATCATTATTTACCTCCCCCTCTTTATATAAAAGAGGCGCGCCGACTATAGAGGTGTAAAGGGGGGCGCCGGGTTAAGTTAATGCCAAGGAGAGAGAGGGGCCGCGCCGGAATAGCCTCAGAAGAGTGGGGCGCGCCGGTTATGGATGCCAAGGGGGAGCGCGCCGGCTAATGGCCAAGATAGGTGGGGTGCACCGGTATATGGCAAGAAGGAAGAGGGCCAGGGGCACGCCGGAATAGGCTAAAAAAAAAGGGGAGGCGCGCCGATTTGTGGCAAGGAAAATAAAAATGGTTTTGAGTGTAAGGCTGAACCGGCGCGGGGGGGTACTGCGCCGGGTTAGCTCGCGCCGGATTAGGGCGCGCCGGGTTAAGCTTCCACGGGGTTTTGTTTTGCTCTGTTTGAATCTTTTTGCTATGTTCTTGTTTCTTCAACTTGCAGATTGATATTTTTGGTTGGTTTATTTACTTAGTTGATGGATTAAGTTGATAGAAAAGGTGGTTAAAGCTTTCTGATCGTTTCTTAAGCCGAACGAGCATGCAGATTGAATATCTTATTAAGAGGGATTATGCAGGAACTTGTTCAGTTTGATTCACAGATGGCTTCAGGCATGAACTGTTCTTATTCCCAGAGGCCTTAGCTTGCTCGTGTGTTCTTGAGTGTTCTCATCCTGGCGAAAATCGGGCAGCACCTCCCCTGGACTGGGAGTTGCCAGAGAGCAATAAGGAACACCAAACGGTTAACTCCGGGGTGCACCTCAAATCTAGACCTCATGGCGGTCCAAAAACCCAAATGTGAGTGTTGGATAGCTCGAGGACTAGCCTTCAACAGCTCTCACAACTCACGGGTTATGAATTCGTGGAACGGGACGGATGTAGGCCGTGGGTGGCCATGACTATTCACCCTTCGAACGGGTTCCCTCAGAGTTCATGCCACAGAAGGGCAAGCTCCAGAGGACCCCAGGTGATTCAGAGAACCAGAGAAATAAAATGGAAGAAAAGGGGGGAAAGGATCAAAGCCATATAATACTGCGCATGCTCACAAGCCATTCTTTTATTCATCCTCAAGGGAAAAGGAAGGAAGAATACAACGGAGAAGATAAAAGAAAAGCTCAATGTTGAGGTGGGGGAAGAAGATACATCGGCAGGGGGAGAAGAAGGAACAGAGCACAAGCTCTTCCCCCCCTCTCTCCCTTCTCTTGCTCTCACCCTCTCCCTCTCTTTCTTCACCTTGCAGGCGTGGATGGCTGTAGCTTCTTCTTCTCTTCGGACGCTGGGAATCTTAGCCGAACCAGCAGCCTTCCCTCCAGCCTCCTTTTCCCTTCTTCCTCTTCTTGTTGTCTCTTATATACATCAACCAGCCTGGGAGCCCTCCTGCCATTTCCACCTCGTCCGCAACGAAGTCAGGAGTTGACCGGCTGTGTTGGACGCTGTTCATTTGTCCCGTACGCTGCTGCTCGTCCGAGGATGGGACGCTCAGAGATCTGCCGGAGCTTGCCTTGCTGCTGCTGCTTGTGTGCTGTCGAACGAAGGTAGAAGCAGAGCCCTTGGCATTGAATGTTCTCTGTACGCCATAATGATGTAAAACAGAGCATCGGAATGTAGATGGGACAGCTTGTTTGCGCGCCGGATTAACGTGAGATGCCAAAGAAAGGGTGCGCGCCGGTTTAGCCCAAGATGAAGGGGAAAAGGGGCGCGCCGGTTTAACCCAAGATGAAGGGGAAAAGGGGCGCGCCGGTTTAACCCAAGAAGAAGGGCGCGCCCGTTTAAGGCCAAAGCAAGGGCACGTGAAAGAAAATGGGGCACACCGGCTTAAGATGTTGAAGGGGGGACGCGCCGGTTTAAGTCCCTTCCGTGCCGTTTTAAGCCTCAAATTGATTCTTTTCGAAGTCGCGGCCGTTTATATGAATGTCGGCGTTCCCATAACATTCTGGTTGCAATGCATGGCCTCCGTAATATTCTATTCGCAGCCTCCGGGACTCGGTCCCAGACTTTGCGTGACTTTCGGTGCATGCCGAGACTGTGCCGGAGTTCCTGACTTTTCTCTGATTCAGCCCTCGGCATGGCTGGTCGGAGCGTTGTGGTTGTATCTTCTGCTTAGGGGACTTTCTTAATGGGTAGCAGACCACCAAGTGAGTTCTCGTCCTGATCGGGTGAGGCGTGAGGTTTATTCGGTATTTCTGTCTTTGACTCGCGCTCTAATGTGTAGACGCGAATGTCGCCATGATCATCATCGTCATTTTTTTGGCGTCCACAGGGGGCCGGTACATCCAAATGTAGCTCTATCATGCAAGGGTTTGGCAAATGTCAGGGGACCCGAACATCCATGTATGTTCCTATCATGCACAAGGTTGCTTTTGTGGGAGGCGATGAATAGGGGAGGGCCGTTACACCCGAATATGGACCAATCATGCATCAGACTCAAAGTATGGGTGACATATATGGGATGGCTTGACTCATTAACTCGACCGGATGATGGGATATGCCAAGACATATGCATCCCTGTCCAGGAGAAAACTTGTATGTGCCGAGGTGTGGGGTGGCCTTTGAGTTTCCACTTGCAAGGATCAAAGGGGTCTAGGAAGGTGGAAATCTTGGGGTGGGGTGCTTCTTCATTCCCGAAGTGTGTGTTGCCCATGGCCATGACTTCCCTTATGTGTCCCAAGTCTTGGAAGAGGTGGACTTGATCCAACTTGGCGGGAGGAGGTAGGAAGTAGTGAGTAGTGAAAATCACGGAGGGGTCACTTGGGTTCCAGAGTTCCCATGTGGAGGGATCAAATGGGTCAAGTTTGGTTAGGTTCTTGGCGATGTGGGTGTCATCAATGTTAGAATGTGAGGGTGCAAGATAGAAATTTAGAGGGGGGGTGAATGAATCCCTCTTTAAAAAATTGCGGAATAAAACTGTTGTCTACTCTCAAGAAAGATTAATGAGATAGATAAGCTGTGACGACCCGGATCCCAGATACCGGATATACCCGATAGGACTACCGAGCAGACCTGATACCACTTGGAACCCGCAAACCTCCCAAGAGCTGTAAAGCTCCGAAGGGAAAAAGGATTGTCGTGTAGTACATTGAAGCCACAGAGATATAACAGTAAGCAATTAAATTTCATTAGATCAGTTTACTAAAGTAGCAGAAATAAAATTACTTTTTTTATTTACAGTTACAAATTTCAATTATACCAGAGTCTCGTCCAAAGGAAAGACAAGCGCAGTACAGTCCAACGGAAAGAAGACTTACCCTGAGGTCGGGGGAAGCCCGACGCAAGTACTGCTGGCAACTACGAACACGTCACACCGGGAACCGCAGAAGCAGAAGTCGTCACCCACCTGAAAAGTAGGGGTGCGCCTCGTGTCACTGGCCCAGTAGGGGTCACGTGGATCCCCATTGAAAAATAACGCAGTAACACGCTAAAATAGCAGGTAAACAGTAGGAGTAGTAAAGCAAGAAAACTAAACTACAAAGCTATAAAAGAAAATCAGAATGGAAGGAGCAGAGCAGCTAAAAGAAAAGGGAAAAGAAGCCATACCTGAATGAAAACACGGCTGCCGAAGTAACCTCGGCCCCCCAAACTACTCCAGACAGCAATAGGAAGGCGAACTCTGATCTAACAAGGTCAGGAGTTACCGATCTGTCGGGCCCACAAAGACAGGCAAAAAGAGCCTAAAAAAGACCTAGACAGACACAAACACCCTAAAGCATACATGACTCGATTGCCGTGCACGCTCTTCTAGACATGACTACACACACACACGACTAGAACATCGTGCACACGACACAACACTGACCTCGGGCAAGACTACGAGAGGGCTAACCCAAAAAGGTCACGACGTACGAGAAACGCGAGAGTCATGTGTCATGTGAGGGAAGCACCCCCCTCACTAGAAGAACAGCCAGCTACGTCCACTAACGTCTTATGCTGCGCCTACAAGTGTCTCGTCTACTATGCTGCCTGAAACACGACAGAGACTAAGACACGCTCAGAACCAGAATAGAACTACAGTAACGAGTGACTAGACATGGAAACGCCCGTCGGCGTCAGTCCAAGCCCCTGACCACGTGTGCACACGCAAGGTCAATGCCTTGAGCAAGGCCTCTAGCTAGTTTTCTCCCCCAGCAGGATGCTACTGCAAGGCAAGGTAGCCCACGAAAACTAGCCTAAAAATCGTATCTCGGGAACTGCCGTACCACCACTCCCAGGTGGGCCAACACGGGAACGTGTCGACAGGCTACGACTAGTGGAGGCTCACTAGACACAGAACTCTGAAACAAGAGTGATGTAGTACAGATAGGCGAGGAAGCACTATCGCACGTACTACGAAGCACTGAGGCAGCAAGACAACTGCCGATAGACTCAGGACAACGCAACTAGACCTACTACTACAACGATGCTTGAGTCTCACGACTCGGAGTTAAGATCATCGTACAAAGCGAAAGAAGCCGCCAATCGATCTAATCCTAAGCCAGAAGAAACAACCGTAGAAAATGACACACAGAGACTTGAGGGATCAACAAGACCCTCAACACACTTGGACATGCAAACTGAGGTAAGACGATAGCTCAAGGCGTCCGGAACCATGTCTCGGGCTGGACAGAACCGTCGAGACACACACAAGGTTACCTGTCAACCACCGGGCCACCCTGGGTTGACCGGAACCAGACAATGACGATTCTACAGTAGGAAAGAAAATCCTAATTCAAGCAAGAAAACTCATGGCTACCTCCCAACATGGTCTTTGCCCTCATAGGACATCAAAAGATATCCACGGGAACGGCAAACCACAAGGTGAAGCCAAGATACACGGAATTTGAAACGATGGGAAACGACACTCTAGACATAAGCGATCTATCACTCAGCTGCTAGGGAAACCAAGCAATAAAGGAGGAAGCCGCTATGCACACAGAGACGCAGATAATGGCGGTCGGCGGTAGAGCAACAAGGCGACAGTAGCGGTCAAGGATAAACCACTAGACTTAGTCAACTCTAGCTGACCTGCCCAATGAACCACGAAGCAATCTATAGAAGATCCACGACATGGACTAACTAACCATCCTATGACCCACACAGAGACAGACGGACACGGATCAGGCCATCACGGCCAACTAACACAACTACGGACTTAATCTCATTGGGCGGTCATAGAGGGGCCGCTCAATGGACTGAACGGTCCGAACAGGACCGCTCAAAGGGATAGAACGGTCAAAGACTGGCCACTCAAAACTCAGGACGGCTAAGGGGTCACCGCCTTATGAGCCGCCATAAAACTGTTGACCAAAGGTCAACCAGGATGAGCGGTTAAGCCTTGGCCGCCCAACCCAACGGGAAAAAATAGAACGGTTGGGAACCAGCCGCTCAAGGGGACTGAACGGCTTACACCTGGCCGTGCCATCCACTGGGCGGTCTATCGCGCGACCGCACAGACGCCCACCGACCTACACTAAACGGTCTGAAGCCAGCCACGCCAAGCCCTACACGGCTACTGTTAAACCGTGTAGGCATCACAGCGGGAGAATCGTGGGATTGGCCCGATCGTGGCCTTTCCACGTCCCATTCGCTCCGAAACGAAGGGGATACAACCGTGATGACCATATAGAACACATAGACTCCAACGGGAGTCGAATCGGCTGAGAAACAACGAGAAACGGCCGATTTTCCAAAATCAACCCAAATGGAGTCGTCGGACTTCCAGGTCTCTTAATGGTCCCGATTGACCGCCAATCGCGATGAAATCAGTGACTATGGAACGCAGACGTTCCAGGGAGTCCATTGACTTTAACTAATCTAGAATCCGTTGTCATTTTTCAATGAACCCTATGAAGTCTAGAAAATCATGATTTTGCTAAAATGAGCCCAAAGTCGCTCGTTCTCGCACCAAAAGACGTGAAACTACAGGGAAAATGTAGAGGAGAAGTGGGTGATCCGTCTCCCTACCTCCACCGAAGAAACCGTGCGCCGAAGCAACTAATCCATGTCGAAAATGCCAAAACACGAACTGCGCCGATCTCAGAATCCACCGAGGGATCGCACCACGCCACGCTCAAACCGTCACTCTATCCCTCGTCTCGATCACACCATCGCGTCCCCACCTCGACTAGCTCCGCAACGATGCGCGCCCCGCAGCGAACGGGTCAGAGAGGAGAGAGAACGAGAGAGAGAAAGAGATGAGAGAAATGAGGGAGGAGAGAGGTGGGTGAGGGTTAAATAGAAAGGAAATTAGAAAATTTTCCTAATTTCCAAAATTCTGATAATTGGCCCGAAAACGGACTAATTCATAAAAATACGTAAAAATAGTCGAAACGATCCTTGGAAAGAATGCAACGCAACTGCGGCTTCCTCGAGTCGATTAACTGAGAAACAAACTCACCGTAGGGTTCCATAACATGTACGGGAGCAAAACCCAGACGGATCGTAAAACTCAACTCAAGACCTACAAAAGTGATCTGAAACTCTACGAAAAGGATCCGAAAGACCTAATAAGAATCTGATAAGAATCCAGGGCATTGCATAGACTCTCTTACTCAGAGGACATAGAACAATTGTTGAAATTAGTTCATCCATGGAAAGGTTCAATCTCAATCACTATACACTCAAGAACTCTAGCCACGAGAGACATTAAGAAGTAGGTGCTTCTCTTAAGCATTCACTCAAACACTTAACAGCTATATCGAATTCATGCAGAAATTACACAGAAACTTTTGATATGGAATGGTCAAGCAACCTGAGAAGTGGGGATGGTAGATATAGACCTAACTTGAAATAAGATCAGATGAATACTACAAACTGAAGACAGAACACTTAACACATAGAGATAGAAGCTCACACGTAGCTTAGTTCAAACACGTTGAGAAGTGGAGGTAGAAGATATGGAGGTATGCGCACAGATTAAACCACGTTGGTCAAGATATTTTTAGGTGGTTCGGCCAGACCCACAGTCTGCCTACGTGCACCCCTCACTTAAACTGACTGAGGATTCCACTAGCACAAGCTAGAAATCAAAGCAGACTTAGTCTGCAACAAATCGCTACCTAACTGCTTGCCCTGAGGGAGACAAATCCCTCAACATCGATCGTGCAACCCACAGGATCTGAAACCTGACCTTGCCCCAGCAAGATCAGAACTGGAGGACCAATCTTCCCTTCCTCCAACCCGGAGGGACAACCATGAGTAGCACACCACTACTCGCAATCGGAGACATAGTCTCCCTTCCTCCAGACCTGAGGGTAAAATGTGAGTGACAGCCATCCACTCACACCCGGAGACCCAAGTCTCCCTTCCTCTGAAACCCAGAGGGAAACCACGAGTGACACCCCATCACTCGCCAATCGGAGACACGGTCTCCCTTCTTCTGAATCTTTCGGAGGAACTCGATCTCAAACCAGTGGATCGGAAAGCATAAAGGAATGAAAGAGAACAATGAAAACCCTAAAAGGAAAAACACAAAAAAATGTAGCTCCGAGGACCATGATGACTCTGGATTTGATCCACGAGTCACTACATGAACAGATCTTTAATGAAGGCTCTGGCTACTCACTCCTTCTTCTCAAAACTTTCTTTTCTGACTCTCTCTTTCCTTCTCTTTTCTTTTTTTTTTGCTCGCACACTGGCTCAATCTTTTATACTTCCTCTTCTTCTAGCTCACTCTTCCAGATGGCTACTCTCACCTATCTCGCAACTCCAATCTACCTCTTTTCTTTCTTTTGCGGCTAAAAAAAAAATTTCGGTTTGAAAGAAAAAACTCCAATTTATACCCAAAAATAGGGTATTGAAAAGGTACCCAGCAAATCATGTGAATCCACCTGGAATGAGATTATTCCTTAATCATTAGTCTCTCAGAAACTCTGCCACAGAGACATACCTTTTCGTGCCAAAAGGACTCCACACGTGGGATGCTCACTGGTTGCCTCTGAGGTGTTAGGAGTAATTCCTCTGATATCCCACTTTCAAGGTGATCACGTGCTCAGCATGTGTTCCCTGGGTTCACGTGCCACTTTACCTGCCATTCTGTAGAAACACATGCCCATCATTGGCTGACTTGGGATCACGTGCCAACACCTGGTTCGAGCTCCCGTGTTTTGAGATTACACGCTGGCACTTGAATGTTTAGTCAGGCAATTCATCAAACACTTTGCTATCAACCCTATAGCCATATGCTTCGACTTCAGTTTGCCTCGCACAATAATATGCTTAGACCTTTAAAATAATGCACAGACCTTGAGTTTTCATGTGCACAGGCTTTAGTTATTTATGTGTACTGACTCAATGCCACGAATGCTAGTATGCACCGACCTTGTTGGGTTGAAGTCAAAACCTGCACCGACCTCGTATGGCACTGGCAAGGAGTGTTCTGACCTTGACAGCAAGGTTGCATAGACTTGCATGACGAATGGACCTAGTTTGCGAAGTGTTTGCACCAACCTTGTATGTTTGAACCAGACCATGCACCGACCCTCTTTTCAGAGTTAACCAATGTGCACTGACCTTCCTTTTGAAGTTGCTCAAATATGCACCGACCTCTCTTCGCTGAGAAATCAAAGGTGCATCGATCTTGTTCTGGGTTGGAAGGATGTGCATCGACCTTCTTTGCTGATGGACCAAAGGTGCACTGACCTTGCTTGCTGAATGAGTCAAGGTGCACCGACCTTGTAAGCCAAATGCCAAAAGATGCACTGACCTTGTAAGCACATGCACATCGACCTTCATCAGTCCCTAGTTAACTAACATCGACCTTTATTGGACATGTCCACAGACCTTTCTAATAAACAACTAGGGTAGCATTGACCTTAGTTTCTCTGACACTGAACAAGCATCGACCTTAGTTCCTCTGGCAACAGGACTAGCATCGACCTTAGTTCCTCTGGCACTTATTGTCAGCCACTAGTACTGCTTGTACTGTCTAGAAATGACAGGCCACAAAGATTATTGACTTTACTTGTTGACTGAGCATTGACTTCACTGACCATGTACACTTTTCTTGTTGACTGTGCGTTGACTTTTGGCTATAAAGCATCAACCTGTCAGACTTCATCCTTGATCTCCTTAGCTCAATCTGCTGATCTCTTACTGTCAATAGTTCTCTTCTGTCTGATTGTCTTGCCACTATCCTGTATCACACTTTATGCAAGCATATTAAGATGCACATGTATAACAAGAACCACAATTTATCAATGCAACATAAGCCATATGTTTGGTAGCATCAGAACCACAAAGTGTTTTCTACATCAACACATATGACATCATGCTTACATGAATAATAGTGGTTGACATCATCAAAACCACAAGGGTACAACAATCAATTCCTTGGATCGAGAAAGCCCATTCCATAAATCTCCCAATGTAAGTTGGGACCTCTCCTGTGGGAAAAATGAAGGGTGTGATTGGTGGGTGTGGCTCATCCCAAGGAATGGGTTCGGGGTTCACTAGGGATGTAGTGGCGGGGAAGTAATAGGTAAGGGCCTGGTTCGGCCTCAAGTAATGGGCTTTGGGAAAGGATGGGGAGTAGATAATGGTGAGGGAAGGAAAGGGTCAAAAGGATCAAGGAACCTTGGGGCTTTGGGGATGTGTGTCTCACTTAAATACTCAAATTGGATCGGCCTAGTCATAAGATCCCAAATGTGTGTTAGGTCTGCCCTAAGTGCAAAGGGCGGTGAGACATTGGCCTCAATGGGATGGATCGGCTTCCTACCCGAGACAACAAGTTCGAGATTGTGGATAAGGTCGGGTTCTTCGGGTGTAGGGAGGAGTAAAAGGAGGTCACTAGTGTAGCAACCCACAGTGCAGACTGAGGTGATGGACACGACACATAGGTGAGTTAGGTCAAGCCTCTTAGGTCGGTCGGTTCCCAGAGTGAACATGCTAGTCAGCTCAAGTTGCCATTCTAGGCCCTTGATAAGATCACCCAAAGTCTCTACCTCATAGTAGGATTGGAATGTGGTGTGAAAGGAGTTAATGGGCACTACTTGGGAATGGTGCTCCTGGAGCGGGCAAAGTGGGCTTGGGCTTCTGTTGGGACGGGATTTTTTCTTGCTAATGGTTTCTTTATTTGATTTATTTATTTATTGCGTAGGCGTGCCAGTCACCGAGGTGACAAATTTATTATGCACTCGATCTGACTCAGTCAGTCGATTGCGAGGTCTGTGTCGAGACCGGCAGTCCGTCATACCATAAAGGCTATGACGTTAATTACATCCTCCTAGAAAGAGGAAAACCCTTGATTAATTGCCAAGATAATGAGCCACCGGGGGGCTAGATAAACATATATGCGTAAAGGAACTGGCGAGAACGGCGACTTGTAATGTGGGAACAAAAATGTAAGCTCGAGCGCGCAGCTCAAATTCATTTGCTACCCGGAGCCCTCGGTACATGGCGAAGGACGTAGGTCCAAAGACCACCATCGTGCATAGTGAGAGCTTCTGGTCAAGGCTAGTCTGATGTTCGGCGGATCACCATTTGATATACCGTGGCCCAAGGTGACAACAAATATTCAACAAGCATGCATGCAAAGCAAGTAAGCCAAGCAACAATGATAAGTGTGTTCAAACACAATTGGCACATTCAAATAAATAATCAGAAGGAAAGAACAGGCTCAGCTGATTGATTTATTGCTGTCGATATGTACTCCCCAACCAATTAACAACAACCCTTTTATGATGATTTATTATTTATTTATTTGTTGGTTTATTAATTTCTTCAGGATGATTTATTAAACTTTTTATGATCGTTTGTTAATTAATGATGATTTATTGGTTTTTTATGATGATTTATTGATTTTTATGATGATTTATTGATTTTTAAGATGATTTATTAATTTTTGTGATGATTCATTGATTTTTTAAGATGATTTATTAATTTTTATGATGATTTATTGATTTTAAAGATGATTTATTAAATTTTATGGTGATTTATTGATTTTTAAGATGATTTATTAATTTTTATGATAATTTATTAAAACTTTTATAGGTTATTTCTCTCATAATGATTTATTGTTACTTTTTTTACTTCGCCCTTTTGTTATTATGAAGTCGGTGCACATTATGGGGATAAGGTCGACGCACATTGGTCGATGCATGTAGGAAGGTCGATGCACATTGGGGGTGTCGGGGTCGATGCACATTGGGTTGAAGGGGTCGATGCACGTTGGGAAGGTCAGTGCACATTGGCTGTTGAGGTCGGTGCACGTTGGCTGTTCAAAAATGACGCGGGGTGTTTTGAGGCTTTAAATGGCGCGCCAGGGGCACGTCGGATGAGGGCCAAAGGGGTTTAAAAGGTTTCTGAGTGTGGCATGAAAACGGCGCGGGGGGGGGGGGTCGCCGGATGAGGGCGCGCCGGATTAGGGCCGCACCGATTTTGAGGGTGGAGTTTGATTTTCTGAGCTATTAAGATCTAATGCAATTTGTTCAGTGCTTTTAGTGCTGATTAAATATTTATTCAGTAAATGAATTCATACATGATTGCCAGCATATTGATTAAGGTTGATCAATGAATAGATTCAAATTATAGTTGCTCTGCAGACAAGGTAGATCAAGACTTGTGCGAGGTTCCTACTCAAGCACAGTGTATCACAAGTTCACAGTCCAGCACTAAGGTTTCATCATAATTCAGACTAAGTGTTTAGTCAAAAATTTGGCAGCACCTCCCCATACCCAGAGGGTTGTGGGGGGAAAGTGGAGACAGTCCCACAAAAACTGGGGTACGCTCCTTAAAGCTGGGAATTCCAAATGGTGACCGGCAGACCCAAATGGATGGAAACCCTGAGGACTTGCCTACGAGGGGCACCAATACTCCACGGGCCAGAGATATGGATCAACATGGACGGCTAAAATGGGGGAAAATCTCGAGGACTAGCTTATGAGAGGTCTCTTACCCATAGCCACCACCATTCCCTAGGGAATGTGGATTTGATGTTGGGTTAACGGACCCATTGCTATTCACCTTAGATAGCTTGCAGGAGTCCGTGCCACAGACGGACGGGACCCTGTAGCCCGGTGGTGATCCAGAAAGAAACGAGATGAACGCTCGATGGGGATGTTCCCCCTCCCAGGTCAGTAAGTTTCGGTGGTCAAAATGGAGCAAACTTTCTCATTAAACCTCCAGTTTCACCCGTGAACTGAGATGGGGAACATATCATATTAACTGAACCTTCCCCCACCCTACTTGGAGCAAAGAAGTCACAGTATGATACCATTCATCTACGACACTGCCAACGGTAGGCTGGTCATGGAAGAATGTTAATGTGAGGCAGGGAGTAATGGAGGATGTGAGACACAAATGCTCGAACGATTGGCGGGTGACATATGGGAGAATGGTCACAACCATAGGCCTCACACCCAAACTGTGGGGATGACCCTGTTCTCTCCAATTCATGACTGTGAACGGAGATATGGTAGGGGTGCCACTCCCAGAGAAAGAACGGAGATACACACACATGTATGTCTCCTGCGGTGAAACCGACAACGAGCACATGGTGCATTCAACATTGCTACTACATAGGAAGAGGACCCCGGGGAGGGGGATGATCGTTAATGTAGCCCTGGGTAATCCCATAGCATGCTCGGTATCAATCGAAGAAAATTGAATATCAGACACAGAGATAAGCGTAGCAAAGCCAGAGAGGTATTCAGATACAGATTAAGTCCTGCTCAAATGAAGGAATATATATATATTGCATTCTGTCGGGTGTTGCCACACGAGACCATCCCATCACATTCTTTCACATCGGAAGATGAAAGGGGAAAGAAAATATCCAAAGGCTAAAACTAAGAGGAAATAAAAAGAGATGCGGGCTCATATCACCGCCTGTTTCATTACAAGGCACAGGAGAAATACTAATAGAGGGGGGGCTAGTGTTGAGTAGTGGATGGCGGATCAAGAGGGGAGGGGTGAATAGATCTGTCCCTCTTTTCGCAGAACGCCCCTCTTTAAAGCTAGATAAAGAGAATCGCAGCGGCATACAACTAGCTTAACGAAGGATACAACGATTGGCTTAGCAGGATGAACAAGTAAAATAACGATTGAACCTAAGCATGCATCTAGCACAAAGCAATCACACAAGTAAACCACAACACACGAGATTTTAAGGTGGTTCAGACTGAATCCCCAGCCCTACGTCCACCCCTCACCAAACCCGGTGACGCTTCACTAGTGCAACGCATCAAATCGCAGATCGGAGAACTTCCGATTGCCTTCCTACTAACCACCGGTAGGGATGATAACACCGCAGATTGGAGCACCTTCCAATTGCCTTCCTACTAACCGCGGTAGGGATGATTCTCAGTTTCAATAGCTTGAACAAAATTAAAAGAGAACAAGATGAAAATGTTTAAACAACATATGGAGATATGCTAAAATCGAGAAGATCTTGTCTGAAATGAAGGAGGTGAATCTGATGCTTCAGCAAGGGCTGCCTCTTTTTCTTCTTATCTTCACACGATGTAGATCACCAATAGAGGCTTCTTCTTCTTAGCAAAGCTCTCCTCTTGATTCAGCAGTAATGGCTTCTTCTTCCTTGTGAAATGAGCTTCCTTGGATCCCCTTGAGAGCCTTGCTTGCTGCTACACTATCTTGGAGGTTGCTAGCTTGGATATGAGCTTGAATCACCTTGGAAATAGATGAAGAACTCATGCACGAAGTACTGTTCACGGCTATAGTACCATCTTCTTCTTCCCTTGGACAGCCTCCTCTAGTCTCTCTTTGATCTCCCTTGATCAATTAGGGTTTCTAACCCCCTTTGTGTTGTTTTTATATCTCTTTGAATGGTCCATAGATAAGCCCCAGACCAGATCCACAAATCATGGTAGATTGGGTGACTTTAGGATTAAACAAATCCAAGAGAAAGGGTTGCCCACGTTGAGAAAATGAATTCAACAATAGCTGCATCGGGGCTGCCTGTCGACCGGAAGTAGGTGGTCGGTCGACCGAAAGTTTACAGATTTGAAGAATTTCGTTGCTGGTAATTTTGGTCAACCGGCAGTAGGGGGGGCGGTCGACCCCTACTGAGAGGTTCTGTAGCTTTTTCATCACTAGCAATTCCGATCGACCGGTCCATGACCAGCGGTCGACCGAAATATGGGTTTTTCCAAATTTTGCTTCAATCAACCCCTTAAACCCGTTTGCAGTCCAGTCCAGTCTGTGGCATCCAACTCTTTAGACCTTGAGGATCTCTACTGAGTCTTTGACCTTTCCTTAATGATTGCTTAGACCTTTGGACGTTGAAGCCAAGTGTGTTCTTCATTGTGCATCGACCTTGGCTATGTCAAGTGTCGACTCTTTTGTGTCGAGTGTCGACTCTTCTTGAAGCCAGCCTAATCTTTTTATAGCTGTCCAGCTTGAAGAATTGACTATTGCTTTGAAGGGATTTTAATCCTTGCTTGGGCGCGATCATTAGGCTTTCACTTTTGCCATCTTCACTCCATTCCTTGGCTTATCTGTCATGAAAAAGCATCAAATATTTCAATCATATGAGAGTGGGAAATATGAATGACTTATAGTGTTTGGCAATAATCAAAATCATGAATGTCAAATGACCACAGGGGCACAACATTCTCCCCCTTTTTGATGATGGCAACACTGTGAGTCATTATATGGCAGTAATGTCCAAGATGGCAAATTTTATAACATATGCAGCTCAAGATACATAGTGATGATATGCTATACATGGATGATTCGTAAGAATGCTGATATGTATGCATGGATGATCGGAGCATGAGAATGCTATTCAAGTTCCACTTGATTATGGATGCTGCTGTAATACCCCGGTTATTTATTAAGTTTTATTGAGCTTTCATTAATTGAAAATTGAATTAAAATGAATTAATGTTTGAATTTCGAAATATTAATATTTAATTCATTAGAAAATAGAACCTATAAAATTTGACTACCTTAGAAAAATCTGTAAAAATAGTAATTGGGTAAAAGATCATTTTTATAGCAATTTTGTCTTCTGGACTTGACCCAAATTAATTACGTAACCTTGTCTAATTAGAGGATTAATCCCGAATTTGACTTTCACCTAACATTTACCTAATCGTAACTTAAAACGTGAAAATCGACCTTATTACTCAACCAAATGATCTGAAATCAAGGGCAAATGGAAGGCCACGAGGTAAGGAACATTTACCCTCAATCAATTTGAGGTAAACCTGGCCCTAAAACGTGCTGCCGACATAGATTTGGTCGAGTCAAGGATTCCGGCGCCGTTTCTAACACGAAACTTGCAGCGCCAAATACTCCCAACTCCGAAGGCTCCAGAAGCCCCATGACCTATAGAAATGTAGCTCTTCGACTCTAGTTTCATTTGGTAGCTGGGTCAGCTGACGAGGAGTCCAGATCTGGGAGCATTCGTCGTTTTGGTGGAGGGTGTTGGTAGTTCGTCGTTCTTCATCTCCAGCCCTTTAATCCGTCGATTAAGGTAGGTACCCTTAACCAAATGAGATTTGTAAATATAGTATCTTGATCAGCTCGACGAGATCTATCTAATGGGATTGAAAGCCCCAAATTTCATTAGGTATCCGTGGAGATATCGAGCTTTTTGTGAGCTGTTGTCAAGCTTGTTCTTCATTCTAGGGTTTCGAAGTCTTTCTCCGATTTGAGGTAGGTTATAACAGCCCAACTTCTAATTAATATACATGAATGTAATCAGTAGCTTGTTACCTTTATTTTGACACCAAAATCCCCAAATTCCGTTGTATATGTTGGGAGAATTTTTAGATTTAGTGGAAGTATGTCAAGAATTAGGTCTTCTTGTGTTCTTCATAGAATCGGTTGTGATTAAGTGGGTTTCTGATGAAATTCGTGCTTTAAAACTCATGTATTATGACCCTCATATGTCTAGTAAGATTCCTATAGCATGGGGTTTTGATTTCAACTCAATTGGACCTCAAATGGGTAAGTTTACATGTTTTCCGGAGGCCCCGGCCTTTTCTGGGCTTGCAGGGGTCGACCCCAGGGGTCGACCCATGCCCCAGCAGCAAAGGCCAGCCCGAGGGTCGACCCCTGGGGTCGAACCATTCGGCCCAGCGCGATGGTCGACCCAATAGGTCGACCCATGCTGCTGGATTTGAGGGGGTCGACCCATCCAGCAGACAGACCCCAATTTTTCAGGGGTCGACCCATGTACCAGAAGCCCGGTTTTCATCGTTTTGCGACCCGTGGATCGATCCGGATCATTAGGGGATCGACCCATTGAACTTAGACCAATTGAAAACTATACTTTTGAAGAACCAGTGAGCTGTTCTGGAAACCTTATGATTTCAATTTACATTGGTTCCTACTTGCAAATATAGTGTAAAAACATGTCGTTTACCATCTTCATTTCGACTCATACATTGGTTAAATAGAAATCCACATAATTAGTGGTTAATGGTGTAATTAAATCTCTGTTAATGCATTCTTTTTCCTTCATATACAAGCTTGTTCCTTTACCTTGTCATCTTGAATCAACTTTTGGCAATTGTCTTAATGCAAATGATAATGGATAATCTTTGACATATTAACTTGATAATTAGGATTAATATGTTGATTAGCTTATTGGATAGCTGCTGTACTACAGTAGCGCAGCATGATTAACTCTTACTGTGATTGGTTTTCAATCTTCTTGATGATTGTGCTTACCTTGAAATTCTGAAATGAATCTCCTTCCTACTTGAAATTGTTATTGCTACATGGTTCAAACCTTAGAATTCTGGCCATAAATTGTGGAAGTCTAGATTCGTGGGATCTTTGATCCAAAGAAATCAATGCCTGGCAAACAAATAAGGGCTTGGTCTAGTCCTGGGAGGAGCGCCCGAACACTACGTGTACCCCCGGAGAGGTGATTGACTAGGTGTGGCATTTGGCACCAGTACTATGACATGGGTTAAATCTAGGACTGGCCACTACTCTCTACTGCTCTCTACTCTCTCCACTACTCTCTACTACTTTTCACTTTCCACTCTTCACTGTTCTATACCCTACTTGTTGATACTTACTTGCTGTTATTTGGACGTGGATATGAAACTACACACGTGCTTGACATGACTTGAATTATCTTGATATGGCCAACTCTTTATCGTTATCTCCTGTAGTAAATTCTTGTCTTTGTTATTCCTCTAAAGTATTACCATTCTGTTCCTTTATATTTCGTGACCTTGCGAGATCTTTCAATTTTCTTTCATTATATCATCATTATTCTTTTATTGTGTTATCCTTTGTAGCATGATATTTTGAAAATGTAATTAAACTGCTAATCACTTATACCTATCTGTTATTTCCTACAGAGGGTTAGCTCATAGTTGTTGTTTCCCCCCTTTCTAGGCTTTTCAGGTGACGCGCTTACCGATGGGGAAGGGCAGGAGTGATGTTTTGAGTGTATCAGTTAGTTGTGTTTAGAGTCTGATATGCTTCAGTTATGTTATTGTGGTTGAGAGTTGTTATCCCAGTTGTATTGAGTTGATTTGAGGATTATGTACCAGTTATGTTTTGTTTAATGGTCAATAAGTTATTTCCATTTCTTAGCACTTGTATATATTTAGATTAGTTCTCTCTCTTTCCAGCTCGTTTCTAACTGTACGTCCCGATATTCCGCGTTGGGGCGTTACAGTTTAGTTGGTATCAGAGCCCTAGGTTTCATATTCCTAGGTTCCCTAAGTTTAGGTTTTCTTGAATTGCATCCCAATAATCGATATATCAAAAGGTGTTGTCCGAACGTTAGGCTACGCCTATCGGGAAGGTCGCATACTTGCGCGACTGGTCTTCGGACCGATTAGCTCCGCCAGGTACCGAGTTTTGGTCGTGTTTAGGTGCATTAGACCTCTAACCTTGTTAAAGTCTAGAACCTGACCTGGTGAGATTGGGTAGAAACTTGGGTTAAATTCGTTCCTTAATCATGTTATTATCTATTTTATTGGACCTAAGTAATCTATTTCTCGTGTAGATGGCAGCCGAACGTGCTGAATGGAGGAACCTGCAGCGCACGGTTCAAGGCCTGACTCAGGCATTACATCAGGTAGCTCAAGCTGGAGCAGCAGGTCATGGCACCGGTGACTTATACCAGAACTTTCGAGGAATGAACCCGCCAAGATTTGCTGGTTCGACTAACCCCGACGAGGCTGAGCATTGGCTCAACGAAATGGGGAGAATTTTTGAAGTGATGCAATGCACCGACCAAGAGCGTGTCCTTCTTTCTACCTTCCAATTGGAGCGGGACGCGCGTACTTGGTGGGATTCCGTCAAGGCAACTCTAGGCGATCAACAAGTCGCATGGGAAGAGTTCGAGGAATTCTTCAACGACAAATATTTTTCCGATCGTGTACAAGAGAAGAAGGCGGCGGAGTTCGCGGCTCTAAAGCAGTGAAGCTTATCGATGGCCGAATATGAAGCACACTTCTCTCGGCTTTCGCGCTATGCTACTCACCTTATCTCCACAGAAAAGATGAAAGCTAAGCGATTCCTCAACGGGTTGAAGCTTCACTACATCAATCAACTGGCGCCGATGGAGATCTCTACTTATTCTGAGATGGTGAGAAAGGCACAAGTTCTAGAAGATACCTTAGAAATGACGGAGAGGATCCGTGGGCAAGGCATGAAGAAGGAACAACCAACTCCTAGACCCGGATTTGGCACTAGCAAAAAGAGGCCCATGAGTGGGTCTAGTTCATGGACCGGATCGGGAACGTGGAAAGGCAAGATGCCAAGAAATGAAGAGAAGAAACCCGACCCTATTGTTCCATTCAAGGGCAAGTGCAAGTATTGTGATCGTCCAGGTCACAAGATGGAGGAATGCTGGCGTAAGCTAGGTGCGTGTTTACGATGTGGGAGTAGGGAACACCGTATCCCTGACTGCCCTCTTCTATCGGAACAAGCTACACCGGCAAAACCTCAAGTTATCAAGAAGCCGCAAGGAAGGCTCCAAGCTTTACATGCTGATGAAACTGGGATTTCTGATGATGGCGGACTCGTCGAAGGTACCCTTACTATAATCGACAAGCCCGCATTTGTTCTCTTTGATACTGGTGCAACGCATTCTTTTATTTCTCGGAAATTTGCGAAGTCGTTATCTGTCAAACCTATTATGATGAATTCTCCATTGGTTATATCAACTCCTATTGGTTCTGGAGCGGCTATTCAATATTACTATCCTTCTAGCAAGGTTATTATTGATGAACGGAATTTTCCAGCCGACTTAGTTTGCATGGATATGAAGGATTATGATGTAATCCTTGGAGCAGATTGGTTGGCCAAGTATGAGGCCAGTGTTCACTGCAGTTCTAGCTCAGTGACTTTTACTGGACATTTTGGTTTATCTTTTACGGGGATCAAGCGTCATAACCCCGTATCGCTCATCTCTTCTCTTCGAGCCGACAAGCTGATGAGGCGAGGTTACGAGGCTTTTCTAGCCTTTGTCCATGCTACACCGGAACATCGAGTTGAGATAAAGGACACTCCTATTGTCCGAGAATTCTCCGAAGTCTTTCCGAAGGAACTACCAAGACTTCCGCCTGAGCGGGAAGTTATCTTCTCCATTGATATTGTTCCGGGCGCGTCCCCTATTTCTAGAGCTCCTTACCGTATGTCCCCTGCGGAGCTAAGAGAATTAAAGCAACAGCTGATGGAATTGCTCGAGAAGGGCTTTATTCGTCCGAGTACTTCACCTTGGGGAGCTCCTGTATTATTCGTCAGGAAAAAGGATGGTTCGATGAGATTATGCATCGATTATCGGCAACTGAACCAGCTAACTATCAAGAATAAATACCCACTGCCGAGGATTGACGAATTATTCGACCAGATAGCGGGAGCACATTATTTCTCTAAGATCGATCTTCGATCTGGATATCATCAGCTGAGGATTAAGGAAGATGATATTTATAAAATGGCTTTCCGCAGCAGGTATGGTCATTTTGAGTTTGTCGTTATGCCTTTTGGTCTAACGAATGCACCAGCAGCTTTCATGCAGTTAATGAATAATGCATTCCGGCCTTATCTTGATTAATGTGTCGTGGTATTCATTGACGACATACTAATTTATTCCAAGACTGAAGAAGAGCATGCCGAACATTTAAGGATGGCATTGCAGATATTGAATGATCATCAACTATATGCCAAATTCAGTAAATGTGATTTCTGGCTGCAAGAAGTGTCCTTCTTAGGACATATCATCACCAAAGAAGGTATTTCAGTTGATCCTTCGAAAGTGGAGGCAGTAAGGAACTGGGATCAGCCTACTACAGTGACCGAAGTGAGAAGCTTCCTAGGCCTGGCAGGCTATTATCGGAGATTTATTCAAGACTTCTCCAAGATTGCGGTACCCCTCACTCGATTGACCCACAAAGACAACAAGTTTGAATGGTCCGAGGAATGTCCGCAGAGCTTCCAAACATTGAAGGATTGCCTCACTACTGCACCCGTATTGGCTTTACCTTCTAGCGACGGTGGTTTCGTGGTCTATACCGATGCTTCTGGTATTGGCTTAGGCTGTGTACTCATGCATCATGGTAAGGTGATTGCCTATTCTTCTAGGTAGCTGAGGAAGCATGAAGAGAATTACCCCGTTCATGACTTGGAACTTGCAGCAGTTGTATTCGCCTTAAAAATTTGGAGGCATTACTTGTATGGAGAAACATTCACAGTATTTTCAGATCATAAGAGTCTGAAGTATTTATTTTCTCAGAAAGAACTTAACATGAGGCAGAGAAGATGGTTGGAGTACTTGAAGGACTTCGACTTCTCGATTGAATATCATCCCGGTAAAGGCAATGTGGTGGCAGATGCATTAAGCCGGAAGCCTGTGGCTAAATTATCAAGTCTCATGTTACAAGAGTGGAGGCTATTAGAACAGTTAGCTAGCCTGGATCTAAATGTTGATAATGATCGGGTTATAATTGCACAGATTCGACTTAAGCCCGAATTATTGATGGAGATCAAATCCTTGCAAGATAATGATCTCGAGCTGGTTGAGATCAAGGGAAGTTTGAGCAGCAGACCCGACTTCATGGTGGCTGACGATGGAAGATTGTTATTCCAGGGTAGAACTTGTGTACCTGATGAAGCTGAGTTAAAGAACAAGATTCTGGAGGAAGCACATAGATCCAAATACACTATTCATCCTGGAGGCACGAAAATGTTCAAGGATTTGAAAAGGTCCTTTTGGTGGCCGAATATGAAAAGGGAAATTACAGATTTCGTGAGTAGATGTCTGATTTGTCAACAAGTTAATGCTGAACATTTCAGACCGGCAGGAAAGTTGAAACCACTCGACATATCCCAATGGAAGTGGGAAAGCATTGGCATGGATTTCATTATGGGTCTACCTAAGACTGGTGGTGGATTTGATGCGATATGGGTGATCGTCGATCGCTTGACAAAATCGGCTCATTTCTTACCCATTAAGTCCAAGTGGACAGTTGATGTATTGGCTGCTTTATATTTGAAGGAAGTGGTAAGGCTCCATGGTATACCTGTCAGCATTGTGTCTGATAGAGACCCGAGATTTACTTCACATTTCTGGAAGGGACTCCAAGAGTCTCTTGGTACTCATCTGAATTTCAGTACTGCTTTTCATCCACAGACAGATGGACAGACTGAAAGAACCAACCAGATAGTGGAAGATATGCTGCGAGCTTGCATGATTGATTTCGGAGGCAGTTGGAGTAATCACTTGACATTGATTGAATTCGCCTACAACAACAGTTACCAATTCAGCATACAAATGGCTCCATTTGAAGCTTTGTATAGAAGAAGCTGTCGTTCCCCGTTATGTTGGGACGAGGTGGGCAAGAAGCAATGGCTTGGACCGGATCTTGTTTCAGAATCATCACAGAACATCCGTGTTATCCGAGACCGGTTACAAGTGGCTCAGTCAAGACAGAAGAGTTATGCCGACACAAGAAGAAGAGCATTAGAATTTCAAGTTGGCGAGCATGTGTTTCTGAAAGTCTCTCCTTCGAGAAGGATTCAGAGATTTGGCATTCATGGCAAGCTGAGTCCGAGGTATATTGGTCCATTCGAGATCCTAGATAGAGTGGGAGAAGTTGCTTACAGACTGGCATTACCGCCTCAGTTATCTGGCGTACACAATGTTTTCCATGTGTCTATGTTACGGAAATATGTGTACGATCCCACTCACATCATTCAACATGTGGATTTTGAGTTAAAGGAAGATTTGACTTATGAAGAAAGACCTATCAAGATTGTAGACCGAAAATAGCAGCAACTCCGGAATCGGTCTATACCGATGGTCAAGATTCAGTGGAGTCGGCGTGGAACCGAAGAAGCTACTTGGGAATCGGAAGATACTATGCGGAAGCGGTATCCCGACCTATTCTAGGTGATCTATCTTTTCCCTACTTTCCGTATATAGTGCAGTGAATTTGGAGGACCAAATTCTTTAAGTAGGGGAGGGTGTAATACCCCAATTATTTATTAAGTTTTATTGAGCTTTCATTAATTGAAAATTGAATTAAAATGAATTAATGTTTGAATTTCGAAATATTAATATTTAATTCATTAGAAAATAGAACCTATAAAATTCGACTACCTTAGAAAAATCTGTAAAAATAGTAATTGGGTAAAAGATCATTTTTATAGCAATTTTATCTTCTGGACTTGACCCAAATTAATTACGTAACCTTGTCTAATTAGAGGATTAATCCCGAATTTGACTTTCACCTAACCTTTACCTAATCGTAACTTAAAACGTGAAATTCGACCTTATTACTCAACCAAATGATCTGAAATCAAGGGCAAATGGAAGGCCACGAGGTAAGGAATATTTACCCTCAATCAATTTGAGGTAAACCTAGCCCTAAAACGTGCTGCCGACATAGATTTGGTCAAGTCAAGGATTTCGGCGCCGTTTCTAACACGAAACTTGCAGCGCCAAATACTCTCAACTCCGAAGGCTCCAGAAGCCCCATGACCTATAGAAATGTAGCTCTTCGACTCTAGTTTCATTTGGTAGCTGGGTCAGCCGACGAGGAGTCAAGATCTGGGAGCATTCGTCGTTTTGGTGGAGGGTGTTGGTAGTTCGTCGTTCTTCATCTCTAGCCCTTTAATCCGTCGATTAAGGTAGGTACCCTTAACCAAATGAGATTTGTAAATATAGTATCTTGATCAGCTCGACGAGATCTATCCAATGGGACTGAAAGCCCCAAATTTCATTAGGTATCCGTGGAGATATCGAGCTTTTTGTGAGCTGCTGTCAAGCTTGTTCTTCATTCTAGGGTTTCGAAGTCTTTCTCCGATTTGAGGTAGGTTATAACAGCCCAACTTCTAATTAATATACATGAATGTAATCAGTAGCTTGTTAGCTTTCTTTTCACACCAAAATCCCCAAATTCCGTTGTGTATGTTGGGAGAATTTTTAGATTTAGTGGAAGTATGTCAAGAATTAGGTCTTCTTGTGTTCTTCATAGAATCGGTTGTGATTAAGTGGGTTTCTGATGAAATTCGTGCTTTAAAACTCATGTATTATGACCCTCATATGTCTAGTAAGATTCCTATAGCATGGGGTTTTGATTTCAACTCAATTGGACCTCAAATGGGTAAGTTTACATGTTTTCCGGAGGCCCCGGCCTTTTCTGGGCTTGCAGGGGTCGACCCCAGGGGTCGACCCATGCCCCAGCAGCAAAGGCCAGCTCGAGGGTCAACCCCTGGGGTCGACCCATTCGGCCCAGCGCGAGGGTCGACCCAATGGGTCGACCCATGCTGCTGGATTTGAGGGGGTCGACCCCAGGGGTCGACCCATCCAGCAAACAGACCCCAATTTTTCAGGGGTCGACCCCAGGGGTCGACCCATGTACCAGAAGCTCGATTTTCATCATTTTGCGACCCGTGGATCGATCCGGATCATTAGGGGATCGACCCATTGAACTTAGACCAATTGAAAACTATACTTTTGAAGAACCAGTGACCTGTTCTGGAAACCTTATGATTTCAATTTACATTGGTTCCTACTTGCAAATATAGTGCAAAAACATGCCGTTTACCATCTACATTTCAACTCATACATTGGTTAAATAGAAACCCACATAATTAGTGGTTAATGGTGTAATTAAATCTCTGTTAATGCATTCTTTTTCCTTCATGTACAAGCTTGTTCCTTTACCTTATCATCTTGAATCAGCTTTTGGTAATTGTCTTAATGCAAATGATAATGGATAATCTTTGACATATTAACTTGATAATTAGGATTAATATGTTGATTAGCTTGTTGGATAGCTGTTGTACTACAGTAGCGCAGCATGATTAACTCTTATTGTGATTGGTTTTCAATCTTCTTGATGACTGCGCTTACCTTGAAATTCTGAAATGAATCTCCTTCCTACTTGAAATTGTTATTGCTACATGGTTCAAACCTTAGAATTCTGGCCATAAATTGTGGAAGTCTAGATTCGTGAGATCTTTGATCCAAAGAAATCAATGCCTGGCAAACAAATAAGGGCTCGGTCTAGTCCTGGGAGGAGCGCCCGAACACTACGTGTACCCCCGGGGAGGTGATTGACTAGGTGTGGCATTTGGCACCCGTACTATGACATGGGTTAAATCTATTACTGGCCACTACTCTCTACTGCTCTCTACTCTCTCCACTACTCTCTACTACTTTTCACTTTCCACTCTTCACTGTTCTATACCCTACTTGTTGATACTTACTTGCTGTTACTTGGACGTGGATATGAAACTACACACGTGCTTGACATGACTTGAATTATCTTGATATGGCCAACTCTTTATCGTTATCTCCTGTAGTAAATTTTTGTCTTTGTTATTCCTCTTAAGTATTACCATTATGTTCCTTTATATTTCGTGACCTTGCGAGATCTTTCAATTTTGTTTCATTATATCATCATTATTCTTTTATTGCGTTATCCTTTGTAGCATGATATTTTGAAAATGTAATTAAACTGCTAATCACTTATACCTATCTGTTATTTCCTACTGAGCGTTAGCTCATAGTTGTTGTTTCCCCCCTTTCTAGGCTTTTCAGGTGACGCGCTTACCGATGGGGAAGGGCAGGAGTGATGTTTTGAGTGTATCAGTTAGTTGTGTTTAGAGTGTGATGTGCTTCAGTTATGTTATTGTGGTTTAGAGTTGTTATCCCAGTTGTATTGAGTTGATTTGAGGAATATGTACCAGTTATGTTTTGTTTAATGGTCAAAAAGTTATTTCCATTTCTTAGCACTTGTATATATTTAGATTAGTTCTCTCTCTTTCCAGCTCGTTTCTAACTGTACGTCCCGATATTCCGCGTCGGGGCGTGACAGCTACTCTCCCTGAGTGTATGCATGATGGGGGACTGTTGACTCTCCCCCGTCTCACAAAGTTATTCTCCCCCTTTGACAACTCACAAAGGCAACTCACAAAGGTATTCTCCCCCTTTGACAATAGCAAAAAGGAGTCACAAATGTCTAAGAGAACAGAGCGAATAGGAGTTTAGAGCAAGCCATTATATGCAGACCGGAAACATGCCTTGAGTAATATACATGGTTCAAAGCTAATGAAATCCGAGATCAACAATAGAGTTTGAAAAGTATCGACATCCATGTTTTAATAGAAATGAACCAGAAGTGTATATCATGGAAGTGGTTAACCTTCCTTCGTCTTATACATCCATATTCAATAACTTCATCGGGAATAGCACAAACTAGTATTGATGTTAAACAAGCATGACTAAAGCATGGACTTTTATAATGTCAGCACTGTTTTACATGATCTTTTGCATTTGTATGCACATGACTCATATTTTACGAGCAATCGAGTCAAGTACATGCCTCCTACCTGTAAGAATGCACGTTGTTTAGACGCCAATATTCCTGGGTATTTGGTAAGATGGACTATTATGCTTCAGATTGAACAGAGATAGCTTTATCACCTCATGACATATCTGACCTCATTTTTTTGATGAGGAGATATATTTCTCGGCAATTATGCCATTGCTCTATCTACAGTCCAATTTAATTAAGACAGAGATAATAGGGGCACATCATGACATATCATTCGTCACTTATTTTGAGGACGTAACATATTTCTCCATGCAATAATATCATTGCTCTGTCAAATTTACTGTCAGGAATTCCAACTCATCAAGGTGTTTAAAAATAATACTAAGCTTTAGTGTATCACCAAGGTTACCATGAAGTTTGAATTTTCAGATTTCAAGATAGTCATTCAAGACACAACATGCAATCTCTAGTTAAAGTCTATTAAAACCACATAACATAGATGGTTTCAAAAAATATATCAGAACTTCAAGGAAATTATTAGATCTGAACCATTTTAATTGGATTGACAATCATCAGTTCATATAATAGAGAGCTCTTACTCCATAGATCTGTCTGTTTCATGATCACAGTTTCAGACTGGAAGTCATTGAAGTTCAGATTGTAAGAAATTAAGAGAAGCAGCAAGACTCCCACTAAAGATATGGAGTGAATGCATTCAAGGAGTTATGTTTGCAATCAAGGGGAATGATCAGAAATAAAATGCATGACCCGGCCCATGGTTGTACACTTATTGATTGTAACAGAATGAAGATGAAACATATGCAAGAATGCTTCAAGGAAACAACTCCCCCTTACTGTATGGCCTATATGCGACAGTGACGCATGGTACTTGGTGGCGGTGAATCCTCACGCATGGTGAGTGGTTCTAGGCAAGCATAACCTGCCTTTCCACACTTCAGCATTTAATATACCCTGGCCATGCAAGAATGATGTTACACCATATGCAATGCATCATGAACATGAATTCAACTATATTATGCATCATGACCACATGCAATGTTACACCACATGCAGAATGACATATTTACATATAAACAATGCATGGATACCAATCAACAACAACACATAACCAAATTGAAGAAGATCATCATTTTAATTTTTATTAGCCTGAGGTCTGCAAAGACCATGCTCCCTTCTGAGTGTTGTAAACCTGTCAGTACACAATGGCTTGGTGAAGATGTCAGCAATCTGATTTAGTGTATCAACAAAATGCAGTTCAAAATTTTTCTTAAAGACCTCATCTCTAATAAAGTGATGCCTAATCTCAATATGCTTGGTCCTAGAATGCTGGACTAGATTTTTTATAAGGTTGATAGCACTGGTGTTATCACACAGAATCAGGACACAACCAAGATCCACTAAGTAATCTTGGAGTTGGTGTTTAATCCATAACACTTGGGTACCACAGCTCCCCGTAGCAACGTATTCTGCTTCTGCAGTTGAGAGGACAACCGAGTGTTGTTTCTTAGAGGCCCAAGAAACTAAACACCCGCCCAAACATTGGCAGTAGCCACTAGTACTCTTACGATCCAGCTTGCATCCAGTGTAGTTCGCATCAGAATAAGAAATAAGAGATAAATCATATGATGACGGATACCACAATCCCAAATCTTGAGTTCTGGCAAGATATCTAAGGATACGTTTGACGACAGTCAAGTGGGATTCTCTAGGACTAGCTTGAAATCTAGCACAGAGGTAAACACTAAACATGATATCTGGTCAAGATGCAGTCAAATAATACAAGAGCCGATCATACCTCTATAGATTTTTGCATCCACTAATTTACCATTTTCATCTGAATCAAGTGATGTTGTGGTGCTCATAGGAGTTACAATTATTTTCTAGATTGTCATGTTGAATCTTTTTATAAGCTCCTTGATGTATTTGGCTTGACTTATAAAGCACCCATCTTCTCCTTGGTGACCTGCAAATCGAGAAAAAAATTAGAGTTCTCCCATTAGACTCATTTCGAATTCGCTAGTCATGTGGTTAGCAAATTCCTCACACATTTCAGATTTAGTAGAACCAAACACAATATCATCAATATAAATTTAAATAATCAAGATGTTTTTACCTTACTTCTCAGTAAAAAGTGTTTGGTCTACATTACCTCGTGTGTACCCTTTCTCAATGAGGAACGAGCTTAGTCTCTCATACCAAGCTCTTGGTGCTTGCTTCAAGTCATAAAGCGCCATGTCTAGCTTGTATACAAAATCTACATGGTTAGAGTTCTCAAAGCCAGGGGGTTGCTCCACATAGACTTTTTCTTTGATAAAACTATTTAAGAAAGCACTCTTTACATCCATTTGATACAACTTTATTCTAAGGGAGCATGCAAAGGTAAGTAAAATTCTGATGGCCTCAAGTCTGGCTACTGGGGCATAAGATTTCTCAAAGTCTACCTCAAACTCTTGATTATACCCTTGAGCCACCAATCTAGCATTGTTTCTTATTATCTTGCCATCCTCACTGAGTTTGTTCCTGAATACCCATTTAGTGCCTATGACAGATTGTGATGATGGTCTAGGAACAAGATGCCAAACTTTATTTCTTTCAAACTGGTTTAATTTGTCTTACATTGAGTGTATCCAGTTTTCATCTTTTAATGCTCCATCAATATTCTTGGGTTCAATCTGGGAGACAAGAGCAAGATGATCTAATTCTTCCACGATTCTAAAATGTTACCTAGTTCTGGGTGGATCATTCAAACTTCCAATGACATTTTCTAAAGGATGATCCTTAAGAATTCTAATGTCTGTAAAATCATTACCTTCTTCTCGAGCTTGATCCCTTGCATTGCTTGATTCAGCTAGGTCACCATATTCTCTTATTTCTTCTTGTGGAAGATCATTCTTTTCCTTCATGCATAGGAATTCCCAGTCTTCATCATTTTCATGCAATAGTTATTATTTTTACAATCATCATGATATTCATCATAAGAAACATGGGGTGACTCTTCCACAGTTTGACTCTTAATGTTGTAAATTCTATAAGCCCTAGATCTATCAGAATATCTAATGAATATACCTTCATCGCTCTTGGGCTCGAATTTATCTAATTCTCTTTTGTCATTATTGTGGACGAAGCATTTAGACCCAAACACTTTCATATGTGAGAGAGAGGGCATGTTACCTTTCAGCAACTCATAAGGAGTCTTTTTGGTGTGTGGCCTTACCATAGATCGGTTGATAATGTAACAAGCCATGTTTACCGCCTCTGCCCAAAACTTCCTTGGGAGTTGCCGTTCGGCAAGCATTATCCTCGCCATCTCTACGAGTGTTCGATTCCTTCTTTCAACTACACCATTTTGTTTAGGGGTTCATGGTGAAGAAAATCGATGTGAAATGCCTTCAGCCCTATAAAGATTATAGAATTCAGTATTTTCAAATTCACCACCATGATTAGATTGAAGGTTGGTGATTTTAAACTCACCGTCTTGCTTTATCTTCATATAGAATGCCTGAAACTCATCGAAAGCATCATTTTTATGTGTGAGAAAGAAAACTCATGTGAACCTAGAGAAATCATCCACCAAGACATATCCATATTTTCTACCACTTAAACTAGCAGTTCTGGTTGGACCAAACAAGTCCATATGAATCAGCTCGAGTGGTTTGGATGCCATATTTGCAGATCTAGCCTTGAAGGATTTTCTTATTTATTTACCTAGGGCAGATGCATCACACAATTCGTTTTCTTATTTAAAAGATAGTTCAGGCAACCCTTTCACCATTGAGTGTTTTAAAAGTTTATGTAAGACATTGTAGCTAGCATCTCCTAGTCTACGATGCCATAACCATGCAAGCTCAGATTTTGGTGCAGCAAGACAGAGGTTTATGTGAGCAAGATCATCTAAGTCAATCATGTAAACATTGTTGACTATTTTACCAGAAAATTTTACCTTGTCAGATTTTGATTCAAGGATTCAACATTCATGAGAGTCAAACAACACTTTGTGACCTTTATCACACAATTGACTTATACTGAGCAAGTTATATTTCAAACCTTCAACTAGTAGCACATTTCCAATGGAGTTGGAGAGGTTCTTACCAACATTACCTGTTCCAGTGATTCTTCCTTTGTTGTTCCCTCCAAATGTGACGTGTCCTCCTTCCTTTTTCATCAAGAGATAAAATTTTATTTTATCTCCAGTCATGTGTCTTGAACAGCCGCAATCAAGGTACCACCGGTTATGCATGGCTGCAAGATACCCCTGCACAAGGAATTAAGCAATGGGATTTGGAACCCAATAAAACTTGAGTGCTACCAACTTCTTCAGATTTTCAAAACACGATACCATCTCTTTTGGAATCCAAACCTTCCTTGCATTGATGTTTTCTTTGTTTAGTGTAGAAATTTGATTTTTCCTTTCAGCTTTGACATTCACTTTCTGTTTAGAGGCTCTTTGTTGGATTTTGTGGACGTTTGAGGAAGTCTGCTTCTTAAACCATTGAGGCCACTAGTTGGTGTTGGGTTGAAAGTGATTATTTTGCCACCTAGGGGATTGAGGCTTATAGGATTGATGCATAAAAGAATCATAATTGCCCCAAAAGTAGGGTGGTGTCGACCTGTATGAATGGGAGTGTCGACCTGTCCTATGTGCAACCCAGTTATAGTGGCTTCTGGAAGGCTGAGCTAGGGATGGCCAAGGAAGTGTTGGCCTGTGCTGTGGGGAAGGTCGACTCTTATGAGATTTTTGGACAATCTTTTTGGGGATTTCAGTGGCTTCCTCTTCAACCTTTTCTTTTCCTTTATCATTTTGTTTTTGTTGATTTTGAGGGGTGTTGTGTTTGAGGTAGTAGCATCAAAAGAGGAAACAAATGTGACAGTTTTTAACCCAATTGGCCTTTTGTTTGTGGGATTAAAACCCAACCCTTCCTTGTTGAAATTCATTCCGGTACCTAGCAATGCATCTAGGTTTTCTCTTCCATCTATAAAATTTTCTGACGATTGTTGTTTATCCTTCAACTCTATTTGTAAGTTTTCAATGTTTTGAAAGAGTTGAGTGTTGACTTGTTTGACAGCATCATACTTCTCATTACTCAATTTGATGTCCTTGTCATAGGTTTGCATTTTTAGCTTCATGCTATCAATCTCATTTCTTAAGTCTTCATTTTCAGTTTCCAAGTCAGTCATTTCTTTTCTTCCCTCTTCCAAGTTCTCAGTCATTTTCTTAAGGTCTTCAATTTCAGTTTCAAGTGAAGTATTCTTATGATTCATCTCATGATCATGCACAAACAAGTTAATTTTCTTTTTCAATGATTTATTCTCCTTTCTGTACATGTCATATTTCTCCATGAGCTGTATATATATGCTTCCTCCCAATCATCAATTGTGAAATTTTCAAATGGAGAGTGTACCTCAGTTTCTTCGTCACCTCTGGCCATGAGGTAGAGATCTTCTTTTGCCTTGTCTGAAGAGCTGGTTCCATCATCACTTTCTTCTTCATCGCTCCATGTGGACACCATAGCCTTGTTCTTCTTCTTGCCCTTCTATTTGTCAGCTTTTCTGAATTTTTCAAGACATTCAGTCTTGAAGTGCCCTGGTTTGTTGCAAGAATAACAAATGATCTTGTCAGCTTTCTTAAAGTTTTCAGAATTAGATTTGTAACATTTCCTTACCTGTGAACTTCCTATCATGAAGCTCTTACCTTCCTTTCTCGGAAATTTTTTGAACTTACGTATGAGCATGGCTACGTATCCTCATCTCGCTCACTTGCAGAAGCCTCACCTTCATCAGAAGTGCTTTGACCGTTGGGTCCTGCTTTAAGAGATAGGGACTTTTTCTTAGGTACCTCAGCCTCTTTGTTCTTTAGATTGATCTCATAAATCATCAATGACCCGATGAGTTCATCTACCTTAGTAGTTACGAGATCTCTGGATTCTTCAACCGTGGTAGCCTTTGTGTGCCATGCTGGGGTCAGTGATCTGAGAATCCTCTTTACAATTTCCTGCTCTGAATATTTCTGTCCCAGATCAGTTAGACTATTAGTAAGCACAGTAAAGCGAGCATACATGTCTTGAATTGATTCATCAGGCCTCATCTGGAACATTTCATATTTAGAAACTAAAATGTTGGCTTTTATTTCTCATACCTGAGAAGTTCCTTCGTAAATCACTTCTAACCTGTCCCACATTTCTTTTGCAGTTGCATAGGTAGCTACTCTTGAGAATTCTACTGGATGGAGTTAGCATTGCATGAAGTGTCTAGCACTGTAGTTGACATTGGATTTTCTTATTTGTTCTTTGGTCCATAAGTCCTCATCATCCGTAAGCTCATATGGACCTTTGCTGATCACTCGCCAGAGTTCGTAATCTTCGGCGCGAATGAACACCTGCATGCGTTGTTTCCAAAAAGGATAATTAGTTCCAGTGAAATAAGGAGGCATATTCAAAGAATGTCCTTCATGTAATAAACCATTGGACGATAATCCACCATTTTTCTCAAGGTTGTTGGACCCCATAATGAGAGATTAGGCTCTGATACCACTTGTTGAGTGGTGGATGGTAGATCTAGAGGGGAGGGGTGAATAGATCTGCCCCTCTTTTCATAGAACGACCCTCTTTAAAGCTAGATAAAGAGAATCACAGCGGAATATAACTAGCTTAATGAAAGATATAACGATTGGCTAAGAAGGATGAACAAGAAAAATAACGATTGAACCTAAGCATGCATCTAGCACAAAGCAATCGCACAAGTAAACAACAACCCATGAGATTTTAAGGTGGTTCGGACTGAATCCCCAGTCCTACGTCCACCCCTCACCAAACCCGGTGAGGCTTCACTAGTGCAGCGCACCAAACTGCAGATCGGAGAACTTTCGATTGTCTTCCTACTAACCACCAGTAGGGACGATGACACCGCAAATTGGAGCACCTTCCAACTATCTTCCTCCTAACCGCGGTACGGACGATTCTCAGTTTCAATATCTTGAACAAAATGTAAAGAGAACAAGATGAAAATGTTCAAACAAGATATGGAGATATGCTAAAATCGAGAAGATCTTGTCTGAAATGAAGGAGGTGAATTTGACGCTTCAGCAAGGGCTGCCACTTTTCTTGTCTTCACACGATGTAGATCACCAACAGAGGCTTCTTCTTCTTCGCAAAGCTCTCCTCTTAATTTAGCAGCAATGGCTTCTTCTTCCTTGTGAAATGAGCTTCCTTGGATCCCCTTGAGAGCCTTGCTTGCTGCTACACTGCCTTGGAGGTTGCTAGCTTGGATATGAGCTTGAATCACCTTGGAAAAAGATGAAGAACTCCTGCATGAAGTACTGTTCACGGCTACAGTATCCTCTTCTTCTTCCCTTGGACAGCCTCCTCTAGCCTCTCTTTGATCTCCCTTGATCCATTAGGGTTTCTCACCCCCTTTGTGTTATTTTTATATCTCTTTGAATGGTCCATAGACAAGCCCCAGACCAGATCCACAAATCATGGTAGATTGGGTGACTTTAGGATTAAACAAATCCAAGAAAAGGGGCTGCCTACGTTGAGAAAATGAAGTCAACAATAGCTGCATCGGGGCTGCCGGTCGACCGGAAGTAGGTGGTCGTTCGACCGGAAGTTTACAGATTTGAATAATTTCGTTGCTGGCAATTTTGGTTAACCGACAGTAGGGGGCGGTCGACCCCTACTGAAAGGTTATGTAGCTTTTTCGTCACTGGCAATTCCGGTCGACCGGTCCATGACCGGCGGTCGACTGAAATATGGGTTTATCCCAATTTTGCTTCAATCAACCCCTTAAACCCGTTTGCAGTCCAGTCCAGTCTGTGGCATCAAACTCTTTAGACCTTGAGGATGTCTACTGAGTCTTTGATCTTTCCTCAACAAATGCTCAGACCTTTGGACGTTGAAGCCAAGTGTGTTCCTCAAGTGTGTTCTTCATTGTGCATCGACCTATGCTATGTGAAGTGTCGACTCTTTTATGCCGAGTGTCGACTCTTCTTGAAGCTAGCCTGATCTTCTGATAGCTGTCCAGCTTGAAGAATTGACTCTTGCTTTGAAGGGATTTTAATCCTTGCTTGGGCGCGATCATTGGGCTTTCACTTTTGCCATCTTCACTCCATTCATTGGCTTATCTGTCATTAAAAAGCATCAAGTATTTCAATCATATGAGAGTGGTAAACATCAATGACTTATAGTGTTTGGCAATAATCAAAACCATGAATGTCAAATGACCACATGGGTACAACAGTTAGAAGACGAATGCAAATAGCATTCCACACACCCACCTCTAATCTATTTCACCGAAACAGAGTATCGGAATATCGCCCCCTTCTCTCGCTCTGAGGTTCTTCTCTCTGGTGGGGAACGGTGGATCACTCCGCTCAACTCCTTTCTTCTTTTCCAAGCTTCCCTCTCTCTTTTCTTTTCTTTCACAGTCTATCTTCATCGCTCTCTGCCTGCCTTTTCTCCGTCCCTCTTTTCATTCACCCGAATGGCTCTCTCTTATAGGCCAAGCATGACTACCAACCTAATCTGGCACGGGGGATCAAAGAGCACACCGGATTAGCACATAGCCATGTGTGCGCCAGATTAAGGGGCACGCCGGTTCAAAGGGTGTGCCACTTTATCCCTTAACATGTTCGTTAAGCTGGGCCTCGGCTTGTGGACCTCGGACTGGCTCCGAGCATTAACTTGGGCTTTCATCTCATTGTGGCCTTGTGAGACCAACGTGAGAAGTATCGGGGATGCATTTGGTCCGCTGACTGGCCAATTCCGACACTGTCCGTTCCCTTGGTTCAGATTCTCGGGTTTTTTGCTGACATGGCCTTCGGCACTGCAATTCGCACTATCGGGCTGGCTCTGCGTATACTTGCAACATTCCCAGGGAGTGGGTCATCACCCGGGGTACCTTTGCATAGTCGAGCAGCCATTTGGTCACTGAAGGACCCTTCTGGTAAGAAGGGATACCCACGCTGGGTCTCCTGGATCTTCTACTGATATGGCCTTCGGCATCTCATTTCGAGGGGCCAGGGACATTTCTCCACCTCAGGAGGGTTTCTTGTTAGGTGGCGAACCACCAGGTACATTCTCATCCTGATCGAACGATAGAAGGGGCTTGTTTAGCACGACCGAGTCGGTACCGGTTCATTGGCAGGCCGAACGGCACTACCGATTTATGGGGGGTTTCTCTGACCATCTTGAGGTGGAGTCCCTAACACTCTTTCCAGATGACGTGGAGCTTCAGCAGTCCGAGGGGACCCTTGTGCATTAATTTCCTTCGGCTTTTGCTCTTTGGCCGGCCGTGTTCTTTTTGTTGTTTGGTGTAATTGTCATCGATCAAATTTTGGGTGTCAACAAATGCCCCCTAGCCTCTATTGTCGCAAGTGAGGAACGAGCGACACGGGACTAGTGGATGCACCCAGACTGAGCGTACTCTTTGCCTGATCTACACAGAATATTTGTTTAGTGCAGCCGAGATGCCGTTAGAGGAGCACAACCCCATAGGGACCTTAAAACGGCGCGGTCATGGCCTTAGCCGTTAAAGCGGCGTGGCCTTTCATTATCATTAAAACGGCGCGTGTAATGCCCCAAGTTTTTTGGACAGTTTTCGGATCTGGATCCGTGGGTTTCGTATCAGTTTGGGGGTCCCAGAACGTGTTTCGTGGTTTACACGTGTTTTTCCCTAATGGACCTACGGAACCTGGTATAGGGCAAACCGTTGCGTTCTCCTACTCCGGGATGGTACCAGTGCGTCCGGCGTGTTCCGAGGATCGAGGAAATGTATTTTCCTATTTTTCCATATTTTTTAGAAAATTCAGATTTTCTATAAATACGCCTTTTATTTTTCCTTTTTTCTTCTTCTACTTTCTTTCTTGTTTCTCCTCTCTCCCGTGAGCGCTTCCGGCCGTGGCTTCCCCCCCATCTTCCGGCGATGACCGCGGTGACCTCTCCTCCGACTGTAAACCACGGCGAGGTGACGGCTCGGCAGCTACGGTGGTGGTGTGGCGATCGCGGTGGTGCGCGACTCATGGAGAGATCATGGGTGTTCGGGGGTTTTAAGCAAAGTTTTGAAGATCGATGATGATCCTCTGCATTACGGGCGACCCCGAGGTAGGGTGACGGATCCTTAGCTCATTTGTTACCTTCCCCGCAATTTCTAGGCCGAGGAGAGGTCGAGAGAGGGCTATTTTGAGCCGAGAAGGGAAATCCATGATTTGGGGTTTGAGCGTCGGATCTAGATATTCACTGCGTTATTTGGAAGTTTTTGGGCATCAAATGATGCCATGGGGCATGGGGAAGGGTTCCCCTTTTGATTCCCCATCACCTGGGGGTGATCGGGGCGTGGAATGGTAATTCTCGCCGTGATTCGCCATTTTCGGTTTTTCGGACTAAAACGGTCGTAACAGGAACCGTTTCTGTCAATAGGCGGCCCTTGGTGGGCCGTTTCTAGCCCAGTATGTCGGCAGGGCTTGGCGGTCACGTGATAGATCGCCAAGGCCCAGCGGCGGCCATGCGGCCCACCGTTTTCCCCGTGCTGCCAACATGACCACTGAGGTGTTTTGACCATTATATTCCGACCGTTGAGAAAGGTCTTGGGCTGGCGGTCAAGGAATGACCATTTTTACTCTGCTTGTGATCCCAAGGGAGACCGTTTTAGGTCCCAACAGTCACAGGGGAACCGTTTTACCTTATTGTAGTCCCAGGGTTGGGCGGTTCCAAGGGGACCGTTTCATACCCTGAGGCGGCCCAGAACGGACCGCTTTGGTTTTAAGCGGCCTGCAGGAGACCGTTTCCTCCTCTTGGCTGGCGACCTATGGAGGACCGTTTCTTCTCTTCATGCGGTCTAGGGAGGACCATCTTTTCTTGGTGCGATCTGGCATATGACCGTTTTATCAGGGGCGGTCCAGAGTGGACTGCCACCTGTCTTCTGTCCGACCAGATTTCTTTTCTTACCGATCCTAATCTCAGGGGAGTGGACCTCGATCCCCGTGCTAACCTGTGGTCCGACTGATGCTGGGCAACATGTGGGGGCTGTACGTGGGTGCCGTGGGAGCCCCAGGGAGTGGCGTGGTTCAGTTGATGTCACTGTGAGTCGGTGTCGGTACGAGGAGCCGTCCTTGTACTTTGTCCGGTTTAGATGTTGTTTTCTGTTGGCTAGAGAGTCTACTCCTTCAGTGACCCTCCACTAGTCGTAGCCTTCCGACACGTGAGTGGTCCCACCAGGGAGTGGTGGCAAGGCTATCCCGAGAGACATTTTTTAGAATGGTTACCGTAGGGCTCCACGTCTTGCAGCCAGAGTCTGGCTGAGGGCAAAAGTAATCAGAGGGCCTGACCTAGGACGCATTGTCTATGTGTGCACACGTGGTCGGGGGCGGTGGACCTGCGCTGAAAAGCGCGACCCCGACTAGTCCTTGTTCTGTGGTTACTAGTACGTGTCCTCGTTCCACCAGGGTGCGATGAGGGGGACACCTGAGGCGCAGTCTAAGATGCTAGGGGGCGCATCCGGCCTTGCTTCTAGTGGGTGGTACTCCTGTCCTTGTCAGGTAGTGACTCTTGGTGTTCTGTCGGGTTGTCTCGGTTTTGTGCCGTGTGGTCGATACTTGACGTAGTTGAGCTTTCCCGTTTACTTATTTTGTTGACCTTCGCTCTACATCTGGTTAGTGTTAGCCTTTGACTACTTCCATGTAGCTTCTCATTTTGCAAGGTAGGGATCCGGGTGATCCCTACTATGCCTTTTGTTATGAGGCTCATTCCCTGCATCTTTCCATGCTTTCCGGAGAGGTGAGACTTCAGGGGAGCGCTTCTGAGACTCTACGTGCTTCTAGTGCCCGGGGTTAGTTGCCAATTGCTAGAGCTGGGGTATGCCCCGTGTAGTTGTACTTTTCTTTCTGGACTGTACTAGTTGTGGACTACTATTACATTTTAGACTGTTGTTAGATTGTAGACCATGTAATTTGTTTAATGTTAATTATTAAATCCTGCTTATTCATATAATCTGCATTGTTCAGTAATTATTTTAGATTCTCGTATATTTCCACACCATCCTTTTTAACCCTTCCGAGTCTTCGGGCTCGTGGGTGGCGGTTCGGGATTCAGGTTATCGGGCCTGTCCCAGTATTCGGATCTCGGGTGGTTACAATTGGTATCAGAGCGCGATTGTGGATGTATATAAGAAGTATAAATAATTGCAGTGGTCCACTACTCCACAATGATGATGTATAGTCGGCACTAGCTTAGGGCATCATATTTTTTATTGATTTCACCTTTTTACGTGTCTTCTATCTTTTGCAACAGGCGAGTATGGCGCCGAGGCGGAGGCCACGCTCTGAGCAGGGATAGTCGACAAGGGAGCAGGAGGAGTAGAGCAGAGTGCCACCAGTTGCCACTGAGGCAGGGGAGACAACGAGAGTTCCGGGGGTAGAGGATTTCTTTCAGAGTATTGATGGAGGCATCACTTACCCCTCCACATTTTGCGAAGCTCTGATGGATCAACAATTTGCGCCATTGTGTTCTTCACATTTTTTGAGTCTATCCATTTAGTTTTTATATTTTATTTGAGTCATAAACTATGTAATTTTTCCTTTATTTGAGTCCGGTATCTAGATATAAGGGTCATTTACCTAAGTCTTGAGTCATGTGGTTAATTAAGTTATCTATTGGGCCCAACTGCCCAAGGGCACCCTCCCTTGGACTACTTTGGTCATTAGTTGTTTAGTCAGGGTCATTTTAGTCCTAGGAAAATATGAGTGCCTATAAATAGGCCACCCCAATCCCTCATTTGTAATCTTTTGGTCAATCAAAAAAACTGAGTGAATTAGTGTATTATTGGAGAGGATTCTCCATCTCTCTCTCCCTCTCTCTCTCTAAGGGGTGGATTCCTCTCTCTCTAAGGGGTCCCCCCTCTCTCTCTCTCTTCGCTACCCCCAAATTTCAAATTTTCTTCTCTCTCCTCCCATTCACTCTTCATTAATATCCCCCCCTCCTCATAAACTCATTCAAGTCCCCCTAACCCCCAAGGTGGAATCCACCACTCTCCAAGCCACCCTCCAACCACCAACCACCCACTCCCCTTCCCCAAGCACCCTCTCATCCGCCAAGGGAGAATTCCCCACTCCCCAAGCCCCACCTTTACCTTCCCCACACACCTCTTCCCATCTCCAAGACCAGAAATTAATCCCACCCTTAAACACATTTTCAAATACCCTTTCCCTCTCTCCCTTCCAACCAAATTCGCAGCTCTCCCTCCCTCCACCTGCTAGACCTCCTTCCAGCCCCTATTCTGCCACTCCCAGACTTTGGAACACCCCCTCCCAGACCCCCTCACAGCCATAGGTTGCCCCCACACACATCCACCTCATTTTCCCTACCATCTACCCCCATTTCCCATCACCTATCACCACTCTACATAGGCCAGTTCGCAGGTATCAGTGTACCAGCAACTTGCAGCAGCGGCCACGGCATCATCGTGAAGCTTCAAAAGGCATACCATATACCGTTGGAATCTTCATCTAGTCAGCTTCACAGCCGAGGTGGTTTCATCTTCGTCCAAGCACCGAGCTGCCTGTGAGAGTGATTCTTCCTCGACTGCGCAGAACCACTCAGGCAGGGAACCAGAGCTCCAGATCAAGTTTGACCACGGCCACTCCCTTGCAGATCTGGGCGCAAAACTTGGCTGAGGGCTTCTCCTTCAAGTCCTATTCCATCCCCAAGAAGCAGAGCTAAGTTTGGACCTCGGCATCAAAAGTTACAAATTTTCCATTCTAAGTGCGTCAGGTCAGTTTTCCGGAGTCAGAACCGACACATCCCTATTGTTCGGACCTTCACGGTCAGCTCCGACATCTGCCGATAGAGTCATTGGTCCTGACGGAAAGAAGACTCGACCATGATCACAACAGTCCCAGTCTCGCCTCCAACACAATAATGGACAGTTCGTGGCACCTCCATCTTTCAGCAGCATCACCCTGGGAGAAACTAGAACCAGCGAAGACCACCCTGTTCCAGGCTCTACCCCGGCCAGGAACATCGTCAAAAAATTACAATAAAATTCAGGTGACATCCTGGGTCAGTCTGGAAAGTTTTGGCACCAGTTTCGACTAATTCTGAGCTCAGCTGAGTCCGTGGCGGCGCTGACATCAACTACCTATCAAGCTATTCCTGAAGCCGGCAGAACCGACGAAGCTCGACAACTCGGTTTTTCTATCATAGTTTCCCCACCCCGCCTGGCAGGCTTACAGCCCCTCCCTGCGTGGAGGTAGTGTTTGACTGTATCAAATTAACCCCAACCCGTTGTCCCTCCCTCCTGCGCGAGGAGTAGTGGTGTACTCTATAAATTTTCAGGTCAAGCAGCATCGACGCGGCGTGCCGGTGCGTACCCACGCCTCCCCACTCGCCCTCGTCTTCGGTCGGGATCGGTGTCTTCATGCCGATCAGGTGAGCTTCGGAATACTTCTCATTACTGGTCCCTTAATTGCTTAGTTTAGTATTATTTTTGGTTGCTCCGTCAGCGGTAAGAGAGTGCCCGATCTCGAATTTGCTTATAATTGAGCGACCACCGCGGAGTGAGTTGAGAGAGCGACCCTACAACCCACGCCCTTGGCATGCTGGCCACCCACGGAATTGGGCATCCCAGGCCCTTAAGGTCCATCCGAAGCTAGCCAAATCCCCAGAAAGGCAAGGTCCCACTTCGGACCCTCTCCACCATCATCGGTTTGCCTACAGGCCCTAGTGTGCACCAAGCGGGTGAGTCCGCTCGAGTGAAGTTGCCAGTCCGTTGCATTGCTTGCTTGCTAGGTCCGAGGGGTCTTCGGTCTTGTGGCTATCACCTCCAAGGTGGTGTCACATCAAGTATGTTTCAGTTTATGGCTCAGCAGTTCGGTGAAGATGCTGGTGAGTGCTCGTCCTCTAAGGGTGGGACTAGCCTTGTAGTGAGGGACTTTTTGCAGTTCCATCCACCCTACTATGGTGGCCAGCCAGACCCAGATGTTGCCCGAGACTGGCTTGATGAGATATAGAGAGTGTTCAGTTCCATGAACTGCGTTAAGGAGGATAGGGTGATGTTGGCTTGTAACCAGTTGCAGGGTTCGGCTTGAGCTTGGTGGTCTTCAGAGTGGAAGACATCTTTTCAGTCGCATTCCGTTCAACAAGTCGCATGGAAGGACTTTGTTAGGGTCTTCGAGCGTACTAACTGCCCATCCTATGTTGGTACGCAGAAGATGCGTCAGTTTCTAGAGCTGGTTCAGGCCGACATGTCAGTGTTGCAGTATAGGGCTCGGTTTGTTGAGTTAGGCCGTTATGCTCCCCATATCATGGAGAATGAGGAGCTAAAGATCGAGCAGTTCATCCAGGGATTGAGGCAGGATCTGAGGCACCTCTCGATGGCAAACGCTGCTACTAATTTGGAGATTGCTTCCCATATGGCGGCATCATTGGAGCTGGATATGCAGAAGATCCAAGGACAGGTTGGTCAGAGGCAGTCCCAATCAGGTCGCAGCCAGTAGACGGCTACCCAGTAGTAGAGCACCTTTCAGCACATTACGGGTAGTTCGGGAGCATCGGCGCCGACGACGTCAGCGGTAGGATCTACTTCTTTTGCCTCAAAGGTCAAGAAGTTCTTCAAGAGAGGTTTTGGTAAGAAGCGCAAGGAGGGCAGAAGTCAATGGCAGGCGTCTCTAGGCAGTGTTCAGCAGCCGATTCCTTATCAGCGTTAGGGATCAGTTAGTGGTTCACGGGGGTCGTGTCTGTTGGCCTAGAGAGATGGCGGACAAGAAGGGGGTTGACATGTCCCCTTGCCGAGATGGCAGATTTTAACAACTTTCTAAACTAAATGCAATGAAATTAAAACAAACTGAGTTGATTAGCCTAAACTAACATGAGATCTGAAAAGTTCTCTCTATCTTTTCGATCTCACTCGTAAGACCAATCCAACAAGCGATGAACGATTACTAATAACGGATAGCAGAGCTAGCAAAGTGTAGTGGTGTAGTGAAATAAAAATCAATAAGATAACCTGTGAAGGGAGATAGGAGAAATGGACAATCACACAGGCAATCACAATGAACACAGGGATTTTTAAGGTGGTACAGGACCACGACGGGCTCCCTACATCCACCCCTCACCAAACCCGGTAAGGCTTCACTAACACGCTACCGAAGTAGCAACACGGGGATGAACCCCACACCACACACGTTGCCTCTGCAACAAAACACACACAGGGCTTGGCCCCAACATGCTACCACTGCAGAACACACACACACACGTTCGGGGAACGTACCCCGGACACGACAACAACACGGAGACACAGCTCCGCACACACACACAGATATTTGAGTTTGAGAAAATGAAAGGATATACAATATACGCCCAACAGTATGTGAATAATGATCAACTATGAACCACACAATGAGATAAGCATAAATAGAATGTAGAAATATCTCCTTGGTTCTCCAATAGAGATAATCAAATCTTTCTTGAAACTTAGGTCGGAGAAGCTCTTATCCGCAGCTGGTTGGAGTAGTAGTTCGTCCTCCTTGAGGATCCAAGTTTGTTCGTTCAAGTCCTAGCTCCAATCAAACCTGCACACATCAAGAAAAGGTGAAACATTATGCTCAACATCTTGTATTTGTTAACAGGGACATGACAAACAAATAAAGGAAGATTTATATGCATTCCCCTTTGAATGTCCCACAACTCCCTTCAATCAGTAGGTAGGGTGCGCTGGAAGTTGATCCTTGGAGTGGAAGCAGCCAGACATGAAGTTCCAAATGCCCAAAACCTTGAACAGGGGAGAGCAGCAACTGCAGCTCCTAGAACTGGACACAGGCTCGCGGATGGCGACTTCTATAGCTTCTTCTTCCTTCTCCTTGATGAAGCAACGCCCTCCTTCACGTTCTTCTTCTCCTCCTTCCCTTCTCCTTCAACAGACCACACACGTTCCTCTCCTTCTTCCTGCAAGATAAACACGTTAGAGCCCAAGAGGGTTCTCATCGATTGGAAGATAGAGGCAGCTATTTATCCAAGGGGATTGAACCCCCAAGGGACTTAAAAGCCCTTTCCAAACCCCCTTCACAACACATACAAGATGCAAAGGTCGCCCTAAGGTCATTAGGGTCAAACTAAGTAAAGGTAGAGAAGATGCATTGACGTGTGTAGCTCAAAATGCAAAAACACATACCTATGTATGCAAAATACAGAGATTTGTGTAGTGGCAGTGTATGCATCAGAACATGTAGACTTGAATGCATGGTTGCGAATGTATGGACTTTGAATGCATAATAACGAGTGTATAGACTTTGTATGTGAGGTTGCACAAATGCAGATAGGGAAGTCTACACATTGAATCAAGGATGCTCGGACATGCAGTCAACCACTGTACAGACTTTGTCTTGAACGATGCATATGCATATAGGAATGTATGGACTTTGAATATGAATGCTTGGACATGCCTTCAACGAGTGTGCAGACTCTGGGTGTACTGTGCAAACGATGCACAGATATGCTCTGAACACGGGCTGTACAGACTTGATCGATGTATGCACAAGATGATGTACAGACTTGATCTTGCGAACACAGGCTGTACAGACTTTGAATGATGCATGCACAAGACGGTGTACAGACTTGATCTTGCGAACACAGGCTGTACAGACTTTGAATGATGCATGCACAAGATGATGTACAGACTTGATCTTGCGAACACAGGCTGTATAGATGCATGCACTAGATGATGTACAGACTTGATCTTGCGAACACAGGCTGTATAGACTTTGAGTAATGCATGTAGACTTGTTGTGCGTGTGCGAGACAATGTATAGACTTGATGCACGGACAAGGCATATGCATGAACAAGCCACACAGAATGTATAGACTTTGCGTGGATGAGGAAAGGCTAGCGGATGTATAGACTTGCTCAGCCGTGTGGCGTGCAACCAGACGATGTATAGACATTCTGTGCCTGCAACAACGTTTGCACTGACTATGTGATTGCACTGACTATGAAGCTCGTGTGCACAAGATTTGCACCGAGTATATGAATGCATAAAACTAAATCTGTACCGATTGGAGTGTGTATGCATATGACGAAATGAGCACTTACCAAATGATCAAATGAGTCTTCCAAGGCATGAGAAAGCTATTTTCAATTAACACATGGATCACAGTTGCAATCCAAGGAAAACTGAACTTGCACAGTCTAATGCAAGCTAACACAACAAAACTAAAGCTTACATAATATGATTCAACCAAGCTGCACAGAGAATTCCATCTCAGATCAAAACAATCAAGATCTGTCCTATTAAGTCAAGCACAATCAAAATCAATTTGAACTTAACTTATCCACACGCAGTATGAGTAGACACAAGTTCATATGATATGTTAAAGCAGTGAAGCTGGCCATCCAAATGCAAGTATATACATGGAGAACTGTTAAGGCCAGTCAACCCATGAGCATCCTAACCTGTAAAGCAGAGTATCAACATGTGAGCTCGTTTTTCATGAAAATGCCATTAAGCATAAAACACACAATACATTGGAATCATCAAAACCATTGTCAAGGACAACGAGGGGGCACATAGAAGCCAACAATCTCCCCCTTTTTGATGATGACAATATATTGTGACAATTCAAAGTTCTCTCCCCCTTTGGCATTATCAAAAAATGGGAACCTTCCAAAAATGAATTAGACATGAACGCACGAACCCAGCAATGAACCTTCTACTGGAGCAAGGTGTACAAACCAAATTCCAAGCAAGAAAATGAGACTCTATGTACATTTTGCAAGATGATGAAATTATGTCCAAACGAGCAGATTTTGAACAGTAAGTGAAGAGTATGAATGAACTATGCACAAGTGTATGATCTAACTATCCTATATGCAAAATCTGAAAACTGAATATGCACAGAGTGCATAGTGCTCAAGAGCACGTTATTCTCCTCAATTGTCACGAACAAAAACCAACTGACAATGGGTTATTTAAGCTGCTATCTACTTGTATAACCTATAGATGCATGTAAATGAAATGAAGCATGTTATGAACAGACAGATCGAGCATTCAGGCACTCAAGCATGCATATTTAAGTATAGACTCATGCAAGTCCCTTCGGGACGGGTGTAAGGATAATGCAGTTGATCGTTGAACATGAAGTGCATGAACAATACTAAGAAGGTCGTGCTTACATAAATAAAGTACTACATTAACCATGAAAGATGACTGATTCATAAACGACATTCAAACAATCAAACCCAATGTGCATAAGTAAAGATTGAGCAATGAAGTTCAAGATAGTATGGAAAAATAGATTTTCTAAAGAACACGAAAGAGAACTTCTCATCCATACACTTCCATACACAATGCTCGAGTATCAGTAGCTACGTATGACCCCAATTTTGAATTACTAAAACTGGTGTGACTAACCTTTTGACACGAGTCATGCCCTTTGTTTCAGGGGCAATTCCTGGTTACTCAGTTTCATCACTTTTTATGATGTGGATGAGACACTTTTTGACGCGAGTTGTATCCTTTGTCTCAGAGACACTTCCCGGCTACTCGGTGGCAAATCACACTTATTTTCATAAGGATTAATTTCTCCTTTCGACGTGAGTTTCCTTCTTTATTTCAAGGGGGATTCCCGGTTACTCGGATCCACGTTCCACTATAAGACTTTTTGGTGGGGTAGATAGCTTTTTCCTCACAAGACATGTGAATTTCATGTAGAGAATCAAAAGTCCTTAAAAGTGTAGAGTAGAAAATCGCAATCCTTATTAAATTGATTCATTATCTCAAAAGGTACATTTTGTGTGGGTGGTTGTATTGAATGTAAAAGATGAATTAGCCTTATCACAGTAATGTCTCCCCCTAAATGTATGCACGGTTATAAAAAATTTCTCCCTTAATATATGCCATGTAACAAACATGTTTAAATCAATGCAATTTCATTTAGCAAAGGATGAGTCATAGAAGGAGTCAAAAAGTGGCTGTATATTATATACATTCAAACAAGCACTGAACTGAAGTTTTCAAGCATGTTTATTTCCGATACGTGGCGGAGAACGTAGGTCCGAAGACCACCTTCATGCATGAGGAAAGCTTCCAGTTGGACATAATCCAACTTTCCACTATCGCCATTTGATATACCGAATAACCATGGCATTCAAGCACACGTGTATGAATTATATGCATGTAACTTGAAAAGATGATTGAAAAATTATTCCTATTCACAAGTATGGAAAGATGTGCATGATATGTGCATGAAAGTAAGTATGCAGCCTGTGTATGCATAAGTGAACTATGTATGCACATGTGAACCGTTATTTACAAGAAGTGATTAAAAGTATGAAAACTTTTATGTTTAAACTGAAGGATTCAAGAACTGAATTGTTTATTGGAAGATGTAAAATAGATAGTGTGAAAGACTCTATGAACAGTGTAAAGCGTTCAAAACCAAACTTTTATTTGCGAAGCAAAAGAGAAGGTGTGTATTAAAAGCCATATATGTCTGAGGTTAAGCATTCAAGAACTAAATTTATTCACATGTTGTGAAAAGAGAAGCATTCAAGACAAGTACTCATCAAACTCAAAAGATCTCAACATTTCAACAGTTGACAAGAGTCAGTGAGGCAGAATTGTAAACATTTTTCTCCAAGATCAAGTTTTACCTTTTTAGATTCTTCAACATAAACCAAACCAAAGAGTTCTCAACATCAAACATTTTCTTTCTCACCTTGAGTGTCCTTTATTAATTAAAATCTGTTGACCTCAAGGCGTCCCTGCAAAGTAAATTCTCATTTTGGCAATTTGGGTACCCAAGCCATCTTGGGTCCCGAGGGGTTAGTGTTAACATGAACAGATGGATTCTTGTATCTCCTAGCAAACCAATCATCATCATTTCTCATGGTGGAACAATCATCCATTGAATGACCATTATCACCACAATAATAGCAATTGGAAGATTTTCTTTTCAAAAACCAATTGTCATCATTCTTCATTACATGACAATCATTCATCACATGTCCATTTCGACCACAGTAATGACAGGAAAAATTCTTTCTCAGAAACCATTCATCATCATTTTTTATAACGAAGCAATTTTCAAAGACATGACCATTTAAACCACAGTAGAAGCAATGCATATTGTGATTCTTCTTTATGAATATGTCATGATTTATGAAACCATCAACATTTTTCATTCTTGACTTTAATGCTTCTTCATCATAAAGTTTCATCAAGTAACAATCATACATATCATGGCCATATTGTCTAAAATAATAACATGAAACATTTTTCCTTCTAGTTGATGCATGATTATGTTTAACAACAGGGGGTTTTGCATGCACAGAAGAGCAATCAACAACATTTTTCTGTGTTTCATTTTCTTTTACAGATTTGGACATGAGTTCATTCAAACTTTTTATTTCACTTTCTAAAGACAAGATGTGCAATTCAGAACTAGCCAACTCTTCCTCACAAGACACAATTTTCTCATTCAACAACAAATTGATGCTTTTCTAACTTTCAACTTCTTTTTCAAGAATATGCAAATTGTCACAGTCATCAACAATCACACTTTTTCCTTTTTCAACATTTTCAAGATTTTTCATTCTACTTTCAAGTAAGGAAATTTGAATCAATAAAGCATTGTTTTCATTTTATAGTTTTTCAAATGAATTTTTGCTCATAGAAGTGTGTTCAAATTCTTTCACTTGAAAACTCACTTTTTCATCAACTATTTTATTCATTGCTCCATTGGATTCAAATTCGTCATTCAAATTCCTAAAGCTTTCAATTTCTTTTCTTAATTCCTTCAATTTTTCAGACTCATCAGTAGATATGCATTTCTCTTTTTCAAGCAAAAGTAATCTTTCAGACATGTCAGAATTCAGCATTTTTAGATTCTCATTATCTTTCTCAATTTTTTGACATTCTAAAATTTTAGCTAATAAAGATTTATTTTCAGTTGTTAAACATGAAGTGGTTTCTTTGTGCATATCGACTTCAAGCAACAAGATTTCAGCCAACTTCCTAAGCTCAAAACATTCAGTACATGATAAATTAACATCACGAGCATTTTCAATTTCAAAGCACTTTGCACATGAAGAGTTAACATGTGGAACATCATCAAGTTTCCTATTCATTTTTCTATTTTTAGTTTTTTGTGCTTTGTATCTTTCAACCAGTTCATCATAACTCAATTCATCATCATCATCAGAATTGGAGTTAGAGTTTACCTTCGAACTCTCCTCGCATTGACGCTCAATTTCATTATTTGCAACGAGACAGTCACCGTCGTTGCAACTTTCTTTTTGGGCTTCGATCAGCCCGTCCCAGATTTCCTTGGCAGATCTGCAGTTGGGAACAAATGAAAATTTGTTAATATTTACTGCTGCCTTAAGAACATTTAAAACATAAACATTTTCAGAATTCATTCTTTTATGCTCGTCGGTCCATTTTAGTTCATTTTTGGGCAGACTGTGAGGACCATGAGTGATTAGATTCATAAGCTTCGGATCAGTATTAGTAATCCACACACAATGTTTTCCAAGCCATAAAGAATAATCAAAACCATCAAAGACGGGAAGCACATTTACACTAGCCATCATGAAACGATCTTTTCTGTACGACCGCAAGGTTGACTAAAAAATCAGAGACGAGGCTTTGATACAAATTGTTGGCCCAGAGAGATGGCAGACAAGAAGGGGGGTTGAATTGTCCCCTTGCCGAGATGGTGGATTTTAACAACTTTCTAAACTAAATGCAATGGAATTAAAACAAACTGAGTTGATTAGCCTAAACTAACATGAGATCTAAAAAGTTCTCTCGATCTTTCCGATCTCACTTGTAAGACCAATCCAACAAGCGATGAACGATTACTAATAACGGATAGCAGAGCTAGCAAAGTGTAGTGGTGTAGTGAAATAAAAATCAATAAGATAACCTGTGAAGGGAGATAGGAGAAATGGACAGTCACACAGGCAATCACAATGAACACAGGGATTTTTAAGGTGGTTCGGGACTACGACGGGCTCCCTACGTCCACCCCTCACCAAACCCGGTGAGGCTTCACTAACACGCTACCGAAGTAGCAACACGGGGATGAACCCCACACCACACACGCTGCCTCTGCAGCAAAACACACACAGGGCCTGGCCCGAACACGCTGCCACTGTAGCACACACACACACACACGTTCGGGGAACGTACCCCGGACACGACAACCACACGGAGACACAGCTCCGCACACACACACAGATATTTGAGTTTGAGAAAATCAAAGGATATACAATATACACCCAGCAGTATGTGAATAATGATCAACTATGAACCACATAATGAGATAAGCGTAAATAGAATGTAGAAATATCTCCTTGGTTCTCCAATAGAGATAAGCATATCTTTCTTGAAACTTAGGTTGGAGAAGCTCTTATCCGCAGCTGGTTGGAGTAGTAGTTCATCCTCCTTGAGGATCCAAGTTTGTTCGTTCAAGTCCTAGCTCCAATCAAACCTGCACACATCAAGAAAAGGTGAAACATTATGCTCAACATCTTGTATTTGTTAACAGGGACATGACAAACAAATAAAGGAAGATTTATATGCATTCCCCTTTGAATGTCCCACAACTCCCTTCAATTAGTAGGTAGGGTGCGCTGGAAGTTGATCCTTGGAGTGGAAGCAGCCGGACATGAAGTTCCAAACGCCCAAAACCTTGAACGGGGGAGAGCAGCAACTGCAGCTCCTACAACTGGACACAGGCTCGCGGACGGTGACTTCTGCATCTTCTTATTCCTTCTCCTTGATGAAGCAACGCCCTCCTTCACGTTCTTCTTCTCCTCCTTCCCTTCTCCTTCAACAGACCACACACGTTCCTCTCCTTCTTCCTGCAAGATAAACACGTTAGAGCTCAAGAGGGTTCTCATCGATTGGAAGATAGAGGCGGCTATTTATCCAAGGGGATTGAACCCCCAAGGGACTTAAAAGCCATTTCCAAACCCCCTTCACAACACATACAAGAAGCAAAGGTCGCCCTAAGGTCATTAGGGTCAAACGAAGTAAAGGCAGAGAAGATGCATTGACGTGTGTAGCTCAAAATGCAAAAACACAGACCTATGTATGCAAAATACAGAGATTTGTGTAGTGGCAGTGTATGCATCAGAACATGTAGACTTGAATGCATGGTTGCGAATGTATGGACTTTGAATGCATGATAACGAGTGTATAGACTTTGTATGTGAGGTTGCACAAATGCAGATAGGGAAGTCTACACATTGAATCAAGGATGCTCGGACATGCAGTCAACCACTGTACAGACTTTTTCTTGAAGGATGCATATGCATATAGGAATGTATGGACTTTGAATATGAATGCTTGGACATGCCTTCAATGAGTGTGCAGACTCTGGGTGTACTGTGCAAACGATGCACAGATATGCTCTGAACACGGGCTGTATAGACTTGATCGATGTATGCACAAGATGATGTACAGACTTGATCTTGCGAACACAAGCTGTATAGTCTTTGAATGATGCATGCACAAGATGATGTACAGACTTGATCTTGCGAACACAGGCTGTACAGATGCATGCATAAGATGATGTACAGACTTGATCTTGCGAACACAGACTGTACAGACTTTGAATGATGCATGCACAAGACGATGTACAGACTTGATCTTGCGAACATAGGCTGTACAGACTTTGAGTAATGCATGCAGACTTGTTGTGCGTGTGCGAGACAATGTATAGACTTGATGCACGGATAAGGCATATGCATGAACAAGCCACAAAGAATGTATAGACTGTGAGTGGATGAGGCAAGGCTAGCGGATGTATAGACTTGCTCAACCGTGTGGCATGCAACCAGACGATGTATAGACATTCCGTGCCTGCAACAACGTGTGCACTGACTATGTGATTGCACTGACTATGAAGCTCGTGTGGACAAGATTTGCACCGAGTATATGAATGCATAAAACTAAATCTACACCGATTGGAGTGTGTATGCATATGACGAAATGAGCACTTACCAAATGATCAAATGAGTCTTCCAAGGCATGAGAAAGCTATTTTCAATTAACACATGGATCACAGTTGCAATCCAAGGAAAACTGAACTTGCACAGTCTAATGCAAGCTAACACAACAGAACTAAAGCTTACATAATATGATTCAACCAAGCTGCACAGAGAATTCCATCTCAGATCAAAACAATCAAGATCTGTCCTATTAAGTCAAGCACAATCAAAACCAATTTGAACTTAACTTATCCACACCCAGTATGAGTAGACACAAGTGCATATGATATGTTAAAGCAGTGAAGCTGGCCATCCAAATGCAAGTATATACATGGAGAACTGTTAAGGCCAGTCAACCCAAGAGCATCCTAACCTGTAAAGCAGAGTATCAACATGTGAGCTCATTTTTCATGAAAATGCCATTAAGCATAAAACACACAATACATTGGAATCATCAAAACCATTGTCAAGGACAACGAGGGGGCGCACAGAACCCAACAGTGTCCCCAGTGCGACGGTTCTCACCCGCTCAGGCAGTGCACGGCGCCAATGATTTGTTTAAGATGTGACCAGGCAGGGCATATGGCACGTGACTGTCCTTTGAAGCCGCAGCAGCATCAGCAGCAGGGGCAGTATTCGCCACTACCCCAGTTAGCGAGTGTGGGTAGGCAGAGGTCTCGAGGCAAGATTACACACATGACCAGGGCAGAGGCAGAGTCGTCGCAGCTTGTGGAAGGTACTGTTATGATTTTGGGTTACGCACCTTGAGTTTTGTTTGATTCTGGTGCGTCGCATTCGTTTATTTCGGAGGATTTCGCACTGAGTATTGAGGAGCCGGTAACCCAGATGTCCTATGATTTGGCGGTACAATTGCCTACTAGTGATTTTATGATCACCCCATATTGTTTTGAGAAGGTGCCTGTGTGGCTGGAAGGGCAAAGCTTGCCGGCCAGGCTTTATGTGTTATCACTTCAGGACTTTGATGTGATTTTGGGTATGGATTGGCTCGAGGCCCATCATGCCTTAGTGGATTGCGGCTCAAAGAAGGTTTATTTCCGACAACTTTGCGGACCCACCTTCTATCTCCAAGGTATCTTGTCTTCTTCTTCCCGCTTTCTAATTTCGACTATTAGGGCTCGTCGATTGCTCGATGCGGGTTGTCAGGGTTTCTTCCACTACAAGAAAAAGCGCGAATAGCGACCGACGTTTCGGTCGCTATTCGGTCTCTGATCGGTCGCAACAAGGCACTGCGACCGAACTGACACCAATTTGCGACCGAATATATCGGTCGCTATATCATGGTCGCTAAATAGCGACCGATACCTATCGGTCGCAGAATAGGTCGCAGTTAGAGACCGGTGCCTATCGGTCGCCGAATCTGTCTCTGATAGCGACCGCTATAAATCGGTCGCCGAATCGGTCGCTATAAGCGACCGACAAACATCGGTCGCAGAATCGGTCTCTAACTGTTCGGTCACAAATATGGTCGCTATTCGGTCGCTATACCGCATAGACGGTGGCTACCATGGTCTCTGTAGGAAGCGACCGAATGGGGTTCGGTCCCTATTCGGTCGCTAAGTTTGTAGTTTTTTTTTTATAAATTTATATAAACTGATAAATAAATTACCTGATAAATAACAAATTCATAACATAAATATAAAATCAACTACACAAATCACAATATCGACAAATCTCAAATTCATCACATACAAACACCTGATAAATAACAATTTCATAAAACAATAGTAAATCAACTACACGGATCACAATCTCCACGAACCTCAAATTACACACAACTAAAATAAAATCACAAATTAATCATACATCCATAATCATACATCCATAATAATAAAATAACAACATACACACAACTAAAATAAAATCACAAATCCTCCACATATGTCTCATCCTGGTCGTCGTCTCGTCCAACATCATCCTGGTCGTCGTCTCGTCCAACATATCGCGACGGATGATCCTGTATATCATTTAAAAAAATTATAATCAAATCCTTAATAAAGAAATCAAGCATTAACAAGAGTATGCCAATAGTTTAAGCCAGCTCATTTTCATATATATAAATACACACACACAATATATAAGTTCAATAATCAAATTGTATTTTAAAAATGAACTTTGAGCGCCGAGCTCAAATCGGGCATCCGATTTGGATTCCGTCAGTTCTGACAAGTCACTTTCATCTCCCCGGTCGTATTGGAATGACCGGCACGGCCATCCGACCGGTATTTCAAATTTTAGACCCCCGGACCCGTCCTAACAGTTCATTTAAACTAAGTGTATTTTAAAAATGAACTTTGAGCGCCGAGCTCAAATCGGGCATCCGATTTGGATTCCGTCAGTTCTGACAAGTCACTTTCATCTCCCCGGTCGTATTGGAATGACCGGCACGGCCATCCGACCGGTATTTCAAATTTTAGACACCCGGACCCGTCCTAACAGTTCATTTAAACTAAGTGTATTTTAAAAATGAACTTTGAGCGCCGAGCTCAAACCGGGCATCCGATTTGGATTCCGTCAGTTCTGACAAGTCACTTTCATCTCCCCGGTCATATTGGAATGACCGGCACGGCCATCCGACCGGTATTTCAAATTTTAGACCCCCGGACCCGTCCTAACAGTTCATTTAAACTAAGTGTATTTTAAAAATGAAGTTTGAGCGCCGAGCTCAAACCGGGCATCCGATTTGGATTCCGTCAGTTCTGACAAGTCACTTTCATCTCCCCGGTCGTATTGGAATGACCGGCACGGCCATCCGACCGGTATTTCAAATTTTAGACCCCCGGACCCGTCCTAACAGTTCATTTGAACTAAGTGTATTTTAAAAATGAAGTTTGAGCGCCGAGCTCAAACCGGGCATCCTATTTGGATTCCGTCAGTTCTGACAAGTTACTTTCATCTCCCCGGTCGTATTGGAATGACCGGCATGGCCATCCGACCGGTATTTCAAATTTTAACTACTCTACGGTACATCCATGAACGATCTTCAGACATTTTCCCTATGCAAATGAAATGTAAACACACAAAACTTTAACATGTTTAACAAAATAAAAACTCCAACCCTTTCCTCACATCGTCCATCTCTGCCATTTTAAATAGGAAGGAAATATCATTTAGATTTTCACTTTTTAACCCATCTGTGAAGGTTTGATCGCACGATTAATTACTATATGTGTTGTGTTATTTGCTAAAAATTTCGGCAGCATCTCCTCACACCTCTCCGATATACCACAAAATATTTATTGATTAAGAAATTTTCTTAAACACTTACTAATAAGTGGTTAAGAAAATAATCAAAATCAATAAAGGTATATCAGAGAGGAATGAGAAGACGCATCCAGCCAAAATTTTTAACAAACAACACAAACACATATAGTAATTAACCACCTAAGTGCGATCAAACATTCACAGACTGTCCAAACGGGACAATTCAAGACTTTGAGTTAGATATACACATTCTCATCATTCAAAATGAGAACGTGCACATCAATCCCAAAGTCTTGAACGGGTAGATTGATTGACACGGGCTTAACACGCTCTCCTAAGATACGTGCAATGTTAGGTTGCACCCACGCATCTCAGCTAACATACAACACCCAACTAATTAAATATTGACAAGATACTAACACATTCTAAAAACATAGCAATAACATGTGAAATTGACAATACATGTACACAATGAAAACATGAATTTTATTGTAACATCCAACACATTCAGTTAATTTTCTTGGTCGGCTGTACCATCCCAACCTTATGAGTTTGATAGGGTACTGTTTGGAGGATGACCACCGGCTGCTGGTGTATGAGTTCATGCCACGGGGAAGCCTGGAGAACCATCTTTTTAGGAGTATGTCTGTTTCGATTATTCTCTGCACCGTTTGGTTTGCTGACTCATTTAGGCACCTGTTTTCTTAAAGAAAAAAAATTGCAATGCGCAGTGGCCTCACCTTTTACCCAATGGTTACCTACGTAGTTCTTTTGAATCAGTTTTTGAACCCCACAATGTCGATTCTGCAGGGGGTTCATACTTCCAGCCTCTCTCCTGGAACCTTAGGATGAAGGTTGCTCTTGGAGCCGCAAAGGGGCTGGCCTTTCTGCATGGTGCTGAAACAAAGGTTATATATCGGGATTTTAAGACATCAAATGTGCTTCTTGATTCAGTAAGTGGAGACCCTTGTCTTATAGTTGATGGATGATATGTTTTCTTGATTAACGTTCCCCGTCATGATGTTCTGCCTCTCAAATCCCTTCTTTGCAAACCTACAAAATTATAATGCCAAGCTTTCCGACTTTGGCTTGGCAAAAGATGGACCAACTGGTAACAAGAGCCATGTGTCAACTAGGGTCATGGGAACATACGGATATGCTGCTCCTGAGTACCTTGCAACAGGTAAACCTTTGGTTCCAAACTGCTTGTATGTCCCTCCATCTTTTTGTCTTTAGGTGTTCCATTTTCAAGTGCTGATCAGTGTGTCTCAGATTTTTGGATGGCATTTGTCTTGCTTTTTTTTTTCTCTGTGGGTAACAAGATGCCATTTTCTCTTCGTAAATGAGAAAATTGTGCCGAAATGACACGAGGAGTCGGCAAATAATTCGGATTAAAACAGAAACTGAGTTGGTAAGGGACCTTGAATAAAACATAGATTACCCATGAATTTCTCCTTGAATAAAGTGTTGACAGCTCAGGAATATTTGATCTGGAGAGTGATAGTATTGTCCATTGGCATGATTAAGATTCTCTAGTGTAATATTTGATTGTCATCTCCGAGATATTTTTGGAGTGAATTAGGGGCGGGTATATCACCCCGACTGACCCACTCCTAACCCACCTCGGGTGATTTATTTCACCCCTTTTTAAGAATTCACATACCCTAACTTTATCTCTAACCGACTCCGATTAAGAAAAAAAAATGAACTAAATAAGAATAACTCGTCTCACCCTAATTAATCTATCGTAATCGGATTTACTTCTTTATCAAAGTGGCCCTACGAAATTAGTCCATCGCTTGCGGGTCGTGACAAAGTGCCTTCAAACGTTAAGATTGCGTTTGAGAACGCAGATAGAAAAAGAGGCCATGGAATGATTATTTAAGCCTCAGTCTTTAAATAAAACTCTAGTGACACGTATTACATCTGTTGAATTTTTACACTATTTTTGGTTCTCATAAGAATGATGGGGTCATATGTAGAGTTCATCTTGTACCTTTGCTTTAAAATTCTCATAATCCAATGTTTGGATTTGTTGGTTCTCAAGTTCTTGGATTTTGGGTTTGCTACAGTTTTAAATCGAAAAATAAGAATTGGGGAAAATACATGACACAATAAATGGACTGCATATTGAAGCCAGAACATTAATAACGGACCGGACAAACTAAAAAGATAATCTTATAATATTTCACACTATTTTACAGGAGAACAAATGATATGTGGACACCATCTCAAGAGTCTTAAATAAATCAGGTTCATTGCACGAGCATAGCCCCTCCCCCGGAGCCCCTCCACCGGAGCCCCTCCCCCTCCACCGGAGCCCCTCCCCCTGCGCAGCCCCCCCTCCACCGGAGCCCCTCCCCCTGCGCAACCCCCTCCCCTCCACCGGAGCCCCCTCCCCCTCACCCCTGCGGAGCCCCCTCCCCTCCACCGGAGCCCCTCCCCCTCCCCTGCGCAGCCCCCTCCCCCTCCCCTGCGGAGCCCCCTCCCCCTCACCCGAGCTCCACCCCCCCTCCCAGACCAACCTCCCCCGCCACCCCCTCCCACCGAAACCCCCCTCACTGGAACCCCTCCAAGAAGAAAAAAAATGAGAAATAGGGCATGGTCGATGGCCGGCGGGGAGGGAGAGGGGGGGGGAGAGAGGCGCGGGGCTGGAGGGAGAGGAGAGGGGGGGGAGATCGAGAGGGAGAGGACTTACCAGACCGAGGAGGGTGACGACGAGGACGACGGGGACCGACGAGGTCGATGGCGAGGATGGTGCGGGGCTGGCCGAGACAGCGAGCTCCGGCGTCCGTCCACCACCACGCCGCTCGCCACGCCCGTGGCCGCAAGGCAGAGGGGGGGGGGGGAGGGCGAGGGGGCCGGAGGGGGAGGGGAGAGCTCCGGTGGAGGAAGGGTTATCAGAAGTAAATGCAGGGGGGAGATGGTCGCGGGGTAAATGCAGTCATAGCAGCGACCGATTAGAGACCGAAATATATTCGGTCGCAACATCGGTCTCCAATTCGGTCGATTTTGAAAAAAAAGAGCCCGGAATAAATTCGAGCTAAATATAGCGACCGATTGGAGACCGAACTAAATTCGGTCGCCAAAACGGTCTCAGATATGCGACCGATTATTTTGGTCGCCGAATTGGTCTCTATTTGGGACCGACTAGCGACCGATTTAATCGGTCTCTAATTCGGTCGCTATAGCCACTTTTTCTTGTAGTGTTCACTTCTATGGTCGTGGTGGACCTGTCGGAGCTGGATGTGGAGGACATTCCAATAGTGTGCGAGTTCCCCGATATTTTTCCTTAGGATTTACTTGGATTACCTCCCCAGCGGGAGATCGATTTTATTATCGAGGTTTTGCCTGGTACGGGGCCTTTGTCAAAGGCTCCTTACCGCATGGCTCCCGCTGTGCTGAGAGAGTTGAGGGCGCAGTTGCAGGAGTTGCTCGTCAAGGGGTACATTCGTCCTAACTTTTTCCCTTGGGGTGTGCCAGTATTGTTTGTGAAGAAGAAGGATGGTAGTCTGAGGTTGTGTATAGACTACCGACAGCTGAACGAGGTGACCATTAAGAACAAGTATCCGTTGCCATGGATTGATGACTTGTTCGATCAGCTTCAGTCTGCTTGAGTGTTCTCGTGGATTGATTTATTATCTGGTTACTATCAGTTGCAGATTCGTGAGTCTGATGTCGAGAGGTCTGCGTTCAGCACAAGGTATGGGCATCATGAGTTTTTGGTGATGCCGTTTGGGCTCACCAATGCCCCCGTAGTGTTCAGGGATTTGATGCATATGGTGTTTCTCCCCTACTTGGATCAATTTGTGGTTGTGTTTGTGGACGACATCCTTGTTTATTCACAGTATGCAGAGGAGCATGTGTACCTTTTGAGGGTTGTGTTGCAGACTTTGCGAGATGACCAGTTATATGTGAAGCTCAACAAGTGTGAGTTTTGGCTTTGTGAGGTGCACTTTTTGGGGGACGTGATTTCTGGTGATGGTATTTCTGTGGATCCAGCCAAGGTCGAGGTAGTGGTGCAGTGGCCGAGGCCGAGCTCTGTGACGGAGATTTGGAGTTTCTTTGGGCTTGCAGGCTATTATAGGAGATTCATCAAGGATTTTGCTCGTATTCAAGCCCCTATGACCAGACTTACGAGGAAGGATGTGCCATTTGTCTAGACTGATGAGTGTGAGCAAAGCTTTATGGAGCTAAAGAGGTTGCTCACCTCTGCACCAATGCTAGTGTTGCCTTCTAGATTAGGAGGTTTTGTTTTATGTAAAGATGCTTCCAGGATCGGTTTGGGTGCTGTGTTGATGCAGCACGGAAGAGTTGTGGCGTATGCATCGTGGCAGTTGAAGCCACACGAGGAGAACTGCCCTACCCATGACCTTGAGTTGGCTGATGTAATCTTTACATGGAAGATTTGGAGGCATGATCTGTACGGTAAGAAGTTTTAGGTGTTCACTGACCATTAGAGTTTGAGGTATGCATTCACTCAGAAGGACCTTAACCTCAGGCAGAGGAGATGGATGTTGTATATGAAGGATTATGACTTCACCCTGTCTTATCAGCCGGGCAGGATGAATGTCATTGCTGATACCTTGAGCAGGAAGGTTGCGGTCAGTGCGATGATGTTGAGGAAGTGGAGGCTCTGGGAACAACTGCCAGCCGTGACATTTAGGCTTAAGGTTCCTCAAGAGCCAGGGTCAACTGTTCTTGCGAGCTTGACTGTCACACCAGCGATCAATTGTCAGGTGACAGAGGCCCAGCATGTAGACCCTGAGTTGCCTAGATTTTGGCTATGGCCGACGTGGAGCTCGGCGAGGCCGGAGCGGCGAGATTCTGAGGTAGGCTATACGTCCCGGCCGAGGAGCAGGTGAGTCGTGCGGTGTTACTAGAGGCTCATGGGAGTAGGTACACCATGCATCCGGGTGCGACGAAGATGTATCAAAACTTGAGGAGGCAGTTCTGGTGGCCTGGCATGAAGCGAGATGTTGCTGAGTTTGTGGCTAGCTGCCTGACCTGTCAGCAGCTGAAGGTGGAACATCAGCGACCTGGTGGTAGGCTTCAACCCTTAGAGGTTCCCGCATAGAAATGGGACCCCGTGACCACTGATTTTGTGGTGGGATTGCCGAGGACTCCGAGTGGGTAGGATAGTATTTGGTTGCTAGTGGATAGGCTGACGAAGACGGCTCGGTTGTTACCAGTCAGAGTCAACTGGAGTGTGCCCAAGTTGGCATGTCTTTATGTGGAGCGGATCGTACCTTTGCATGGAATTTCTATTTCCATTGTGTCAGATCGAGACCCGCGTTTCACTTCTGGATTCTGGATGAGTTTCCAGAGAGCTCTAGGCACCGAGTTAGCATTTAGCTCGGTGTACCATCCCTAGTCGGACGGTCAGTCAGAGAGGACCATCCAGACGTTAGAGAACATGCTGAGGTCGTGTTGCCTGGAATGGCAGGGGAGTTGGATTCACCATTTACCATTGGTGGAGTTTACCTACAACAACAGCTATCATTCGAGCATTGGGATGGCTCCCTATGAGGCATTGTACGAGCGACTGTGTTGGACTCCACTCGATTGGTTTGTAGTTGGTGAGCATGTTATGACTGGACCAGAGCTGGTGGAGCAGTGCATAGATGTGGAGCATTTGGTCTGTCAGAACTTGTTGGCGGCGCAGAGTCGGCAGAAGAGCTATGTCGATCGGAGAAGGTAGCCCCTCAGTTTTACAGTGGGTGACGGAGTGTTTTTGAGGGTTTCTCCTATGAAGGGGGTAATGTGTTTTGGGCGGTGTGGGAAGTTAAGTCCCCACTATGTTGACCCTTTTCCCATTGTGTAATGCATTGACAAGGTTGCTTATCGGTTGCAGCTACCCTCGGAGTTAGCAGCGGTGCATGTGTGTTCTATGTCTCGATGCTCAGGAAGTACATGCCCGATGATTCACATGTTTTGGAGTATACCGTTTGGCCCGAGGGGATTCCTGATCTGTCTCTTCTGGAGTTCCCCATCCGTATTGAGGATCGGTGAGAGTAGCACCTACGGAACAAGGTTATTCCCCTGGTTAAGGTGGTGTGGCAGCGCTACTCTAGCGGCGAGGCATCTTGGGAGCGAGAGGACAAGATGAGTCAACAGTTCCATTATCTATTCGAGTAAGTCCCCTCTCTTTCTTTCCCCCGTGCTATATTTTTAATTTTGAGGACAAAATTTGTTTAAGGGGGGAGGGCTGTAATGCCCCGAGTTTTTCGAACACTTTTCGGATCTGGATCTGTGGGTTTCGGATAAGTTTGGGGGTCCCGGAACGTGTTTCGCGGTTTACACGTATTTTTCCCTGACAGACCTACGGAACCCTATATAAGGCAAACCGTTGCGTTCTCCTACTCCAGGACGGTACCAATGCATTCGACGTGTTCCGAGGATCGAGGAAATGAATTTTTTATCTTTTCGTATTTTTCAGAAAATCTGGATTTTCTATAAATACCCCTTTTCTTTTTCCTTTTTTTTTCTTCTTCTTTCTTTCTTCTTCCTCCTCTCTCCTGTGAGCACTTCCGGCCGAGGCTTTCCCCCCCCCTCTTCCGGCGATGCCCGCGGTGACCTCCCCTCTGGCTGCAGACTGCGGTCAGGTGACGGCGCGGCGACGACAGTGGCAGTGTGGCGATCGCGTCAGTGCGCGACTCGTGGAGAGATCGTGGCAGTTCGTGGGTTTTAAGCGAAGTTTTGAAGATCGACAGTGATCTACCACATTTCAGGTGACCCAGAGGTAGGGTGATGGAACCTTAGCTCGTTTGTTACCTTACCCGTGATTTCTAGGCCGAGGAGGGGTCAAGAGACGGCTATTTTGAGCCGGGAAAGGAAATCTGTGATTTGGGGTTTGAGCATCGGATCTAGATATTCACAGTGTTATTTGGTGGTTTGTGGGCATCAAATGGTGCCTTGGGGCATTGGGAAGGGTTCCCCTTTTGATTCCCCATCACCCATGGGTGATCGGGACGTGGAATGGCAATTCTCTCCGTGATTCGCCGTTCTCGATTTTTCGGACTAAAAATGGTCCTAACAGGAACCGTTTCTGTGAATAGCCGACCCTTGGTCGGCCGTTTCTAGCCCAGTATGTCGGCAGGGCTTGGCGGTCATGCGATATGTTGAGTCTCTCCAGATGATTTGGATGATAACAAAACCCCGATATTACAACCTTAGTAATCACTTGCTTAAACCACTCTCAAAGCCATCCTTAATCAAGCAAATGCCGAAATCTACCATGCTTCGAGAAATACCCATGCTAAGTTCAACCAACTCATATTGATTGGAACAAGATGTGGTCAAAAAACAAATTGTTCACATATTATGATTTATTGGCTAACTCTCTAAAACTGCAGGTTTCCCAGACTAGTAGTCAACTGCCAGACAGGGCTCGGTCGACCGATTTTCCCAGCGTTGAAAGGTTCAATGACTATAAAATTCTGATCGACCGCCCCCTCTTGCCCGGTCGACTGCCAGCGTCGCAGCCCCTATTGTTGACTTTCTTTTCTCCAGGAGGATGGAGCATCTATCAAAGGTTTTTTAATCTCAAAGCCTCCAGACATGCCAGGATTTGTGGATCTGGTTCCTGACTTGTCCCTTGACCATCCTAGTTGTATAAAAACATCTCACTGGGTCAAAAACCCTAATCACTCAAGGATATCCAAGGGAGGCTATCTAAGGGAGAAAGAGAGCTGCTGCAAGAACCAGAAGAGCTACGTGAACAGTACTCCGTCCAACCATTCTTCATCCATCTCCAAGTTTTTGAAGATCATCCTGAGGCCATTCAAGTGAAGATCAAGCTGAGATGCAAGCATCATCAAAGATCCTCATCATCCACTAAGGGGGAGCATAAATCAGGACTTTTCTTTCGTGTTTCTTTTCTCCAAACTCTTGAGCTTCAAGTGTTGTTTCTTGTAATCCCTTAACACTCTAGTGTGTGTGGATCTTTCTTGATCCATGTGTCTGTGTTTGATTTCTATCAGAATCATGTGTGGTTAGGTGTATTTACACCTTCGTAGGAGTTTCCATCTTCCTACGGTGTGTGTGTGTGTGTTCAGGTCTTGTAATCCTTTACAAGATAGTGTGTGAATCCTCACAGTCTGTGAGGGGCGGACGTAGGTTACCGTTGTTGCATCCGAACCACCTAAAAATTGATGTCTCTCGCGTGGTTTGTTTCTTATCTTCTACCCCCAATTCTGTTCTAGCATGTTCACATATTGCATCTGCTGATTTCTTTGTTTATATATAGATTAATCGATCATTCTCTAATAGATCTCTGGTATATCAAAAGTTGTGTTCGGACTGACAAGGTTAGTCTTGTCGGGTAGATAACACCTTGCGTGAGAGAATCTTCGGATACGCAAACTCTGCCTAGTACCAAAGGGCTATTGTAGTGGTTGATTTTGATAGATCTATCTTGCTCTGCATCAGATCTAAATTGATAATCACTATTTCATCATACAAACTTCAAATCAGTGAAAATCTCTTAAAATTTGGCATCACCCAATTCACCCCCCCTCTTGGGTGTCATTGATCGCATGACTTTAATTGGTATCAGAGCTAAGGCTTTGTTTCTTTCAGATCTAATGATCTAGAGTAAGATCCAGATCAATGGCCAACAAGGTAATGATGCCTGAGGGTCACTCCATTAATCGTCCTCCCTTCTTTGATGGTTCAAATTACTCCTACTGGAAAAATAGAATGCATGTTTTCCTAAGGGCTCAGGAGTACGAGGTCTGGAGGGTTATGGACCAGGGTCCTTATACCCTTTCGGATGAAGAGGATAAATGGATACCCGAGCAAATTAAGAAATCCACAGTTAATTTTAATGCTAAGAATATCATGCAATGTGCTATTCATACTAATTAATTTTCTCGTGTATCTATGTGTAGCTGTGGACACACCAAGATTCGGAAAGAATCGATTCGTTTGCTGATCAGGTTGATTGTTTTTTTAGTGCGAGGGCGTGCCAGTCACAAAGTGATGATCTATTCGAGCTTCATGGAAGCCCATGGTGCGTGCGATCTGACTAATCAGACAATTGTGTAGTTTGAGTCCAGACCGAAACCCGCCGTGCCATAAAGGCCACATCGTTATTTACATCCCACATACGGGGGAACACCCTTGATTGATTGCAGGGAATAAGGGCCCTACGGCCTGAAATTCATGGTAATAAAGTGAGAACAAAGATCTCAGATCACGTTTAAACAAACCCGCATTGGGGCATAAACTATTCATAGATACATATATGTTGGTCACTCACGGACCATTTCGTGTTCAGATGGAAGTCCGCATTAGTAGTGTCGAAGACGATGATAAAACCGTATGGATGTCTACCGTAGGTACGGCAAGTTTAATGTGGATGCGGGATCAAATCCCGGAAGAAGTGGGTCAAGCTGATGAACTATCGGCCCAAGATGTGCTTGGATCGTGACCATTTCGGGGATTCCGAGGTCCACGTCTGATACCATGGGGCATCATTGCTTTTCTCTTCACGCACAGTCCGGGAAAGCGAATTGTTAAGTCTGAAGCCCGAACTCTCCAACATACGCCCTCGCACGCGGATCGACCTGCCCAGTCAGGTCGCGGGGGGTCAAGGGGGCAGCGCCCCTTGTGGGGGTTTCCGGGGGCGGAGCCCCCAGAACAAAAATTTGATTATAATAGGGGCTATACGGCTCGCGAAGGTGAAAGAGAAGGTAAAAACAGCGCGTGTAGGTGAAAGAAGTGGCTAAAATGGCGCGCCCCAGGGTGAAAGAAGTGGCTAAAATGGCGCGCCCCAAGGAAGGTTAATCCGGTACGCATATAGAAGGTTAATCCGGCGCGCCCAGGCCGCGCCAGTTTAGGAGCCATGGGGATAGAATGGTTTTTGAGTGTAGGGATAAAATGGTGTGGGGGGGTGTCGCGTCGGATTAGCCCGTGCCGGATTAGGAGCGCGCCGGAATTTCTCTCGGGACGTTTTCTTTGATTCTTCTTGCTTCTTTTTCTTCTTTCTTTCACCTGCAAGTTGATTAGTTGATTAGTTTGTTCACCCAATTGGTGGATTAAATTTGTAGAGAGGAAGTTCAGATATTTTAACCATTTGTTAGGGTGACTTAGCATGAAGATTCAATTGTTTTGTTCAGAGGAGTTCGTTGTGCAGGAGCTTGGAGGTTTAGCTTGATTCAGAGGCTTCAAACACATGCTGCTTTCGTCCCCAGAGAGTGGTTCATTCGTTTGCTCTGTGTGCTCTTGCTCCTGACAAAAATTGGGTAGCACCTCCCGCGGACTGAGGTTTGCTGGGGCGAAATAAGGGATTGTCAAACAGAATACTCTGGGACGATCCCAAAAACTCGGAGTGGCCTAACGGCAGTCCGGTGTCCCATAGTTGAACGCATAAGCCCCGAGGACCAGCCTTGAAGGGGTTCTAACAGTTCATGTGTTGTAGCTCTGTGAGAGCTCCGACAGGGCAGATGTTCGCCATGGGAGGCCATGAATTTTCACCCTCATACGGTTACTTCAAAGACCAGCTATTGAGGAGCAGGCTTTGAATCACCTTAGGTGAGTAGAAGACAGGGAGAAGAGGGGAGCGAAGGCTAACGGAAGTAAATCACTGTGTTTTTTTTCAACTATTCTCTGTTTATTCATCCACCAAAAGGGGGAGATTTAAATATAGGGAAGTTCATCCCAAAGGGAAGGGAAAATACATTGAAAGGGGAAGAAGGGAAATACATTGAAAGGGGAAGAAGGAGATACACCGGTGGGGGAGAGGGAGTGGAGCACAAGCTCCTCCCCCTCCGAACTCACCTTTCCTCTGTCACCCACTCTCTCTTTTTCTTCACCTTGCAGGCGTAGAGGGATCGAGCTTCTTCTTCTCTTCGGATGCCGGAGATAGCCCCTCCTCTCACCGAACTGCTCTCTCTTCAGCTCTTCATCTCGTTATATATATCAGTGGGAGGTGGGGGAGGAAGAGAGCACAAGCTCCATTCCCTCCGGCTCACCTCTGTTGCCTCTTTCTTCGTGTCCGAAGTCGTTGAGTGGCCTACCGGGAGAGCCGCTGATAGAGTCGGGATGGTACAGTCCCAGGATTGGCCGACGGTGATCGATGGAGATGCGATGGCTGGTGCGGAGCTCGAAGCCTTCCATTCCTGGGAGCAAGAAGAGCTCAGGCGGTTGCACGCTGGTCAGGAGCAGGCTGCTCACCCACTTCAGGTAAGTTCTGTTGGGTTCGATGCAGTATTCAGAGGGGGGGGTGAATGAATATAACCCTTTAAAAACTTTCACCCAATTTAAAACTAGAATACTAACAAGACTTTCACTCAATATAAAATTTCGCCCAAACTAGAACTATGATGCTAACTAGACAGATTTACCAAATCTGAAAGCTAATCAACTATTCAGTTCTACCAGTTAGCAAACACATGGAGTGCCCCTATGCATTCATCTAGCGGAAGCACGAATGAACAAATCAAACCACAATGCACAAGGGGTTTTTAGGTGGTTCGGTCCTTCAGACCTACATCCACCCCACACTCAAACCGAGTGTGGCTTCCACTAGCTCACGCTAGAAACAGCAGACTCAGTCTGCAACAAACGCTGCCAAACAGCTTGACCAGGGGAACAACCTCCCCTCTTCCTCCCAACCGGAGGGAACCACTAGTGACACCAGTCACTAGCAAACCAGAGACACAAGGTCTCTCTTCCTCCAGACCTGGAGGGAACCCCTGGACTTGAATCCACAAGCCCAGAACCGGAGACAAGTCTCCCTTCCTCCAAACCGGAGGGAATCAACAAGTAGCACCCAGCTACTTGCAACCGGAGATAGCAATCTCCCTTCTCCTGAACAAACAGGAGGAACCCACAAGTGACTCCAGCCACTTGGAAACCAGAGACACACGGTCTCTCTTCCTCCACACACGGAGGGAACCACCGGACTTGCTACTCACAAGCCCAGAGCCGGAGGAACAAGCCTCCCTTCCTCCAACCCGGAGGGGAACCTAGAGACCCAAGTCTCTCTTCCTCTGAACCCCAGAGGGAAGCACAACCGGAGATAAATCTCCCTTCCTCCAACCCGGAGGGAAACAACCGATGACACCCTGTCAAAGGCAACCAGAGACGCAAGTCTCTCTTCCTCCACACGGGAGGGTACCAACCACAAGTAGCACCCAGCTACTTGCAAACCGAAGACACAAAGTCTCCCTTCTCCTGAACCCACAGGAGGAACCCCGACCTCTCTACAGAGGATCGGAAATACAGTAAATGGATAAAAACAAAAACGAAACCAGCAACAGAAGGCTGAAAAGATAAAAACAAATGTGGCTCTCGCAGGAGCTGGCTGGCCTGGATTTGATCCACGGTACAGCAGGAACAGATCTTCTGTTGAAGCTTCTATCACTCTAGCTCTCTCTTCTTCTCTATTCTTCTTCCTCTTCCTTTCTTCACACTCTGCTATCTCGATCTCTTACTCAATCTCTCTTTCTTTCTCTTTCTCACTCTCTTTCCCTTCTTCTTTTCTTTTTCTTCTTTTCTGTCTGGATCGTGGCTCTCTGTATTGAGTTTTCTTCTCGCCAACTCGATCACGCTCCATCTGTGGACGAAGGCTCCTATATATAGCAGCAGCAGTAGGTGGATAGGGCACAAAACGCGTGTGCCTCCCACGTTTCCTGCCCTAATATTTCGGACCACGTGGAGGCTCCTCTGCATCTTGGATCACGTGCCAGATGCAGCCTTGTATCACGTACTGCTTCACGATTAGAGCACCTGTAAAACAGAGTATCGGATAAGTAATCAATTTAAGGAACACCTCTGTATAGATTATCAGAAGAACAGCACTTTAGAAGAAACTTGAACGAGGTTAAAACGAAACAACACGAAGTGACAAATAGCAACGACACGGAGACAACGCGAGGACACAATAGAGAAAACGACACGAAGTCAGTAAGGACTCGATGTACAACAGTAAGTAACACGAAGTAAGACCACACAGACATAAACGATAACACGAGAACAACACGGGGTGACAGCAGAAACCGACACGAAGTGTTTGCAAACAAAGTAAGACACAAGGTCTACGTAAAGCAACACGAAGTGTGGTTAAAGCGAGAACGACACGAAGTGAAGTTATAAAACAACACGAGGTAAAAAGAAGAACGACACGAGATACATGGAGACAAAACAGAAACCAACACGAAGTGTGGTTTCAACACAATAAAGACACAAGGTCTAGGAAGAACAAAAACGACACGAAGACACAAAACGGAAAACGACACGAGGTGTAACAAACACGACACGAAGTTATGAAAACAACACGGAGACGAAGTCTGAAAAAATGACACGGGGTGAAGACAACACGAAGACGAAACACAGGTTTCGACACGGAGTGAAAACGACACAAAGACAAAACAGAATTGACATGGGTTGAAATCAACACGAAGTCAAAAACTGAAATCGACACGGAGTGAAAACGACTCGAAGAGAAAATTGCACGAACTTACGAACGACACGCGGACAACACAAACAGACTCGACTTGATTACGTAAGACCAATACGAAGACAGAACACTAAAACAACACGAAGACGTAGACACTGAACCAACACGAAGACAATCAAAATAAAAAACAACATGAAGACAATAAAGCAAAAAACAACACGAAGACAAATGAGACAAGGGAAACGACATGAAGTCTAACCTCATACAAGCTTTCCTGTCACGCAAGGAAATCAACACGAAGTGTTGTAAGCTCATACGACACGAGATCTTTTCGTGTTAGTGAGGGGAAACAACACGAAAACTCAAGTACAGAAACAGCACGAAGATGATGTACAATCTGATGTACAGACTTTGAAGAACAGTGTTGAATGTGTAGACCTGTAGTTTATCATGAAAGAAGGCCAGTGTACAGACTTGCTGTCCTCACATCAGACGATGTAAACACTTAGCCTATGCAGACCAATGTACAGACTTTGGCGAAGCAAAAGGCTGTATAGACTTGGAGACCCAAAGCCATTGTATAGACTTTGTCTAAGACAAGGCATGAGCTGACGTTGTATATACTTAGCCAATGCAAACCAGTCCGATGTATAGACTTTAAGGAAATGCATGCTACAGTGCAATGTCTAGACTTGCGATGTGTTCGCCAAATGCACACTACAGTCCAATGTATGGACTTGGACGAATGATGCATGTGCAGTGAATAGACTTAGGGCATAAACCCCACGATGCACTGTATAGACTATGCACATAACATAAGTCTAACATAAACAATATATCAGTTGTACCAGTCACAGTCATGATGCAATCATCAAGGCACAATGTCATGAAAACACTATATCATTGCTATCATCAAAATACAATATCAATCATCAAAACCACAGCAATGAATGCTTTATGCATCAGTTTAACATGTAACAAGACTGAACATCAAATATGTTAATCTAAACTGAGCAGCAAGATGACTGAACATTTGATTAACTCACATCAACAACCAATCATCAAAGCCATCATTAAAACCATCATCAAAACCAAAACCACATGCATGGGCACAACAATCTCCCCCTTTTTGATGATGGCAACACTTTCAATACATTGAGTCATTCTGATGATGTGAGGCATTCTGAGGTAATCTGAAGACTCAAATTATTCTCCCCCTTTGACTTCATCAAAAAGAAAAATAATTTGAGAAATTATAGCATGTATAAAAGTTCAGTCAATTTCTCCCCCTAAGTAAAAGCTCAGCCTTTGAGAGGGAATATGAACAGATAACAAAGGTAGAAAAGGTAGGAGGATCACTTGATAACAGCTGAATCATAGGCTCAGAAAGGAAGCATGATTATAAATAACTGTTAAAGTATAAGAATCATCAACATACAATTTTTCAAAAAATTCAGGTTTAACAGTGATAAATCTAGAGTAAAACACCTGACCCCTGAAAAAGAGTTTTAGATTCCATTTATAGCAATGAATCTAGAGCACATGGTATTAATAGATAAGTCTGAAATAATACCCTTTTGTGTTTAAACAAGGAAATTCGAGAGAGGCAACTTGAATATGTATTGATAAAAAACAATTTTCACTCATTGACTTTTGATTTTTCGAAGGGTTACAGCAGTTTGATTTTCATTTTTTTTTTCAATTTCTAAACTGAACTAAGTGAATAGACCTATGGCATTTATGCTGTTGACATTAGGTGTACACCTTGATAGGAGGCAGGTACCCCCAGTTACTAGGCATAAACTACATGATCTACTTCAGATCAAGACCCACAAGGAATAGTCTTCGCTTTTGACATTAAGGGTACACCTTGATTAGAGGCCAGTACCCTCAGTTACTTGGTGAGGACTCCTCCTATAGATTTGACCCTACGAACAGAGATAGTCTAAAGCACTTCATGACATGTGAATTTTCCTACTTCTTTGGAGGAATTCACAGTTTCTCAGTGCAATCAGCCATTGCTCTGTCACAATGTTCAGTTCTTTACATCTATGATCTTATTTACTGCTGCCCTTAAATCTTTTAGAGTGATTGATTGAAAAACATTACACACTCTTGTTCACCTATTCTAAACATTTCCAGATTAACACATTTAGGCATTAAAAAAAAACGTTTTCTATTTTAGCCATGAGACAAAGATTAAGAGCTATAAAAGTTTTCTTTTATCTCAATTTCTGAAGTGCAGACACTTAACTCTCCAATTTATAAAGGTTAAACCTTTAGTTCTTTTCAATTTGTAAGAGTGATTCTTATAGGTGAACAATTGCAATAATCACCATTCAATGTACTGAACCAGATGCAAAGCTGTTGTTTAGTGAAACTGATGAGGAAAAGATAGCAAGTGGCAATATGGTCCAATGACATCTGATGTCAAAAGATATGAATCATTTGAATGAGAACACTGGGAAGTGAAAAGGATTCAATGAATTGAATAGAACTCTCAGCTCCCCCTGACATCATGATGCAAGAGATATGCTATGCATTAGACTGTTCTACATGCAGACTAGACCCATGGTACTAGGCGGAGGACCTGGTCTCAAAGACCATCTCACACATGGTAGGAACCTCCGGGCAGATTTCCCTGCCTTTTAGTAACATACCATTTGATATACCAGGGTTAACAAGGACAATGCAACATAAATCAGTCCTTCATGCATTGAACAACTTCAATGACAGTCATGCTAATGATGTATGCAGACATAAGACACATGCATAGACTGTGTACACTAAATGAACCATTCACACATAGTCCAGGTATGCATTTAAATACAAGCATGCAATGCATTGACACAAAGCATATATAGTGCATCAACTGAATATGCTTAACGAAGCATTCAATTTCAGTTCAATCATATAGCAAGAGAAGAGCATCAGATATATGCAAAAATGAATTCAATAGCTGAGTCTGGAATACAGACTGATCAGCTAGACATGGAGAGATCATCAACAATCAATCAAGCAAATCAACATGAAGCACACATTTTTCATGCTCACAGTTTCAGATAATGGAATTTAAAACACATTTCAGAACTGACCTGAAAAGTTCAATCATGGGGTTTTCATTCTTGAGCGCCTTGGTTAACCCCCTTTTATTTCTCCCTCCAAGGCACACCTGCAAGATATTTGATCATCTTGATCCTGCAGGGACCCAAGTAGCTTTGGGTCCTGCGTTAGCCCTAACAGGTTTTCTAAACATTTTCATAGCAACATTATCATCAAATTTCATCAGTGAACAGTCATCCATAGAATGTCCAAATTTTCCACAGTATCTACATGAACTGGCTGGTTTTTGGTTCTTATGATACATGTTAACAGCAGGGTGATGTTTATAAGCATGTTCATAAGATTTTCTGTTATATGCATGAACAGTTTGATGCTTGTTCTTAACCATCCAACTTTCAGCAGATTTATGGCCTGGCTTCCCACAGTTATAGCATGAAATTTTCACAAAAGTTTTTGCAGGGAATTTGACAAAATGGGGTTTAACATAGTTCTTTTGAACATACCAACAGTCCTTGACTGTATGCCCATTTTTCCCACAGTGGGAGCATGCAAAAGAATTTCTTCTATGAAAACCATTTTTACCCCAAGTAGATCTAAACCAGCACTCAGCAGCCTTGTGCCCAGGCTTATTACAGTTGAAGCACACAATGTGCTGACTAGAATTGTGTTTAGATCCATATGGATCATAAAAGTGCATGGAAGACCTGGCATGTAGTTTATTATCTTCTTTCATGATAAAACATTCATTCATGAGATGACCATGTTTCCCACAATAATAACATGAGGCATCGGGCTTCCTAGCAGCATGGTTTCTATCAAAAGAATTTCTAGAATGTAAAGTTCCACTAGCATGCTCATCCTTTAACATCAATCCACAATCCTCCATTATGTGACCTCCTTTCCCACAATAATAACATGAACCCTTTTTAATGTGAGTGTGTGAGAGATCATGTGAATTGTGTGCAGTCTTCTTTACAGCAACAGGAGTGCCTTTTTCCTTTTTCTGTGAATTTTCACCCTTTTTCTGTTTTGGAGTTTGTTCCACAGTTTTGGGTTTCACAGTTGATTTTTGTGCAGTGAATTGGAAGACAGGAGGAGCAGAGGTTGTGTTCTGATTGGAAGCTTTAACAAAAATAGTGGATGTTTTATTCCCATTACTCCTTTTATTTGTCGGACTATAGCCCAGTCCCTTTCTCTCAAAGTTATCACTCTTTCCAAGAAGCTTATTCAGATTGTCCTTACCTTTGACAAATTTTGATAGAGAATTTTTCACGTCTTTAATTTCAAAATTCAAATCAGCAATTTTAGCTTCATATTTGGACAGATCTGTTTCACAGGAAATGACTTGTTGATGCAAGGCATCATTCAGACTCTTGAGTTTTTCAACTTCCTGTTTTAATTCTATTTCCTTGTCAGTTTTAGATAAGGACTTGTAAAGATCATCAACTTCTTGTTGAAGGGATGTGATAGTAAGCTCATATCCAGCTATTTTCTGTTTACTGCAACTGACATTTTCATTTAACATTAAGTTGATGGTTTTTAGACTCTCAATTTCTTGTTCAGCATTCATCAACCTATCAGAATTATCCACACTCACACACTTGCCTTTTTCCATTGTCATTAGCCTATTTGTCAGCTGGGTGTTTAGATGTTTCAACTCATTGATTTCCTCTTTCAGTTTACTGTTCTGCTCTAGGAGATCAGCATCAAGCACCCATTCATCTGAGAGAGACTGACATTCATGAAACATTTCATGTTGTTTTTCAGATTGAAATTTGTCAAGATTTTTCTGAATCTCTGAATTTGTTACTCTATCAGCCTCTAGTTTTTCAGAAATCAATCTATTTTCTTTTTCAAGATTTATTGATTTGAGTTCAAATTCCTTGAGCTGATTATTGAGTATTTCATTTGCAGATTTCATTTTTTCCAATTCAGAGTTGACACATTCTAATTCTCTCACCAATTTTTCATTTTGAACAATATCATTGTTGTGAGCTTGATCAACTAAGCTAAGCCTTTCCTTTAGTTCAGTAATTTCACACACAAACTCTTGACGCTCCTTTTTGTGTAGAGCAACTTGTTTCATAAGAGATTGTTTTTCAGATTTGAAATGATCTAAGTCTGAACTAACAGAATCACACTCTGTTATTTGTCTTCTGAATATTTCATTTTCAGTTTTCAGAGTTTCAAGTTTTTCACCTCCTAGATTTTCCAGCTTCTTTTTCAGACTTTTATATTTCTTCCCTAGTTTCTTACGGGATCTTAACAGATTTGCATAGGCATCTTCCCAATCGTCTAATGAAAAATTCTCGAAAGGGTTTACCTCCTCATCATCACGTTCTTCGGATTCATCTTGATCACTACCATGGTTGTTCTCGTCAGCCATCAGACCGTTGTCGACATTTCCCTTCTTAGCAAGCTTCAGCTCATCCATAATGTCCTTGGCAGACCTGCAATCATGAATACAAGACCATAAGGCTCTGTCAATAGCAGCTCTCATCAGGTTAAAGGCCTTCTGATTTTCTTCATATTTTGACTTGTGACTTTTAGTCCATTTGGACTTTTCCTTTGGCAATCTGTGGGGACCTTGTGAAATTAACTTCCACAGATCCGGATTAATCATTTTCACATAATTGTGAAGACTGCTAATCCATGAGTTAAAATCAGAGCCATTGAAAACCGGTGGAGAGCCCATTGAGTAAATCCGCAAACAGACTAATGCAGCAAAGGGTAGAAACAGATAAGCACAAGGGACAACAGGATCCTCTGCAGATCGTTGGATCTGATCAACCAGAGAACCGCTCTGATACCAATTGTTGGGTTCGATGCAGTATTCAGAGGGGGGGGTGAATGAATATAACCCTTTAAAAACTTTCACCCAATTTAAAACTAGAATACTAACAAGACTTTCACTCAATATAAAATTTCGCCCAAACTAGAACTATGATGCTAACTAGACAGATTTACCAAATCTGAAAGCTAATCAACTATTCAGTTCTACCAGTTAGCAAACACATGGAGTGCCCCTATGCATTCATCTAGCGGAAGCACGAATGAACAAATCAAACCACAATGCACAAGGGGTTTTTAGGTGGTTCGGTCCTTCAGACCTACATCCACCCCACACTCAAACCGAGTGTGGCTTCCACTAGCTCACGCTAGAAACAGCAGACTCAGTCTGCAACAAATGCTGCCAAACAGCTTGACCAGGGGAACAACCTCCCCTCTTCCTCCCAACCGGAGGGAACCACTAGTGACACCAGTCACTAGCAAACCAGAGACACAAGGTCTCTCTTCCTCCAGACCTGGAGGGAACCCCTGGACTTGAATCCACAAGCCCAGAACCGGAGACAAGTCTCCCTTCCTCCAAACCGGAGGGAATCAACAAGTAGCACCCAGCTACTTGCAACCGGAGATAGCAATCTCCCTTCTCCTGAACAAACAGGAGGAACCCACAAGTGACTCCAGCCACTTGGAAACCAGAGACACACGGTCTCTCTTCCTCCACACACGGAGGGAACCACCGGACTTGCTACTCACAAGCCCAGAGCCGGAGGAACAAGCCTCCCTTCCTCCAACCCGGAGGGGAACCTAGAGACCCAAGTCTCTCTTCCTCTGAACCCCAGAGGGAAGCACAACCGGAGATAAATCTCCCTTCCTCCAACCCGGAGGGAAACAACCGATGACACCCTGTCAAAGGCAACCAGAGACGCAAGTCTCTCTTCCTCCACACGGGAGGGTACCAACCACAAGTAGCACCCAGCTACTTGCAAACCGAAGACACAAAGTCTCCCTTCTCCTGAACCCACAGGAGGAACCCCGACCTCTCTACAGAGGATCGGAAATACAGTAAATGGATAAAAACAAAAACGAAACCAGCAACAGAAGGCTGAAAAGATAAAAACAAATGTGGCTCTCGCAGGAGCTGGCTGGCCTGGATTTGATCCACGGTACAGCAGGAACAGATCTTCTGTTGAAGCTTCTATCACTCTAGCTCTCTCTTCTTCTCTATTCTTCTTCCTCTTCCTTTCTTCACACTCTGCTATCTCGATCTCTTACTCAATCTCTCTTTCTTTCTCTTTCTCACTCTCTTTCCCTTCTTCTTTTCTTTTTCTTCTTTTCTGTCTGGATCGTGGCTCTCTGTATTGAGTTTTCTTCTCGCCAACTCGATCACGCTCCATCTGTGGACGAAGGCTCCTATATATAGCAGCAGCAGTAGGTGGATAGGGCACAAAACGCGTGTGCCTCCCACGTTTCCTGCCCTAATATTTCGGACCACGTGGAGGCTCCTCTGCATCTTGGATCACGTGCCAGATGCAGCCTTGTATCACGTACTGCTTCACGATTAGAGCACCTGTAAAACAGAGTATCGGATAAGTAATCAATTTAAGGAACACCTCTGTATAGATTATCAGAAGAACAGCACTTTAGAAGAAACCTGAACGAGGTTAAAACGAAACAACACGAAGTAACAAATGGCAACGACACGGAGACAACACGAGGACACAATAGAGAAAACGACACGAAGTCAGTAAAGACTCGATGTACAACAGTAAGTAACACGAAGTAAAACCATACAGACATAAACGATAACACGAGAACAACACGGGGTGACAGCAGAAACCGACACGAAGTGTTTGCAAACAAAGTAAGACACAAGGTCTACGTAAAGCAACACGAAGTGTGGTTAAAGCGAGAACGACACGAAGTGAAGTTATAAAACAACACGAGGTAAAAAGAAGAACGACACGAGATACATGGAGACAAAACAGAAACCAACACGAAGTGTGGTTTCAACACAAGAAAGACACAAGGTCTAGGAAGAACAAAAACGACACGAAGACACAAAACGGAAAACGACACGAGGTGTAACAAACACGACACGAAGTTATGAAAACAACACGAGACGAAGTCTGAAAAAATGACACGGGGTGAAGACAACACGAAGACGAAACACAGGTTTCGACACGGAGTGAAAACGACACAAAGACAAAACAGAATTGACATGGGTTGAAATCAACACGAAGTCAAAAACTGAAATCGACACGGAGTGAAAACGACTCGAAGAGAAAATTGCACGAACTTACGAACGACACGCGGACAACACAAACAGACTCGACTTGATTACGTAAGACCAATACGAAGACAGAACACTAAAACAACACGAAGACGTAGACACTGAACCAACACGAAGACAATCAAAATAAAAAACAACATGAAGACAATAAAGCAAAAAACAACACGAAGACAAATGAGACAAGGGAAACGACATGAAGTCTAACCTCATACAAGCTTTCCTGTCACGCAAGGAAATCAACACGAAGTGTTGTAAGCTCATACGACACGAGATCTTTTCGTGTTAGTGAGGGGAAACAACACGAAAACTCAAGTACAGAAACAGCACGAAGATGATGTACAATCTGATGTACAGACTTTGAAGAACAGTGTTGAATGTGTAGACCTGTAGTTTATCATGAAAGAAGGCCAGTGTACAGACTTGCTGTCCTCACAGCAGACGATGTAAACACTTAGCCTATGTAGACCAATGTACAGACTTTGGCGAAGCAAAAGGCTGTATAGACTTGGAGACCCAAAGCCATTGTATAGACTTTGTCTAAGACAAGGCATGAGCTGACGTTGTATATACTTAGCCAATGCAAACCAGTCCGATGTATAGACTTTAAGGAAATGCATGCTACAGTGCAATGTCTAGACTTGCGATGTGTTCGCCAAATGCACACTACAGTCCAATGTATGGACTTGGACGAATGATGCATGTGCAGTGAATAGACTTAGGGCATAAACCCCACGATGCACTGTATAGACTATGCACATAACATAAGTCTAACATAAACAATATATCAGTTGTACCAGTCACAGTCATGATGCAATCATCAAGGCACAATGTCATGAAAACACTATATCATTGCTATCATCAAAATACAATATCAATCATCAAAACCACAGCAATGAATGCTTTATGCATCAGTTTAACATGTAACAAGACTGAACATCAAATATGTTAATCTAAACTGAGCAGCAAGATGACTGAACATTTGATTAACTCACATCAACAACCAATCATCAAAGCCATCATTAAAACCATCATCAAAACCAAAACCACATGCATGGGCACAACAAGTTCCTTCTGTTTACAACTGAAAATAGGGGATCGGATGTAGGATGGGATGCCTTGGAGGTAAAACGGCGTGGGGTTGTGCGCGCCGGAATGGCACAAATGGGGGGCGCGCCGTAATAGCACAAATGGGTTTAAACCCATAAGAAGTGCACACCAGTTTTGGTGGTATATGGGGGCGTGCCGTTTTAAGATCCATTGGAGGGGGGCACGCCGGTTTAAGGCCATATAGGCACAACCACGCCGGTTTAAGCATCACAGGGTCTCTTCCAAGCTTAGTGGTGATTCGGACGGGCGCCTGCTATCTTGTGTTGCTTTAGTTGTAATGCACCGCCTCTGGGGTGTTTTAGTTTAGAGCCTCCAAATCCTGATTCGGAATTTTGAATGATTTTCGGCGCGTGCCGCACATGTGTTCGCATTCTCGCGTTTCTTCTGATTCGGCCTTCGGCAATGCCGACTAGAGAGCTGGGGCCATCTCTTCTGCCCAAAGGGCTTCTCATTGGGTGGCGGAGCACCGAGTACATATATTCATCCTACTTGGAGGAGGTACGGGTTCTGTTCAGCCTTTTCATCTTCGACTTGCTCTCGGGGTGTCGAGACGTCTGTGCCACAGGAACGTTCCTTTTCTTCTCTTCTTTTTTTGACGTCCACAAATGCCCCCCACTCGTGGGCAGCGCAAGTGAGGGACGAGTGCGCGAAGTCCGCAAGTGTAGATTTCTTCGATAGGACATCTATTCTTCCGAGCCAGTGGGATGCTAGTCCATTGCGAATTCACGAAAAGTGCTCACTCCTTCAGGTAAGGGATGAGGGGATCACTTCACCGCATATGCACGCGGACCGACATGTTAGAGTGGGGGTTTAGTCATCGGCATGGGGTGAATGCCGAAGCAAGAAGGGAGGGCTTATGCGTCGTCCCAGGCAAAAGGCCCAAGACTACTTAGATGAGGCCAATCCCAAGGGGGAGTTGGTGACTCGTGCTGGGTTTAGGAAAGTTGTTCATTCATCGACTCGGGGGGAAGGTCCGAGCCAAGCAAAGGGGATGCATTTTTTGTTCATGGACCGGGACGGAAGGTCCGAGCCAAGCAAGGAGGGGTTTCTTTGTGTTCATGGACTTGGACGAAAGAACCGAGCCAAGCAAGGAGGCTTCTTTTCTGTTCATGGACTTGGACGGAAGGTCCGAGCCAAGCAAAGAGACTTTTTTTTCTTGTTCATTGACCTAGACGAAAGGTTCGAGCCAAGCAAAGGAGTTTCTTTTGTTCATCGGCTTGGACGGAAGGTCCGAGCCAAGCAAGGGGGTTCTTTTTGTTCATCGACTTGGACGGAAGGTCCGAGCCAAGCAAAGGAGTTCTTTTTTTTGTTCATCGACCTGGACGGAAGGTCAGGGCCACGGGTTGGTTTGTCGGTGGGACAGGGAATTGTAATACTGAGGTGGTTTATTCATTGACATGGGGTTAGTGCCAAAGCAAGGGTCTTTTTATTGATGGAACCGGATGAAAGTTCTGGGCCATAGGTTTGTTCACCGATGCTGACAGGTAGTCAGGGACCGACGTGATTTATTCATTGACATAGGGTTGGTGCCAAAGCAAGGGGTCCGGACCACGGGTTTGTTTATCGATGCCAATCGAGAGTCAGAGATCGACGTGGTTTATTCATTGACACGGGGTTGGTGCCAAAGCAAGGGTCTCTTTGTTCATGGAACCAGACGAAAGGTCCGGACCGCAGGTTTGTTCATCTATGCCGACAGAGAGTCGGAGACCGACGTGGTTTATTCATTGACATGGGGTTGGTGCAAAAGCAAGGGTCCTTTTGTTCATGGAACCAGACGAATGGTCCGGACCGCAGGTTTGTTCATCGATGCCGACAGAGAGTCGGAGACCGACGTGGTTTATTCATTGACATGGGGTTGGTGCCAAAGCAAGGGTCTCTTTATTCATGGAACCAGATGAAAGGTCCGGACCGCAGGTTTGTTCATCGATGCCGACAGAGAGTCAGAGACCGACGTGGTTTATTCATTGACACGGGGTTGGTGCTAAAGCAAGAGTCTTTTTGTTCATGGAACTAGACGAAAGGTCCAGACCGCAGGTTTTTCATCGATGCCGACAGAGAGTCGGAGACCGACGTGGTTTATTCATTGGCACGGGGTTGGTGCCAAAGCAAGGGTCTTTTTGTTCATGGAACCAGACGAAAGGTCAGGATCGCAGGTTTGTTCATCGATGCCGACAGAGAGTCGGAGACCGACGTGGTTTATTCATTGACACGGGGTTGTTACCAAAGCAAGGGTCTTTTTGTTCCTGGAACCAGACGAAAGGTCTGGACCACAGGTTTGTTCATCGATGCCGATAGAGAGTCGGAGACCGACGTGGTTTATTCATCGACACGGGGTTGTGCCAAAGTAAGGAGAAAGGTTGATTCCCCATTCCTGGATGAAAGGTTCGGGTGGGGTGTCCTTCATCAGTGTCGACAAGGTGTTGAGGGCTGACATGGCTGATTCATTTATTAGAATACTCAAAATAAGAGTGAGTGTTAATAGAGGGAGACTGATTCCCCCCCGCCCTTTTTCTTCTTTATTTTTCTTTTTTTTTGTCTCTCTCCTTTTTTGTCTTTTCTTTTTTTTGTTCTCTCTTTTTTTGGAATGCAAGATAAATAGTGCCCAAACCATCTGGACAATACCAATGCAAATTCGCCCGGTGCGGGGCGGAGAAATGCATTATTCATTGAATGGGAGAATCAGAGCGTGGTACAACCTCAAATGCCTACCATTGAGGGGCGGAAATTGAACCTCCCCCCGATGGCTGACGATTACATACGCTCCACCCTCGTAAACTTTCTGGACTACATAGGGTCCCAGCCAATTCTCATTTAGCTTGCCCTTGGGGTTGGAAGCCATGACTTCTCTTCTCTTGACCATGACGAGGTCACCTTTCTTGAATTCATGCTCCTTTACGAGCTTGTCAAAGGCACGCGCTATTCGGGCCTTGTAGAGCTGGATGTTCTACTAGGCTTGCAACTGTTTCCCCTCCAAGTTGGAGAGGTCTTCGAGCCTTCGCTCGACATTTATTTGCTCTTCCCGGACCAACCCGTGCTGGATTGCGACCCGAAGGGAGGGTACTTCTAGCTCGATGGGGACGATTGCTTCTGAGCCATACACCAAGGAGAAGGGTGAACAACCCGTTGGAGTTTTGTATACAATCTGGTATGCCCATAAGGCCTCGTACATTTTCTCTTCCCAGTCCCTCTTGTTAGAACTAACAATTTTGGATAGGAGAGTACAAAGAGTTTTATTGAAAGCTTTAGCCAAGCCATTGGCCTGTGGGTTGTAGGGAGTTGACGTCCTCCAATCGAGGTAGACTTTCTGGTTGCGGAACTGGCTTCCATTATCTAAGATAATTCGGTTCGGAGTGCCAAACCGGAATATGATGTTCTGACGGACAAACCGGGCAACGATTTCCCCGGTCACTTCTTTCAACGCAACAGCTTCCGCCCAACGGGAGAAGTAATCAGTTACGGCCAAGATGTATTTGCACCCAGCGGATGATGTGAGTAGTGGACCCACGACGTCTTTTCCCCACTGGGCAAAAGGCCAACTGGGTAGTGTTGGAAGCAGCGGCACGAGCGGCCTTCTAAGCACCGTCGCGTGCTCCTGGCATTTTTGACAAGACTTGGCATACTTGCCGCAGTCGTCGAACATTGTCGGCCAATAGTAGCCGAGCTTCTTTATTTCAATCTTCATTTTCGGTCTTGCCTGCTGAGCACCAACTACTCCGGCGTGAATCTCTTTCATGACTTTCCAAGCTTATTCAGTGGATAAACATCGGAGGAGCACCTTCCGTTTGGCATCTGCCATAATTCAGAATAGGATCCCGTTCCGGACCTCGTAAGAGTCCTTTGTTCTGATTAACTTGATCCTCTCTTCCCTTTGCCTGCGAAGCTGCTGATATTTAAACCACTGCAAAAGGGGGTCCCTCCAGTCTGGTGGACTGACGGCTTCCGCTGTGGCGGCCCCAAGTTCTTCTTCTTCTGGCCCTTCTATCATGCTACGCACTTGGCACTGATTCACCACCCGGATGTTGAGGGATACATCTGGCGGGACTGCCAATGAACTCGCCAATTTCGCCAGTGCATCGGCTTGTGCATTCTCTCCTCTGGCAATGTAGTCTATCTCAATGAGGTAGAACCGCTGCATGAGCCATTTCGCCTTTGCATGGTAAGGGAGTAATTCGGGTTTTCGGACGTCAAACTATCCCTGGACCTGCTTGATGACTAGCAATGAATCGCCAAACACATGTAGTATTTTAATCTCCATTTGCAAAGCGACTTGGAGACCAATGATCAGAGCTTCATACTCTGTCTCATTATTTGTGCAGGGCTTGTTAATGGAGCAAGATGTGTGCAATACTTCTCCCTCAGGGGATTTAAGGACGATGCCGGCCCCAGCCCGTACTTTTGTGTGCCCAGACGGGGATGTTTCTGTTCTCGAAGCTCCATCAAAGTGCAGCTGCCAGGCGATCTGTTGGGCTTGGTCCACCTCTAGTGTTTCATCTTTAGGCAGCTGCGTGGCCAGCGTGGAATCTTCAGGCACAGGGTGTGCTGCAAAGAAATCGGCCATGGCTTGACCCTTAACGGCCTTTTGTGGCACGTAGGTGATGTCAAATTCCATTAATAGTACGGCCCACTTGCCGAGACATCCCTTCAGGATTGGCTGGGAGAGAATGTGCTTGATTGGGTCGGCCTTAGAAATCAGGCTCACTTCATGCGAGAGCATGTAATGCCTCAGCTTCTTGACTACGAAGACTAGGGCGAGACAAACCTTCTCAATCGGGGTGTATTTTGCTTCTGCCCCCACTAGTCTTCGGCTAAGGTAATAGAGAGCTTGCTCCTTCCCCTCATCATTGTTCTGGGCGAGCATTGCCCCCCGCGAACATTCGGTGGCAGCTATATATAGAATGAGCAGCCTCCCCTTGATAGGTGCCCCTAACACAGGCAGGGTCTTCAAGTAATCCTTCAGCTGATCGAGGGCCTTCTGACATTCCTGGTTCCAGTTGAAAGGTGTATTCTTCATCATCAATTTGTGGAATGGCTGAAAGCGCCCTGACAAATTGGAGATAAACCTTCGGATGTAGGCTAGCCGGCCTTGCAGGGACCTTAACTCTCCCAAATTCTTCGGAGGAGGTAGCTCCTGAATGGCTTTTATTTTTAAAGGGTCGATCTCGATCCCCTTATATCGGACAATGAAGCCGAGGAACTTTCCACTAGAGACATCGAAGGCATACTTTATTGGGTTCATTTTCAGCTCGTACTGCCGGAGTCTCTCGAAGATGACTCTAAGGTCATTCAATTGATCCCCCCTTTTCTTTATCTTGACGACCATATCATCAATGTAGCATTAGACTTTGCTATACAATAGTTCGTCGAATATCTTGGTCATCACCCGATGGTAAGTGGCACCAACGTTCTTGAGGCCGAAGGGCATTCTTTTGTAGTGGAATATCCCTTTAGGTGACCGGAAGGCCGTATGAGTTCAGTCATGTTTAGCAATCCATATTTGATTATAACTGGACGATCCGTCCATGAAGGACAAGGCCTCCGGGCCGGTAGTTGCATCAATCATCACTTCAGTGATGGGTACTGGAAAGTCATCTTTTGGGCAAGCTTTATTCAGGTCACAGAAGTCCACGCAGATCCTGATCTGTCCATTCTTCTTCTTCACCGGCACAATATTGGCCAACCAAGTAGTGTATTAGTTTTTAGCTATAAAATTGACATCTATGAGCTTGTCGACTTCTTTGCAAATCTATTTTAGCTGCTCCGGCCTCATACGCCGAGGGGACTGCTTCACCGACTCCACCTTGGGATCAATGGCCAGAATATGTTGAGTCACGCCGGGGCTTAGGCCGGGCATCTCTTTGTAGTTCTAGGCGAAACAGTCCCGAAATTCTTGCAGCAACTTAACATATTGTTCCCTCTCCTGTGGAGGAAGAAGGGCACTTAGAAAGGTCGGCCTGGGGTCGCTTTCTATGCCTAGGTTAATTTCAAGGAGCTCATCTACTGTGACCTGGCCGCCATCTTCAATTTTCGGCGGCGCTGGCAGTAGGTCGATGAAATCCTGGTCTTCACCATCTTCTGCTTCAAGGACACCATAGGCGTCTTCTTGCTCCGCCTCGTTGGGTAATGAGGCTTTGCTTGTTTCTCCCTCTTCCAGGCCTGTTGTATGCAGCTCCGAGGGGTTCTCCTGCACGGAGAAGTAAAGGACTTCTCCATGATCTTCTTGGTAATTATCATAGACGGCTCCTGTAGGAGCCGAGGTGATTGATTGCCACACTGGGGACTGTTCCACTATCGACGGCCGGGGTAGTTCATTCTCAGCTACATCTTCAAAAATCTGGTGCTGAACTGACACCATGTAGATACTTCTTTCGTGGCCGCCTGTCCCATGAGGGCGTGGCGGAGCAACCACATAATCTCCCATTCTGAGCTCATCTCTCTCAATCAGGTCTTGAGCAATGTCCTTGAAGACGTAGCAGTCTTCGATAGGGTGACCCAGTATTTGATGATAAGGGCAAAACAAAGGGTCACCACTTCTTCGAGCATCTTGTGGCCTTTTAGACCTCGGGAGGGAGACCTTGCCATGTTGGCAGGCCTAGTCAAAAATCCCTTGGGTCTTGCTCTTCGGGAAAGAGTAAGGCCTTTGCATCCTTTCTTGTAGTGTAGGATTTCGCTTGGCCAATCGTCCGACTGGGGAAACAGCTGCATCCCTTGCCTCCTTTTTCAAGTGCATGGGGGCGTTCAGGATGGTATTCGAGGACCGGTGCATGCCGAAGTTATACTGGGGGAAGATGCCCTCAATCAAGTCAGACACAAGTGCGATCACTTCGGCCAACCGAGCCTTCAACATCTTAATTTCCCGCTATTATTGATAGCACAGGGCAAACAGGGCAGAATCGCACCGAGGGGACCCCGGAGTACGACTTGCTTCCTCGTTCCTTACATCAATGTTAGACAAGGGCAATGGCGCCCTGTTGTTGTAGCTATTCGGGGTCGATTCCTCGGAAGAGGGTGGGACCTTCCCCATGTTCCTGCAAGGAGGTGGATTCCATAGGAACACCTCTTCATCTTGATCTTCATCGATCGGGGGCATACGGCACTGGTGGTCTTCGGCTTCCCGTAGGCCTGCATTGCCTGCGGGGCTATCACCGTTTGAAGTCAAGACTGATATCACATCGGCTTCATAGGAGTCTTCTACTGAGAAACACAAACCCAGGTGCCGGGTGATCTGCAATAACCTTTGGTCCAGGTTTGGCGGGTTCCACATTTTCTTAAACATTTCTTTTCGACTGGAGAGCTGGTAGAATGGTATCCTTTGCTTTCTAGTCATTTTGACCACATGGCCGGTTATGTCAGGCAGCCCCATGATCGGGATGAGTGGGTCGTGCAGCTCATTAGGTTGTTTACAATGATCATCCCTTCTGGCTGGGTGCTTGATGTGACACGACCTTGGACTTAAGCAAGCAAGCACATTTGCAATCTAAATGGGCCAATTTGGGCCGCCGCTCTCTCGTCGCTCACCCAAGCCCGGGGTAACTTGGCAATGCCAGGGTGAGGTTGAGGGGTTGGGCCCTTGCTGGTAGAGGGCCAGCAAGCCCAAGACTTGAGTCCCAATGGATGTGGAAGCCCAAGACAATGGGGTCGACCAAGTGCCAAAGGCACCGGTTTCTCTCTTTTCCCACGGTGATCACTTATAGCACAAGAGCTTAAGGATCGGGCTCTCATTCACGGCCAGCGGAGTTTATGAACTAATATTGAAAGAACAAGCATAAATTAGAGCAAAGTTTGGAGCACTTACTTGACTTGTTTGAAGAAACTGGTCCCGCTCGGAGACGAGGGTGAGTGGGGAAGCGTGGGTTCCCCACACGCTGCGCCGGGGTAGCTTGACCTATTTAAGCTATTACAACACTACACCCCATGCAAGGGGGGGATCGTGGGGAAGGGAAGATGATAGTTACAATCAAAACTACCTCCACGCAGGGAGGGGCCTTCAGCCGGCCAAGCGGGGTGGGGAAAACTAGGGCTAAAACGATGATGAAGTGAATATGCTGAATCTGCCTTCTCTCGGCAATTATGGACAGACAGTCGGTACTGTGGCTGCAGAACATGATCAGGAATTTTGTCGAGGGCAAGACCAGTGGGAAACTCTTTGTTACTGGAACTGGAGTGCTTCTGAATTTTGCCGAATTCTTCTGGGGTCGCTGCTGGACTGGGCAGGAGCTCGAACAGGGACGCTGATTCTCAGACTGATAGCAACTGGTTACTAACAGCAGGAAGAAGAGGTTGCCTCGGCCGCTCCCGAACTCCGAATCAGGTGCCGCCAGAGCCGCTGGAACCGTGGACGAGTCTTATTTGCAACATAACTGACAAGGAAGCCGAAAGATGCCGGCGAAGATCAAGGGACCCAGAAAAGTGAGTGGGGGTCGGTACAGACTGTGGGAAGCAGAGTCGCACGCCTGAGGAAAAAAATTTGTAACTTCTGCTGCCAGATTCCGAACGGAGTTCTGCTTCTTGTTTCTGAAAGTAGACAGGGAGAGGAAGAACGTTTCAGAAGAGCTAGTGGCCTGATTCCTCCGGGGATTGTCGTGGTGAAGCTTTCTCTCTGGATCAGGATCTCTGCAGAGCTAGCTCCTGGTTTCCAGCAGCAGGTTGCAGAGGATACCCCGGCAGCTCCCGACCTCGGAATCAAGCAACGTTAGAGTCGTTGGAATCGTGGACGAGTCCTCTTCATAGAAAAACTGACGGGGAAGCCAACCGATGTCGGAGAAGACTAGGAGATGTAGAACAATGGCGACTGGTCGATGCAGACTATGAGTAGCAGATCTGTGTAGCTGAGGGAGAAAAATGAGAACTCTGGATCACGAATGCCGAATGAAGTTATGTTTCTTGATTCGGGAAGTAGACTGGGCGATGAAGAACTTTGAAGAAGAACTCATGGACTGATTCCTTCGGGGTTCGTCATGGCAGAGCTTCTAATCTGGCTCAGGTCCTTAGCCGAGGTAGAACTACGCAGTTGTGGGAGAATGGACTTCCTGGACGGGTCGGAGATCGGAAAAAGATGAAACCACCTCTGTTGCGAAGGAGACTGGTAGACGCTTCCGACGATGGCTCTTGGGTCTTCAAACTCGTCCAGAGGAAGTCGTGGTGGCCACTGCAAGTTGCTGGTTCATCTGTAACCTCTGGACAGCAAACTGCAACTTCGAAGTAGCTTCCAATGACCAAGAAAGAAGAAGGGGAAGGGGGTAGATGAGTGTGGGAGTGACCCCTGGTTGTAAGGGGGTCTTGGAGGGGGTGTTCTAAGGTGTGGGAGGTGGAGAATAAGGTCTGGAAGAGGGTCCAATAGATGGTGGTAGTGGGGGCTGCGAATTTGGTTGGAATGGAGAGAGGGAAAGGATATTCGAAAATAGGTTTAAGGGTTTAAGGGTGGGGTTAATTTTTTGTCTTGGGAATGGGGGGGTTGTGTTGGGGAAGGGAAGGGGTGCTTGGGGTAGTGGGAAGGGTGCTTGGGAAAGTGGGAGGGGTAGTTGGGGGTTGGATGGTGAGGAGAGGATTGGTGGAGGGGGTCTTGGGAAGGGGTGGAGTATTGATGAGGGTTGTGGGGAATGGGAAGAGGCTTAAATGGGGTAGGTGGAGAGTGGAGGTGGTTGAGAAGGGAGGAGAGAGAAGAAAATTCGAATTTGGGTGTTGAGGAGAGAGAAAGTGGAGTGAAAAAGAGAGATTAAGAGAGGGAAGGGTGGGGAATCTCTCCCCTAGGGTTTCTCACCCAAAAAATGGAATCTCTCCACTAGATAAGAAGTGTAAACTCTCAAAATGGCAAGTTTTTCATTCATGGATTCATTAAGTTGAAATGGGGGGGAATGGGGTCCTATATATAGGAAACCCACATTTCTACAAAAGTCCCTAACAATTGACTCAATGACAAATAACCGAGGGGGTAGGAGAGAGCCCTTGGGCCAAGGCCAATGAATTAGGCCTAATAGCTAACTAGACAACCTAATGACTCTCAAACTTAGGGAAATGAACACAAGACCTAGGAACATGACTCAAATAAAAGGGAAAATACATCAAATGACTCATATAAAAATTACATAGGACTCAAAATTAAATGACTAGACCATGCCGGATGCAAGCGGGGCGAGGAGACGAGCTGTGAACGTGGGCATGGGAGGTGATGTCCCCATCATACTCCCGGGGTGCGGAGAACTCGACTCCGTCGAGTAAGTGTCCTTCCCTCCTTGGAGGGTGTAGAAGTGGTACTGCCCTCAAGTCTTCCGAAAGAGACTGATCCATCCACCTGCCGAGATAGCGCTCGTATACCTTGCTCCTGGTGGTAGTGACCTGTTCATCCAATATTCGTTCAATGCGCTCACGCTGGGCTCTCTTGGCTGGTGGACTCTCCTCACGGGTGGGTGCTCTCTCAACGGAGGGAATATGGTCAATATCCTAACTAGGTACCACCGTGGGTCCCTTGTATGGCACTAGGTTGGCGACACTGAATGTGGGATTACCCCATATTCCTCGGGGAGATCTAACTCATAGGCATTTGCACCAATGCGCCTCAGGACCTGGAAGGGACCAGCCCCACGTGGCCTCAATTTGGAGATGGCTCCCGGGGAGAGCCTCTCCGTCCTTACCATCACAAAGTCACTCTCATGGAATTCTTGGTGACGTCGATGAGAGTCGGCTCGCCTTTTATAAGTCACATTCTTCTTGCTAATGTGCTTGCGGATCTCTTTATGCAATGTTGTGAATGCAGACATTCTAGAGGTGATGGGTGGACCTGGACAACCAAAAGTAGACCTATCGTGTAAAGATGCAGTGTAGACTTTAGTTAGCCTAGGTGGGCCGGGGCACCCGTAGGTGGCCCTATCATGCAAATTGGTGATAAATATTGGGGGACCCGGACATCCGTAGATGCCTTTGACATGCTTAAGACCCATGATGAATGAAGGTGGACCATTACATCCGAACATGGACCACTCATACTTTTTACTTGACATGTGGGTGATATGAATGAATGGACCCAACATAGTGTTCATGCCAAGTGGTGTGGTAAGCCTAGACACATGCATATTTTTCCCAAGGGTGACTTCCATGTGTATAAGTGTGGGACAACCTTTGAACTCCCATTGGAAAGGATCGAATGGATCTAAGAAGGTGGTCATCATGGGGTGGAGCACAACCTTATTACCTAGGGATATGTGGCCCAAGGTCATGGCTCCCAAGGTGTAACCCGGGTCTAGGATGGGGTGGATTGGGTCAAACATGGTGGGTTGGAGTAGGGGAAGGTGGGTGGTGGATAAGGTGGTTGGGCCACATGGGTATCCGTACTCCCATTGGAATGGGTCAAAGGGATCATGGTAAGGGCTACCTAGAGAAAGGAACTCTATGTCCCCAAGGTCCTTACAAGGTGGTGAGTCATCCTCCTCCCAAGTAGTTGGTCCAAGGTCTCTAGTGGGTTGACCGTTCAAGGTACTTGGGATCTCAAGGGGTGGGGAGTAGACCGGGATGGGTTCTTCCTCTAAGGGGAGAAATAGGAGGATCTCACTAGTACAATGCCCACTTGTGCAAAGGGAGGTGATGGAACCGATGGATGGGTGGACAAAGTTGACGGTGCTAGGCTCCAATGGTCCCATGGCTAGTAGGCCGGTTAAGTGGGCTTGCCAATGTAAGCAATCCACAAGGTCTCCCAAGTCTTCCACAGAGTAGAAGTTTTGATAAGTGACATGGGGAGGTCGGGTGGGAACAATTTGGGATTTATATCCCAATGGTGGTGAGCTAGGGAGGGTGGGACATTGCTTGAGCCATTGGAGTATGGACTCATTTATGGTGAGGGTGCCATGTGTGACGGTGCATGGCCTTTGAGGATCCGGACCATGAGGGGTGGGGGAAGATTGAGGCTCTTCTTCTTTATTGGTGGGAGCTTGGGCTTCCTCTATGGTGATAGGAGGGTCCATATGGGCATAAATCTTCCTAGGTTCATTTCGCATCTCAACCCAAGAGTCGATTGGCTCTTGCCTTCCAACTTCCCTTAAGCCTACAATGTTTTGCCATTCATTCCTAGCTTGGCGCCATAGCAAACTTTTGGCATAGTTGACTTGCATAGACCCTGACAGGGTGAACCTCCCAAAGTGGTGATCTATGGAGCTTTCCCATTCTAGATATAAACTAGGCTGGGATCCATCAAACACAAAGGCATATATTGGGTCCAAGCGAGACGAGTAGGCTAAGTAGGAAGTGGCCATGATGATCGAGTGATAAATGCAATGGCCCTAGGACAAGACTTAGTAGAGACAAGTCTAGAACTTGCTCTGATACCAATTGATGTGACACGACCTTGGACTTAAGCAAGCAAGCACATTCGCAATCTAAATGGGCCAATTTGGGCCGCCGCTCTCTCGTCGCTCACCCAAGCCCGGGGTAACTTGGCAATGCCAAGGTGAGGTTGAGGGGTTGGGCCCTTGCTGGTAGAGGGCCAGCAAGGACAAGACTTGATTCCCAATGGATGTGGAAGCCCAAGACAATGGGGCCGACCAAGTGCCAAAGGCACCGGTTTCTCTCTTTTCCCACGGTGATCACTTATAGCACAAGAGCTTAAGGATCGGGCTCTCATTCACAGCCAGCGGAGTTTATGAACTAATATTGAAAGAACAAGCACAAATTAGAGCGAAGTTTGGAGCACTTACTCGACCGGTTTGAAGAAACTGGTCCCGCTCGGAGACGAGGGCGAGCGGGGAAGCGTGGGTTCCCCACACGCTGCGCCGGGGTAGCTTGACCTATTTAAGCTATTACAACACTACACCCCAAGCAAGGGGGGGATCGTGGGGAAGGGAAGATGATAGTTACAATCAAAACTACCTCCACGCAGGGAGGGGCCTTCAGCCGGCCAAGCGGGGTGGGGAAAACTGGGGCTAAAATGATGATGAAGTGAATATGCTGAATCTACCTTCTCTCAGCAATTGTGGACAGACAGTCGGTACTGTGGCTACAGAACGTTATCACAAATTTTTCTGAGGGCGAGACTAGTGGGAAAATCTTTGCTACTGGAACTGGAGTGCCTCTGAATTTTTCTGAATTCTTCTGGGGTCGTTGCTGGCCTGGGCAGGAGCTCGAACAGGGACACTGATTCTCGGACTGACAGCAACTGGTTACTAACAGCAGGAAGAAGAGGTTGCCTCGGCCGCTCTCGAACTCCGAATCAGATGCCGCCAGAGCCGCTAGAACCGTGCACGAGTCTTCTTTGCAACAGAACTAACGGGAAAGCCGAAAGATGTCGGAGAAGATCAGGGGACCCAGAACAGTGAGTGGGGGTCGGTACAGACTATGGGCAGCAGAGTCGCACGCCTGAGGAAAAAAATTCGTAACTTCTGCTACCAGATGCCGAACGGAGTTCCGCTTCTTGGTTCTGAAAGTAGACAGGGAGAGGAAGAACTTTTCAGAAGATTATGTGGCCTGATTCCTCCTGGGATTGTCGTGGTGAAGCTTTCTCTCCAGATCAGGATCTCTGCAGAGCTAGCTCCTGGTTTCCAACAGTAGGTTGCAGAGGATGCCCCGGTAGCTCCCGACCTCGGAATCAAGCGCCGTCAAAGTCGTTGGAATCGTGGACGAGTCCTCTTGGTTGAAAAACTGACGAAGAAGCCAACCTATGTCGGAGAAGACTAGGAGATGTAGAACAATGGGGACTGGTCGGTGCAGACTATGAGTAGCAGATCTGCATAGCTGAGGGAGAAAAATGAGAACTCTGGATCACGAATGCTGAATGAAGTTATGTTTCTTGATTCTGGAAGTATACTGGGCGATGAAGAACTTTGAAGAAGAACTCATGGACTGATTCCTTCGGGGTTCGTCGTGGCAGAGCTTCTAATCTGGCTCAGGTCCTCAGCCGAGGTAGAACTGCGCAGTTGTGGGAGAATGGACCTCCTGGACGGCTCGGAGATCGAAAAAAGATGAAACCACTTCTGTTGCGAAGGAGACTGGTAGACGCTTCCGACGATGGCTCTTGGGTCTTCAAACTCGTCCGGAGGAAGTCGTGGTGGCCGCTGCAAGTTTCTTGTTCATCTGCAACCTCTGGACAACAAACTGCAACTTCGAAGTAGCTTCCAATGACCAAGAAAGAAGAAGGGGAAGGGGGTAGATGAGTGTGGGAGTGACCCCTGGTTGTAAGGGGGTCTTGGAGGGGGTGTTCTAAGGTGTGGGAGGTGTAGAATAAGGTCTGAAAGAGGGTCCAATAGATGGTGGTAGTGGGGGCTGCGAATTTGGTTGGAATGTAGAGAGGGAAAGGATATTCGAAAATAGGTTTAAGGGTGGGGTTAATTTTTTGTCTTGGGAATGGGGGGGTTGTGTTGGCGAAGGGAAGGGGTGCTTGGGGTAGTGGGAAGGGTGCTTGGGAAAGTGGGAGGGGTAGTTGGGGGTTGGATGGTGAGGAGAGGATTGGTGGAGGAGGTCTTGGGAAGGGGTGGAGTATTGATGAGGGTTGTGGGGAATGGGAAGAGGCTTAAATGGGGTAGGTGGGGAGTGGAGGTGGTTGGGAAGGGAGGAGAGAGAAGAAAATTCAAATTTGGGTGTTGAGGAGAGAGAAAGTGGAGTGAAAAAGAGAGATTAAGAGAGGGAAGGGTGGGGAATCTCTCCCCTAGGGTTTCTCACCCAAAAATGGAATCTCTCCACTAGATAAGAAGTGTAAACTCTCAAAATGGTAAGTTTTTCATTCATGGATTCATTAAGTTGAAATGGGGGGGAATGGGGTCCTATATATAGGAAACCCACATTTCTACAAAAGTCCCTGACAATTGACTCAATGACAAATAACCGAGGGGGTAGGGGAGAGCCCTTGGGCCAAGCCCAATGAATTGGGCCCAATAGCTAACTAGACAACCTAATGACACTCAAACTTAGGGAAATGAACACAAGACCTAGGAACATGACTCAAATAAAAGGGAAAATACATCAAATGACTCAAATAAAAATTACATAGGACTCAAAATTAAATGACTAGACCATGCCGGATGCAACCGGGGCGAGGAGACGAGCTGTGAACGTGGGCATGGGAGGTGATGTCCCCATCAGTGCTCCTCGGCCATATAAAAGATGGTGGGTGGGCCTCCGGAGTTAGGCACCTCGAAGGTCTTTAATGGTTTGACCACCTGACAGTCGGCTTCTATGAGGGGCTTGATGATCCCGGGTGGGACCCTGACATCCTCCAGCAAGTCTTCAAGGTACGGCGTCCCCACTGTAGGATAGATGGGAAGGGGAGTTGCTTTGATCACCCCTGCTGCTTCAGAAACACATGACACTTGAGGGGGAGCCACATATCCTGGCGGTGGTGGAGGGAACTAGCTGTCAGGCTCTACTTTCTTCTTTCCTTTGTCCTGAGTGAATTGGGGAGCTTGCTTCGGCTTCTCCAAATACAAAGTGGCATCTGACAAGTGACATTCATACACTTCTAAAGGGTGGAGGTCGGCGAAGATTCTCTCCTCTTTCCCGTTGCCGGGGTACTTGATGGATTGGTGCAGAGTGGATGGTACCACCCTATTTTAATGCAGCCAAGGTCAGCCAAGCAACGCCTTGTAAGAGGTGTTGGAGTTGATCACATGGAATAGGACCTTGGTTGTAAAGTTGCCGAGGGAGAGGTTGAACTCTGTGACCCCCATGGGGACCTCGCACTTCTGGTTGAAGCCAGCGAGCTTGACATTTCTGACCTCAATCAGATGTACGTCAAAATAATGCTTCTAGTACACCTAGTAGAGGAGTATATTCACGGCTGTCCCCGAGTAGATCAAGAATCTGTTGATGGGATGGCCATTCAGCTGCCCCTTCATGTAGAGCGGCATGTTGTGACTGTAGGTTGGTAGAAGCATGTCCTCTTCCGTGAAGGCCACAGGTACTTCAGGTGACATTTCTGCAAGGCAAGCTTCAACATATGCTGGTTTCTGGAGTGCAGTGATGATAGCTTGCCATGTTTCTTCATCTAAGGACATAATTTCCTAGATGGTAAACCTGGCTAGGATCTTCTTCAGGTACTTGACTATTCTGTTGCTAGCTCGGACTTCGAGCAGCTTCATTTCTTTGGCTCGGCTGCGCCTGCCTCCACCTTGAGCCTGGGGAACCGGCTCAGCGGGTGCCTCTCCCGCTGGGTCAGGCACCGCTTGAGCTTGTGGGGCCTGCTGAGTAACCTCTTTTTCTTGCATGGACTCGGCAAGGTTTGGGGTGTTACCGGGCTCTTCCCTTGGCCGCGGGGGATTCACTACCAATGGGGCCGAGGGGCTGCCTGCCTCTTTGGTATGCCGGGACTCGAGGGGGCATGACTGTCTTCCCCTCTGAGTCGTGAGAAATTCAATAAATGAAGGGGCCCCCTGGCCACCTGGTTCTCCAGGGTAGAGGCCTGATGGAGGGGGAATCTCCATACCATGGACCCTAGGCTCGGGGACGTGATATGATTGTTCTCCCATAAGCAGGATGTTGTGGTTGGCCTGAGAAGGGCGTCCCCACTTTCTTCTTGACCTGGTGGCGTGCTGGGATGTGGATGCTTCAGCCTAATTCACCTCTGATGGCTCAACGGGCACTTCTTGTTCTTCCTCTCCCGGGGAGAGGGCTGTGTCGAATAATGCTGAGAGGGTGTTGTATGAAAGGACGACCCGACTCTTCTTCTTATCCCTGGGTCTTCTCTTCTTCTTTTTCTGCTTCTCTTCACTAGCTGGTGGCTGCTCCATAAGGGGCTCTCCCCATAGAAGAGGTTCTTCGCTTGCTTCGGCTTTCGCTTCTAGAACCAGTTCGAGCGACTCAAGCTCCTCCTAGGGGACATACTCCTTTAGTTCCACAGGCTAGATCTCGGGCTGTTCATAGTCTTCAAGCCCATCAATAATGGCCTGGAGTCTTTCGACCGCTGGGCTGGTTTCCTTGTGCACCCGCATTGGGATGTGCTTTTTCTTGTTGTGAATAGGGCACCTCATGACTAGCCGGGGGGCCGTGTCATGCCAAAGGGGTGTCACCGATGGCGGTGCGGGTCGGGGTGTAACACCTCTCATGTGAACTTCCGGATTGGGTCGGGGAGCTTGTCTTCTTCTTCTGTTCTTCATTGGCGCGGCTTGCCAACCTCCATGGTCTTGAGCTGGCGCCATGACGAAGACTTGATAAGTGGCCTGTGTACTGGCCTCCACCCATTCTTCAGGCAGCTGCTGGTATAAAGATACCATGTTGACAGTGGTGCCGAGGTTCGGTATCTCATGCGGCTGCGGAGGATCCACTCTGAGCTCCCCCATGTCCAGCTCTCCCTTCTTGATCAAGGACTTAATGACGTCCTTGAAGATGTAACAATCCTCAATGGTATGCCCAAGCATCTGATGGTATGGGAAAAAGTGAGGATCATCCTTCTTCTACAAGTCAACAGGCCTCTTTGGATATGGTAATGTGATCTTGTTGTACTTGGTGGCCCATTCAAACAGGACCCGGGCTTTATCTCTAGGAAAAGAATTGATGCGGGACGGGACCACGGACACGGCAAGCTAGCGGTCGTCCCTTAGCGAGGGAAGCGTCGGATGTGCGCGGTTGAGAAACCGGCAATGAGCTAGGGTGGTCAGCTCTCTTTTGCGCCCGGATCGGGTCACGGGACGGTCACTCTCTCACTCGCAGCAGTGATATGATAAATTAAAAGCGAGCTAGGTAACCCTACACATGCCCTCTAGCAGCGGCATAAACAAGCATATATAGAAATAAGCGGAATGCCAAGCAAGGAGCGAATACGATACCTCCACGCGCTCGGCGTGGCGAAGATGGCACCCGGCCGAAACTCGTACTCCCGGGAACTTAATACATTAAGATTACAGCAATACAAGTAAGCCCACTCCACGCAGGGAGGTAACGGGCGACACAAGGGGGCCCGGGAGGACCAATTCCGGGTTGACGGGCGGTTTCCGGGCACGGCTTCGGCTTCGCGCGTACTCGTGCTAGTGGGGCCCACGTGTGGACCGGAGGGGTCGTGTGGGACCTGATGCCTCCTCTGGTGTGGGTACACTTGGGAAGCGCTCCCCTAGGATGGCGAGTTGCTGGAACGACCGCCGGACGCCGGGCGGCCCTCGGACGACGCTCGCGGGAAACCGGCCACAAGTCTGCACTTGCTGTCTTCTCGCGCGCTGTCCGGTGAGATCGGCTGCTGTGATCAACCCCGTCGTCGGAATGCAACGAGCTCGGCGCCGTTGGAAAGAGGACTCCAAATACTTCGACGTAGGGGCCTTCAGAAAAAATAATCAGATACGTATATCTGACTTATGGAATTTACACCCTTGCTGTAAACAGGCCAGAACTGCAGGGGCAGGTTCTGACTTCTCTGAAAATCACCGTTGACCGGGGAGAAGACCACCGAATCTGGTGATAATCTCTTCAGAAAAGTTTAAGATCTCTGAGAGAGGAAACCGGGACTTTTTTTGGTTTCTTGATTGGACAAGAAATGGATTGTTTGGGATTTTTTGAGTGGACCTGGGTCGGATCTGGGACACTGTGGAAAAATTGCTCACAGGAACTGGTACGAAATTTGAAAAATACCTAGGGACCTTATCAAAAATTTAGAAAATTCATGGTGGTAGACATATGTGGACAGAAGTCTCAGTAATTTTTAGAGCCCCAACAAAATTCAAAACATGGGTCGAACAAGGTAGACTCAGAACTGATGAACAGTAGACAGAACCTGGACAGAACTGAAATTTGAACTTGGACGAAAATCTAAAAATATCTAAAGGACGAATTTTTGCCTGAAATTTCTTGTGGAGGTAAGGGTTCAAGAGGGGAACCAACCCTGAAAATTGGAGCTTCAGAAGATGAGGGAAGAGAGAGAGACAATTCGGAGAAGAGAGGTCTGTCCAGAGTGGACAGAAAACCGAATTCGTTGGTGAAGACGCGTCGGCGGCGAGACGGCGGCGGCGGCGATCACCGGAGTTGCTTCAGAAGTTGGAGAGGATCAAGGGGGAGGGGATTACACTCTAGAAAGGGGCTGGAGGTGGAAGAACACCAGGGAGAGAGGGGAGAGGGGCGCAAGATCCAAGGAGGCAAATGCTCATTTCTTCTTCATTAATTCATTCAAAATGAAAATTACAACCTTATATAGGATGCCAACCAAACTCAATCTCAACCCTTGGATCTAGGGGTTTGGATTGGATGGCTGGGATACAATGAGAATCCCACATTGAATACATTAGTTTAATAAAATTGACCACATGTGTTCAAACTTGGTGTAATTCCATTCAAACACAACCTAACTACAACTACCAAGCCTAATAAGGCCAAAAGAGCATGCGCCCCCCTTCTTGGGCCAAGCCCTTTCTTGGGCCAAGAGCCACTTCATATGGCATGCTAGGCATGGGCCATTCCCACTTTGATGGCCCATGAGAGGATGGAATCCCATTTGGGCTTTAAGAGCCTTAATGACCCACTTTGAAACCAAATGGCCCAATATGAAGGAGCCATCTTAAATGGACCTTAAACATGCTACCTAGTTATGGACTCTTCCTAGAAAGAGGCCCATTGGCTTAATTAAGCCTTACAAGGATGGCCCAAAAGAAGGAAATCAAAAATTACACACTTTCAAGCTAATACAACCCATAAAACACACCTATACAAGCTAATACACACTAATACAATCCATAAGCTCATGATGTCCTCATCAATTCTCCCCGGGTGGGAGAAACTCGACCCCGTCGAGTAGGGGTATGGCTGCTCGAGTACTCTGGCGGATCCGTCACCGTGCCAAGTAGCGCGGGTATGCTCCGCTCCAAGTGATCGGCACCTGCTCGTTCCACATATACTCGATATGCGCACTGCTATGGCCAAAGGTGGTCACTCCGAAGGGGCACTCTCAACGGAAGGAAACAGTTTAAAGACTCACTAGGAATCACTGCTGAGTCCCTATAGGTGACTGATCCGGGTATAGAAGTAAACCGATCCCATACTCGTCAAGTGAGTCGACTCGCTTCACACTCATAAAAGAACGACAACGAGCTTGCACAAGACACATGCTGACCCACCATGAACTGACATACAAATGCAAACCACGCAAACAATCGACTCAAAATCACCACACAAACAGACCACACAAAGAAAAACACACCGACTCATGCATGACTCTAGACTAAGGTGGTAGCATCAAGCCCACTAGGTGGTGACATCCTGGGCGGCCGAAGGGTCGCCCAGCTCTTCCCCCATGGCATAATATTCATCGGCCAGTGCCTCATCGGCCTCGTAATCGACATGCTCAAGCTCGGGAGGTGCGGATCCGCCAACACCTAAGGCTAGGGTGGTGCGAGCGGGACACTCACTAGCAATGTGGCCATACCCGTGACAGTGGAAACACTGTATTCGCGATCGACTACTCTCCCCGATAAGAGGGGCCTTACCCTTATCATCCCGCCGGGTAGGGGGTGTAGGCAACAATGGGGGAGGTGTAGGTGCCTTGGACAAGAGTGGAGGGGGTGCCGGTGCCAGAGGACGGGCTATAGGAGCTGGGGAACGGGCAAAGGGTGCCGGTGGTTGGGATGGAAATAGATCCCGGGGTGGAGGAGGGCGAGGCCGTGGAGCGAAGTGCTCCTGACGGGTGGGCTCCTGAGGTCGAGCCATGGGAGGCCGCTGATGTGGGCCTATAGAGTGACGGGGCTCGGTACTACGGAGAGGGGTGGGGCCCAACCGATGGTTAGACTCGAACTCTCCCTCAAATTGCTCCATCTCGAGAGCAACCTGGTATGCCTCTTCCAACGTCTTGGCATTGCGGCGGAAAAGCTCATACTGGTAGTGTGGCCGCAAACCACGTCGAAAGCGGGACACGGGCATGGTACTCTCCTCCGTGACACCACATCGTAGAAAGTACTCATCAAACTCCGCGATGTATTCGGAGACGGACCGGTCTCCCTGGCTAAGACTTTGCCATCTATCGATGAGTCGCTGGCGGTATGTGGGAGGAAGGTACTTTTGCCGAAGTTTATTCTTCATCTCGGCCCATGTGTCGATCGGGGGTTCTAGCCGCTGAAGTAGCAGGCTCTCCACATTCTTCCAATAGGTTTGTGCCTGCCCCATGAGTTTCATGGTGGCAAATCGGACCCTTCGACGCTCCGACATATCATACCATTCAAAATAACGGTCCATGCCAAACTCCCAATCTAGGTAGACTTTCGGATCCAAAGACCCGTAAAAGGCGGGAGGATCCGCTCGCACGGTCTTAAGGACCCGATCATCATCCTCATCTCGTTGTGGCTGAAAACCACGACGGCGTTGACCATACCCCTCGTAGGCATTGTCGGACCCATAGTCCTCGAGACCAAGGTCACGGTGTGATAGTTGGGGAACCCGAGGAGGGGCGGGTGGAGGAACCAGTGGTGGCTGGTTTTGGGCCGCGGGAGCGGCCTGGACTTGGGCCATGGGAGCGGGTTGGACTTGGGCCCCCGCGGGAGGAGGTGCGGGTGGACCTTGGGCTGCCCCAGGAGGGTCCCCGTGTGACATCCTATCTAACCGCCCAACGAGGTCTTGGACCGACCTATCGGAGTTCTCCATGCGTCCTTCCATGGCCCTAAGGCGACCATCCATATTCTCGGAGAAGGTCCGAAAGTTAGCATCGGATTGGTCCAACCTAGCCATAATGGCCATCATCGCCTCTTGTAGGGAGTGGAAGTCTCCCGAGGTATCCCGTGGGTTGGCCATAGGTGGGGGTGGGGGTGAGTACTGAGTACCCCGACGAGTGGGCATGCAAACACACCGACTAGAGCAAAACACACTAATGCAAAATGATGCGCCTAGACTTAACCAAAACTCGGTACGCGGCGGAGATAATCGACCCGAAGGTCACTCGCACAAGTGTGCGGCCTTCCCGATAGGCGTAACCTAACGGTCGGACAACACCTTTCTATATACCGAGTAAAGGGATGTATGCGAAAAGACACTCTTTTTTGTGTTTTAAAACAATGATGACCCTAAACACGACTTAGACCGAATGATGACTAGACGTAAATGACACTCTTTTTTTTTTTTTGACACCCTAGACTCAACTTGCTCTGATACCAAATTGATGCGGGACGGGACCACGGACACGGCAAGCTAGCGGTCGTCCCTTAGCGAGGGAAGCGTCGGATGTGCGCGGTTGAGAAACCGGCAATGAGCTAGGGTGGTCAGCTCTCTTTTGCGCCCGGATCGGGTCACGGGACGGTCACTCTCTCACTCGCAGCAGTGATATGATAAATTAAAAGCGAGCTAGGTAACCCTACACATGCCCTCTAGCAGCGGCATAAACAAGCATATATAGAAATAAGCGGAATGCCAAGCAAGGAGCGAATACGATACCTCCACGCGCTCGGCGTGGCGAAGATGGCACCCGGCCGAAACTCGTACTCCCGGGAACTTAATACATTAAGATTACAGCAATACAAGTAAGCCCACTCCACGCAGGGAGGTAACGGGCGACACAAGGGGGCCCGGGAGGACCAATTCCGGGTTGACGGGCGGTTTCCGGGCACGGCTTCGGCTTCGCGCGTACTCGTGCTAGTGGGGCCCACGTGTGGACCGGAGGGGTCGTGTGGGACCTGATGCCTCCTCTGGTGTGGGTACACTTGGGAAGCGCTCCCCTAGGATGGCGAGTTGCTGGAACGACCGCCGGACGACGGGCGGCCCTCGGACGACGCTCGCGGGAAACCGGCCACAAGTCTGCACTTGCTGTCTTCTCGCGCGCTGTCCGGTGAGATCGGCTGCTGTGATCAACCCCGTCGTCGGAATGCAACGAGCTCGGCGCCGTTGGAAAGAGGACTCCAAATACTTCGACGTAGGGGCCTTCAGAAAAAATAATCAGATACGTATATCTGACTTATGGAATTTACACCCTTGCTGTAAACAGGCCAGAACTGCAGGGGCAGGTTCTGACTTCTCTGAAAATCACCGTTGACCGGGGAGAAGACCACCGAATCTGGTGATAATCTCTTCAGAAAAGTTTAAGATCTCTGAGAGAGGAAACCGGGACTATTTTTGGTTTCTTGATTGGACAAGAAATGGATTTTTTGGGATTTTTTTGAGTGGACCTGGGTCGGATCTGGGACACTGTGGAAAAATTGCTCACAGGAACTGGTACGAAATTTGAAAAATACCTAGGGACCTTATCAAAAATTAAGAAAATTCCTGGTGGTAGACATATGTGGACAGAAGTCTCAGTAATTTTTAGAGCCCCAAAAAAATTCAAAACATGGGTCGAACAAGGTAGACTCAGAACTGATGAACAGTAGACAGAACCTGGACAGAACTGAAATTTGAACTTGGACGAAAATCTAAAAATATCTAAAGGACGAATTTTTGCCTGAAATTTCTTGTGGAGGTAAGGGTTCAAGAGGGGAACCAACCCTGAAAATTGGAGCTTCAGAAGATGAGGGAAGAGAGAGAGACAATTCGGAGAAGAGAGGTCTGTCCAGAGTGGACAGAAAACCGAATTCGTTGGTGAAGACGCGTCGGCGGCGAGACGGCGGCGGCGGCGATCACCGGAGTTGCTTCAGAAGTTGGAGAGGATCAAGGGGGAGGGGATTACACTCTAGAAAGGGGCTGGAGGTGGAAGAACACCAGGGAGAGAGGGGAGAGGGGCGCAAGATCCAAGGAGGCAAATGCTCATTTCTTCTTCATTAATTCATTCAAAATGAAAATTACAACCTTATATAGGATGCCAACCAAACTCAATCTCAACCCTTGGATCTAGGGGTTTGGATTGGATGGCTGGGATACAATGAGAATCCCACATTGAATACATTAGTTTAATCAAATTGACCACATGTGTTCAAACTTGGTGTAATTCCATTCAAACACAACCTAACTACAACTACCAAGCCTAATAAGGCCAAAAGAGCATGCGCCCCCCCTCTTGGGCCAAGCCCATTCTTGGGCCAAGAGCCACTCCATATGGCATGCTAGGCATGGGCCATTCCCACTTTGATGGCCCATGAGAGGATGGAATCCCATTTGGGCTTTAAGAGCCTTAATGACCCACTTTGAAACCAAATGGCCCAATATGAAGGAGCCATCTTAAATGGACCTTAAACATGCTACCTAGTTATGGACTCTTCCTAGAAAGAGGCCCATTGGCTTAATTAAGCCTTACAAGGATGGCCCAAAAGAAGGAAATCAAAAATTACACACTTTCAAGCTAATACAACCCATAAAACACACCTATACAAGCTAATACACACTAATACAATCCATAAGCTCATGATGTCCTCATCAAGAATACAATTTATTCCTCATCTTCTCCCGCAGGGAGGGACCATCCCATCGTTCAGTGGACCTGGGCTGTCATGCCCCATACTCTATACCGTCAAGGTATTGTCTGCATTGGCCTACCGGCCTTACGGTTTTCTCCCTTTATAACAGTGATCGGCTCCAGAATGGGGGACTTCCCGGGAGGTCACCCATTCTGGAGCCGATCACTGTTATAAAGGGACAAAACCGTGAGGCCGGTAGGCCAATGCGGACAATACCTCGACGGTATAGAGTACGGGGCATGATAGAATGGTATCAGAGCCATACCCCAATCGGAAGTATAGGAACTAAGTGCCATGCAGGGCAAAGTGCTACGCTATGGGAGCCACCTCTTGAACCCGCAATGGGATAAAGTGCTACATAGTGGAAGCCACCTCTTGAGCCTGTAGGGGCCACCTCTAGAGTCCTATCTGCCGGGTGATTAGATTGCGTGCTACATGTGCCCAGCGACAAGGACGTCACCTATATGAGAGAGGTAGATTGTAACACCCTCAAATATAGCTAAGTTGTACTCTATATCACCGAGGCACCTTTTGAAGTATCAGCTCAGTTCTTGAAAAGAACTCCGAAGTTAAGCATGCTTAATAGGGAGTAGTACTGGCATGGGTGACCTCCCGGGAAGTCCCCCATTTTAGAGTCGATCACTGTTAGAAATGGACAAAACCATGAGGCCGACAGACCAAAGCGGACAATACCTCGACGGTATAGAGTACGGGACGTGACAGAATGGTATCAGAGTATATTTGAGGGTGTTACATGGGCGGAGGGGGGTCGGCTGCCTCTTTGGCTTTCTCTCTTTGCTTCTTGAAAGCTTCGAAGTCCAGTATGTGAACTTCTGGCAGTATTGGTCTTTTCTCGACCTGCTTGGCCCTCTGGCTCGATGCAGCTAGAGCAGAAGAGTATCGAGCAAGGAATGCGTCGATCTCTGCCACTATGTTATTCAGATGGTCAAATGACCTTACCTCAGCACCGATCATCCTCTCAAGGATTTCCTTCTTCAGATTCTGTTTACAGATCTGCACTGCGTCCTCTTGATGCGGGGGACGTTTGCACCTCATGCTGAGGGTCCTCCACCTCTTTATGTAGTCAAGTGCCGACTCATCATTTCTCTGTCTTGTGGCATAGAGCTCTGCCACGGTTACCTCACGCTCAGCTATGTAGAACCTTTCCTTGAATTTCTTCTGCATATCGGGCTAGTCTGCAATGGACCCTGCGCGCATGCTCGAGTACTACTCGAAAGCGAGCCCGGTAAGTGTCGAGCCGAAGAACTTGAGGAGATAAGCTTCATCCGCAGCTAAATCCCCCTTGACATTCACATAGTAGGCAATGTGATCCCTGGGAGACCCTTGCCCATTAAATTTCTCAAACTTCGGCGGCTTGATGATGCCGGTCGGCAGCCTCTTGGTAGCATTGTGTGTCGGGTAAGGTACCCGGTATACGTCGAATGGCGTGTGATCACCATCGCTCCTCTCTACCAACTTCATATCTATCAATTGTTCGAGCATTAGTCTACTCACTGTTGCTGGGTCAACCGGGTTTGGATAGAAATGGGCTGGTTGGTTGCGCCAGCGGCGTTGTTAACACTGTTGCCTATGGTGCAATGGTGGACCCCTGAAATGGCAAATTCGATGGCGGGGTGGGTGTGGTATGTTGTGGTTGATGCAAGGGTACGCCACCAGTGTAGGTAGCTATTGGGGGAGACACCGTCGCCTATGGAGAAGCTTCCGAGACCTGACCATTGCCCCCAGGGGTCTCTAGCAATGCTTTAGTCTGCCCGGATGTCAAGGGTTGAGCAGCTCTTTCAGTCAATTGCTTCCTTAACAATTCGATCTTTCGTTGATATTGCTGCATCATATGTAATACCACGGGGTCGTTCATGGAAAGCCTAGGGGTGCCCCCTCTTTCTTCGATCGGCGCCTCTTCGGATGAAGTGGATGGTTCTCCCGCAGTGCCTTCTGTAATAACATTGGCAGCCAAGGACATTGAAGGTTCCTCATAGTTAGCTCCTCTAGTGTGGACTTGTGTCTGCTCAATTGCCACTTTCCCTCTTCTGGTAAGAGCTCCTGGCCTTGTGGCAAGCCTGGACACTTCTTCGGGCTCGGTTGGTAGAGCCCCGTACCGACCAGATACCCCTACCATGTTGCAGGTGTAAACCCTTAGGTCTCTACCTCTTCTTGTTGTTCTTCTCGACGGCCTACCCGGAAAGACCAATCTGTCAAAGACCGATCTCTGCGGCTTCACTTCTTCCCTCAGTGGGGACTGATAACGCTCCTCAGAGCAGTTTCTTGACTCGGTGTTGGGCACCAGTCGGGTCTCTTCTTCTTCGAATGCAGAGGCCACCGCCCCCAGTAGTCTCTGGCGACCCAGGGGAGTGATCCCCGGTCCCCGCAAGTAGTTCCTCATGGCTTGCTCCACTCCTTCCCAGTCCTGGTCAGGAGGAGAGGTTGGTGATGTTGCCCTATTAACAGCAACGGGCATGTGGGTTGCAGGCTCTGTACGGGCAACCTGATAGTGACGTCGGTACTGTCGACGGTGGATGTTCTCCAGTCGTGTAGGTATGGCCAGTGACGGCTGGCAGACAGGGGCCGATGTCTTGACCCGATCTCCTTTTTATGCCCTTGCCGGGCGGAAGGTGCTGGGCCCTCCCCGGGCCGGTGAGGTGAACTGGGCCCCCTTGGGAACCCAAACTTGCTTAGCATTGGTGGGCCTAGAGGCCGACTGGTGCTATGGCGCTGGGGCTGGAGTGGCGGGCGTCATCTTGCCCTTCATCTTCTCCAGTGCCTAAAAAGAGTTGCGCACTGGTACGGCGGGTACAATGCAATCTGGGATCACCTCGGAACGTTGTCCGATAAGATGCACTCAGAAAGTCCCGACGACAGCAGACTTGCCGGTGCTGGAGAACCGGCCTCGTGGTTACGACGTGGCGTGGCTCCTTCGGAGCCTCCTCTGGTGAGAGGCCGACCCCTGGTGAGATGGGCCAGCAGTTTGGTGCACATGGTGCATGTTGCAGCTCAGCGTCCCGGTCGGGACGGTCTTGGAAGTCTCAGCCATTGATCGGCCGATAGCAGCTTTGGCAGCCCCCTAGATGGGAGCGTTGCTTTCAGTCCTGTCAGACACTTCCACGTCCAGCAGGTTCGTGAAAGCTACCCCGAGGAAGTTGGAGAAGCCTACCGCGGGAGGGAAGCTCCCGAAGCTGAGGGGGACGGCCAAGTAGCTATTCCGAACATGGCTCTCGACGGCCTGTTGACCGAACGTGGGGGCCATCCTGGTGTCCGAAATGTAACCTTCATTTGCAAACCAAACGATTAGTATTATAAGAAAGGGGCCATAGGGCCCTTTGTCATCGCAAAGAGATGAAGGGTGATTTCAGTCCCACCGGGCGTGCCAGACTTGTGGACGCACTAAGATTCGGAAAGAATCGGTTCGTTTGTTGATCGGGTTGATTCATTTATTTAGTGCGAGGGCGTGCCAGTCACAAAGTGACGATCTATTCGAGCTTCATGGAAGCCCATGGTGTGCACGATCTGAGTAATCAGACAATTGTGTAGTTCAAGTCCGGACCGAAACACGCCGTGCCATAAAGGCCACATCATTATTTACATCCCCCATACAGGGGAACACCCTTCATTGATTGCCGGGAATAAGGGCCCTACGGCCTGAAATTCGTGGTAATAAAGCAAGAACAAAGATCTCGGATCACGTTTAAACAAACCCGCGTTGGGGCGTAAAATGTTCATAGATACATATATGTTGGTCACTCACGGACCATTTCGTGTTCGGACGGAAGTCTGCATTAGTAGCGTCGAAGACAACGATAAAAATGTACAGATGTCTGCCGTAGGTAGGGCAAGTTTAATGTGGATGCGGGATGGGATCCCGAAAGAAGTGGGTGAAGCTGATGAACTACTGGCCCAAGATGTGCCCGGATCGTGACCATTTCGGGGATTCCGTGGTCCACGTCCGATACCATGGGGCATTATTGCTTTTCTCTTCACGCATAGTCCGGGAAAGCAAATTGTTAAGTGTGAAGCCCGAACTCGCCAACATACGCCCTCGCACGCGGATCGACCTGCCCAGTCAAGTTGCGGGGGCTCAAGGGGGCAGCGCCCCTTGTGGGGGTTTCCGGGGGCGGAGCCCCCGGAACAAAAATTTGATTATAATAGGGGCTATACGGCGCGCGAAGGTGAAAGAGAAGGCAAAAATGGCGCGCGAAGGTGAAAGAAGTGGCTAAAACGGCGCGCCCCAAGGTGAAAGAAGTGGCTAAAACGGCGCGCCCCAAGGAAGGTTAATCCTGTACGCATATAGAAGGTTAATCCGGCGCGCCCAGGCCCCGCCGGTTTAGGACCCATGGGAATATAATGGTTTTTGAGTGTAGGGCTAAAACGGCGCGGGGGGGTGTCGCGTCGGATTAGCCCGCACCGGATTAGGAGCGTGCCAGAATAGCTCTCGGGAGGTTTTCTTTGATTCTTCTTGCTTCTTTTTCTTCTTTCTTTCACCTGCAAGTTGATTAGTTTGTTCACCCAATTGGTGGATTAAATTTGTAGAGAGGAAGTTTAGATATTTTAACCGTTTGTTAGGGTGACTTAGCATGATGTTTCAAGTGTTTTGTTTAGAGGAGTTCGTTGTGCAGGAGCTTGGAGGTTCAGCTTGATTCAGAGGCTTCAAACACATGCTGCTTTCATCCCTAGAGAGTGGTTCATTCGTTTGCTCTATGTGCTCTTGCTCCTGACAAAAATTGGGTAGCACCTCCCCCGGACTGAGGTTTGCTGGGGTGAAATAAGGGATTGTCAAATGGAATACTCCGGGACGATCCCAAAAACTCGGAGTAGCTTAACGGCAGTCCGGTGTCCCATAGTTGAATGTAGAAGCCCCGAGGACCAGCCTTCAAGGAGTTCTAATAGTTCATGGGTTGTAGCTCTTTGAGAGCTCTGACGGGGCAGAAGTTCGCCATGGGAGGCCATGAATGTTCACCCTCATACGGTTACTTCAAAGACCATCTATGGAGGAGCAGGCTTTGAATCACCTTAGGTGAGTAGAAGACAGGGAGAAGAGGGGAGCAAAGGGTAACGAAAGTAAATCACTGTGTTTTTTTTCAACTATTCTATGTTTATTCATCCACCAAAAGGGAGAGATTTAAATACAGGGAAGTTCATCCCAAAGGGAAGGGAAAATACATTGAAAGGGGAAGAAGGGAAATACATTGAAAGGGGAAGAAGGAGATACACCAGTGGGGGAGAGGGAATGGAGCACAAGCTCCTCCCCCTCCGAACTCACCTTTCCTCTCTCACCCACTCTCTCTTTTTCTTCACCTTCAAGGCGCAGAGGGATCGAGCTTCTTCTTCTCTTCGGATGCCGGAGATAGCCCCTCCTCTCACCGAACTCCTCTCTCTTCAGCTCTTCATCTCGTTATATATATCAGTGGGAGTGGGGGAGGAAGAGAGCACAAGCTCTATTCCCTCCGGCTCACCTCTATTGCCTCTTTCTTCGTGTCCGAAGTCGTTGAGTGGCCTACCGGTAGAGCCGCTGATAGAGTAGGGATGGTGCAGTCCCAGGATTGGCCGATAGCGACCGATGGAGATGCGATGGATGGTGCGGAGCTCGAAGCCTTCCATTCCTGGGAGCAGGAAGAGCTCAGGCGGTTGCACGTTGGTCAGGAGCTGGCTGCTCACCCACTTTAGGTAAGTTCCTTCTCTTTACACCCGAAAACAGGGGATTAGATGTAGGATGGGATGCCTCCGACGTAAAATGGCACAGGGTTGTGCGCTCCGGAATAGCACAAATGGGTTTAAACCCATAAGAAGTGCGCGCCAGTTTTGGTGGTATATGGGGGCGCGCCGATTTAAGATCCATTGGAGGGGGGCGCACCGGTTTAAGGCCATATAGGCACAACCACGCCGGTTTAAGCATCATAGGGTCTCTTCCTAGCTTAGTGGTGATTCGGACGGGCACCTGCCCTCTTGTGTTGCTTTAGTGTAAAGCACCTCCTCCGGGGTGTTTTAGTTTAGAGCCTCTGAATCCCGATTCGGGATTTTGAATGATTTCTGACGCATGCCGCACATGTGTTCGCATTCCCGCTTTCTTCTGATTCGGCCTTCGACAATGCCAACTAGAGAGCTGGGGCCATCTCTTCTGCCCGAAGGGCTTCTCATTGGGTGGCGGAGCACCGAGTACATATATTCATCCTGCTTGGAGGAGGTACGGGTTCTGTTCGGCCTTTCTGTCTTCGACTTGCTCTCGGGGTGTCGAGACGTCTGTGCCGCAATAACGTTCCTTTTCTTCTCTTCTTTTTTTGACATCCACAGTATCTCTGTAAAAGAAATGTGGGACAAGCTGAGGCTTATCTATGAGGGTACCTCCGAGGTTAAGGAGACCAAAGCCAACCGTCTTGTCAGGGATTACAAGCTATTCAAAATGAAGCCAGAAGAAACCATCTCTGAGATGTTTGCAAGACTGACTAAGATCACTAATGGTCTTAAGAGTCTTGGAAAGGATTACACAAATTTTGAGCTTGTGAGAAAAGTTATGAGATCGCTTACACCGGCTTGGCACACTAAAGCCACTATCCTTGAAGATTCAGAAAATATGTCCACACTTTCTCTAGATGAACTCATAGGGTCACTCATGACCTATGAGATAAACATGAAGAGAACAGCCGAGGAAGAAACAAAGAAGAAGAAGATGGTTGGTTTGAAACCCATCAAACTGATGATGACTCCCAAGAAGAGGAGTCCACCGAAGGAAGTGATATGGGAGTAGACTTGGCAACGTGGACACGCCAAGTGAAGAAATTCTTGAGAAGGAAGAAGAACTTCCAAGGAAATTTCAGAATGGGGCAAAGAAAGCCCGTTCAAACAAAATGCGAGTCGGGCAAGCCCAATAATGTCATTTGCTATGAATGCAAGAGGCCTGGGCACATGAGAGGAGAATGCCCAGAGTTGAACAAAAAAATCAAGAAGGACAAGTTCAAGAAATCCAAGGCCATAGTCGCCACATGGAGCGACGAAGAGGACGAACCATCTGATGAGGAGCTGGAGGAGCTCGTGGAAAGTCTATGCCTCATGGCACATGAGGATGACACAGCTGAGGTAAATTCTGATCCTGATTTTATTTCAAATGAACAATGGGAGTTAGAATATGAAAAGTTGTATACAAAATACATAAAAATCAGATCTGAAAATAAAACTCTCAAAAAGAAGATTGATGATTTAACACATGAGGACATTCATGTTAAGTTTGAAAAATTGGAGCATGAATGGTTTGAGTTAACTGAAGAAAAAGAAACCTTGCTTCAAATAAATTTAGATATTGAAAAAGCCAAAGAGGAGTTATCATGTAAAATGTCTGAAATTGAAAAAGTTTACGAAAAGCTCAAGAACGAAAAAGAAATTCTGACATCCTCCATTTCAACAATTGAAAATAAAAATGTGAGCTTGAAAAAAGTGGTGACTGACTTACAGTTCATTCTCTCTAGGTTTGTTAAGGTGAAACAAAACCTAGACAATGTGTTAGGAGTTAAAGTTAACTTCCGGAAAGAAGGATTGGGGTACATACCCTATAACAAAAAATCCTTTGAGCACAAGATTACTACATCCTATGTTCATGAAAAAGAAAATAATTGTGCTTTATGTTCCCACTCCAAGCCAAAACATGTCCAATCTAAACCACATCAATTTCAAAGAAGATTCACGAATGTTAATTGCTTTCATTGTGGTAGACTTGATCACGTAGTTGCTAATTGTTGGTTTAGATAAAACACACAAAAAAATCATGCTCCTTGGATAAAGAAAAGGTATGTGCAGAATTGGACTAACTCCTATGGACCCAAATTAGTTTGGGTACCAAAAATAATTGCATGAGAATGTTATTTCTTGCAGATATGTCTTGAAGCTAGGGGGAGCAAATGGTACCTAGATAGTGGCTGCTCAAGGCATATGACAGAGGATAAGAAGGTGTTCTCTACACTGCAAGATAAGGATGTAGGTTCAGTTGCTTTTGGAGGGAAAGACAGGTAAAATCATTGGGATCGACAACATAGGTAAGAATTCTGAAATCTTGATTGAAAATGTTCTTTTAGTAAAAGACTTGAATCACAACCTGCTAAGCATAAGTCAATTGTGCGACAAGGGCTTTAAAATTATTTTTGATGAAACTCACTGGCTTGTCATGAATAAAATCTTTAATGAAATCAGATTCATCGGCAAAAGGAATAACAATGTCTATACTATTGATCTTGATGATGTTGTCGGTAATGATGTGTGCTTGGTAGCAAATAACTATGACAATGCATGGCTATGGCATCGAAGACTAGGTTATGCTAGTTTTGGAATAATCTCTAATTTATCTAGACATGATTTAGTAAATGGGTTACCTATATTAAAATTTGAATGTGATAAGATCTGTGAGGCTTGCACAAAAGGTAAGCAAACGCGTATCTCTTTCAAGAATAAAAACATTATTTTTACTGCTAGGCCTTTAGAATTGCTACACCTTGATCTTTTTGGTCTGACTAGGACATCCCGCCTAGGAGGAAAATCTTATGGATTTGTAATTGTTGAAGATTACTCCAGATTTACATGGATGCTATTTTTAGCCAATAAAAGTGATGCCTTAATGGAGTTTCAAGTGTTTTACAAGAAAATCCAAAATGACAAATGATACCTCATCACCACAATTCAGAGTAAGCATGGTGGTGAGTTTTAAAATCATGATTTTAGCAGTTTTTGCCAAGAGCAAGGATATACGCATAACTTCTCCTCACCCAGGAAGCCTCAACAAAATAGAGTAGTGGAGAGGAAGAACAGAACATTGATAGACATAGCTCGGACCATGTTAAGTGAGAATTCTCTACCCAAATATTTCTAGGCTGAGGCGGTAAGCACAGTATGTTACATCATAAACAGGGCAATGGTAAGGCCCATTCTGAAGAAAACCCCATATGAGCTCTACAAGGGTAAGAAACCAAACATTTCCTATCTCAAACCTTTTGGATGTCCTTGTTATATTCTGAATAATGGTAAGTCAAATCTAGGAAAGTTCGATGAGAAAACTGAAAAAGGAATTTTCCTAGGTTATGCACTTAATTTTAGAGCCTACAAATTGTTTAATAAAATGACTTTAGTTGTTGAAGAGAGTCCTCATGTTATCTTTGATGAATCTGAACTAAAGCTGACCAATCAATCAATTCCAACTTTGGATGCAGGTGAAGCTCCTAAAAATCCAACTGATGCTGGAGCTAAGGATGAACCAATGGAAGCAACCTCTAGCAAGGATGAAAAGGATGAAGATCTGTCCATTGAGACACTTCAAGAACAGCAAGTGCAACACCCTGACTTGCCTAGCTCCTCCACATTCGTGAAAGACCACCTCGCTAGAAACATTATCGATAATCCTCAAGATGGGATAAGAACTAGGTCTTCATTAAGGCAAGTAGAAGAAGAGGATTTGATGGCCCTAATTTCACAAGAAGAGCCTAAGGATATCCATGAAGCTCTTCGAAATGAATCCTAGATTCAAGCTATGCATGATGAGGTACACCAGTTCGAAAGGAACGAAGTGTGGACTCTCGTGCCGCATCCTATGAATCATTCCACAATTGGAACCCGTTGGGTTTTCAGAAATAAGTTAAATGATACAGGATTGATTGTTAGGAACAAGGCCCGGCTTGCAGCCAAAGGGTAAAGCCAGGAGATGGGTATTGACTTTGATGAGTCTTCTGTACCGATTGCTAGACTAGAAGCAGTCTAGATTTTATTGTCCTATGCTTGTTCATTGAACTTCAAATTATTTCAAATGGATGTTAAATCTGCCTTTCTTAATGGTTACATCAAGGAGGATATTTTTGTAGTGCAACCTCCAGGTTTTGAAGATCCAAGACATCCAAAGCATGTATACAAGTTACAAAAGGCCTTGTACAGGTTAAAGCAAGCACCAAGGGCATGGTATGAAAGGCTTACTTCATTCCTCACGGAAAATGATTTCAAAAGAGGTAAGGTTGACCAAACACTCTTCATGAGGAAACCAGGTAAAGACATATTGGCAGTTCAAGTGTATGTTGATGACATAATTTTTGGAGCTACTAACAATGTTCTATGTGAAGAATTTATAGAAATCATGCAAGGAGAATTTGAGATGAGCTTAATGGGTGAACTAAACTTCTCTCTTGGATTGCAGGTGAAGCAAACGCCCGAAGGAATTTTCATCAATCAAGCTAAGTACACACTGGAGCTGTTAAAGAAATTTGGGATGGCTGAAGCGAAACCCCTATCGACTCCGATGGCCACAACCACGAACTTAGACAAAGATGAAAATGGTAAAATAGTAGATCCCATACTATTTTGAGGTATGATCGAATCACTACTGTATCTCACAGCATGCCGCCCTGACATTCAATTCAGTGTATGTCTATGTACTCATTTTCAGTCATGTCCTAAACAATCTCATTTAATGTTTGTAAAATGTATTTTTATATACTTAATTGGCACAATAGATTTTGGCTTGTGATTTCCCATCGATAGTTCTTTTGTTTTGATTGCATACACCGATGCGGATTATGCCGGATGTATTGTAGATCATAAAAGTACTAGTGGGAACTATCAGTTTCTTGGTGGGTGCCTAGTTTCATAGGCCTCCAAGAAACAACATTCAGTGGCTCTCTCAACGGCCGAGGTTGAATATGTAGTCGCCGGAAGTTGTGGAGCCCAAGTACTTTGGATCAAAAATCAATTGCTTGGTTTAGATGTTGAAATGAAAAGTGTTCCAATATTGTGTGATAATACCAGTGCAATCAGTTTGTCAAAAAATCATGTTCAACATTCTAGGACAAAACACATTGATATTCGGCATCATTTTCTGAGAGATCTTGCAAGAAAAGGGGTCTTTGAATTGAACTTCATTGACACACACAATCAACTAGTTGATATTTTCATAAAGCCCCTAAACTAGGAACAATTTAACAAAATAAGAAGAGAACTTGGCATGTGCGAGGGCGAGAGCATACATATGTAGGTCTGCACTTATAAGAACTCATATGCATAAAGGTTAGATTAACATGCATATTGTATGTATTTATTTTTAATGCCTTGTGTGTTCATATACACTCCTGCATGCTTGAATGTATTTATACATATAGCCCTCCTTGAAAATATTTCTAAGGCCAGATATCCCTTGGTTAAATAAATGTGGACCCAATGATGCTGAACTTAAGGCACCTTCTGAGGAGGAGTTAGAGAACTTTCCTCAAAAAATCCCATCTTCTCTTCTTCTCTCTACTTCCTGATGTTGGTTCCATTCGGCCGTTCGTGCTTTCATGGAGCTACTCCCTAGGTTCCAGACTGTTGAGAAGGTCATTTCAAGCCTTGGAGTGTCCCTTGGTCCATCTTCCTCTCAAGGGTTGAGATCATTTCCTCAAGGGTTTCCACACCGGGTTCTCTAGTTCAGGATGCCGCCTCGACGAAGTTCCCAGCGCTCTGCACAAGGGGAACCCAGTGGTCAGAGATGAAAGGCCCCGGCTCATCCACCACAGCGGGCTCCCGCACCTCCTCGAGCACCTAGGTTGCCTCCACGGCCCATTATCGACCCTCGTTTTGTCGACTTCAATGAGGTGAACGAGATTTTGCCCGATTTATGTGCTGTCATTGAGAGTCAACTCGATTGGATTGATTTTGTCACTAGATATACCCGATATTACCCCAATCTAGTGCATCAGTTTTATGGAAATTTGGTCGAAAGAAATGAGGAATTATATATAGTTGTTCAAGGTGTTGAGCTTCATATTACTCCGGATCTATTTGAGCATGCCTTAGGAGTTTCGGCTAGAGGAGCCGACATGATTTTTGGTCATGGTGCTACTGCAGAAACTTTGCTTGCTATGACTAGTTGTGATTATGTGCATGGTGTCAGCAACTTAATCATTTTGAATGCCAGTCATTTTCCACCATTGCAGCGTATATTGCACCATATGTTTACCTCCCTCATTTATCCAAAGAGTGGCAGTAGAAATGAAGTGACAGAGGTTCACATGTTTCTATTTTACAATGTTATGAATGAGATTCAAGTCAACATGGGTCGCATCATGACGAATTTGATTGGAAGCTACCGAACCAATCTGCGGAAATCCTTGCCCTATGCTTCACAGTTGACCAGCATATTCATCTATGCTGGGATCAATTTGGCACATGAACAGTTCATTTATGTTCGCCAAGATTATATATATAATAAGCATAAGATCTTTATAGATTTTGGATATTACTATGGTCACGATGGTGAGTTACGCCAGGATGTGCCTGTTTATGGAGAAGAAGTTGACAGTGAGGAAGAGCAGGAACAAGAGCAGCAGTAGGCTCAAGGGGAAGCCCCCCTCCAGTCCAGGCAGAGGATCAACCTCCACCTTCACCTCATCATGTGGATCAAGAGATGCGTCCCCCACCACAGTTCTTTCATGGGGAGTCTTCTACTCAGGGGACCGGACAACACTCTTGGGCAGACTATGAGACTCTTGACAAGCATCTTACTGGGATAGAAACTTGAGTGGATACCTTTGGGGATCGACTTTCTACCTTTGGGGATCGCATAGACACTATGGGTAATGTGATTGACACTATGTCAGGTCGCTTAGATTCCTTCTCCACCATTCTGGATACCCTTTCTACTCACATGAGCACACTCTCCACCCATATGACTACCCTCACAGAGTGTTTCTGATTCTGGCCAGGCCTTCCACTTCATGAACTTAACACTTCTTGGAATGCAGCACTGAGATGCGGCCCGTGACAACTCCATTGCTCATATTCAGGATCATCTTCAGGTTTAAGACCATTCTCTTAAGGACATCCGACGCCGCCTTGGATATCAGCCTCCTCCTCCAGAGGATCAGCCTCCTGCAGATGCCCCATGAGAATTATCCTTTGTCTCTTACCTCTAGTTGTTGTCCTTGGGTCTTGTGTCTTTTTGAGTCCGATGTTCATTTATCCTATCCCCTCCTTTGATGATGCTGAAGGGGGAGAAGTAGTTAGTATTGGTCATACTTATATATTTTATGTATGCATGTTATGTTTGTATACATGTTCATTTGTGAGGGTCCTTGTGTTAGTTTGCATTTGCTTTGTCGCATGTGTCTAGAGTCTTGCATTCTCTCAAACATCAATGTACTTTGTAATGAAATGATGAAATGAATGCAATTGGTATTTGATATCAAATGATTGTCTCCTGTATCTCATTTCCTATCTATTTGGCAAATACGGTGTTGAATGGTGTGTGTTCATTCACCTAAAGAAAAGAATTATTATTTTATTCACCTTGTGGATTATCGGCTTTGCTTAGCTCCAAATTTACTTAAAGACATGCCAATGCTCTTGTAATCTAGAGTTTTGTCATCATCAAAAAGGGGGAGATTGTTGAGTCTCTCCAGATGATTTTGATGATAACAAAACCTCGGTATTACAACATAAGTAATAACTTGCTTAAACCACTCTCAAAGCCATCCTTAATCAAACCAATGCCTAAATCTACCATGCTTCAAGAAATGCCCAGGCTAAGTTCAACCTACTCATATTGATTGGAACAAGATGTGGTCATAAAATAAATATTTCACATATTATGATTTATTGGCTAACTCTCTAAAACTGCAGGTTTCCCAGACTAGCGGTCGACTGCCAGACAGGGCCCGGTCCACCGATTTTCCCAGCGTTGAAAGGTTCAATGACTGTAAAACTTCGGTCGACCGCCCCCTCCTGCCCGATTGACCGCCAGCTTCGCAGCCCCTATTGTTGACTTTCTTTTCTCCACGAGGATGGAGCATCTATCTAAGGTTTTTTAATCTCAAAGCCTTCAGACATGCCAGGATTTGTGGATCTGGTTCCTGACTTGTCCCTTGACCATCCTAGTTGTAAAAAAATATCTCATTGGGGTCAAAAACTCTAATCACTTAAGGAGATCCAAGAGAGGCTATCTAAGGGAGAAAGAGAGCTACTGCAAGAACCAGAAGAGCTGCATGAACAGTACTCCATCCAGCCATTCTTCATCCATCTCCAAGTTTCTGAAGATCATCCTGAGGCCATTCAAGTGAAGATCAAGCTGAGATGCAAGCATCATCAAAGATCCTCATCATCTACTAAGGGGGAGCATAAATCAGGACTTTTCTTTCCTGTTTCTTTACTCCAAACTCTTGAGCTTCAAGTGTTGTTTATTGTAATCCCTTAACACTCTAGTGTGTGTTGATCTTCCTAGATCCGTGTGTCTGTGTTTGATTTCTGTCCGAATCGTGTGTGGTTAGGTGTATTTACACCTTCGTGGGAGTTTCCATCTTCCTACATGTGTGTGTGTGTTCAGATCTTGTAATCCTTTACAAGATAGTGTGTGAATCCTCGTAGTCTATGAGGGGTGGATGTAGGTTGCCGTTGTTGCATCTGAACCACCTAAAAATCACTGTCTCTTGCATGGTTTGTTCCTTATCTTCTACCCCCAATTCTATTCTAGCATGTTCACATATTGAATCTGTTGATTTCTTAGTTTATATCTAGATTAATTGATCATTCTCTAATAGAACTATGGTATATAAAAAGATGGGTTCGGACTGACAAGGTTAGTCTTGTCGGGAAGATAACACCCTACGTGAGAGAATCTTCGGATTCACAAACTCCGCCTAGTACCAAAGAGCTATTGTAGTGGTTGATTTTGATAGATCTATCTTGCTCTAAATCAGATCTAAATTGATAATCACTATTTCATCATACAAACTTCAAATCAGTTAAAATCGTATTAAGATTTGTTACACCCAATTCACCCCCCCTCTTGGGTGTCATTGATCGCGGGACTTCACGATAGACCGCCATGGCCCAGCGGTGGCCATGCGGCCGACCGTTTTCCCCGTGGGGCTAGCGTGAACCCAAAGGTGTTTTGACCATTGTATTCCGACCGTTGAGAAAGGTCTTGGGTTTGCGGTCATGGAATGACCATTTTTACCCTGCTTGCGGTCCCAAGGGAGACCGTTTTAGGTCCCAACGATCACAGGGCGACCGTTTTACCTTTTTGTAGTCCCAGGGCTGGGCGGTCCTAAGGGGACCGTTTCATACTCTGAGGCGGCCCAGAATGGACCACTTTGGTTTTAAGCGGTCTGCAGGAGACTGTTTCCTCCTGTTGGCTGGCGGCCTATGGAGGATAGTTTCTTCTCTTCACTCGGTCCAGGGACTACCGTCTTTTGTTGGGGCGGTCTGGCATAAGACCATTTTATCAGGGGTGGTCCAGAGTGGACTGCCACCTATCTTCTATCTGACCGGAGTTCTTTTGTCGCCAATCCTAATCTTAGGGGAGTGGTCCTCGATCCCCGTGCTGACTTGCGGTCCGACTGATGCTAGGCATCATGTGGGGGCTGTACGTGGGTGCCGTGGGAGCCCCAGGGAGTGGCGTGGTTCAGTTGATGTCACTGTGAGTCGGTGTCGGTACGAGGAGCCGTCCTTGTACTTTGTCCGGTTTAGATGTTGTTTTCCATTGGCTAGAGAGTCTACTCCTTCAGCGACCCTCAACAAGTTGTAGCCTTCCGACACTCGAGTGGTCCCACCAGGGAGTGGTGGCGAGGCTACCCCGAGAGATGATTTTTAGAATGGTTACCTTAGGGCCCCATGTCTTGCAGCCAGACTCTGGCTGAGGGGAAAATGAGTCAGAGGGCCTGACCTCGGACGCATGGTCTGCGTGTGCACACGTGGTCGGGGGCGGTGGACCTGCGCTGACGAGCGCGACCCCAACCAGTCCTTGTTCTATGGTTACTAGTATAGGTCCCCATTCTGCTAGGGTGCGATGAGGGGGCACCTGAGGCGCGGTCTAAGATGCCAGGGGGAGCATCCGACCTTTCTTCTAGTGGGTGGTACTTCTGTCCTTGTCAGGTAGTGACTCTTGGTGTTCTGTCGGGTTGTCTCAGTTTTGTGCCGTGTGGTCGGTGCTTGACGTAGCTGAGCTTTCCCGTTTACTTATATTGTTGACCTTCGCTCTATGTCTGGTTAGTGTTAGCCTTTGACTACTTCCGTGCAGCTTCTCATTTTGCTAGGTAGGGGTCCGAGTGATCCCTACTAAGCCTTTTGTTATGAGGCTCATTCCCTACGTCTTTCCGTGGTTTCAGGTGAGACGAGGCTTCAGGGGAGCACTTCTGAGGCTCCACGTTGTTCTAGTGCCCAGGGTTAGTTGCCAGTTGCCAGAGTCAGGGTATGCCCCGTGTAGTTGTACTTTTCTTTCTGGACTATACTAGTTGTGGACTACTGTTATATTTTAGGCTATTGTTAGATTGTGGACCATGTAATTTGTTTAATGCCAATTATTAAATCCTACTTATTCATATAATCTACGTTGTTCTGTAATTATTTTAGATTCTCGTATATTTCCACAGCATCCTTTTAAACCCTTCCTAGTATTCGGGCTCGTGGGTGGCGGTTTGGGATTCGGGTTATCGGACCTCTCTAGATATTCGGATCTCGGGTCGTTACAGCGTGCCCCCTCAAGCCTGCTAATCCGGCACGCAAAAGATTTTTGAAAAGAATGGGTGGCAAGGGCTAAAATGGCAAGCCCTTTGAGCGTGTCAGATTTGACCCATCGAGGCTCCGCTATTTATATTATCTTCTTTCTTTTTCTTCCCATTCCTAACTCATTCATGCTCTAAGTTTCTCTCTCTTCTCCTCCTCTCCTTCCATAGCGGCGAGGGTCCTCTTCCTTTAGCGGTGGTGGCGGTGGTGAGAACTAGCGAGGGAGAGCTTCATCCTTTTAATTAAGGGGATTCAAATCCTCTTTTTCCAGGCCCCTGGAGGCTCCCAGTAGGCTTATCCTCGGAGCTGTTACCCTGGGTGTCCTATTAGGCCCCGGTGCGACACCCACGGCCTGTTTCAGGGGGCCGTCCCTTAGTGGGCACGTCCCCACTTTCTTCTGGCAAGTTTTCGGGCTGGGGAGACTCTACCGGATTTTTGTCAGAAATTTTTTATCTTCAACAATTCTTTTTTGACTTTGTTTGTTTTCTTTGCATTTACTTTGGTGCAGATACCATGGCATCTAGTTCTTCTTCCTCCTCCCAAGCTGTGGTAACCTGGAGGGATGTCGATTCTCTGGACAGAGGCCATGACAAACTGGCCATAGTTGTAGAGTCTTCTGACTCTGAGACCGAGACAGTGGACACTGACCGTCTAATAATTATTGGGAGCGACTCCTCCAAGTATGATCACCCCGATGGATGCAGAGTGGACCACCCCAAGGATAAGCATCTGATGTGTTTCCTGAAGCGATTCAATCTTCAGGGAATGTGGGATTTGTTCCTGGTTCGAAAGGCCGAGGTGGCGCTTCTTGCCTAGCTGTTGGAACCCTGGTTTTAATGATGACAAACTATGAGTCATGTGAAGACTGGATTGCATAAATTTGTCTGCATTTGATCATTTCATATAAAATGTATGTCTGTGCACAGTTGAGTCCTTTAGCATACAAGGTCTGTGTACCTTGCGTTTGTTGCATACAGTCCATGCATAGGTTAAAGAAGTCTGTGCATAGTCAGGTCTGTGCATACCACGTTACTTTGCAAATAATGAATACATACGTCTTAGTTGTTTGCATATTCAGGGTCGGTGCAATGTATTCACAGTTGGTGCATGTTCCACGTCCTTCATATGAGAGTCCGTGCATAACATGCATTACATATAGCCAAGGTCTGTGCAAGTCTTCACACACGCTAACTCAGGTCCGTGCAGATCTGTGCATGTCTGTTCTATGTGTATGACATTTTGTCAAACATCTGGTCAGTGCATATCTTCCATTCTGTTCATAGAAGTTGGTGTAGCCCTCGCCTATGTATATACAAAGTCCGTGATATTCCCTATAGCTCTGGTCGGTGCAATGGTTGGTCCGTGCATACTTAGTTCATAGAAGGTTGGCACAGAGTTTGTATTAGCTTTGTTAGTGTCAGTACACAGTTGGTGTTAGCTTGAGTCGGTGCAACTTTTGCTGCGAGCACAAGTCATTGTATTGCGTGCCTTGCATATACATCCTCGGTGCAGTTCCTATTTACGCATTCACTCAAGTCAGTGCATTCAATAGTCGGTGCAATCTTTTGCCTAAGGCATTTCTTGGTCTGCATACCAACATCGGTGCATTTCATTACTGAAGTTAGTGCATATCCTCATTATGTACACTCATGGTCTGTGTGTGTGTGACTTGCCCAATATATGTATCAAGTCAGTGCATGTGGTCTTATTCATATACGAGTCCGTGCATGCATAACTCTACTTATAAAATGTTTTGACCTAATGACTACTATTCCCCTGACAGAGATTTTCTCTCCAGAGAACTGAGGCCAAGTGATCGTAACTTCTAAAAGTGGCATGTGATCCAAGAGTGGAGGAGGTGCCAGGATCGAGACACGTGGAAAGCACTAAGCTAGGATGCTGCCACGTGGGCGAAGGCTTTTGGGCGGGAATCGTGGAAAGCACATGTCCTTCATCTGATGCCCATGAAAAAGGAAAGAGTGGAGATGAAGAAGAGAGAGTGTATGATATAGAAGAAGAATCAGAGAGAAAAAGAGGAGTTCGAGCACCTGAAAAGAAATAAGATAGAAAGAGAGAGAATTTTACTTTTGAAGGGAAGCAAGAGCAGCATATTGAAGATCAGGTTTTCTGTAGTGTTCTCTGGATCAGATTTGAGACACTTGGCTCCTGCGTGAGCATTTTAGCTTGGATTTATTGACAGCCCTATGTTGTTGTGTTTTGTTCCTTTTTGTTCCTTCTTCTTTGACACTCGTTCAAGCTGTTCATCAGTGGTTGCAAAGGAGGTTTCCTCTGGTCGGCTAAGCTGTAAAGCCCAGCAGGTCAAGCTATTTGTCAGCGTTGCAGAGGATTGGTTTCTCTGGACAGCAAGCTGTGTTGCTTAGCGGTTGTAGGCAAGCTGTGAGGCCCAGCGGTCTTCCAAGCTGTGAGTCAGCAGGAAGCCATACTCTGGTTGGAGCATGCGGGTGGATGTAGGTCAGCTAACCGAACCACCTAAAATATCTTGTGCAGTGTGGTTGAATGTTTTCTTGTGTGTGATTGATTGTTCCTAATCGCCTAGATAGCTTCTGTTCCTATGTTTTCAAATAGTTGATTAGGCGTGCATCTCTAGTGTTTGAGAAATTGTCCACTGAATAAGCCATCATAGTTCTATTCAACTTTAAATTAGGCAATATGTTTTAAGAAGATCCATTCACCCCCCTCTGCATCTACGTTTCTTCCTTTTTCCGCACCCATCAATTGGTATCAGAGCGGGTTTTTTCTGCACAGAGGGTCCAACGACCTATAGATATGTTCCTTGATTTGGTTTAGGTGCGATCTGGTTTGATTCGACTCTTAGCATTGCTTCTGATCTGATTTGTAGTGACTTCATGGCTGAAATTCCAGTATTCACCGGTTCGAATATTTATGGCTGGTATGGCTCCTTTAGAGACTATGTGATGCATATGGATTCAGATCTTTGGGTTCTTATAGCTCTTAGTCCGTATGAAGTTCCAGAGGATAAATCCCAATGGAAATCTTCAGACAGATAGAAATTTGATGAAAATAAAAAGGCCCTAGATCTAACCAAAAGGGCAATAGACTCTAACTATGATCCATATGTCAATGAATGCAGGAGTGCAGCGGCTATCATCAACAGAATGTTGGGAAGATTTGTTGGAGATGAGGAAATGTGCCTGATGGTCAGAGATCAGTCCGAGGACTCATCCTCCCAGGTAAATTCTGAAGCTGAGGATTTTAGCTATGATGATTTAGTCTCCATGAATGAGCATTTATTGAATAAATATTATAGAGTCAAATAAGAAAAGAACAAGTTGAGAAAAGAAATGATTCATGAAGTTACACGCTTAAGAGCTGAAAAAGAAAATTTGAAATCTAAAAATGAGAGTTTAAGAAACAAACTTGCTAAAGATTAAAATTCATATAATGAATGTGCTTTCTTAAAGGAACTAATTGAAGACCTTGATTCGGATGACAATATGCAGAAGAATCTAATTGGATCCTTGAAAGAAGAAAATGAGTCACTGGTTAAACAGAAAAAGGAAACAGACGAATATCAAGATAAATTGATTGAAGAGAACAGTAATTTGAAGGAACAAAATAAAAAGCTGATGGTCATTAATACAGTTTTTTCTGAAAGATGGCTGGCTTACAAAAAAGGAAAATCTGCCTTGGAGGAAAAGGAAATAGACAATGAGATAAAGCTTCAACAAGAAAATGAATCTTTAAAAAATCTCAATGACTGTCTTCATCAACAAGTTATCTCCTGTGAAAATGATGTTGCCACCTTGCAAGCTGAAATTGAAGATCTAAAAAATTCTCTCTCTAAGTTTGTTAAGGGAAAAGATAACTTGAATAAATTGCTTGGGTCAAATGTGAATTTTCAGAAAGAAGGTTTGGGTTTTAATCCGGTTAATAATAAGATTGATATGAAAAAGAATTTCACTGTTTTTGTAAAAAGTTCAGAACAAGAAAAGCCATCCAGCTCATCTATCTTCCAATTCACGGCCCAGAAAATAGAAAATCCAACAAAGAATGTGAAAAAGGTTCAAAAATAGAAAAAGAAGGTTATTTCAAATAAGTCCAAATCTGTTTTTGATTCTTCCATGTAAGTTGTCAATGATAGTCACACATACTCACATGCACATGCTAATAACAAACCTGTCACAATAGTGCATGCTCACAATAAAAGAAATGTTTCATGTCACTACTGTGGTAGGAAAGGACATGTCATGGATGATTGCATAGTTTTGAAAAATGATGAGTTAAATGCATCCAAGCATACCAGAACAGCTCAAAACAAATCCATGAAAATGCCTGATAGAGATATCTCCGATGCATGTTTTTATTGTGGCAAAAAGGGTCATTACATTCATAACTATTATTTGAAGAAACAAGAAGATCAAAATTACAGAAACAGTTCTGCAAAGAAGCATGGGAAGAAATTTCAAAATCAGAGAGTTAATTGCTTTAACTGTGGAAGATTTGGGTATGTGATATCTGAATGCTGGTTCTTAAAAGACAGTAAAATCTATCCTGCTCACATGAACCGTTTTGCATCTAGGAGAGTTCAGAATCTTGTATTCATGCATAAACCTCCCATTTGCAATAAGTGTTGCAGATTAGGTCATATTGCTTTTAATTGTTCCTAGAATAACTGGAGAGCATCAATGTGGGGTGCTCCTCATCCTGTTGGACCCAAGAATCCTTGGGGTCAAAAACTGTTCAAATAACTCTTTGGCTGGAAGTGTGCTCTTGAAGTTAAAATAAAAATGGGGCTCAAGAAATTCAGGGCACTAATGTCAGTCAAACTCCCCCTTTCAGTTATGTTAGATTTTGTTTGAATAATAAACTCTGTGGAATGTTGCATGACTGATTGGAACAAATCTAATGATTGATGATATTTTCTTAAGAGTAATACACTTTGAGAATGAAATCCATGCAAACTCCCTGCGAGATGTTTAGTTAGTGCTTCATAATGATTAGTAGATGCATACATCTGCATGACCTCCTGGAATATCAAATGGATTCAGTTGCACATTGTGCTACCAAGTCCGTGCACAGTTAGACGTGTTCGCACATAACATCAGTGCATGCCTAACTAGAGTGTCATAACGTCTGTGCAAGTTTTGTTGCTTCATGCATGCAAGTCGGTGCACTTATTAGCAGCATGCATATAAACTCGGTGCATCCCTTGCCTCGAGCCAGATGAGGTCAGTGCAAGTTCTGTGTGTCATGACATAAATAGGTATGTGCATGTTTCAGTAGAATGCATATAATGTTGATACATATTTGTGTACTTTAAGAAAATCAGATAGTGGTTGTTTGACATCTCTACACATGTTGAGGTGGAGCTATGCTAATCAGTGATCGAATACATGTTTTGGTTAGTGATGTATTGCTGCTTGGACAATTAGCTTTCTGTGTCTGATGTATTGCAAGGCTATGCTATTGTGATATTGTTCTTGGAGTCAGCTTGAATCTGGTCTAAGATGAGAGGTTAAATGGTTGTGATTTGGGCTTTTGGATACATTGATTTCTAAGAAGGCTGTATGTTTGATGGTTTTTCAGAGATGGGTGGTTATATATATTGATGGTCATTCAGGATGTGCTTTTGGATTAATGATGTCTAGCCTTTAGTCTCAACTCTGCTCATGAATGGTCTTCACCTACATCACTGTATCCTTTGTCTCATTCCCTTCTTCAAATCTATCTTCTAAGAAATTCATAGAATATGCAAGTCAGGGGGAGCAATATTTGAATACTATCACCTTTACTTATTTTTAATAATTAACTACTAAGATCACCCTGAACTAAGAATGAAATTACTGATCTTAACTGGGATGTGATTTTTGGTGTATGAATATTAAATCTTATCTGAAAAGCTCTCACAATTAACCCTGGAAGATACCTCAATGGTCTCAAAATAGTCCAAATTTGAAATTGCTCAGTAGGGCATCAATAATCTGAAAGTCCTTAGTAATAAACCAATCTGATAGAAAATCCAAGGTTTATATGATCCTTAAGTCATATCTAAATAAAAATTCTAACAAAAGACCTGGGAATATGCCATTAAATAAAAATTGAGTGTGGCAGAGAAATGGCATACGATTTGAGAAATTGATCATCTGTTTCAAAGAAAATCAGAGGTCAAGTCATGATAATGAATGCCATCTCTGTTCAAAAAAAATTGTTATTATGAAACATAAAGGTAAACTGCACTGAGTAACCAGGGACTCTGGTGTTTGATCAACATGTTTCCTTGAGTAAAAAGGGGTAGTTATACTGAAATGTTCAATGAAAATTTCTTTTGGCAAAAGTTCAATTAAAACTTGGTTGACCCTTTGGTTTCTTCAGAAAATTTAGACTGGTTTAATGTCAATATAAAATTTGGGTTCTTCAATCAGTAATTGGCTAATAAAAGGGACCTAGTAAGATTAATGATCTCTTTGACTGGGTTATTTCCTTGATTAAGCTATCTCATTTCCATTGATTCACAGGGATAACTTGTGGAGAAGAAAATTCTAAGATATAATCTCATATGCCAGAAACCGCATTTTTGCGTAGTAAGACATTTTATTTTAAGTGAGGGGTAGTTTGGGTATTAATGGTTTAATATTGGTAAAGTTGGCTATGTCTCTAGTATATACGTAGCCCTACTTGCCTCACCCATCATACTCTCTCCTTTGAATTCGAAACGGCCTCCCGCTCTCTCGTCTTCTTCTCTCGAGTTCTTCTAGCAAGCCCGCCTCTCCAGTCTTCCCTCTTCTCATCACGTCCATTCTCTCTCTCCATCTCATCCTTCTCTTCTTATTGCTTCCACCATGTCCTCTCCGTCTGCCACGAGTGAGGGGAAGAAGAAAGTCATGGAAGAGCAGCATCTCACGTCTCCTCAAGTCATTGAGACCGATGCAACCAAATGTTATAAGCGAAGATTAAAGGAGGAGCATGAAGGAGTATCGTCTGAATCGGTTCAGAAAAAATCCGTCAAGGGGAAGAGAAAGGAAATAGAGGTACAGTCGATAGAAGATCGGGAGTCAGTGAAGGTTGTTGTGCCACTACCAAAAGTACAGAAGCTGAAGACAGCACAGGGTCGAGGTAAGTGAAAGGTTCTCGAGGAAGAAGATATCACAGCTGAAGGTTCAAGACATGTAGAAATAACTCTAGAAGCTGGTAAGATAGTCTTCCCACGGTACGTAGAATTTCATGATCAGAAAATGATCATGAAATTTCTTGAGTTGATTGAAATTTTTAAAGTTCAAAAATGGATAAATTTTTTGGGTAAGCACAGAGTATACTATCCAAGACTCGTAGCTGAGTTCTATCAAAATCTAAAGTATGATTTGGATCAGGCAAAACTGGTTTCCAAAGTCAAGGGGTCTAGGATTGAAGTCTCTAAACATTTCCTACATATAGTGTTTAGAATACTAGAAGAAGGAGTAACTGAAAGAAAGTTTACATGTGATCTTCATGATGTATACTCTCTAATCACAGATGAGCCTAAGAATCCCCAAGACAAAAATCAGTTAAAATTGGGTCAGTTTAATGCAAACATTTCTCTCCTCTCAAGAGATTGTTGCATCACATTCTCACTGCTATGATCACTCCACAAGTCGGAGGGAGAGGAAGACTGACCAACACTCAGAGATTCGTTTTATATTGTCTACTGAAGAGAATCTGAGTTTGCTTGCCTGATACAATCATTCAGATAATGAGAGCCTGCAAAGAGTCTAGAAGACACCAGCCCTATGCAGCTCACCTAACTGCTATTTTTAATAAGGGAAACATAGCCTTAGAAGATGAGTCTTCGAAAGAAATTCCAAAATTTAATGTGTACAACATGGAGTTCATTGATACTTACTTGAGGCTGAAAGAGACTGACTCAGAGAGTCCTTCTGGTGAAACTCAAAGAAAGAATAAATCAGAAAAGCATGCTCCTTTGAAGAAGAATAGGAAAGTTCAAGTGGAAACAGTGTCAGAATAGCCTCTTCAGATTCCTCAATAAGAAACTCTTCCTGTGCTAGCTGAAAAGGATCGAGAATCTGCTGGTGAACCTGTTGAGAAGAATCTCAATGATCTACAACAGCTAGATCAAAATAGCAGTGAGCTTTTTGATAAATTTGGAGTGCAATCTGAGCAAGAACATCAAGTTGTCAGCAAGAATAAGAAAAAGATCAACGAAAAGAAGCATAAATTCAAGAAGCTGAGTCACAAGGCATTGAAGATGAAAGAGAAGAAGAAATTGAAGTAAATGAAGGGTTACTTTCTTAGATGATCACATAGATTTTGATAGAAGAGACTGACAAAATTTATGAAGAAACTGCTGAGTCTATTGTCAATGATCAGGAGGGTAATCAACCAAGAGAAGAAGAAGTTCCACAAGAAGCTCTAGGGGCCACTGAAGAGGATACACAGGAGTATGTCATGTGACCAGCTCCTCAGTGTCAGATGTATCCAAGAATGTCTCTTGCTCCTGCTCCTTCATATGGACCATACCTTGGGGAAATGATTTGTCTTGGTATACCACCCCCTCCACCTCTAGAACAATAGCATGAGTATTTTACTGAATTTCCACAGTCGAGTGCATCCTTTTCTAGTTCACCTATACCTTGTGCTGAGCCAAATATTGCACAGATGCTGTCAAATTTAACTAAGATAGTGCTGAACCAGAATGAATTGATGAATAAACACTTTCTGTTCAATACCATTCAACTTGACAGAGTAGATTCCCGCATGAAACATTTGGAAAGGGTTGTGAAAACCCAATGGATCGAGTTCATGACTGCCAAGTAAAAGACTGATACAGCAGTTCGAGAAATTCTAGAATCTCTTATGGGAATCAGTAATAGAATTGCTGACATGGTGAACAAAATACAAGATACACAAATTTCAACATTCACCAGGCTGGCTCAAATTCTCAGCCACACTTTTGATCTGAAGATTGAATTTGAGTTGATAAAGAGTACATTGAGCAATATAGTAGCCAGTCAAGCTGAGGTCATAAACAAGTTTCAAGATGTTCAGTGTAAATTGGAAAATATCTCAAAGAGTATCAAACAAAATCTCACAAAGCAAACTGCTACTACCTCCCTAGTGGACAGACTTGGGGATACTGTGCATCGAAAATTAAATGAGCTATTGGACTCTATTAGCAATTTACATACCTCAGTGCTGAACAGATCTTCAACCCCTGGTTCCAGCTCTGCACATCATCCTAGAGACATGGGGAGTTACAGAGGTCATTGATTCCCAAGGATTCCCCATTTTTTTTGATAATGACAAAGGGGGAGAGCATTTTGGATGTATGAAAGCTTACACTGATGGACAATTTTATGACATGGACAGTTCTTTGGACAATTTTATGACATGGACAGTTCTTTGGACAATTTTATGACATGGATAGTTCTTTTGACAGTTTGACAATCTTTCAGGTTTCTAATGTAAAGCTTACAATGATTGACAGTTTTAATGATGAATGAGATAGTTCACTCAGACACTAGTCTGTATTCTCTTACTATACACAGAAAGGTAACTTTTACATAGTGCATATTTGTGTTGGATGCATGTTTTATGTTGAATGTCATCTTTGCCATGCATGTCAACAAATAAATTCTCCATTAGTTTCAATCTTACATGAATTATAGTTGTTATCATCAAAAGGGGGGAGATTGTTGGAACCCTGGTTTTAATGATGACAAACTATGAGTCATGTGAAGACTGGATTGCATAAATTTGTCTGCATTTGATCATTTCATATAAAATGTATGTCTGTGTACAGTTGAGTCCTTCAGCATACAAGGTCTGTGTACCTTGCGTTTGTTGCATATAGTCCATGCATAGGTTAAAGAAGTCTGTGCATAGTCAGGTCTGTGCATACCACGTTACTTCACAAATAACGACTGCGTACGTCTTAGTTGTTTGCATATTCAGGGTCGGTGCAATGTATTCACAATTGGTGCATGTTCCACGTCCTTCATATGAGAGTCCGTGCATAACATGCATTGCATATAGCCAAGGTCTATGCAAGTCTTCACACACGCTAACTCAGGTCCGTGCAGATCTGTGCATGTCTGTTCTATGTGTATGACATTTTGTCAAACATCTGGTCAGTGAATATCTTACATTCTGTTCATAGAAGTCGATGCAACCCTCACCTTTGTATATACAAAGTCCGTGCTATTCCCTATAGCTCCGGTCGGTGCAATGGTTGGTCCGTGCATACTTAGTTCATAGAAGGTTGGCACAGAGTTTGTATTATCTTCGTTAGTGTCGGTACACAGTTGGTGTTATCTTGAGTCGGTGCAACTTTTACTGCGAGCACAAGTCATTGCATTGCGTGCCTTGCATATCCATCCTCGGTGCAGTTCCTATTTACGCATTGACTCAAGTCAGTGCATTCAATAGTCGGTGCAATCTTTGGCCTAAGGCATTTCTTGGTCTGCATACCAACATCGATGCATTTCATTACTAAAGTTAGTGCACGTCCTCATTATGTACACCAATCGTCTGTGTGTGTGTGACTTGCCCAATATATGTATCAAGTTAATGCATGTGGTCTTATTCATATACGAGTCTGTGCATGCATCACTCTGTTTATAAAATGTTTTGAGCTAATGACTACTGTTCTCCTGATAGAGACTTTCTCTCCAGAGAACTGAGGCCAAGTGATCGTAACTTCTAAAAGTGGCATGTGATCCAAGAGTGGAGGAGGTGCCAGGATCGAGACACGTCGAAAGCACTAAGCTAGGATGCTGCCATGTGGGCCAAAGCTTTTAGGCGGGAATCGTGGAAAGCACACGTCCTTCATGAAAAATGAAAGAGTGGACATGAAGAAGAGAGAGTGTATGATACATAAGAAGAATCAGAGAGAAAAAGAGGAGTTCGAGCACCTGAAAAGAAAAGAGACAGAAAGAGAGAGAGTTTTAGTTTTGAAGGGAAGCAAGAGCAGCACATTGAAGATCAGGTTTTCTGTAGTGTTCTCTGGATCAGATCCGAGACACTTGGCTCCTGCATGAGCATTTTAGCTTGGATTTATTGACATCCCTCTGTTGTTGTGTTTTGTTCCTTTCTGTTCCTTCTTCTTTGACACTCGTTCAAGCTGTTCGTCAGCGGTTGCAGAGGAGGTTTCCTCTGGTCGGCTAAGATGTAAAGCCCAGCGGATCAAGCTTTTTGTCAGCATTGTAGAGGATTGGTTCCTCTGGACAGCAAGCTGTGTTGCTCAGCGGTTGTAGGCAAGCTGTGAGGCCCAGCGGTCTTTCAAGCTGTGAGTCAGCATGAAGCCATACTCTGGTTGGAGTATGGGGTGGATGTAGGTCAGCTGATCGAACCACCTAAAATATCTTGTGCAGTGTGGTTGAATGTTTTCTCGTGTGTGATTGATTTTTCCTAATCGCCTAGATAGCTTCCGTTCTTATGTTTTCAAATAGTTGATTAGGCGTGCATCTCTAGTGTTTGAGAAATTGTCCACTGAATAAGCCATCGTAGTTCTATTCAACTTTAAATTGGGCAAAATGTTTTAAGAAGATCCATTCACCCCCCTCTGGATCTACGTTTCTTCCTTTTTCCGCACCCATCACCAGCGAGATAGTCTAACCGACTGCGTTGTGCGGGTAAGACCCATTTATCTGTCAGGTGTGCCCAGGAAGTGGAGTGCCATGCTGGGGCTCCAAGAGTTAACTCCACAGGATGGATTGTTGACCAGAGCTACGAGTTTGTTCTGGCCAAGTGGAATGATATTATTGAGTCTCTCCAGATGATTTTGATGATAACAAAAATCCAGTGTTACAATTAGGTTGATAACTTGCTTAAACCACTCACAAAGCCATCTTTCATCCAAGCAAAAGCCTAAATCCACCTTGCCCCAAAAATGCCCAGGATATGTAAATCCAACTCATATTGTTTTGAACAAAATGAGGTCTCAAAGTGATCTGCTTTTAGGCTATGATTCATTAGCTAACATTGTCAAATTGCAGGTTTTCCAGATGAGCGGTCGACCGCTGGACCGGGCCCAGGTCGACCAGTTTTCTCAGCGTTGAAAGGTTTAATGTCCGTAAAATTTCGATCGACCGCCCACCTAATCTTCAAAGCCTCCATTGTTGACTTGTTTTCTCCACGAGGCTGAAGCGTCTATCAATGTTATTTTATCCCCTAAAGTCTCCAGACATCCCCAGAATTGTGGATCTATGTCTTGGCCTATCCTTGACCATCCAAGTTGTATGAAAACAACTCTTGGGGTAAAGAAACCCTTATTACAAAGGTGAGACTAAGGAAGCTATCAAGGGAAGAAAAGGGGGCTACTGTAGCTCCGTGAACAGTACTCCGTGCAAGGAGTTCTTCATCCACCTAGAAGCTTTTCAAGTGGAATCTGAGGCCAATCAACCCCAAATCAAGTGGACATCCAAGCTTCATCCATAATCTTCATCACCTACTCAGGGGGAGAAAAAATCAGAGTTTTTCTTTTGGTGTTTCTACATTCATATTTTTCAAGCTTCAAGTGTGTGTTCTTGTAATCTCTAAACAGTTGTGTGTGTGTGTGGATCTTCTTAGATCCTTGTGTGTGTGTTTGTTTTCTGTCAGATTCATGTGTGTTTAGGTGTATTTACACCTTCATAGGAGTTCTCATCTTCATACGAGTGTGTGTGTGGTCAGATCTTGCAATTCCTTACAAGATAGTGTGTGAATCCTCACAGTTTGTGAGGGGTGGACGTAGGTTGCCGTCATTGCATCCGAACCACCTAAAAATCCATGTCTCTTGTGTGGTTTGTTCTTGTATGGTTTGCTCCATATCTTATACCTCCCTTTCTGCTCTAACATATTCACATATTGCACCTACTGATTTCTTCATTTAGATCTAAATTAATTGATTCTTTTCACAATAGATCTCTTGTACATCAAAAGCTGGGTTCGGACTAACAAGGTTAGTCTTGTCAGGAAGATAACACCTTGCATGAGTGAATCTTTGGATTCCAAACTTCGCCTAGTACCAAAGAGCGTTTGTGGTGGTTTATTTTGATATTTGCTATTTCATCTTTCTTGATTTAAATCGGCTTAAGTTTTCATAATTTTTGTTATCACCTAATTCACCCCCTCTTGGGTGTCATTGATCGCTGGACTTCAATTGGTATCAGAGCTAAGGCTCTATATTTTTTAGATCTAACGATCTAGAGTCAGATCCAGATCAATGGCCAATAAGGGAATGATGCCTGAGGGTCATTCCCTCAATCATCCTCCTTTCTTTGATGGTTCAAATTACTCCTACTGGAAAAACAGAATGCATGTTTTTCTAAGGGCTCAGGAGTATGAGGTTTGGAGGGTTGTGGACAAGGGTCCATATGACTTTCCTGAGGAAGAGGATAAATGGACACCCAAACAAATTAAGAAATCCACGGTTAATTTTAATGCAATGAATATCATGCAATGTGCTTTTCATCCTAATGAATACTCTCGTGTTCCCATGTGCAGCTCAGCAAAAGAGATGTTGGATAAGCTGCGGCTTATTTATGAAGGAACCTCTGAGGTTAAGAAGACCAAAGCAAATATGCTTGTTAGAGACTATGAGCTGTTTAAAATGAAGCCTGAAGAGACAACCTCAGAGATGTTTGCAAGATTAACAGAGATTACTAATGGTCTCAAAGGCCTTGGGAAGGAGTACACAAACTCCGAACTTGTAAGGAAGGTATTGAGATCCCTTCCACCGGCATGGCACACAAAAGCCACGGTTCTCGAAGATTCAAAGAATCTGTTCACACTTTCCTTGGACAAACTCATAGGATCACTCATGACCTATGAGATAAACATGAAGAGAACTATTGAGGAAGAAACAAAGAAGAAGAAAATGGTGGCCTTGAAATCCCACCAATCTGATGATGACTCTCAAGGAGAGGAGTCCACTGAAGGAAGTGATGTGGGAGAAGACTTGGCAATGTGGACATGCCAAATGAAGATGTTCTTGAGAAGAAAAAGAAATTTCCAAGAAAACCTCAAAAGGGGGCAAAGAAGGCCACCCCAGACTAAGGGGGAACCAAGCAAGCAAAATAGTATTATATGCTATGAGTGCAAGAAGCCCGGGCACATGAGAGGAGAGTGCCCAGAATTGAAGAGAAAGTTCAATAAGGACAAGTTCAACAAACTAAAGCCATGGTCTCCACATGGAGTGACAAAGAGGATGAACAATCCGACCAGGAGCTGGAGGAGCTCGTGGAAAGCTTGTGCCTCATGGCACATGAGGATGACTAAGCTAAGCTAAATTCTGATCCTCGTTTTATTTCAAATGAACAATGGGAGTCCGAATATGAAATGTTGTATATTAAATATAGAAAAATCAGATCTGAAAATGAATCTCTCAAAAAGAAAATTGATGATTTAACACATGAGGATGCTTCTGTTAAGTTTGAGAAATTGGAACAGGAATGGTTTGAGTTAAAGTGGAAAAAGAAACTTTGCTTCAAACGATTTCAGATCTTGAAAAAGTCAAAGAGGAGCTATCATGTAAAATGTCTAAAATTGAAAAATTTTGTGAAAAATTTAATAATGAAAAAGAGGTTCTGACATCTTCCATTTCAGAACTTGAGAATAAAAATGTAAGCTTGAATAAGGTGGTGACGGACTTGCAGTTTACTCTCTCTAGGTTTGTTAAAGGGAAATAAAACCTAGATAATGTGTTAGGAGTTAAAGTTAACTTCCGGAATGAAGGATTGGGGTACATACCCCAGAACAAAAAATCCCTTGAGCACAAGATTACCACATCTTACGTGCATGAAAAAGAAAATAATTGTGCTTCAAGTTCACACACCAAGCCCAAACATGTTCAATCTAAACCACACAAATACCAAAGAAGATTTTCATATGTCAATTATTTTCATTGTGGTAGATTCGGTCATGTTATTTCTAATTGTTGGTTCGGACAAAACACACAAAGAAATCATGCTACTTGGATAAAGAAAAGATATGTGCAGAATTAGAAATAAGGTGATGGATCTTTGGTAATTTTCCAAGACCATAGTTATATTTCAGATGGTGACAATGGAAGCAAGATTTTTCAAGGCAACATCAGCAGCCAACAGGATGGAGATAATTTGTTCAATGCATAAATAACATCAGTTCAAAAAAGGCTTTCCTCTTTTAGTAGTGGAGTTGGGGAATTACCGGTGGCAGAATAGTCAGAGGCAGAAAATGTCTTTATGCAAAATATTTCGCTTAGAAAGGAACATAATATTATGATATATGAAAAAGAGGGACACAGGTCTATGCATAATAATATGCAAGAACCTATTACAAGGGCTAAAGCTAAATCACTAGCTGGTGGCTTAATCTACCCCTCCCATTCCCAATGATAGAGTCCATTCTAATATGGAACATAAGGGGGATTGGCAATGAAAGGTCAATTCGGAGTGTGAAAAATCACATTATAAGAAATAAGGTGCAAATGGCAAGCATAATAGAGCCCAAGATTTCTCCTGGCAATTTGGAAAGTGAAGAGGGGCGATCTTGCGCTGCTCCGGAGTGGGGAGGCAGATGACCATGTATCCTTGAAGTAAGAACTACAAGAAGGAAAATAAGTCAGAGGTGCCCAGGGATAGATCCCTGGGGGAGACCCTCCGATGCTTAAGTCAGCACAAGTAGTAGAGCACTGGTGCGAAGGGAAGAGTTAGGAGGAAAATGGGAGCACGAGATCCCTCTCCACCGAAAGGTGAAGTGGTTCCTACTCAGGGTTGCTGGCTCTCGCCTTGCTTAGGCTTACCTTCTCGTAGTAGGGCATGTCCTGTTTAAATAATGACCTGTTGTGCGAATTGATTCCTGTGAGCGGAGGAGTTCCAGGGGGGTTACGTCCTTCATGCGGGCTCCTTATGGCGCACGGACTCTTGGTGTCCCTTGTCCCCTTGAGCTTCCTACCATTAAGGGATTCGCAACGGCCTAATCGATAAGCTTCCATCGGCGAGCCCAAGTGAATGGCACTTGTTCAGGAGTGGTCTCCCGAGTGATAAGTGCTGGGTCGGGACAAAGAATAGGGGGCTCCAGGGGAGCTTTCCTGATCGACTGATGCTCGGACTTCCCAACCCGAAGGTCACCTAAGAAGCGCTTGTACCGAGTAAATTTGTGGGCTTCATAATATGTGGGCCCGGGGGCTACCATTTTGAGGAGTTGAGCCTTGTTCGGTCCAGCTTAGACCTCGTTTGGCCTCTCCGTACAGGCGGTGAGATTTCCCTTCTCCACTTGTCCCCCTCCTACTTCCAAGCCAAGATTAGGCTCAGACGAGTAGCAATGGGGCTGGACTGTTTGTGGCACTGTTTGGGTAAAGATATCTCTCTCGTAGGGGCCACATGATGCGGCTCACCTTGAAAATGCGCCCATTATGATGAATAAGAGAAGGCCCCTCCTCGAGAGATCGGACGTCGCGCCACCTCCCGTCAGGGTTTTTAGGCATTGCGCATTTTGCGTCCCTTTATCTCCGGGGTTTTAGGGTTTGCCTCTCTTGTAGTTATATTTGAGGAGGGGGGGGCTTCTGCACGGCGAGAGCAATTTTGGAAGAGCGGAGAATCGTTGCGGCCACCAGAGCAAGTGGGGCTTTCTGGGGCGGCGATTCACCATCTCCCTTTCTCCTCCAAAGTTCTCGGGCTTGGAGCTTTCCCCTTCTTCTTTTCTCTGTCTCATGGCAGACCATCATCCTGAGGCTGAGGGGCGGCAGAGAGAACGGGCCCTAAGGGTTTTCTTGACGCCGCCGGAGCCTCTCTGTAGTGAGCTGGGGGAGGTTGAGGTGAGGCGGCTGGAGAGTCGATACGGGCTGCCTTGGCGCTTCCAGTTCCTGGTGCATGAGCCTCATGAGTCTAGCATGTCCACTTGTTCTGGCCTTTTTTGCTCCTTTCTCCTGGCCTGCAAATGTGGCTTTCGTCTGGCCCTTCATCCCTTTGTCGCCGAGTTGCTTTGGTTCTACCGGCTGGCTCCTGTCCAGCTGGTCTCCAACTCTTATAACTTCATTTTTTCCTTTATTTTTCTCTGCGGCCAGTGTGGGGTGCGCGCCTCGCTGAATCTTTTCCATTACTTCTTGAGTTGAAGGAGCATTCTCATGCGGGGAGAGGCTTCTTCTATATTTAGGTGAAGTGGGGGAGGAGCTGTGTGTCCCTCTCTGTGAAAAACTCTTCTCATAAAGGGTGGAAGACCCAATATTTCTGGGTGGGCCCATCGGTAGTTGGTGTAGTCTGGAATTTCCCGACGGCTCCCAATTTCCACCCGAACATTCCTCCAAAGCAGACTGTGTTTTCTATGGAGGTGGAAGAGGAGGCTGCCATCCGGCAGCAGAATCGCCAAGAGATTGTTGATTTGGTGACTTCTTCCAACATTGAGGGCTACCACGCTCGAGTGCTATCGCCGATAGGTAAGGAGTTCGGGAACTTGGTCTTCCTTCTTGTGGAGTAAGAACCTTCCTTCTCTTAATCTGCTTTTTTGTGGTTCAGACACGAGGCGAGCAGTTGAGGAGGAGGCACCGTCGGCCGAATTGGAGATCATCGATTTGGATGAGGCGCCGGCTTCTGACGAACTTCAAGCTTCAAAGGGTTCATCCCGCGCCCGGGATAAGGGCAAGCGGGTGGCCCGGGATGACGTTTCCGAACATCTGGGGGGTCAAGCGCAAGGATCCCGTGGCCAAGTTGTTGCGGTCTTCAATCCAGGCTCAGTCTGTTGAGAAGAAATGGGTGAGGAAGGAGGACGTCGTCCGTCCGTCTGGAGGAGATTCCTTGCTGGCTCTCCCCTCTACTGAACAAGAGGGGGCGATGAAGGAGGGATCACCGCCGATGCTGAGGCGCCGAGCGTAGCGGAGGGGCCGCCAGATGAGGGGGTCCGGTTTGAGCCGGTCGAGGCTGGAGGGTTACAGGGGGAGGCGACACTATCTCGTCCGATCGAAACTGGGGAGGTACACGGTGGGGCCGCTCATGCCAAGCCAACGGGTGGGGCCCCCGGGACTCTTGGCTTAAGGTGCAATGGAATAAGAATCCTGAACACGAAGCGACATGGGAGACCGAGGAATCTATGAAGAAACGATTTCCCGAGTTATTCTAAGAGGTATATGTCCTACACTCTCCACGTGTATAATTATATATATATTGAATTTGGGGACCAAATTCTTTTTAAGTGGGGGAGGGTGTAGCAACCCTAATAAATGAATAGTTGAAATGAATTAAAACGTATATATTACAGAAGTAATATATATAAAAGGAATAGGGTTAATTGGACGAAATAAAACAAATTAAAAATAACGCCTCTTATTAAGGCGTTAATTTATAAAGAAACGCCTCTATCCATGGCGTGAATAAAGAAAGGACGCCCACACCTACGGTCGTCAGTTCTCACGCGACCAAATGGGTAAGTAAAAGAAACGCCCCTATCTTGGGCGTGTTTTAAAACACGAAACGCCCTTTTTCAAGGCGCTTTTTAAGAAACGCCCTTATGCAAGGCGTTAATTAAAGAATACACGCCCTGACCAAAGTCGTTAATTCCATTCGGGAACCGTTCGTCCCAGAGCTTATCCAGGGTAATGGATAAGTATTAGAAAGAGTTAAAAGGTGGTAATGACTCTATATTGGAAGCATTACTTCCACTAGAACTCTAACCCTAATTGGACCCCCTAAATCCCTATAAATAATCTTCTGCTCGAACCCTAGAATCTATTTGGTCGACTGCTGCTACGGTATGTATAGAACCAAAGGTTATTCCTCATCGTTTTCTCTGTTATACGATCGTGTGAAGAACATTAATTGATCTTCTCTTATTTGTAGGAAGTCTGCTTGTCGAACGTGAAGAACAAGGTACTGTTCTTCTATCTTTTCCCTAAAAACTTCGGTTATATCTGTGAAGATTATTTAAATATCTTCATCTTCCTTCCTTTTCTCTCCCTCTACAGGTTGACGGTAGAGTGAAGATTTCTGAAGAACGAATGTTCTTCTTCTTGCTGTTGCTACGGCTGTTATTGAGTTGCAGTTGAAGCTTCAGAGTATTAGGCTTCTCACCAAATCCTTCAGAATTCATCTTCAAATCCATTATTAAGGTAGGTTTTCTCAAGTTATTGTAGCCCAAATGAAATTAATGCAAGATATATATATAAGCATGTCATGCATACGGTTATTATAGTTTCCATGCGTTTTCTGCAATATTTTGAAAGAGACGCCCCTGTCAAGGGCGCTAATTCACATGAAACGACTCTTCCCAGGTCGTTAATTTCATGTTTAACGCCCCGTACTCAGGCGTTAATTTCTTTAAACCGTTAATCACCCATCTTAAGAATTGATTATCTATGAAATCATGATTATAAAATAATGCATGATCCTCTGTCTTCAACCTGCTAACTTTACTGTCATGATATTACATTCGTTCCTCTGTTATCCTGAAATTGTTACTGTCCTTAAAGTTTCTGAAGGAACTTGAATTAACGACTTGGACAAAGTCGTTTTCCACATATTAACGCCCCCTCATAGGGCGTGAATCTGAAAGGTAACGCCCCTTCCTAGGGCGTGTATCGGTTAAAATCCTGAAATTTATATATTCTGAAAAATAGAATTAAATAGTAACGCCCCTGCCCAGGGCGCATTTTTGATAATTCCTGAAAATTAATTGTATTCTGTCAAATATGTAAACAATAAGACGCCTTCTGGTGTAGTCGTCAGATCTTGAAGAAACGACCCTGACCAAGGCGTGTTTTAGATAAATTACTGAACTAATGAAAGTTCTGCAAAATAGAAACAGATGTAAACGCCCTTCTGTTAGGCGTTAATTACTTGAGAAACGACTTGACCTAAGTCGTTATTTTACTGTAAACTATTTTTAACCCGTTACTGTTAAACGATTGTTTCAATATATATTTATATACATATATCGGCACTATTCTCCACTCCGTGAGTATAGTCCCACTTTTCACGTTGATTTATCGATCACACTCAACTCTCATTGACATACAAGCTCTCCATTGGACATTCCGTTCCTTTGGACTAGCGAGTTAGTCATAGAGACCTCCGTAAGACTCCTCGTAGCCTTGGATTCCCTCAAGGCCGACTGAGCTGGTTGTACCCTAAAAACCCATTACACCATTGATGCCATGTCACTCTGAAGAAACATGGGATACCGGCCCTTATGATTATACAAAGAGTATATCATAAGAAATTCTTAATGGAATGATGACATCATGCCATATCATGCCATTCTTGTAAACCTCAATTCTATGATAAGAATGAGGGTATCTTACATTTGATATACTGTTCATGTGGACCTCAATTCTATATAAAGAATGTCCATACTGATTTGTCATGGTACCCAAGTTAAGGGAATCATGTTCTACCTAGTTTTATCGATATCGTGATTATACCGTTATTATCGCCATTCTATGTCCTTTGTCATATTTTGGGACTCTATTCTATCAAAGTTGTCATACGTGTCTACAAGCTTGATTATTGAAATTCTATGTTGGCTATAAACAAGAGTGGATGTCAAAACACATGATAAATGCCTGCGCATATAGGGCCCGATCTGGTCCTGGGAGGAGCACCCGAAAGTACTTGTGCCCATGGGAGTTAAAATGATAAGGTATCTGGCATTATACCGAGTACTTGACTTGCTTGATTGGACATTCCACACACATCTTGTACTTGACTCGTACTTGACATGAAATGAAATGCGTGGCCCGAAAAAGGGTAATTTACTTGCTTGCTTGATACATGATAGCCAAAGTTCTTGACATGACTTGTTAAACGTACTTGCTTGAATACCTTGAATACACTTGTCATCTTGTTGGAAGTTCATGATTAAGTCCATCTTATTTCTTTGATATTACATTCTCTCTATCTTGTCATTTTATGCGAGCATGCATAGCTTTATTGCATTCATGAAAGATGTAATTACTTAAACCCCTTGCTAGTACTTGAGATATAATTTCCTACTGAGCGTTCGCTCATTCCGTTTGTCCCTTTGTACTTTTCAGGTAAATCCGACGACGATGGGAGTCAATCGGATGGGAATGATCAAGAGTGCAAGTGATAGAGCTTCTACAAGTGTCGTCTAGTCTTTTCTATAGTTTCTTGAGTCAAATATGTATTCTTTTTATTAAACAGAGTATTAGATTTGTAATAGTCTATCCATTATGAAATAAAGGATTGGGTTATCTTGCTATTTTGCGCATCTCTGTCTTTGTGTCGAATACACGACCACTCTGATTGACATGATTGATATAGACACGTCGCGCATCTCCGGGTATCTTCCGCGCTCGGGGCGTGACAGTCTTTATGGTATCAGAGCCTAAGGTATTCAATTCCTAGGAAACCCAAGTCCAAGGATAGGTTTCAAAATCTTTAACCAAGTGAGAGTGGGTAGAACCAAGGGTTAAATGATCAATGAGTCCTTTATAAGATCATAGTGATATAATACTAACATAGCTATTGTAATTGTAGGATAATGGCTGCCGAACGTGCTCAATGGCGCAACATGCAGCGTACCCTTCAAGGGATGACCCAAGTGCTACAACAGGTAGCACAAGGTGGTGCCCCACGAGCTGGAAGCTTACACCAAGCATTCAAGAATATGAATCCCCCGAAGTTCATGGGATCGACCGATCCAGACGATGCCGAGCATTGGGTTCGGGAGATTGAACGTATATTCCGTGTTATGCAATGCACGGATCAGGACAAAGTCTTATTAGCTACTTTCCAGTTAGAAAAGGATGCTAGATGCTGGTGGGAGTCGATTGAAGCTACTATTGACCCAACTCAAGTTACATGGGGTGAATTCGTTGAATATTTCAACGCCAAATATTTCTCTGATAGGGTCCAGGAAAAGAAGGCCGCCGAATTTGCCGCATTAAAGCAAAGATCTTTATCGGTGGCTGATTATGAAGCACAGTTTTCTAGACTGTCTAGATATGCTAAGCATTTAATTAGCACGGAAAAGATGAAAGCCCGTAGATTTCTTAATGGGCTTAGGCCCCACTGCATTACTCAACTGGCGCCTATGGATATTCAAGTTTATACTGAAATAGTGCGCCGAGCTCAGTTGCTTGAAGATGCCACGGAACTATCTGATAGGATCCGTGGGAAAGACAAAAAGGAGCAAGTCACAAGTTCGGGTTCTTTTAAACCCAACTTTAAGAAGAGGCCCAATAATGGAGGTTCTTCCTCTCAAGATCAGAAGTTCAAGAAATCCAAGCCTTTCTCTATCACCACTACACCTTCAAATGTAGTATGCAAGCATTGTGACAAGGCTGGTCACAAAACAGAAGAATGCTGGAGGAAATTAGGAGCATGTCTCCGTTGTGGGAGTCGTGAACATCGGATTCCCGATTGTCCATTAATGAATGACCAAGACGGTGAGGGTAAACGCCCAGTGACAAGGAACGCGCATCTTCATGCAATCCAAGAGACCGAACCAGAAGAAGAAGGCAGATTGGTGGAAGGTACATTAAAAATTTGTTCCAAATATGCACATGTCTTATTTGATACGGGTGCATCGCATTCCATTATTTCCAAGAAGTTTGCTGACCCATTACCTCTAGAACCAGAATGGATGAAGTTAATATTGTCTACTCCTCTCGGAAACGAGACGGATATCACACATCATTACCAAAACTGTGAGGTATTGGTTCGAGGAAAGAATTTTCTTATTGATCTTATCTGCTTAGATCTAAAAGAGTATGATGTTATACTAGGAGCAGATTGGTTATCCAAATACCAGGCAACGGTTGATTGCCGTGATAGCAAGATTGTTTTCAAGGAATTTCCGGAACTGACTTATACTAGTCCTAAGAGTCGAAGCAAATCCCCTCTTATTTCGGCTCTTCGAGCAAGCAAGCTCGTCAAGAAAGGATGTGTATCCTTCCTTGCTTTTGTCACTATTAAAGAAGCTAAAGAAACCAAGATAGAGGACATTCAGGTAGTGCGAGAATTTCCAGACGTATTTCCGGAAGAATTGCCGGGATTACCCCCGCAAAGAGATGTGGCCTTTACCATCGACTTAGCCCCTGGTGCTAGTCCTGTTTCAAAGGCACCCTATAGAATGTCCCCTACAGAACTAAAAGAATTGAAGAAGCAATTGATGGAATTGATTCAAAAAGGGTTCATTAGACCAAGTACTTCCCCGTGGGGAGCCCCAGTCCTATTTGTAAGGAAGAAGGATGGATCCATGAGATTGTGTATCGACTATCGACAGTTGAATCATTTTACTATCAAGAACAAGTATCCACTGCCGAGAATCGATGAATTATTTGATCAGATTTCTGGATCCAAACATTTCTCCAAGATTGATCTCAGGTCTGGTTATCATCAATTGAGGATTAAAGACGAAGATATTCATAAAACTGCGTTCAGAAGCAGGTATGGCCACTATGAATTTGTTGTTATGCCTTTTGGACTAACAAATGCCCCTCCTGCCTTTATGCAGTTGATGAATAGCATATTCAGGCCTTATCTAGATCAATTTGTGGTGGTTTTCATTGATGATATATTGATATATTCCAAGACTAAGGAAGAACATGAAGAGCATTTGAGGATTTCATTACAAATCTTGAGGACAAATCAATTATATGCTAAGCTCAGCAAATGCGAATTCTGGCTTGAAGAAGTGGCTTTTCTCGGACATGTGATATCCAAGGACGGTTTATCTGTAGATCCGTCAAAGGTTGAAGCTGTAAGAAACTGGGAAAGACCCACTAATGCAAGCGAGATCAGAAGTTTCTTAGGTCTTGCAGGCTATTATCGGCGATTCATCAAAGATTTCTCTAAGATCGCCGTGCCCCTTACAAGGTTAACTCGCAAGGAGATCCGATACGAATGGAGTGAGGAATGTGAAAGAAGTTTTCAAACTCTCAAGGATCATCTCACCACAGCTCCGGTCTTAGCTCTACCGATAGAAGGAGAGAAATTCGAGGTCTACACTGATGCTTCTGGCATAATGCAACAAGGAAAGGTCATAGCATACTCTTCACGTCAGCTGAAGAAGCATGAGGAGAATTACCCCGTCCATGACTTAGAACTGGCCGCGGTAGTATTTGCCCTAAAGATATGGAGACACTACTTATATGGAGCACAGTTTACTGTATACTCCGATCACAAAAGTCTCAAATATCTATTTTCACAAAAGGAGCTAAACATGAGACAAAGACGCTGGCTAGAATATCTCAAGGACTTCGACTTCAATATACAATACCATCCCGGAAAGGGTAATTATGTTGCTGACGCCCTTAGTCGAAAGCCGAGAGCAATGATAGCAAATTGTATGATGCAAGAATGGAGGTTACTTGAACAATTCTCCGAGCTCAATATAAGCTTGGACACGGAATCCAAATTTGTCACACTATCTCATGTAAGCATACAGTCAGATTTGTTATCTGAGATACAAACACTTCAGGATGATGATCCTATATTAGTAGAAATCAAAGGCAGATTAGAAGGACAATCTGATTTTCAACTAACTTCTGATGGAAGATTATCGTTCAAAGATAGAACTTGTATACCCGATTGTCCGGAATTAAAGAAGAAGATCTTAGATGAAGCTCACCGATCAAGGTACACTATTCATCCAGGATCAACCAAAATGTACCAAGATGTAAAGAGGAAATTTTGGTGGCCTAATATGAAAAGAGAAATAGCGGACTATGTATCACGCTGCCTCACATGCCAACAGGTCAAGGCGGAACACCAAAAGCCTGCGAGAAAACTACATCCTCTAGATATTCCTAAGTGGAAATGGGAGGATATTGGTATGGACTTCATCATGGGTTTGTCTAAATCTAAAGGAGGACATGATGGAATCTGGGTTATCATTGACCGATTGACTAAATCGGCACATTTCTTGCCAATCAAAAGCCGATGGTCAATTGATGTGCTAGCTGCACTATACATCAAAGAAATAGTCAGGATACATGGAATTTCTGTCTCAATCGTGTCTGATAGAGATCCCCGTTTTACTTCTCATTTTTGGAAGGGATTACAACATTCGTTGGGAACAAGGCTCAACTTTAGTACTGCTTTTCACCCACAAACGGATGGTCAGACCGAGCGAACTAATCAAGTTGTTGAAGATATGCTGAGAGCATGCATTATTGACTTTGGAGGAAGCTGGCATGACCACTTACCTTTAGTTGAATTTGCATATAATAATAGCTACCAAGCTAGTATCCAAATGGCACCTTTCGAAGCCTTATACGAAAGGAGTTGCCGATCTCCCATATGTTGGAACGAAGTTGGAGAGAAACAACTATTAGGTCCAGACATGGTAAGGGATACAACTGAGAAGATACAGGTAATCAGAGAAAGATTACAAGTTGCTCAGACAAGGCAAAAGGCTTATGCTGATACCAGGAGAAGAGATCTTGAATTCCAGGTTGGAGATCATGTATTTCTTAAAATATCCCCTGGACGTGGCATACGAAGATTTGGTGTTAAGGGCAAGCTTACGCCAAGATTCATCGGACCATTTGAGGTACTCGAAAGAGTTGGCGAGGTTGCTTATCGCATCGCGTTGCCTCCTCAGTTGTCCGAGGTACACAATGTATTTCACATATCTATGTTGAAGAAGTATGTGCACGATCCGTCACATATTATTGAGCATGGAGATCTGGTGATCTAGAAAGATCTCACATATGAACAGAGGCCTTTAAAGATATTAGATCGAGAAATACGAGCTCTAAGGAATAAGGTTATTCCCATGCTTAAGGTGCAATGGAATAAGAATCCTGAACACGAAGCGACATGGGAGACCGAGGAATCTATGAAGAAACGATTTCCCGAGTTATTCTAAGAGGTATATGTCCTACACTCTCCACGTGTATAATTATATATATATTGAATTTGGGGACCAAATTCTTTTTAAGTGGGGGAGGGTGTAGCAACCCTAATAAATGAATAATTGAAATGAATTAAAACATATATATTACAGAAGTAATATATATAAAAGGAATAGGGTTAATTGGACGAAATAAAAAAAATTAAAAATAACGCCTCTTATTAAGGCGTTAATTTATAAAGAAACGCCTCTATCCATGGCGTGAATAAAGAAAGGACGCCCACACCTACGGTCGTCAGTTCTCACGCGACCAAATGGGTAAGTAAAAGAAACGCCCCTATCTTGGGCGTGTTTTAAAACACGAAACGCCCTTTTTCAAGGCGCTTTTTAAGAAACGCCCTTATGCAAGGCGTTAATTAAAGAATACACGCCCTGACCAAAGTCGTTAATTCCATTCGGGAACCGTTCGTCCCAGAGCTTATCCAGGGTAATGGATAAGTATTAGAAAGAGTTAAAAGGTGGTAATGACTCTATATTGGAAGCATTACTTCCACTAGAACTCTAACCCTAATTGACCCCCTAAATCCCTATAAATAATCTTCTGCTCGAACCCTAGAATCTATTTGGTCGACTGCTGCTACGGTATGTATAGAACCAAAGGTTATTCCTCATCGTTTTCTCTGTTATACGATCGTGTGAAGAACATTAATTGATCTTCTCTTATTTGTAGGAAGTCTGCTTGTCGAACGTGAAGAACAAGGTACTGTTCTTCTATCTTTTCCCTAAAAACTTCGGTTATATCTGTGAAGATTATTTAAATATCTTCATCTTCCTTCCTTTTCTCTCCCTCTACAGGTTGACAGTAGAGTGAAGATTTCTGAAGAACGAATGTTCTTCTTCTTGCTGTTGCTACGGCTGTTATTGAGTTGCGGTTGAAGCTTCAGAGTATTAGGCTTCTCACCAAATCCTTCAGAATTCATTTTCAAATCCATTATTAAGGTAGGTTTTCTCAAGTTATTGTAGCCCAAATGAAATTAATGCAAGATATATATATATAAGCATGTCATGCATACGGTTATTATAGTTTCCATGCATTTTCTGCAATATTTTGAAAGAGACGCCCCTGTCAAGGGCGCTAATTCACATGAAACGACTCTTCCCAGGTCGTTAATTTCATGTTTAACGCCCCGTACTCAGGCGTTAATTTCTTTAAACCGTTAATCACCCATCTTAAGAATTGATTATCTATGAAATCATGATTATAAAATAATGCATGATCCTCTGTCTTCAACCTGCTAACTTTACTGTCATGATATTACATTCGTTCCTCTGTTATCCTGAAATTGTTACTGTCCTTAAAGTTTCTGAAGGAACTTGAATTAACGACTTGGACAAAGTCGTTTTCCACATATTAACGCCCCCTCATAGGGCGTGAATCTGAAAGGTAACGCCCCTTCCTAGGGCGTGTATCGGTTAAAATCCTGAAATTTATATATTCTGAAAAATAGAATTAAATAGTAACGCCCCTGCCCAGGGCGCGTTTTTGATAATTCCTGAAAATTAATTGTATTCTGTCAAATATGTAAACAATAAGACGCCTTCTGGTGTAGTCGTCAGATCTTGAAGAAACGACCCTGACCAAGGCGTGTTTTAGATAAATTACTGAACTAATGAAAGTTCTGCAAAATAGAAATAGATGTAAACGCCCTTCTGTTAGGCGTTAATTACTTGAGAAACGACTTGACCTAAGTCGTTATTTTACTGTAAACTATTTTTAACCCGTTACTGTTAAACGATTGTTTCAATATATATTTATATACATATATCGACACTATTCTCCACTCCGTGAGTATAGTCCCACTTTTCACGTTGATTTATCGATCACACTCAACTCTCATTGACATACAAGCTCTCCATTGGACATTCCGTTCCTTTGGACTAGCGAGTTAGTCATAGAGACCTCCGTAAGACTCCTCGTAGCCTTGGATTCCCTCAAGGCCGACTGAGCTGGTTGTACCCTAAAAACCCATTACACCATTGATGCCATGTCACTCTGAAGAAACATGGGATACCGGCCCTTATGATTATACAAAGAGTATATCATAAGAAATTCTTAATGGAATGATGACATCATGCCATATCATGCCATTCTTGTAAACCTCAATTCTATGATAAGAATGAGGGTATCTTACCTTTGATATACTGTTTATGTGGACCTCAATTCTATATAAAGAATGTCCATACTGATTTGTCATGGTACCCAAGTTAAGGGAATCATGTTCTACCTAGTTTTATCGATATCGTGATTATACCGTTATTATCGCCATTCTATGTCCTTTGTCATATTTTGGGACTCTATTCTATCAAAGTTGTCATACGTGTCTACAAGCTTGATTATTGAAATTCTATGTTGGCTATAAACAAGAGTGGATGTCAAAACACATGATAAATGCCTGCGCATATAGGGCCCGATCTGGTCCTGGGAGGAGCACCCGAAAGTACTTGTGCCCATGGGAGTTAAAATGATAAGGTATCTGGCATTATACCGAGTACTTGACTTGCTTGATTGGACATTCCACACACATCTTGTACTTGACTCGTACTTGACATGAAATGAAATGCGTGGCCCGAAAAAGGGTAATTTACTTGCTTGCTTGATACATGATAGCCAAAGTTCTTGACATGACTTGTTAAACGTACTTGCTTGAATACCTTGAATACACTTGTCATCTTGTTGGAAGTTCATGATTAAGTCCATCTTATTTCTTTGATATTACATTCTCTCTATCTTGTCGTTTTATGCGAGCATGCATAGCTTTATTGCATTCATGAAAGATGTAATTACTTAAACCCCTTGCTAGTACTTGAGATATAATTTCCTACTGAGCGTTCGCTCATTCCGTTTGTCCCTTTGTACTTTTCAGGTAAATCCGACGACGATGGGAGTCAATCGGATGGGAATGATCAAGAGTGCAAGTGATAGAGCTTCTACAAGTGTCGTCTAGTCTTTTCTATAGTTTCTTGAGTCAAATATGTATTCTTTTTATTAAACAGAGTATTGGATTTGTAATAGTCTATCCATTATGAAATAAAGGATTGGGTTATCTTGCTATTTTGCGCATCTCTGTCTTTGTGTCGAATACACGACCACTCTGATTGACATGATTGATATAGACACGTCGCGCATCTCCGGGTATCTTCCGCGCTCGGGGCGTGACAGCTTCTCTCAAGGCTATGATCAGGCCATCATAGAGGCAGAGGCCCAGTCATCTATGCTTATTTTTCCTTTCGGTCAATGCTATGACTCGGATTCAGGCTCCATTGACTCTTCCCACTATACATCGAGTGAAGTGGTGAGTTCGGCCCCATCCGAGCGACCGCCAACTCCAGCATACTCGGGAGGGCACACGGCCGAGACAGTTCCCACTTAGGTGGGGTAAGTGTCTGGGCCGGCCGTCACCGAGAACACTGGGGGCAGATCATCTGGTGCCGAAGAAACCTTATCTACCGAGCTTGGAGATGTGCCCGAGGCCTGATGTAATAGCTCTTTTCATTTCTTTTCATTCTTTTTCGTATGTAGCCGCGTAAGGCTTTTTTGGAAACTATAATAGCGACACTATTGAATGTTGAATTGACTATTTCTTACTGCTTTTGGTGTGATTTGACTACCGTATCCGTAGTCGTTTGAAGAAGGCGCCGATTTTCTACAGATCTTGCGCGTGCCGATCTGTCCAATAACTAACATGGCGCTAGCACCTTTCCATTTTTTCATACCACCCTTAATGACTTGCCACTTCGCGCGTCCCGCTGGGGGAATATCAGGAAATGAGGTAACCAACCCAGGGAAAGCCTTGGTAGAGTGTTTTGTAAGGGGAGAGTTATTTAAGGCGATCAGCTCCCCCTTCGGCCTATAAAAGGTCCGAGGGGCGTCTCCTTTTCCTTTCATCGCTTAAGTCCGTTCCTGGCGGTTTTTCCCTTCCGTGAAGCGTTGTGTTGTTAGTCTTGGCAGGGCATGGAAGGCATTTCAGAAGATGATGATGCAGATGGCGATAGGAGGGAAGCTCCTGTTGTTTCAGTCTAGAAAAGGGTTCGTCAGTCGGAGGTCAATCAGGGGGAAGGTTCATGCCAGAGCATGTCACCTTCCTGTCCATGTCCTGCCGACGCTCTTCTGAGGAAGAATGAAGCTCGTCCAGCTTCATTCTTTCATTGTCGCCCCCGCCCCTCCTTCCACTATCGATCTCGTTGCCTAGGGAGGGAGCTCTCTCAAGATTCCTCACCTTTCGGGTCGACCTCTTTTTCTTTTCTGTTGTCCTTCCAATCTCTTTGGCACCTTTCCTCCGAGCCTTCTCAAACCAATGACGTCGGCGATCCCTTATCCGAGCCAGTTTCGACACGAGGCAGAGTCAGTGGCTGGACGTGGGAGCGCCTACTCGGTTGGCCGAGCGTTCTACTCTCGTTATAGTACCAGGGATGTATTTTCTTGTACATGTATACTATACCAGCTACGGCCTTCTGGATGTACCTCAAAGTTTAATAAGAAGATAAAAATGATGATTATTCTATTTCGGTTACATGTGTATGCTTGTCAAATGTTCAAAAGTAGAACTTGCGAAGATTTGTCGCGTTCCACGTCCGAGGGACGAGTGTTCCTTCCATGGTGGACAATCGGTATGCTCCTTTCCTGAGCTTCTCGACCACTCAGTAGGGACCTTCCCAGGTAGGGGCCAGCTCCTCGCCGCCTCTAGTGGTCGAGATGCTTCGGCCTTCCTCAGGATGAAGTCTCTTGGCTGGAAGTGTCAGTCTCGGACTCTGATGTTGTAGTATCAGTGATGTGCCGTTGGTATTCCATTGCTCGGATCCTTGCACTCTCTCGGATCTCCTCTGCTAAGTCGAGGTTCTCTCATAGTTTCTGCTCGTTTACCTCGGGCTTGAAGTGGACGACACAGAGAGAGGGATTGCTGACCTCCAACAGAATCACGTCTTCCGTGCCATACAGCAGTTGAAAAGGTGTTTCACCAGTATCCATTCTCGGAGTAGTTCGGTGCCACCATAGTACGCTTGGCAATTCCTCGAGCCAGCTTCTCTTGGCTTTGTCGAGCCTAGTTTTGATGCCTTTTAAGATAGTCTTATTGGCATTTTCGACCAGTCCGTTAGCCTAGGGGTGGGCTACCTAAGTGAAGTGGTTGCAAATATTTAGGTCGGCACATCTGTCTCTGAAATAATGAGAACTAAACTGCCGACCGTTATCGCTCACGATCACTCGGGGGACACCATAGCGACAGATGATCGATTTCCAAACAAAACTCTATACGACCGATTCGGTGATCCTGGTGGTGGCTTCGGCCTCGATCCATTTGGTGAAATAGTCGATGGCGATGATGACGAACTTCTTCTGAGCTTGAGCCATAGGGAACGGCCCCAAAATGTCGATCCCCCACCAAGCGAAAGGGTATGGCTCAACAAGGGTGATGAGCTCCGCAACGGGCTGATGAATTAGCCGGTCGAAGTGCTGACATCGATCACACTTCTGTACGTAGGTCGAGCAGTCGCGCTGGAGAGTGGGCCACCAGTAACCCTGCCGTAGCAAGATCCTGGCGAGTGATCTTCCTCCTTGGTGCGCTCTGCAGATGCCTTCGTGTACTTCATGAATCGCTTGGCTGGCTTCGTCGGCGCTGATGCACTTGAGGAGAGGACAGGAGAATGATATGTGGTACAAGGCATCGTCCAGCATGATGAAACACTAAGCTTGGTACTTGAGCTTCCGAGCCTCCCGCGGGTCGGTGGGCTCTTGAGAATCTCGGAGCCAGGATACGTAGGCGGTCTGCCAGTCGCTTGAGGGTGCCGGGTCAATAGTCATAAGCTCGGATTCGAAGCTCGGTTACCTGAGCTCCTCAAGGAAGACCGATCGTGTACTAGCGGGATCGCGCGAGGAGGCCAGTCGAGAGAGGATGTCCGCTCGGGAGTTTTCCTCCCGGGCTATTCGGACTACCTCAAAGCTCTCGAAGAGTTGGGCCATCCTCTTGACCGCCTGGAGGTACTTGACCATTTGTCCTTCCTGAGCTTCGTATTCAACGTTGACCTGGCTAGCGACCAATTGGAAGTCAGTGTGGATCCTGACTCGTTCGGCCCCCCGTTGTTAAGCCATCCTGGCTCCCAAGATAACAGCTTAATACTCGGAGGCATTGTTGGACGCCTGGAAGTTGAACTTCAAGGCGTACCACAGCTCCGCTCCTTCGGGGGACTTGAGAAGAATACCGGCGCCGCTTCCTGTTGAATTGGAGGACCTGTCGATGAATAGATCCCAGGTAGGCCCGGACGCTGGTGGAAGTGCTTCTTCAATCGGGACCGTGCTTTCAGCGATGAAGTCCGCGAGAGCCAGTCCTTTAATAGCCGAGCGGGGGCGATACGAAATATCATAGGCTCCGAGCATGATGGCCCATTTGACATGGCATCCCGAGGCTTCAGGGTGAATGAGAATCTTCTTCAGGGGTTCACCGGTCAATACGATGATGGAGTGCCCTTGGAAGTAGGGTCGGAGGCGCTTGGCCGAGGTAACCAACGCTAGCACGAGTTTCTCGGTTGCGGGGTACCTTCTTTCGGCCTCATTAAGCACCTTGCTGGGATAGTAAACTGGTCTTTCGACTCCTATGTCATTCCTGACTAGGACCGAGCTTACAGTAGAAGGGGTCACCAAGAGGTAGAGGTGTAGAGCTTCGCCTCAGACTGGTTTGGATAGCACCGGGGGTGAGGCCAAGAATTCCTTGAGTTCAGTGAACACCTTTTGACATTCCTCATCCCAAGCGAACGTAGCTGATGCCATTTTGGTCCCCTTAATAGTTTGAAGAAGGGTAAGCATCGTTCGGCCGCCCGAGATAGGAAACGGTTGAGTGCAGCAATGCACCCCATTAGGCGTTGGACATCATTGATGCAGGTAGGTGGCCTCATGTCCAGATGGTCTGGACCTTGTCGGGGTTGGCCTCAATTCCACGCTGAGTGACTAGGAAGCCTAAGAACTTCCCATATCTGACTCCGAAGGCGCACTTGGCGGGGTTGAGCTTCATGTTGCACTTCAGGAGGGTGTCGAAGGTCTCGGCTAAGTCAGCGAGGTGGTCTTTGGCCTTCGGTGTTTTGACGAGCATATCATCAATATAGGCCTCGAAGTTCCGACCGAGTTGTCCTTCGAAAACGTGGTTGATCAGTCTCTGATATGTTGCTGCATCGTTCTTTAACTCGAACGGCATCCGGGTGTAGCAGTGTACGCCGAAGTCGGTGATGAAAGCAGTCTTCTCGATGTCCTCCGGGTCCATCCTGATCTTATGGTAGCCGGAGTAGGCGTCCAGGAAGCTGAGCAGCTCGTTGCCAGAGGTTGAATCGACCAGTTGATCGATGCTCGGTAATGGGTAGCAATCCTTTAGGGTAGCCTGGTTGAGGTCGGTGAAATCCACGCACATCCGCCATTTCCCAGAAGCTTTTGGTACCAGGATGACGTTGGCGAGCCATGTAGGGTACAGAACCAGATGAAAGAGGCCAGTCTTCTGCCCCTGGATGACTTGCTCTTTGATGACCGCTTGCTTCTCTAGGGCGTGCTTTCTCCTGCGTTGTTGTACTGGTTTTGCTGTCGGGTCGAGGTTGATCTTGTGCATCACTACGTCTCCCAGGATCCCAGGAAGGTGCTCATCAGACCATGCAAAGACTCGGATGTACTGCGCAAGGAAATATTTATATTTTTCTTGTTCCGCAAGTGGGAGCTCGGCTCCAATCTTTACTCCTAGGGTCGGGTCACCGTTAAGGAAGACCGTTCGCAACTCGCCGCCAGGCTCAGATGTTACAGGTCCCTCCTCGGCTCTCTTTACCCCTTTATTCTACCCTTCCGGCCTAGTGGCGTCAACCGAGACTATTTAGCACCGTCTAGCCAATGTCTGGTTACCTCGAACTTCCCCCACGTCATATTTGGTTTGGAACTTCATCTTTTGGTGAAAGGTAGAGGGCACCGTTCTCATTCAGCAGAGAATGCCTCGACCAAAGATGGCGTTGTATGCCATCATCCCCTTAATCACGATGAAGTCTACTATAACCGTAATAGTTTTGGGCGGGGTGCCGACAGTAACCGACAGGCTTAGTTCTCCCTCGGGATAAGTGTTGACATGTTTTTCATTCTTTCCCCTTTCTTCTCTTGGAAATCAATGTGGAGGTAAGTGAATTCAGGTGAGATGGGCATGAAGGAATGATCGTGATCGCCATCAAGGTTCCGAAATGTAAGAGAGTTACGCTCGTACCTTGGAAAAGAAGGGAGACACTCGCCTTTAGCCAGCACCACAAAAATACGCAGTTCAGGATGAACTACTCAAAAGATGCCCGACCGCTCGACAGACCGCTCCAAGGCGCTGGGACAGATGCGGGATGAAGGGGGGCTAGATGATGGGACCGCTCAGGGTCAACCGCTGGAAGGCGATGAACGACCTGGAGGGTGCCGCCCTATTCTTCACGCAGATAGAACAAAACCACCTAATGCCACCAACTTCCAAGACGTGGGACTTCTTCCTCCACCCTCTCCGGCCGGCCAGAAAGAGTGGGCCTCGTGCTAGAGTGTTGCTGACCTGCAAAACGAAGCATAGAACACAGAAACGAACCCAGATTGGAACTATAAAGTGTAGTAAACGTAAGAACGAATAGAGATAAACATAACCAAATGGTATGGAGGGTACCTGGAGGTTTTTAAACCCCTAAGGGCGTCAAAAACATAGGAGGGTATGTGTAAATGACGTATGAGAGTAAGAAAACGTGGAAGAAATATAGAAGAAGCAATGCATGCAGATAAAACAGAACGATGGGACTAAATGAAATGATGACTCAAAATACGACTACTCCCTGAACCGGAGGCCTATGCGGATGTAGAAGGCCTCCCTCCCTGGTGGTAGGTCTCTCAAGGATTCGGTAGGGCTTCGCCGTCGACCAAAAATCTCCCCCCCTTTTCAAAGCTTACCCTTGGGGTCTATTTATAGAGCACATGAAGTCTTATCTCGAAATTAGAGTTTTTAGGTATTTTCAGGTCGTGATAATAAAATAAAAGTTGTAGATAATTGAATTATCTTTTAACCCGTTCAAACAGCACCCCATTTGGTTGAGAAACTACGGAGAAATAGTTGGAACAAATAAAGGATAAAACCACGGGTAGAGAGAGAAAACTCCTTTGTTTTTCAGCAGTCGAACCATTGCGCGGTCATGCGATAGACCGCCCAGTCCATTGAGTGGTCAGTCATCAGACCGTTCAACCTGTCGGTTGAAATTAAGTAAATAAGCAATATTATCCAAATATCCATCGAACTGCCCGATAATTTCACCGTTGGACTCTCAAGAATTGAGCGATCACAAATGGACCACCCAGACCATGGAACGGCCATAGGCCAACCGCCCAATGCCTGTCGGTGGTAAATCAGTACAAAATAGATAATAAGATAATTATTTGAATAACCAACGATTCTGGGATTCTGAGATATGGAATGTCATATATCTGCCACTCAATGGTATTGAACAGTTGTATGTAGACCGTGCAAAAGCTTGTCGGTGGAAATTCAAATAAATCACCTTATTATCCAATAAATAGATAAACGGTTAAGCCTCAACCGCTCAACAACTGGACGGTCACACGATAGACCGCTCAATGGCTGAACGCTTGAAAACCAATAAGATGTGATGACTCAACCAAAACCAAGGCCCACTAAGCTCTGGATTGAAGCGGACCAAGTCAAGGAGGGAGGTACCCAAAAAATAGGCCCAATAAGCTGCATGAAAATAGCCCACTAAGCAACGGACAACTCGAGGCATCAATAAACACTGGTAAGAGAAATGACTCAACTGATGGGCAAAAAATGGGTGTCAACAGATGCCCCTCCTTAACGTCCTCTTTGCAGGGGAGCGAGCGGAGGTGAAGCGAAAGCGAAATGGAACATGGAGATGAAGCGGAAATGAAGCGGAGCGGACTGAAAAGCGGGCGTTAAGGTAAAACGACACCCGTTTTGCCAACAAGCGACAGGAATTTTTCGGAACACTCTGAATCAACCACAAGGAATAGTTAGACCAAAAGTGACACTAGCCTGGAGGAACTAACTAAAATAAAAGGAAACACACGATCAACCTCATGGGGGACACAATCCCTCGGACAAATGAGGGGACCGAAATAAGCAGCTAAAAGTAAGGAAACAGACTAAAACTCCAGACGGGGACCTCTTAATCAACCAAACCAAGTGAATAAACCAGAGAGAACCTTCCAACTCATAGTGAAACTGTTCCTCTTACTCAAACATTGAATGCACAGCTAACCATCACTAGTGGGATATTTGCAAGAAAACTATGGGCCATGAATGTTCAAAAGATGCGTATGATGCATGTTGGGCTAAAATAAAGAAATCGTTAAAACAAATGTAAAGAAATGATAAAATATAAAATACTCGAGAATAGTATTGCTAGGCTGGGAGATCAGAGTCAAGACACTATCCGCAACCACGGTGTGAAGGATAGAACCATCCTCCCCAGACTTTCCCAACGTAACGGCATATCCGGAGATTAAACACGTGAACCTAGATCATCATCATTTTTGTTAAAGGGGAACATCAGATCCTGGGACACATAGATAACAAACTGGTTCTCGAGATAATATAGCATAATACCATATAGTAATGCAATAAGAGATGTAGGGATAGAAAGCCATACCTGACATACCCGCGCAGGTGAGAATGGCGTCTTTTGGATTTTCATTTTTTGATTTTTATGGCTTTTTCATGTATAAGACAAGCAAGTATAAACATAGCGTAGACAACATAATGATTAACTGAACGACAAATAATATGACATAACATAACAATCAGATGAAATGGGAGACAATGTACCATAACATAACAAAGGCAAATGAGCACATATGCAATGGCATAAACAGACAATATGCATGCATGAACACGGTGTGACAAGACAACAACGCGGTGGGACAACACACGGTTGGGACAAGAACATGACGGATGACCACACGGTTGGGACAAGAACATGGGACATAAAGGGGTGACTAACGACATGTGCAAGATAACTAACAACACTCGGTGAGGGACAAAATAACATGTGTGGGATAACATGGTGCATGAACAAGTGACAAGGACACGGCGGGACAAAAGACATAAACAAACACGCCCTTCAATCAAAACCCAAGATCAGAATGAAGCAGAATCTCCAGGTTCATAATCGTGAGGCAACGCCCTCTGATAAAGATATGATCATTGCAAACAAAAGTTGAGAAGGACATGAGCTTCAGAATAGATCGAGAGAGTGGATAGAAGAAGGAAAGAACAGATCAAAGGTAGAGCACAAAGATATAGCAAGGAATGTCTGAGTACTTACAACATGCACACTTAACAAACAAATTATGTATCTGTCCTTAAAATAAATGCAAATGCATGAAAAAGACACATTTTTTAGATTTTTCTAATTTTTTTTTATTTTTTTAGATTTTCAATAGTATTTCATTTTTCTAGATTTTTTGAAGTATTTGATTTTTTAGGTTTTTTAAAATATTTGATATTTTTTTGAAATTTTGAAGTATTTGATTTTTTTTGATTTTTGATAATATTTGATTTTTTTGGATTTTTTTGAAGTATTTGATTTTTTTTAGACTTTTGGTAATATTTAAATTTTTTTTTAGATTTTGACATAGCAATCCGCAGCACCTAAAGACGGGCTCAAATTACTGGTCAGGGATCGTAGTTCCTACTCCTTTCATTAAAGGCTTCCCGGAAGCAGGGCGTGCATGTGAGGGTGGCTTACCACAACCAACTGCTTCTAAAGAACAGTGCCCCTACTAAGGCCATACCCGGGATACAACCCAGCCTAAGAGGGAGAAACAGAAGAAAAAATGGAGACAAGTTTCGTGCAGGATGGGAGATATCAAGGCTCGAATTCCTTCCAGGGCACTACCCCTCAAAGAGAAAGCCTATTACATCGGGGCTTTGTGTCTTTGATTTTTAGACCCATATTTATCAGGCACGCATGCGACCGGGGTCATGACGTCCCTCGGGGAACTGTACTGCCACTCTTGCCATGCCTTTGATTCATAATTTTGCATTGATTCATTTTCTCATTTTGCTAGACCTTATTGGCCAGATATAGCATTAAAGCTCACTTTTGAGGGTCAAGACTGCCCCTATTTGAGACCTCGCTCGTATTAGGGAGCGCCTAGGTTAGTCATCTTATCCATCAATCTCTTGTCCCTACACTTGGCCGAGCAGAGAAGAAAAAGGCCTTCGTGCATACCCAAAGTATGGCCAAAGCAACAACGGTGTGCCTTAGAGAGATAGGCTATGGCTCGCCGTGTAGTGTGTGAAAAATCCATACTCAAAGGTCACCCTCAACAATCTGGAAAAGAACTAGACTCCCAGCGCGGAGCTATCACCAGCCTAAGATGCTGCAGAAGCGACTCATTTGACTAAGCAAACTAATTAAAGCCTAAGGCCACTCAACCATGTTTTAAGGAACCAACATTATAAGCGCGTGTAGAAATAATAGAGTAATAACAATGATAACATGTTCCGGCACAAAATCAAAGATACCTTTGGAAATCGATGGCGTGGAAACCGACCTCCTGAAGCGATTTCGATCATCGAGCTTTGAGGAGCACGAACTTTATTTTCCTTGCTTGTCAGGATAAAGGATGAAAGGAGAGCAAAGGATTGGATTCCTCGACATAGAGGAGTGGAAGACATCATACTGGATGAAGAAGGGATAAAAAAGGAAGAGAGACGAGGGCTAGAACTCCCTCGTTAAGGCACTGAGGCCCTGATAACAAGGAATCAAGTACATAATAACTAGGGATTAACTGAGATCAAGGTGGGCTAAAGCCTCGAAAATAGCAAGAAAAAGGGTATTGACCCTGAAGGGGTGAAGAGGAGTGAGTAGAAAGAGGAGAATAAGAATCATCTGACGCAGTCGGAGAAGAGGAATTATAATCATCGGACGATGTTGGGGAAGGAGAATTAGAATCATCCGACAGGGTCAGGGAAAGGGAATGTGATGTGGGGCATGGAGATGTTGCAGGAGGAGGATCGAGAGAGGTACAGTGAATGGGATGAAAAGGTGACATAGGCCGAGGCCTAAAATCATGAATGGATGGAATGCCTGGAGGTCCCGAACAGGGAGGAGAAGAGGAGTGAGGGTTCGTGAACCCGAAAATAGAAGAGAAAATCACAGAAAATGGGTTGGCAGCAGGAAGATACACCACCCAAGGGTGGGAGCTGAGTAGAAGGAAAGACGAACAAAAGAAAGAAGAAGAGGAGGAATTGGACCCCCGAGTGCACCACTGATGGCACTTGAACTTGCGTCGCCGCCTCTTCTTGGCTGGAATCTGCTTGCAATAAATCCGCCTGGCACGGACTCGGGCCTTCGAGGCTCTTGATCTAGCATGTCTTCTCAAGTAACGGGTCCACCTGGCAGACGGCCTGGCCCGACTATGAACATGATGCTTTATCGGGGTGGTTGCCCTTAGACATGCGGTGCTGACCATAGATGGACATTCTTGAATAAACAACTCCTCAACTGGACGATGACCGAAAAAACATGGAGTTTCATTGCTCGGCACCAATAGCTTGAGACTAGGCATCACCATTCGGTAATCAGGCATGAAGTATAACTCCCTTGCTAGAAGTGCAGGATGGAACTGAGGGAGGGTGATGCGCGGCGTTGACATGGCCGCCTCATCAATAAGCGGAGGGAGATGAGACAGAAAATGCAGAATGCCCCTGGCCAATCTCGAAGACACGGCCAATTACCCCTTGAATGCTGAATTCATTAAACTTTTGGCGGCCGTGTGGGTTAGCACCATCCGGGTGGAAAACTCTTCTGGGCTAGTGAACTGAATAGCAATCAGGCGAGAGGTGATAAAAACATCAACAGTGAATTCTCCGGTGAGCAAAGAGATTGCCACTGACCCTGCTCGCGAAGACACTGGCACTAGCACTGAGGAGCTTGCTTTGACAGCCGTCTTCGGAGATGAACGCTCCTGGTTCCCAAGGCAGCCAAGAATTCGGACTCAGATCGGCATGCGGCAAATGAACTGTTGAACCTTAGCATGCACGATCAAAGCCCGACTTAACTTACCAACTCCCCTGGTTCCGAGGGGCACCAAGGGTAACGTGCACCTGCTCCGCGAGGTGGGAAGTAGTAGAGGGAGGTTAGAAGGAAGAGGTTTGAGGGGCGTGGGCGGAAGTAATACAAGTGATGGGGGAATAGTGATAATGATGGGCATGGGTGGAGGTAAAGGCAAAGGTGGGGGTGGGGGTTCTGGTTCGGCCCGCTCAAGCTCGGATGATGATGGCGAAAGGGGAAGTGAAGGGGGTGGAGAAGGTGGTGGTAGTGAGGAAGATGGCGAAGGTGATGGAGATGGTGGGGGCGAAAGTGGAGAAGGTGAAGTCAGTGGAGATGGTAAAGGGGGTGAGGTGATCGAGAGAGGTGGTAAAAACGAAGGAGGAGGAGAGGAGGGTAGTGGTGTAGTGGGGGAAGTCGCAGGTGGTGGTGCTCTTCGGCGTATCTTTATGACACATCGAGGGGTGTTGGGGACAAGTGTGATGGTGGAAATGGAGGGTGAAAGAGAGGTTGCCTGAGTAGAGGCTGGGGTAGGTGTCAGAGATGGAATAGAGGAAGAAGTGGGCAACGGAGCAGGTGCTTTGTTAACTAAAGGATCACCAGGGTGCCCCTGGTCTTGAAGTGGAGACGGCTGCCTAGACGGCACTGCTTGCTACTGCTTCCTATGAAGATCCAAAATGACTTTGCGCACGATAGTCCAATCAATTATCTTTTTGTAATCTAAACTGTAAACAAGTTCCCGGAACTCGGGGCAGTCCTCAACCAAATGCCCCGGCTGACGATGAAATTCATAGAAATGGAGCAAATTCCCGACCGCGGGTCGGCAAGGCATAACCGGAGGGAGTGGCAACACGCGGGTGGCCATCAAAGCCCTGAAAATATATGTGAAAGATTCTGGCAATAGAGAGTGAGGAGCCGACTTCGGGAAAGGTGGGTGCCGAGGGATATGAGAAGGTAGTGGGGATGGTAGTGCAGGTTGCCTAGGAAAGGGGAATTGCATAGGTGAAGGCAGAGGGTTAGTAAGTGAATGACGTGGAGGCGTGGATGGAGAGGGAATATAATGGACGGCATCCGCCCGCTCGGGGTGTGACGTTTCCTTGACCGGAAGTGGAGAGGTGTGGGGAAATAAAACAGCGGAGGGCTGACTTGTGAAGGGAGATGTAGCGGAGTGACATGTGGAGGTATATGGGTAAGTGGGAGCGGAAGGCCGACTCGTGGAGGGATATGTAGTGGAGTGCTGACTCGTGGGGGATGGTGGAGGGAAAGTGTATGCGAAAGGCGAAGGTGGGGGAGACTCGTGGTCAAGGTAAACTAGGAGTTGTTGGCTAATGAAGCGGGCTCGGTTGTAGAGTTGTTGCCATGAAGTGATATCGTTTAGGGCTAAGATGCATTTGAGCTCGGGCTTTGTATTAGAAATAACCATTTTAATCTGCTCGCCCTTCAGAATATGCCCTGGAACTTGCGCGGCTAGGCGACGCCAGCGGTCGGCAAACGTGTGGAATTCCTCGTCGGGCTTCATCTTCTTTTGGGCCAGATCTACCATGGAGTACTTGGGCCTGGCCTAGTCCTGGTACTGCTGAATAAATCTTGCTTGGATGGCATGAAAATTCACCACTTGCTCCTGCGGCAATAAAAAGAACCAATCCCGAGTCGGGCCTTCTAACGATACACCAAACAGATAAGCCATTAAACGTTGGTCATGTCGGAATTGGGCCGACTCATAAAGGAACTCCTTCAAATGTACGTAGGGGTCACCGACTCGACCATAGCGATGATAAGCCAGAATTTGTGAACGTGGTGGAAGCTGAAGACCTCGAAAGGCAAACGGGACATTCAATGAAATTTGGGGATTAATTCGGCGTTGCAATTCATCCAGCTGGCGTTGGGCTTGAGCGATCATCTCGTCGGTGGGAAGAGTTCGAGAAGAACGTGGGCCAGCCTGAGCAAGAGAGTGGGAGTTTAGACCAGGATTGTGGGCTAGATAAGGGGATCCAACCTGAGAAGGAGGAAAACCCATTCTAGGAGTAGAAGGATATATGGGACCGGAAGAATCATAAGTGTGGGAATGAGGATTGATTGGGCTAGCGATGGTACGGGCGGGATAAGAAGGCCCGTTAAAAGGAGTAGGCCTATTGAAAAATAAGGGTTCGTGAAGTGAATAGGGCCCATTAGAAGAGTGAGTTGATGGACCCGCGTGGGAGGAGAATCCACGCGGGGATAAGAAGGCGGGGGAGATGAGGGATACTGGACAGAAGAGAAGTGCTCCATGGGAGAAATGGAGACTTTATACAGTGAATTTCAAAGAAATATAAGGATAGAAATGAACCTAGGATAGATGCACCTAAATGGAGACACACACAGATGAACTAAACCAAATGAGCCTAATCTGACAACATGAGGTGAATGATGATACTGCAACACACAATAGAGGGGAGAGATGAGGGAAGAATCAACCAATTAAACATCCAAGTTATGAATGATGCACGAAAATTTTATAAGTTCCTCTTTAGGACCTTAGTGGGTTAATTTATATCTGAATTCACTCAACCACCAGGTACCTAACCAGGGTAAGAATGGGAAACTGGGTGACTCTAAGGGATTCTCCCTCTTATGGATGCAAAACCCTAGACTGAGAGAAGGTGTGGTACAACCTACCCGGCGTCTGTGTGAGAATCCACGGCTCACGGGGGCTTACGGAGGTCCTCAGTAAGGTCACCTAGTCGGCTCCAAGGAGTATGGAGACGAGAGGAAACCCTACCTCGGTAGGAATGCAGCTACTATGAAGAGTATGTATGCCCCTATGCGCACCGGAGTGCATGCAAAGCCTAGCCTGGATCTAGCTAGCAGTCAATGGCAATCAAGCAAATATAAGAAAATGAGATGAACATAACCATGCAGTAATAGAACAACAGCAGGGGGAGATCAAACATCACCAAATATATATGTAATGATACGAACCAGTGATCAAGATGCTAGCCTCAGGTGCACTATAGCAGTAAAGGACGGTCTGATGGAGACCACTCAGTGTTTCACACAGTCTGCGATAGACCGTTCAGGAACAGCAAACGGGCTGGAGTGGACCGTGCACGAGTAGGGAGTAACGCCAGAAAATAGAGAAAAACCACAAAATGCTGAAATGACTGACGAATGAGACTCAAAAGCATACTTGGATGGGGCAGTCTTTCGACAGACCGTTCAGAGCCTAGGACGGACTTGAAACAACTGCCGAATATCAACAGAAGTCACAGATGTAAAAATAGCAATGTACCTGAGCCAGCAATGGTGAACGGTCTGTATCAGACCGCAGGAGGATTTGGACGGTCAGAGAGGGACCGCTAGATGGCTGGCACGACAGCAGCTCTGTGACAATCACAGGACGGCCAATCTCCAGCCATTCATGAAAGAAGGTGGGTCACAGGGGACCGCGTAAACTCCATAGGATAGAAACTTAAGATGGGCCAACGAACAACCTGGAAAACTCAAAGAAGGGGACTAACAAAATAGACAAACGGGTCAGCAAAACACTAACACGATGGGCACTAGGTGTCCCACCGTGATCGCCAAAAAATGGGGTGTTGACATGTTTTTCCTTCTTTCCCCTTTCTTCTCTTGGAAATCAATGTGGAAGTAAGTGAATTGAGGTGAGATGGGCATGAAGGAATGATAGTGATTGCCACCAAGATTCCGAAATGTAAGAGAGTTACACCCGTACCCCGGAAAAAAAGAAAGACACTCTTTTTTAGCCAGCACCACAGAAATACGCGGTTCAGGATGAACCGCTCAGAAGATGCGCGGCTGCTCGACAGACCTCTCCAAGGCGCTGGGACAGATGTGGGATGAAGGGTGGCTGGATGAGGGGACAGCTCAGGGTCAACCGCTGGAAGGCGATGAACGGCCCGGAGGGTGCCGCCCTATTCTTAACGCGGACAGAACAAAACCGCCAAATGCCACCAACTTCCAAGACGTGGGACTTCTTCCTCCACCCTCTCCGGCCGGCCAGAAAGAGTGGGCCTCGTGCTAGAGTGTTGCTGACCTGCAAAACGAAGCGTAGAACATAGAAACGAACCCATATTAGAACTATAAAGTGTAGTAAACGTAAGAACAAATAGAGATAAACATAACTAAATGGAATGGAGGGTACCTGAACGTTTTTAAACCCCTAAGGGCGTCAAAAACATAGGAGGGTGTGTGTAAATGATGTATGAGAGTAAGAAAACGTGGAAGAAATATAGAAGAAGCAATGCATGCAGATAAAAGAGAACGATGGGACTAAATGAAATAATGACTCAAAATATGACTACTCCCTGAACCGGAGGCCTATGCGGATGTAGAAGGCCTCCCTCCCTGGTAATAGGTCGCTCAAGGATTCGGCAGGGCTTCGCCGTCGACCAAAAATCTCCCCCCCTTTTTAAAGCTTGCCCTTAGGGTCTATTTATAGAGCACCTGAAGTCTTATATCGAAATTAGGGTTTTAAGGTATTTTCTGTTGTGCCCCTGTGGTCATTTGAGTTATTTGATATTCATGGTTTTGATAATGGCTAAACACTATAAGTCATTATTGTTTTCCACTCTCATATGACTGACATAGTGATGCTGTGTTCATGACAGGTAAGCCAATGAATGGACAAGGAATGGAGTGGAGATGGAAAATGTGAAAGCTCAATGATTGCGCCCTCGCACGTGGATCGACCTGCGCGGTCAGCTCGCGGGGGTCAAGGGGGCAGCGTCCCTTGCGGGGGTTTTCGGGGGCGGAGCCCCCGGAACCAAATTTAGAAATGCTCAAATGATCTAATGCATAAACTAAACCCACAAATGCATGGAATTGATAAGGACATGAGTATCTTGACTTATGGACATGTTTCTTTTGGCTAACACTTCATTTTTGCAGGTATAGGTCTTTCCGGTTGACCAACACACCTTCGCCGGTCGACCAGTTCTTCCAGAAATGAGAAACTCCAGTTTTTACAGGTTTCGATCGACCGACCCTAGGTGTCCGGTCGATCGATTTTGCCAGAGATGAAAAATCAACTGACTGTAAAATTCCGGTTGACCGCCCCATGCCTTCCGGTCGACCGCCAGCCCCGAGGCCCCCTTTTGTTGACTTTTGTTTCAAGCTCGAGGAGAGGTCTTTCTACCCATTTGTTTAACCCTAAAGTCACCCAATCTCCCATGGATTATGGATCTGGTCTGGGGGATGTCCAAGGACCATTCAAAGTCTATAAAACCAACACATGGGGGGTTAGAAACCCTAAGGCTTCAATTGTAACAAGAGAGATCAAGGGAGGCTAGAGGAGGTGATTCGCGGGTACTGTAGCACCTCCATGAACAGTGCTTTGGGCTGGAGTTCTTCATCTAGCCAAGGTGATTCAAGCTTATTTTTAAAGCCATCAACCTCCAAGAGAAGTGCCGAAGCAAGCAAGGCTATCAAGGTGATCCAAGGAAGCTGATTTCACAAGGTTTTCAAGGGAGATCAAATCTGCATCCTTTATCTTCTTCATCAACTCAAGGTGATCCAAGGAAGATCATTTCACAAGGAAGAAGATACCATTGAAGAATCAGATTCAAGCTCCAGCAATCTCAGATAAGATCTTTTCTCTTTGAGCATATTCTATATCTTGTTTGAGTGTTTTCATATTTGTTCTCTTTCCACTTCATTCAATCATTTGAAACTGAAGATCGTCCCTACTGGTGGTTAGTAGGAAGGCAATCGAAAGTTGTCCAATCTGCGGTGTTGACGTCCCTGACCTGTGGTTAGTAGGAAGGCAATCGGAGGTCTTTCCGATTTGCGGTTCAGTGCGTGGCACTAGTGGAGCCTCACCGGATTTGGTGAGGGGTGGACGTAGGACTAGGGATTTAGTCCGAACAACCTTAAAATCTCGTGTGTTGTGGTTTGCTTGTGGGATTGCTTTGTGTTAGATGCATGCTTAGGTTCAATATCTATATTGCGTAATCATCTTGCTAAGCAAATCATTTGTGTCATTCGTTAAGCTAGTTATATTCCGCTGTTATTATCATCATCTAGCTTTAAAGAGGGTTGCATTGCAAAAAGTGGGGCAGATCTATTCACCCCTCCCCTCTAGATCCGCTATCCACTACTCAACAAGTGGTATCAGAGCCTAATCTCTCATTATGGGGTCCAACGACCTTGAGAGAAATGGTGGATTAGCGTCTAAAGGTTTCTTACCTGAAGGACATTCTGTGAATAGGCCTCCTTACTTTAATGGAACTAATTATCCTTATTGGAAACATCGTATGCTGGTGTTCATTCGTGCCCAAGACTACAAACTTTGGCGAGTGATCAGCAAAGGTCCGTATGAGCTTACGGATAATGAGGATTTGTGGACCAAAGAACAAATAAGACAATCCACTGTCAACTGGAGTGCTAAACACATCATGCAATGCTCACTCCATCTAGTAGAATTCTCAAGAGTTGCTACCTGTGCAATGGCAAAATAGATGTGGGACAAGCTAGAGGTAATTTACGAAGGAACCTCTCAGGTACGAGAAACAAAAGCCAACATTTTAGTTTCTGAATATGAAATGTTCTGCATGAAGCCTAATGAGTCAATTCAGAATATGTATGCTCGGTTAACTGTGCTTACTAATAGTCTAACTGATTTGAAAAAGAAATACTCAGAACAGGAAATTGTGAGAAAGATTCTCAGATCATTGACTCCCGCATGGCACACAAAGGCTACCGTGGTTGAAGAATCGAGAGATCTCGCAACTACCAAGGTAGATGAACTCATTGGGTCATTGATGACCTATGAGATCAACCTTAAGAACAAAGAGGCTGAGGTGCCTAAGAAAAAGCCCCTACCTCTTAAAGTAGGACCCAGTGGTCAAGGCTCTTCTGATGAAGGTGAGGATTCGGCAAGTGAGCGAGATGAGGATGACGTAGCCATGCTCACACGTAAGTTTAGAAAATTCATGAGAAAGGAAGGCAAGAGCTTCATGAGAGGAAGGTCAAAGGTAAGAAATGGTTTCAAATCTAATTCTGAAAACTCTAAGAAATCTGATAAAATCATTTGATATTCTTGCAATAAACCAGGACATTTCAAGAATGATTGTCCCGACAGATTCAGAAAAGCTGACAAATGGAAGGGCAAGAAGAGGAACAAGGCCATGGTGTCCACATGGAGCGATGAAGAGGAAAGTGATGACGGAACTAGCTCCTCGGACAAAGAAAAAGAAGATCTCTGCCTCATGGCCAAAGGTGACGAAGAAACTGAGGTAAATTCTCCATTTGAAGATTATACAACTGATGATTAGGAGGAAGCATATATACAACTCATGAAAAAATATGACATGTACAAAAAGGAGAATAAATCATTGAAAAAGAAAATTAACTTGTTTGTGCATGATCATTATATGAATGATAAGAATGCTCTACATGAAACTGAGATTGAAGATCTTAAGAAAATGATTGAGGATTTGGAAGAGGGAAGAAAAGAAATGGCTAACTTGGAAACTGAAAATGAGGACTTAAGGAATGAAATTGACAGCATGAAACTCAAAATGCAAACCTATGAAAAGGATAGCAAATTAAGCAATGAGAAGTATGAAGCAGTCAAACATGTCAACACTCAACTCTTGCAAAACATTGAAAACCTACAAAAAGAGTTAAAGGACAAACAACAATCTTTAAAAAAAATTGTGGATGGAAAAGAAAACATAGATGCATTGCTAGGTACTAGAATGAACTTCAACAAGGAAGGGTTAGGTTTTGAACCTACAAATAAAAGGTCAATTGGGTTAAAAACTGTCACATTTGTTTCATCTTCCGAAGCATCCACCTCAAACACAACTCCCACACAAAACTAGCAAAAACAAAAGAAGAAAGGAAAAGAAAAGGTTGAAGAAGAAGCCACTGAAATCCCCAAAAAGATTGCTCAAAAGCCTAAGAAAAGTCAACCTTCCCCACAACACAGGTCGACACCACATTGGCCATCAAACATTCATACCGCCAAACAATTTCACACAGGTCGACACTGCCATAGGTTGACACCACCATATTTTTGGGGCAATTGTGATTTCTGTATGCATCAATCTCATAGGTGGTAAAATAATCATTTTCAACCCAAAACCAACCAACCGCCTCAATGGCTTAAGAAGCAAACTTTATCAAACTTCCACAAACTCCAACCAAGAGCCTCCAAACAGAAAATGAATGTCAAGATTGAAAAGAAAAATCAAATCCCTGCTCTAAGCAAACAAAACATGAATGTTAAGAAGGTTTGGATTCCAAAAGAAATGGTTTCATGTTTTAAAAATTTGAAAAGTTTGATGGGACCCAAATTTGGTTGGGTTCCAAACACCATTGCTTAATTGCTTGTGCAGGAATGTCTAGTCATGCATAACAAGTGGTACCTTGATAGCGGCTGTTCAAGACACATGACTGGAGACAAATGACAATATTATCTCTTAGAGGAAAAGGAAGGAGGATACGTCACATTTGGAGAGAACAACAAGGGAAAAATTATTGGAACAGAATTCTTTATCCAAAATCTGACAAGGTAAAATTTTCTGGTAAGAGAGTCAACAATATTTACATGATTGACTTAGATGATCCTGCTCATTTAAACCTTTATCTTGCTGCACCAAAATCTGAGCTTGCATGGATATGGCATCGTAGACTAGGACATGCTAGCTACAATGTCTTACATAAACTCTTGAAGCATTCAATGGTAAATGGGTTGCCTGAACTTTCTTTTAAACAGAAAATAAATTGGGTGATGCATGTGTCCTAGGTAAACAAACAAGAAAATCCTTCAAGACTAGATCTGCAAACATGTCATCTAAACCACTTGAGCTGATTCATATAGATTTGTTTGGTCCAACCAGAACTGCTAGTTTAAGTGGTAGAAAATATAGATATGTCTTGGTGGATGATTACTCTAGGTTCACATGGGTTTTCTTTCTCACACATAAAAATGATGCTTTTGATGAGTTTCAGGCACTCTATATAAAGATAAAGTAAGATGGTGAGTTTAAGATTTCCAACATTCAATCTGATCATTGTGGTGAATTTGAAAATGCTGACTTCTATAATCTTTGAAGGGCTGAAGGTATTTCACACCGGTTTTCTTCACCAAGAACCCCGGAGCAAAATGGTGTAGTTGAAAGAAGGAATCGAACACTCATAGAGATGGCAAGAACAATGCTTGTCGAACGGCAACTCCCAAGGAAATTTTGGGCTGAAGCGGTAAACTCGGCATGTTATATTATCAACCGCTCTATGGTAAGGCTACACACCAAAAAGACTCCTTATGAGTTGCTGAAAGGTAAAAAACTCTTTCTCACACATATGAAAGTGTTTGGGTCAAAATGCTTCATCCGCAACAATGACAAAAGAGACTTAGATAAATTCGAGCCCAAGAGCGATGAAGGTATATTTCTTGGATATTCTGATAGATCTAGGGCTTACAGAATTTATAACATTAAGAGTCAAAGTGTGGAAGAATCACCCCATGTTTCCTTTGATTAATATCATGATAATTCTAACAATGATAACTCTTGCAGGAAAAACGATGAAGATAGGGAATTCCTAAGCATGAAGGACAAGAGTGATCCTCCACAAGAAGAAACAAAAGAAGATGGTGACCAAGCTGAATCAAGCAATGCAAGGGATCAAGCTCCAGGGGAAGGTAATGATTCTACAAACATTAGAATTCTTAAGGATCATCCTTTGAAAATGTCATTGGTAGCTTGAATGACCCACCTAGAACAAGGTCACATTTTAGAATTATGGAAGAATTAGATCAACTTGTTCTTGTCTCTCAGATTGAACCCAAGAATGTTGATGAGGCATTAAAGGATGAAAACTAGATAAATTCAATGCAAGACGAGTTAAACCAGTTTGAAAGAAATAAAATTTGGCATCTTGTTCCTAAACCTTCATCATAATGTGTCATAGGCACTAAATGGGTCTTTAGGAACAAACTCAGTGAGGATGGCAAGATAATAAGAAACAAGGCTAGATTGATGGCTCAAGGGTATAATCAAGAGCTTGGTATAGACTTTGATGAATCTTATGCCCCAGTTGCTAGACTCGAAGCCATCAGAATTTTAGTTGCCTTTGCATGCTCCCTTAGAATAAAGCTGTATCAAATGGATGTAAAAAGTGCTTTCTTGAATGGCTTGATCAAAGAAGAAGTCTATGTTGAGCAGCCCCCTAGCTTTTAGAATACTAACCATGCAGATTTTGTATACAAACTAGACAGGGCACTTTATGAACTTAAGCAAGCACCAAGAGCTTAGTATGAGAGACTAAGCTCATTCCTCATTGAAAAAGGGTACACACGAGGTAAGGTAGACCAAACACTTTTCACCAAGAAGCAAGGTAAGAACATCTTGATTGTTCAAATTTATGTTGATGATATTGTGTTTGGTTCTACTAAATCTGAAATGTGTGAGGAATTTGCAAACCTCATGACTAGCGAATTTGAGATGAGCCTAATGGGAGAACTCCAATTCTTTCTCGGTTTGCAGGTCAACCAAGGAGAAGATGGGTGCTTCATAAGTCAAGCCAAATACATCAAGGAGCTGCTGAAAAGATTTGACATGACAAATAGTAAAATAATTGTAACTCTTATGAGTACCCCAACATCACTGGATTCAGATGAAAATGGTAAATGAGTGGATGCAAAGATCTATAGAGGTATGATCAGCTCTTTACTTTACTTGACTGCATCCCGACCAGATATCCAGTTTAGTGTATACCTTTGTGCTAGATTTCAAGCTAGTCATAGAGAATCCCACTTGACTACCGTCAAACGTATCCTTAGATATCTTGCCGGCACTCAAGATTTGGGATTGTGGTATCCATCATCATGTGATTTATCTCTTATATCTTATTCTGATGTGGACTATGCTAGATGCATGCTGGATCGCAAAAGTACTAGTGGCTACTGCCAGTTTCTGGGCGGGTGTTTAGTTTCTTGGGCCTCCAAGAAACAACACTCGGTTGCCCTCTCAACTGCAGAGGTAGAATATGTTGCTGTAGGGAGCCGTGGCACCCAAGTATTGTGGATTAAACACCAACTCAAAGACTACCTAGTGGATCTTGGTTGTGTCTCAATTCCGTGTGATAACACTAGTGCTATCAACCTTTCAAAAAATTCAGTCCAGCACTCTATGACTAAGCATATTGAGATTAGGCATCACTTCATTAGAGATGAGGTCGTTAAGAAAAATTTTGAACTACATTTTGTTGATACTCTAAATCAAATTACTGATATTTTCACCAAGCTCTTGTGTAATGACAGGTTTTCTACACTCAGGAGGGAGCTTGGTCTTTGCCGACCTCAGGCCAATAAAAATTGAAATGATGATCTTGTTCAATTTAGTTGTGTGTTTTTGTAAATTGGTGTCCATGCATTATTTATATGTAAATATGTCATTTTGCATATGGTGTAGCATTGCATGTAGTCATGATGCATAATAAAATTGAATTCATGTTCATAATGTATTGCATGGTTTGTGTAGCATCCTTCTTGTGTGGCCATGGTATATTAAATGTTGATGTATGGAAAGGCAGGTTATGCTTGCCTAGAAGCACTCAATATGCGTGAGGTTTCACCTCCGCCAAGTACCATGCGTCACTGTCGCATATAGGCCATATAGTAAGGGAGAGTTGTCTCTTTGCAGCATTCATGCATATGTTTCATCTTCATTCTGTTACATTTAATAAGTGTACAATCATGTGTTGGGTCATGCATTTCATGTCTGCCAAATTAATGTTTGATCAGGTCAAGCCCTGCATGGTTCTAGTCAACCTCTCTTTGACATTCGTCATTCCACTTGATTACAAACATAACTCCTTGAGTGCATTCATTGCATATCCTTAAGGGGAGTCTTGTTGCTTTTCTTAATCTCTTGTAATCTGAACTTCAATGGCTTACATTCTGATTTGAGATCATGAGACCGACAGAACTATGGCGTAAGAGCTTTCTATTATATGCCCTGATGATTGTCCATCCAATGAAAATGGTTCCGATTTAATGATTTCTTTGAAGTTTAAAAATATTTATTCTGAAATCATCTATGTTCTGTGGTTTTAATAGACCTTAACTAGAGATTGCATATTGTGCTTTGCATGACTATCCTGAAATCTGAAAATCCAAACGTCATGATAATTTTGGTGATACTCTAGAGCTTAGTATTATTTCTAAACATCTTGATGAGCTAGAATTCTTGGAAATCAATTTGACAGAGAAATGATATTTTTGCACGGAGAAATATGTCACGTCATCAAATCATGTGACGAATGATATGTCATGATGTGCCCCTGTTATCTCTGTCTTTATTATATTTGGACGCTGGGCAGAGCACTGGCATAATTGCTGAGAAATATATCTTCTCATCACAGAAATGAGATTGGATATGTCATGACGTGACTTTGCTATCTCTGTTCATTCTGAAGTATAATCGTCAGTTTTGCCAAATACCTAGGGATGCTGGCGTCTAAACAACGTGTATTCTTAAGGCTAGGAGGCATGTACTAGACTTGATTGCTCGTAAAATATGAGTCATGTGCCTTCAAACTCAAAAGATATTGAAAATCCAATTTGCTGCACTCATAAAATTCCATGCTTTACTCATGCTTGTTTAGCCTCAATACTAGTTTTTGTGTTATTCCCTTTGTAGTTATTGAATATGGATGTATATGACAAGGGACTATTACACACCGCCATGATATGCACTTTTGGTTCATTTCTATTACAACATGGATGTAGATGCTTTTTGAACTCTGTTGATGATCTCGGATCTCATTAGCTTTAAACCATATATGTTGCTCGCGGTATGTTTCAGGTTTGCATATAATGGCTTGCTCTCCACTTCCATTCAGCTCTGGTCTCTCAAACTTTTGTAGCCTTCTCTGCCTTCTCCCTCCTTTTTGTTGTTGTCAAAGGGGGAGAATCTGCATATGTGAGTCCTTTGTGAGCTACCACCTTGAGCTTGTTTGTTAGTACCACTTTGTGAGTCCGTCCACTCTGTACGCCTTTGTCATCTTCTCAAAGGGGGAGAAGCGAATTATGAAAGGGGGAGAGTCAAAGGGGGAGAAGCGAATTATGAAAGGGGGAGAGTCAAAGGGGGAGAGAGCCTTCATCTGTGATGGGGGATTGCATAGTATTCACATGTTTGATCATCCATGCATACATATCCGCATTCACATGCTTTAATTATCATGGATTTTGAGTTGCATATCTTGAGCTGCATATGTTATAAAATTTGTCATCATGGACATTACTGCCACATAATGACTCACAGTGTTGCCATCATCAAAAAGGGGGAGAATGTTGTGCCCCTATGGTCATTTGAGTTATTTGATATTCATGGTTTTGATAATGGCTAAACACTATAAGTCATTGTTGTTTTCCACTCTCATATGACTGACATACGTGATGCTTTCTTCATGACAAGTAAGCCAATGAATGGACAAGGAATAGAGTGGAGATGGAAAATGTGAAAGCTCAATGATTGCGCCCTTACACGCGGATCGACCTGTGCGGTCAGGTCGCGGGGATCCACCTGCCCGGTCAGGTCCCGGGGGTCAAGGGGGCAACGCCCCTTGCGGGGGTTTCCGGGGGCGGAGCCCCCGAAACCAAATTTAGAAATACTCAAATGATCTAATGCATAAACCAAACCCATAAATGAATGGAATTGATAAGGACATGAGTATCTTGACTTATGGACATGTTTCTTTGGGCTAACACTTCATTTGTGCAGGTATAGGTCTTTCCGGTCGACCAACACACCTTGGCCGATCGACCAGTTCTTCCAGAACTAAGAAACTCCAGTTTTTACAAGTTTCGGTCGACCGGCCCTGGGTGTCCAGTCGACCAGTTTTGCCAGAGATGAAAAATCAACTGACTATAAAATTCCTGTCGACCGCCGCATGCCTTCCGGTCGACCGCCAGCCCCGAGGCCCCCTTTTGTTGACTTTTGTTTCAAGCTCGAGGAGAGGTCTTTCTACCCATTTGTTTAACCCAAAGTCACCCAATCCCCCATGGATTGTGGATCTGGTCTGGGGGATGTCCAAGGACCATTCAAAGTCTATAAAACCAACACATGAGGGGTTAGAAACCCTAAGGCTTCAATTGGAACAAGAGAGATCAAGGGAGGCTAGAGGAGGTGATTCGCGGGTACTGTAGCACCTCCGTGAACAGTGCTTCGGGCTGGAGTTCTTCATCCATCCAAGGTGATTCAAGCTTATTTTTGAAGCCATCAACCTCCAAGAGAAGTGCAGAAGCAAGCAAGGCTATCAAGGTGATCCAAGGAAGCTAATTTCACAAGGTTTTCAAGGGAGATCAAATCTGCATCCTTTATCTTCTTCATCAACTCAAGGTGATCCAAGGAAGATCATTTCACAAGAAAGAAGATACCATTGAAGAATCAGATTCAAGCTCCAGCAATCTCAGACAAGATCTTTTCTCTTTGAGCATATTCTATATCTTGTTTGAGTGTTTTCATATTTGTTTTCTTTCCATTTCATTCAATCATTTGAAACTGAAGATCGTCCCTACTGGTGGTTAGTAGGAAGACAATCGAAAGTTGTCCGATCTACGGTGTTGACGTCCCTACCTATGGTTAGTAGGAAGGTAATCGGAGGTCTTTCGGATTTACGGTTCAGTGCGTGGCACTAGTGGAGCCTCACCGGATTTAGTGAGGGGTGGACGTAGGACTAGGGATTCAGTCCGAACCACCTTAAAATCTCGTGTGTTGTGGTTTGCTTGTGCGATTGCTTTGTGTTAGATGCATGCTTAGGTTCAATATCTATATTACGTAATCATCTTGCTAAGCAAATCATTTGTGCCCTTCGTTAAGGTAGTTATATTTCACTACTATTATCATCATCTAGCTTTAAAGATGGTTGCATTGCGAAAAGAGGGGCAGATCTATTCACCCCTCCCCTCTAGATCCGTTATCCACTACTCAACATTTTCAGGTCGAGATAATAAAATAAAAGTTGTAGATAATTGAATTATCTTTCAACCAGTTCAAATGGCACACCATTTGGTTAAGAAACCGTGGAAAAATAGTTGGAACAAATCAAGGATAAAACCACGGGTAGAGAGAGAAAACTCCTTTATTTTACAGCAATCGAACCATTGCGCGGTCGTGCGATAGACCGCCCAGTCCATTGAGCGGTCAGTCATCAGACCGTTCAACTTATCGGTGGAAATTAAGTAAATAAGAAATATTATCCAAATATCCATCGAACTGCCCGATAATTTTGCCGTTGGACTCTCAAGAATTGAGCGGTCACAAATGGACCACCCAGACCATGGAACGGCCATAGGCCAACCGCCCAATGCCTGTCGGTGGTAAATCAGAACAAATTAGATAATAAGATAATTATATAAATAACCAACGATTCTGGGATTCTGAGATATGGACGGTCATATATCTGCCGCTCAATAGTATTGGACGGTTGTATGTAGACCGTGCAAAAGCTTGTCGGCGGAAATTCAAATATATCACCTTATTATCCAATAAATAGATAAACGGTTAAGCCTCAACCGCTCAACAAGTGGACGGTCACACGATAGACCGCTCAATGGCTGAATGCTTGAAAACCAATAAGATGTGATAACTCAACCAAAACCAAGGCCCACTAAGCTCTAGATTGAAGCGGAACAAGTAAGGGAGGGAGGTACCAAAAAAATAGGCCCAATAAGGTGCCTGAAAATAGCCCACTAAGCAACGGACAACTCGAGGCATCAATAAATGGTGGTAAGAGAAATGACTTAACTGGTGGGCAAAAAATGGGTGTCAACAATAAGTAGCCTAGCCGTTGAACCCACAGAGGGGGGTTCGGATCAGGCGGAGTTTAGATGGATTCTCTACCATTTTAAGGAAACACTCATAGGACAATACATCAGGGGCACTACCATTGTCGACTAAGAATCTGTCCACATTACAATGGTTTATTGTAGCTGATATAATGAGAGCGTCATCGTGCGGGGTGGTTAGCCCTTCTAGGTCTTGGTCAGAGAATACCAGGGCCTACGGTTCGCTAGCCTGCGGGGCCACAGGTGCCTTAGTAGAGGCTCGGCTCGCCCGCTCGACGTGACGCTTTCTTCCTCGGTTGCTATCTCCTCCTGATGTCATCCTGCCCGCGATGACGTTGATGTGGACTCCGCGGGGGGCATTATCAATCTGTTCAGCGGCGCCTCGATCTTCCTTTTGCCCGGACACATACCGAGATAGGTGTCCCTGGCGGATGAGGCACTCGATCTCATCTTGAAGTTGATGGCAATCGCTGGTGTGATGCTCGTGGTCACTGTGGAACAGGCAATTCTTACGGCGATTGCGATGCTTGGTCCTCATGGGATCGGGTTGGTTGAGGAGAATTGAGCCTTTGATGTCTTCGTAGATTTCGTAGATGGGGGTGGTAAGTGGGGTATACCGCTCGTACTTTCGGGACGGCTCTTTTGGATCTCTGTCCTAGTTCCGCCTCTTTCCTTGTCCCGTCCCTTGCTCGGACGGTCTCTTCTTGTCCCCCTCCCGACCCGAGCCGGTTGTGCCTCGGCAGGCGCCGAGGACCTCCTCGCACTCGGCGTGGCGCAGGGCTAAGGTCACTAGCTCAGCGAGGGAGGTAGGGGGATGAAGCACTAGCTCGCGCCATAGGTTCTCGTCGTGGGTACCCCTGGTCAAGGAGGTGATGGCAGAGGCCACATCCAGGCGGGGGATGCGTAGGGCTTCCGATTTGAATTAGTTGATATAAGCCCATAACTTCTCCCGATGTTCCTATTTGAGGGCCAGTAATCCCGCCACTGACCAGGGCGGACCGCTGCCGGCGAAGCTTTCTTTGAATACTCACCCAAATTGCTTGAAGTTATGGATGCTATCGGGGGCGAGGGCTCTGAACCAAGCCTGAGCGCCCTGAACTAGAGTGGTCACGAACGCTCGGCACTTGATCACATCGAACGTCCCATGCAAGGCCATCAGGGCGTCGAAGCTATCGTAATGGTCAGCCGGGTCTCCCTGGCCGTCGTACGACTTGAAGGTCAGAATTGAGATTCAGGGAGGTCTTCTGCAAGGCGCAGAGAGCGCGCTCTTGCTCTACGAAACGCCTCTCGAAGTCTTGCAGCTGGAGAGAGAGTTCCGGTTGTTGCTATCCCGAGAGGCTGGGGAGGGGCACTTGCATGTTTCCCTAAAGCTCCTCAGGGGCCTTGGCATCTGGGAACGGTCTGCGTGCTCCGGTCTTCTCCTTCCTCGGGGTTGAGGAGGCTTCTTGCTCCGGGGGACGGGCGTGCGATGGTCCTCCTAACGGGTTACGAATGAGTCGCTGCCCTCGGAGGATGAAACGGCCTCTAGCAGTTTGCTAGGAGGCATCTCCCCATGGGGGGCTTTTCCTGGGGAGCTGTGTCTTCTACTCCCTGGCCGCCTGGGCCCTCATGAGATCCACGGGGACATTCAGTTTTACGTTGAGGGTTTAGAGGGCGTTGGTGCTCCCGCTGGGAAGCTGTGCCCCTGCCACTGATGGAGGTAGCTTGTTGGCTTGGTTGTCAGACAGGGAATGCTCCGTGGGGAGGGAAGGTGCGCCTTCCTCCGTTAACAGAGCTTTTCTCGTGTCACTGACAGTCTTCCTGCCAGAACTTCTTCGCACCATGATGGCTCTTTGTGCGTTTCCCACAGACGGTGCCAGATGAAGATGGGCGATCTCACGCTGCTCATGTGCAGGGAGGAAGATGGCCACGTATCCTTGAAGTAAAAACTGCAAGAAGGAATACAAGTCAGAGGTGCCCGGGGAAAGATCCTCGGGGGAGACCCTCCGATGCTTAAGTTAGCACAGGTAGTAGAGCACTGGTGCGAAGGGAAGAGTTAGGAGGAAAATGAGAGCGTGAGATCCCTCTCCACCGAAAGGTGAAGTGCTTCCTGCTCATGGTTGCTGGCTCTCGCCTTGCTTAGGCTTACCTTCTCGTAGTAGGGAATGTCTTAGTTAAATAATGGCCTGTTGTGTGAATTGATTCCTGTGATCGGAATAGTTCCAGGTAGGGTTACGTCCTTCATGCGGGCTCCTTATGGCGCGCGGACTCTTGGTCTCCATTGTCCCCTTGAGCTTCCTGCCATTAAGGGATTCGCAACGGCCGAATCGATAAGCTTCCATCAGCGAGCCCAAGCGAATGGCACTTGTTCAGGAGTGGTCTCCTGAGTGATAAGTGCTGGGTCGGGACAAAGAATAGGGGGCTCCAGGGGAGCTTTCCCGATCGACTGATGCTCGGACGTCCCAACCCGAAGGCCGCCTTGGAAGCGCTTATACCGAGTGAATTTTTGGGCTTCATAATAAGTGGGCTTGGGGGCTGCCACTTTGACGAGTTGAGCCTTGTTCGGTCCGGTTTAGACCTCGTTTGGCCTCTCCGTACATACGGTGAGATTTCCCCTCTCCAGAAAGAATCCGTTAAAGACTTCACTTTGATAGTGCTTGTGTAAATGTAGAAGAAAACTCAAAAATCTGGCTTTTATGGAAATCTTCTGTTTCGGTGGAGGTGGTGCAGGGGAATGAACAATATATCACTGTCAAGGTTCAGCATGGGGGTAATATGGAATGTTATGCTACATATATATGTGCTTCTTGTGAGATGAATGTTAGAAGGGAAATGTATGATGAACTTATACAGTTTAGTGGTACTGTTAATCAACCTTGGATTTTGGGAGGAGATTTCAATGTTATCCTATCACCAGAGGAAAAGATAGGAGGCACTATGGGTTTTATAAATTCTATGATTAATTTCCAAGGGTTTGTTGCTGTGTCAGGTATGTTGGATGCTGGCTATTCAGGTAGCACTTTCACATGGTCTAACAACCAGGTGGGGGCTAGGAACATTCGTGCTAGGTTGGATGGAGTCTTATTCAACGACTGCTGGGCAGAAAAGGCCCCTATCTTAACAGTTAAACACTTGCCAAGGGAGCCATTGATCACTCTCCTATGCTGCTATACTTTCCTCAACTTTGTCCTGGTCCAAGTCGTTTTGTTTTCCAACATATGTGGTTAGATGATGTGAATTTTAAATCCGTGGTGCAAAATGCTTGGAATACTGATCAATTCAAACACTACACTGCTTTTTATACTCTGCAACACAAACTAAAAGTGATTAAAGCTACTCTCAGGCAATGGAATAAAAAGTAGTTTGGTAACATCTTTGAGAGGAAAGCCTAAGCAGAGGATAAGGTAGTCATGGCCGAAGCTACTTTTGATGCTGACCCAAGTGAGGAAAATAGGATTTCACTGCAAGCAGTTCAAGCTAAGCTGCGAAAAATTCTTCACTGGGAGGAGATTTTGGGGGGGCAAAAATCCAGAGTCAATTGGCTCCAGCATGGGGATAGAAATTCCAAATTTTATCATTTACAGGTAAAACAAAGGAGAGCTAGGATGGCAATCCACAGATTAAAACTAGATAATGGTGAATGGTGCGAGGAGGAGTCTGTCATTAAGGAGAAGGATGTGGAGTTTTTTAAATATCATTTTAGCTCCTCTGATCACCAAATACAGCCTGAATTGCTAGAGAACATACCATCCCTAGTTTCAGATGAAGAAAGCAATTCTCTCACAGTTATCCCTGAGCCTGAGGAAATAAAAGAAGTTGATCACAGTCTATCTCCGGACAGTGCTCCAGGTCCTGATGGGTTCACAAGAATGTTTTTCACATCATGCTGGGACATTATCACTGATGATGTTATTAAAGTAGTGTAATGCTTTTTCAAAGATATGCCTATGCCGAATGGTACCACTTCATCCCTGATTGCCCTCATTCCAAAAGTGGCATCGCCAACAACCTTTGCAGATATGAGGCCTATAAATTTATGTAATTTCTCTTACAAAATAATATCCAGAATCATTAGCAACAGGCCGGTTACTATCCTCCCAAAAAATTATTTCTGAAAATCAAGGGGCCTTAATTCAAGGACGGAATATTGTGGACACTATCTCCTTAGCCTCAGAGAAGATGAAGGATATTGGGAGAAAGGTTAGAGGAAATAACATCATTCTTAAGCTGGATATGGCAAAAGCCTATGAAAGACTGGAATGGGACTTTCTATTGCAGGTCATGCAAGCATTTGGCTTCTCAAATAGATTTTGCTCTCTCATTGCTTTAATGATAAATAATTGCTGGTTCTCAATTATCTTTAATGGCTCTCCTACTGGTTATTTCAAGTCCTCTAGAGGGGTCAGACAGGGGGACCCCCTGGCTCCTGCACTTTTCATAATTGCAGAGGAGGCTCTAAGCCGTGGTATATCTAACCTATTCCAAAGTGGATAGATTCAATATTTTCATGTGCCCTGGGGCTGCATACAAGTTTCTCACTTACTATATGCAGATGACACCCTAATTTTCTCAAATGAAACGTCCAAGTATATCAGACAATTATTGACTTTCATCAAGAGTTATGAAATGTCCTCAGGTCAGAAGGTGAATGTTAGCAAAAGTAGCTTCATTGTATCTCAAAAAACAAACACTGCAGTCATCAGAAGAATATCAGAAATGACAGGTTTTCAGCACAAAATAGGGCTTAACTCATATCTTGGTGTCCCTCTCTTTGAAGGTAGGAAAAGGGTGTCTCATTACAAATACCTGCTGGATAAGATTTATTCTAGAATGGAAAGTTGGCAATCAAAATACTTGTCGCAAGCAGGTAGAAGATGCCTTATTAATTCAGTGCTACAATCCATTCCTCTATACACTGCATGTGCTTCTTGCCTGCCTTCTACCATCATTGACATAATAAATAGAATGTGTGCCAATTTCTGTTGGAGTCATAAGGATGGTATAAAGTGCCAGTGGGTTTCTTGGTCTAATATCACTAAACTAGTTGAGGAAGGAGGCCTTGGTATTAGGAGCCTGCACCATATTCAAATAGCTATGGTGGCAAAACAGATATGGGGTATCATTCAGGGCTCGTCTTTATGGTCCAAATATGCCACATCTAAATATATAAAAGGCCATTTTAGCACCATTGTCAAGCCATTCCCTAGTGGTGTCTGAAGGGATGTCTACTGTAAAGCTAAGCCGTTAGTTCTTGACAACACACGTTGGATTCCTATGGATGGAAAATCTATTGACATTTTGAATGACAATTGGTGTGGAACTGTGCTAGACCCTCAAGGAAATACTCCAAAGGCCACTCTATGGGAAGCCAAACAAAACCCAAGCTGTACTGTTTGGTCTTACATCCCGGACCACCTTGCTGTGATTATTAACTCTATGCAGCTCCAACCAAGGCCGGACCGGTGTGTATGGGCAGCAAATAATAATGGTCAATTTTCATGTAAGTCGGCATATAATTCAGTCCCCCCTCATGGCAATCAAAGACAGTCACTTAAGAAGATCTGGGGCACAAGTATTTCACCTAGGGCCTCATTGTTTTGCTGGCGACTTCTCCACTTGGCAGTTCCAGTGGATAGCATAATAAGAGATTGTGGTATTAGCATCCCCTCCAAATGTGTTTGCTACAATGAAAATAATCAGGAAGAAAGTTTAAATCACTTGTTCTTGGAAAGTTAGCTTGCTAAGCCTTTATGGAGGTACTTCAGAGTTCTCTTTGATTCCCGGTGCAGGGGCTCCATGTCTATCACTGTCAAATGTTGGGATATCATTAATTCAGCAGATATTGCTAACCCATTTGGCTATGCGGCAATTCTATCCATGCTACATATCATATGGGAAATATGGAAGAACCGGTGTAAATCTAAATATGAAAATAAAGGTTGTCCTACCAGAACTTTGCAGCAACAAATTAGGAACCAGGTGGCATACTCAATGCAACAGAGGAAATTCATCAAGGCTCCCTCAACAGATGAAAAATTAGCATTGGATTAGTATGATTTCTCCTATACTATCACTGCAAAGATCCCAAAATTAATCAAGTGGAATTGCCAGGTTAATGGCTATGCTCTTAATGTCAATGGAGCCTCTAAAGGCAACCCAGGACCTGCTGGAGGAGGTGGGTGCATAAGGGGATGCAGAGGTAAGTTCATATATGGATTCTCATACTACTATGGAGTGGGAACGAACCTTATGGCTGAGGCTAGAGCTTTACTCGATGGGTTGAGAATGGTGACCAAGAGTCGACTCCCAGTGGTTGTGATATATACAGATTCAAAAACCATTACAACCATGATCCAATCTAATGAATCCCCCCATGGAAAATCTATAAATGGTTGGATGAAATCAAAGAAATTCTTCTTAGAAACAAGTGGAAAGTGCAGCATATTTACAGAGAGGGGAACTCAATTGCGGATGCACTTGCTTCCTTCGCATGTAACACCCGGTGCAACAAAGATTTTAATAGCTGGAGCAGTCTTCCAAGCCGAGCTCGTGGTTGTGCTAGTGTGGATGCGGCAGGTCTTCCAAGTTGGAGGAACTTAGTTGTATCTTTGTGATTACCCTCCTTTTATAGTTCTTCAGGGGTATGCCCTGTGGTATTCTTGTACATGACCCAATCATTAGTAATAATATTAGGGTCGGGTATTATTGGTGGAGATAGCACCAATTGTGCACTCCCGCAATAGTAATCCTAGGTCTCATTCCATAAAAAAAAATGTGCAGAATTGGACTAACTCCTACAGACCCAAATTAGTTTGGGTACCGAAAATAATTGGATGAAAATGTTATTTCTTGCAGATATGCCTTGAAGCCAGGGGGAGCAAATGGTACCTGGATAGCGGTTGCTCAAGGCATATGACAGGGGAAAAGAAAGTGTTCTCTACTCTGTAAAACAAGGATGGAGGCTTGGTTGCCTTTGGCGGAAATGACAAAGGTAAGATTATTGGAATTGGCAACATAGGTAAGAATTCTAAAATTCTTATCGAAAATGTGCTCTTGGTGAAGGGTTTAAATCACAATCTTTTAAGTATAAGTCAACTATTTAACAAGGGTTTTAAAATTACTTTTGATGAAACTCATTGTCTTGTCATGAATATAATCTCTAACGAAATCAGATTCATTAGCAAAAGGAACAACAATGTGTATACTGTTGATCTTGATGATGTTGCCGGTGATGATGTGTGATTGGTAGCAAACAACCATGATAATGCATGGCTATGGCACCAAAGACTAGGTCATGCTAGTTTTGGAGTAATCTCCAAGTTGTCTAGACACTACTCTGTAAATGGGTTGCCTAAATTAAAATTTGAAAGTAATAAGATCTGTAAGGCTTGCACAGAAGGCAAGCAAACACGCATCTCTTTCAAAAATAAAAATATTGTTTCTACTGCTAGACCTTTAGAACTGATGCACCTTGATCTTTTTGGTCCGACTAGGACATCCAGCCTAGGAGGAAAGTCCTATGGATTTGTAATTGTTGATGATTACTCCAGAGTTACATGGGTGTTATTTTTAGCCAACAAAAGTGATGCCTTGATGGAGTTTCAAGTATTTTGTAGGAAAATCCAAAATGATAAAGGATATCTCATCACCACAATTCTAAGTGATCATGGTGGTGAGTTTGAAAATCATGTGTTGGCCCAGACTAGATGGCGGACAAGAAGGGGGGTTGAATTGTCCCCTTACCGAGATGGCGAATTTTAAAAACTTTCTAGACTAAACACAGCGTAATTAAAATTAACTACGTTGATTAGCCTAAACGGACGTGAGATAGAAGCGTTCTCTCAAACTTTCTGATCTCACTCGAATAATCTATGCAATGAATGATAGAACCTACGCTAAACACGGATAGTGGATGAAGCGAAGTGCGATGATGCAGTGAATGAAAATCTATTAGTTTGACCTATGAAGGGAGGTAGATGAAATGAACAATCACACAAGCATTCACACGAGACATAAAGATTTTTAGGTGGTTCGAGACCACGATGGGCTCTCTACATCCACCCCTCACCGAACCCCGGTGAGCCTTCACTACACAATACAAAATGTAGCAACACGGGGACGAACCCCAACACCACACACGCTTCTTTCGCAGTAATACACAACCACGGGGACTAGCCCCAAGCCGCTGCCACTGCAGCACACACACACACACAGTTGGGGAACACACCCCGGATGCAAAAACCACATGGAGACACAGCTCCGTCAAGACACAGATTCGGGGAAAAACTACCCCGCAATAAATCCACACACGTGGAGACACAGCTCCGCCCACACACGATGTATTCTCAGTTTAACAAAAAGAAAGGATATATAATGAACCCCCAAACTTTCAATCTATTCTCAAATAAAGGAGTAGAAATGAGAGAAGAAAGATTCCCCCTTAAATTTGCACTGAAAGCTCGTAGACGGGACAGATGAGTGCGCTGAGGATATCTGATCACGGAGAGGAAGCTATCTAAGACCGATGGAGACGCCCAGGTGGAATCTGGAGCTACCGCACTTCAGATTGAAATCAGATTGGCAGGTTTTCTCGTAGATGGCCGTCTCCCCTTCTTCCTTCTCCTTCAAGGTGCGCAACACTTCCTCCACGTTCTTCTTTCTCTTGCAAAGAATATAAAAGATTAGCGCAGAGGATATCTCCTTCGATGTAGATCGCAGGATATAAATAGGGTAGGAATATAGAACAGAAGACCATAAAGTCCCTTGTAAAAACCTCTCTAAACTACACCCATACCATAGGATAAACCCTAAGGGTAAAGGTGTAAAAGGTCAAGTCAATCGGATCTTCAAATGGGATATCAAAAAATAGCTTATGAGTGGATAAGTAATGTGCAAAGATGTGAATAAGATTTGCATGGACCTTAAAATGCATTTAGAAACCATGTACAGACTTTGTATTGCTAATTATGAAACATGCACAGACTTGCCATGCATTGCAGGAGAACCACATGCACACACCCATAGTGTATAGTAGTAAAACATGCACCGACTTGTTCTAATGCATTTCATGAAAACATGCACCGACTTATAAAGCGTTGCTGAAAAAATGCACAGACTCTACACAGTTATATGCAAACATGCACTGACTTGTGTTGGAGCATATGCACTGACCTATATGATGTGAAAAGGGGCAACATGCACCGACTTGGAGAGTCATGTGCACAAGACCTGCACCGACCCTGCAACATGCATGGGCCAAAGCGACCTTCTATAAATGTGCACAAGACTTGGAGACTCATGTGCACAAGACCTGCACAGACTTGCCAAGCATTAGACTCAGGTGCACCGACCTTCTATATATGTGCCTTAGCGAAAAGATGCACCGACGTGTAAATGCATAAGGCAGAAAAGGTGCACCGACCTTATTTGCATATGCTCTGACTTCTACATGAACTTGCATGGACATGAATGCATGTGCACATACCTAGAATGGCATGTGCACAGTACTAGCATCGACCCAATGCTCAAGTGCATAGACATTGTGCATAGATAGCACCGACCTTACTAGAAGCAAGACATGCACTGACACAGACTCTATGCATAGAAGATAGCACCGACCTTCCTAGCACCGACTTTTATGCATTTCAACAGAACCTTGCATCGACCTACATATGCATGAAGGCAAACTAGCATCGACTATGTGTGACACTAGCACCGAGTTTATGCAACTAGTACTGACTTGTACAGTAATAGCTTCGACCTTAGCTTCATGAAGATCAAAATTAGCACCAACTTTGGTGCAACTAGGACTGACTTTACTAAGCAGAGGACTATATTTATGCAGCACACCCAGAACAGAGAGAAATAGGTGTTGACTCTGTGAGTCGACACTTTTTCTGACGTGAATCAAAACTCAAATAAAACACAGTTGAAAACCCAAAAAATCCTCTTCCAAACATTAGAAACAAATTACCATGCAATGTATCATTGTATTGGCATATATTAAACTGCATTCCAACAAATGCCAATGAATGTGATAATCATCATGAAAGCATTAACACTCCTAGAATTATATGCGTATGAAACACTGTCAAACCATACAATCCTCAACACATAGCAAGCCAAATTGAAATGCTTGAAATATAAAATCTTATCATGACTCCAATGGATTGAGAGCAACATCCATATTAAACCTGCACTAGAACAACCAATCATTTATACCAAAGACATTTCATATCAATCTTTTAACAACTCAATTGAAGAACCAACTTCAATTCATTTCATATGGAAGCAATGCAGCTACAAAGTCAAATGATTCAGAACTTATTAAGCCATATCTATCACAAGCTCTCATGTCAAATGTGATTGAAAAGGAGTTCAACCAACCACACATGAATCCAAGTTCAGTCCTAAAAGGCTCAAAGAGCCAGGGGTCGACCCATGGTGAATATTAAAGAACAAAATGACCTTTTTCACAACACGTACACACAATATATTGTTATCATCAAAACTATTATCAAAGACAAAGAGGGAGCACAACGAACCCAACAATCTCCCCCTTTTTGATGATGACAATATATTGTGGCCACCAAGATTCTCTCCCCCTTTGACATTATCAAAAAGGTGGGGGTCATGAATAGATGAAATTTAAAAGGCAATGGCGCAAGAACCCAGCAATAACCTACCATAAAAGGAAGGTATGTTCATATGCTCAGATATGTCCAAGATGACTGAGATATGCAGAATGTGCAATATGCAAGATGTTTGTAATATGTCCAGATGCTCAGTTTATGAATTATATGTAGTATGTCTGATCGAACTATGCACAATAGTATTAAGAAACTAAACTATATGCAAACGTTGTGCTGAACAGCACATTATTCTCCCCCTATTGTCATGGATAAAAACTAACTGACAATGGGTTTTTATGACCTATTATTTACATGTAAAACCTAAAAATGCATCTAAGTGAGATGCAGTATGATATGTACGAACAAGATCAGGCAATCAAGCACTCAAGCATTCATAATAAGATATAAAAGCAGACAAGTCCCTCCGGGACATGTTTAAGAAGAGTGTAATTGATTATGGAACATGATGTGCATGAGAAATGCTAAGAGGGTCGTGCTTACAAAAAGATTGTACTGTATAAACTATGAAGGTTGACAGATTCATAAAGTACATTCACACAATCAATCCCAAGGTGTTTAAGTGAAGATCGAGCAATGAATTTCAAGATCATATGGATAAACAGATTTTCTAAAGAACACAGGAAAGAACCTATCCTCCATACATTTCCATACACAATGCTTTAGTATTGGTAGCTACGTATAACCGTAAAATTTTGATTAAACATGAAAAAGTGACTGACCTTTTGACACGAGTCATACCCTTTGTCTCAGGGGCATTTCCCGGTTACTCAGTTTCGTCACTTATCTTAACTGTGGAATTTGTCACCTTTCGGTGCGAGTTGTATCCTTTGTCTCAGGGACACTTTCCGGCTACTCGGTGGCGAATCACACTTAATTTCATTTGGATTAGCTTCACTTTTCGACGCGAGTTTTCTCCTTTATTTCAGGGAATATTCCCAGCTACTCGAATTCGTATTCCACTTATAAAGATTTTTGGTGGGGCAAACAACTTTTTCCTCATGAGACATGTGAATTCCATGTAGAGATTCAAGAGTCCTCTAAAGTGTTTAGAGGAAAACTGAAATCCTTATTAAATAGAATCATTTATCTCAAAAAGGTGCAAAGTGTATGGGTGGTTATACTGAATGTAAGACATGAATTAGTCTAATCACAGTTATGTCTCCCCCTAAGTGTATGCATGGTTATAAAGAAATCTCCCCCTTAATATATGCCATGTAACAAACATATCTAAATCAATACAATTTTATCTAACAAGGGAAAAAGTCATATGATATTTTCAAGAAAAGGGTGATATAATATATATACACTCAAACATCCATCAAGGTAAAGTCTTCACACAAGGTGACTACCGGTACGTGGCTGAGAACGTAGGTCTGAAGACCACCGTCAAGCATGAGGAAGGCTTCCAGTTGGATAAAATCCAACCTTCCACGATCGCCATTTGATATACCGGATAATCATGGCATTCAAGCACATAAATATGTAAAGTATATGCAAGTATATGCATGTAAACTGAAGGATGATTGAAAATCATTTCTATCTACAAATATGCTTGGGCATGCATGATATGAGCATGAAAATGCGTATGTGAACTATATATGCACATGTGAACTGTTATTTACAAAAAGGTGATTAAAAGTGTGAAGAATTTTATGTTCAAACCGAAGCTTTCAAGAACTGAATTGTTATTTGCAAAACAGAGGAAAAGGTGTGTATGAAAAACTATGTATGTGCAGTGTTAAGCAATTCAAAACTAGATTTATTCGCAAGATATGCAATGAAGGGTGTTCAAGTCATCTAATCAATGAACTCATAAAATCTCAACACTTTTGGTAATTGCCTAATCAACAAAAGATGAGTCCAAACTAGTAAACAAGGATATCACAAAATGTCCATGTTTTTGTGAACAAAGATTTAAATATGTTCAAGAAAATGCAATGCCCCTCACACATATTTCAAAATTTAGTCAAAGACTGTTGAGTATATTCAGGTGATTTTCATGATAACAAAACCTAGGACGTACGTTCTATCACGTGCTATCTATTAATAATCCAGTTCAACTTTCATACGCATTCAAAGCCTAAGTTCATCATGCACTATGTTCAATTGCTTAATCCATTCCAAATACATAAATCCATTTTGGTTTCTAAACTGACTAGGCTAAGCACAACCCACTCTCTTTGATTGGAACAAGGTAGCCATAAACTGATTCGTTCATGTATTATGTTGCATTGGCTAACTTCTTTATTTTTTGTAGGAATTCTAGCCAGTAGTCGACCGCCAGCCAGGGCCGGTCGACCGATTTTCCCAGCAACGAAAGTCCCATTCCTGTAAAATTCCGGTCGATCGCCCCCTCCTAGCGGTAGACCGCCAGTCTCGAAAGCCTTCATTTTTTACTTTGTGTTCTCAACGTGGGAAGCCCTTCTTGTTGGATTTGTTTAATCCAAAAGTCACCAAACTTTCCATTATTTGTGGATCTGGTTCCTGGATGTGTCTCTTGACCATTCAAGAGTTATAAAAACATCTTTTTGGGGCTTGTAACCCTAATCAATCCAAGGACGCTAAAGAAGGCTATCAAGGGGAGATTCAAGTGCTGGTACTGTAGCCGTGAACAGTGCTCCGGGAAGGAAGTTCTTCATCCACCTTCAAGTGATCCAAGCCACATCTGGAGCAGATCAATCCCAAGCCAAGTGGAGATCAAGCTGCATCCAAAATCTTCTTCATCAACTAAGGGGGAGCTTGAATCTAAAGTTTTGTTTTTGCGTCTTCCATTCGATTTCTATTTTATATTCAAGTTTATGTTCTTGTAATATTTGAATACTTGTGTGTGTGTAGATCTACACAGATCTGTGTGTGTGTGTTTGTGTGTGTGTTTATTTCTCCACATTTCTTTGTGATTCGATGCTTGTGCACCTTCGTGGGAGTTCTGAACTCACACGAGTGTGTGTGTGTGTGCTTTGATCTTGTAACCTTCTACAAGATAGTGTGTGAATCCTCACAGTCGGTAAGAGGTGGACGTAGGTTGCAGTTGTTGCATCCGAACCACCTAAAAATCGTGGTCTTCTATGTGGTTTGCTCCTTATCGTATACCTCCATTTCTACTCTAGCACATTTACATATTGCATCATCTATTTTCTTTGTTAGATTTAGCTTGATTAACCATTCTACGGGAGATCTCTAGTATATCAAAAGGTGATTTCTGATCGACTAAGTTAGTCTTGTCGGGAGGAAAATACCTTGTGTGAGAGAATCTTCGGATTCTCGAACTCCGCCACGTACCAAAGAACTGCTGTAGGGGTTGAGTCAGCTAGACTCTTTTCTGTAATTCATCAGATCTATACGTGGTTGTTACTTGCTCTTAATACGTGTTCAAATTAGTTAAAAGTTTTTTAAAATATGTCATCACCCAATTCACCCCCCCTCTTGGGTGTCATTGATTGCGGGACTTCAATTGGTATCAGAGCTAAGGCTCTATTTCTTTCAAATCTAATGATCTAGAGTAAGATCTAGATCAATGGCAAACAAAGGTATGATGCCTGAGGGTCACTCCATTCATCGTCCTCCATACTTCGATGGCTAAAATTACTCCTATTGGAAAAATACAATGCATGTCTTTTTGAGAGCCCACGAGTATGAGATCTGGAGAGTTGTGGATAAGGGTCCTTACAAACTCTCTGACGATGAAGAGAAATGGACACCGGAGGAAATTAAGAAATGCACTGTTAATTTTAATGCTATGAACATCATGCAATGTGCTATACATCCTAATGAGTTTTCTCGCGTATCCATGTGCAGTTCAGCGAAGGAAATGTGGGACAAGTTGCGTCTCATATACGAGGGAACCTCCGAGGTCAAGGAGACCAAGGCCAATCTACTCGTCAGAGACTATGAGTTATTCAAGATGAAAACTGAAGAATCTACATGTTGGGTATGTGTTCTCACATTATTTTTGACCCTGGTTTTGATGATAACAAATATTGCGAGTTTGTGGGAGCAAAATATTATGTGTGGTTTAATGAATTCAAAACATTGTGTGTTTGGAAGAGCATGTGTTCTGTAATGGCATTTGGTTGCATTGTGATGGAATAATGTTTCTTATTTTATTGTATGAGTGTATGAGTTTTAATGGAGCAATCATGTTTTTGGAATGGCATCTATCGTTCAATGAAAGTGCTCATTCATGTGTAAATGAATATCCCTGTAACGCCCGGTAATTTTGAAATAAGAATAAATATATTTAGGAAGAAAACCTATACATAATACATATTCTTACAAATAAGTATATAATGTTTAATAAATAAAATTTATTCAAATAAATAAATGTCCAAGTGATATTCCTTCAGGGATGGAAGTAAAAAGGTTTGCTCGGATCGAACCTGCCTCTGATACCTAGGTCAAGGACTAATAAAAGTTAAAGAAATTATGTGGAATAAAATCCCTATATACATACAAATTATTAATAGGTATATGAGGGTTAGTAAATAACCCACACACATTATAAGGGCCCTTAAGTCTCAACCCACTCATCCATATATCTGTGCATATATATATAATGCAATATAAATAAATATAATACAACGTAAATAATCAATGTCAAACTCTGTACACAACCCCCGACAGCCTAAGAAGTCTTACAAAAAGAACTCATGGACCCTACCGTTATATTATAATAAATTTAAGAATAATAGGTTATTTTTATGTAAGCATTTAATGCATAACACAATTTTATTTGAATTAAGAATCAATAAATCTCGAAGAAAACATACATTTATATTTTATTTGTAATTTAAAAAATTTAATATCTCACATTGTATTATATTATATTTGATTAGAAGGGAAAATGATATATATATATATAAGATTTAATTACATTAAAGATATGTAAAAGATAAAAGAATGAGTATATATGCAATTTTGGTTCTTTCAAGGGGATTGAGAAATGGTCAAAACTCAATTGACGCCTCTTTGTGCGGGCGTATCCAACGTGAAAAGCGACTTAACACAAGTCGTTATTTATAAATTGGTGAAATCAAATAAAGTATATAGCTAAAGAGTTTTAGAGATGGTAGAGATTTATACATAATATTAGTCTTTTGGAAGGTTAAGGAGAAATGTCAAAATGAAATTGACGCCATTTCTTTAGGCGTTGATTTCATATGAAACGACTTAAACCAAGTCGTTATTTTATTGTAAATGAATAAGTGCCAGTTTTTGAATTAAAGAATTTTAGAAAACTAATTAGATGGAAAAATAGAGAAAAATGGAAAACTCATACCCCTAAAATTTCTCATCTAGATCACATCTAGAAAAAAAGATAAAAATCCAGAAAGATCGTTACACCTAAATAGGGAAAGGTGAATGACGCCTCCGAGCAAGTCGTCAATTAAGGAATTGACGACAGTTTATACGAGCGTCATTTATTGAAATAACGCCCCAACTTGAGGCGTCGTTTCCACAAGGGACAGTCGGTGTTCGAACGAACCAGGGATGTTATCTGGGTAAGTATGTTTAGGGAAAGAATCAATATGTGAAAATTTTAATTTAGTAATAATTCCACCAAGTAAGTTTTAGTTCCAATCGAACTCCTAGAATCTAATAGGACTTCTTCGCCTATAAATACCCCCTTTTATGACATTCTGCCACTATTCTTCCGCAAACATAACGACCTACTGCTCTTCCTCTCTAAACAAATCTTCTTCCTGCCATCAACGCACAGAGGAGCATTCTATTGCTGCCTATTCTTTCTCCAACCTATTGCTAACAGGGGCATCGTCCGTTTGCCGCTACAAGCTTCTTTCTCCTGTTAAACGGGAAGAAGGGATCATCTGCTTCATCCTTTTGAAGGGGGGGAGCCATCTTCTGTTGCTATCATCATTGTGTGGAGTAGAAGCTTTGCTTCTACTATCATCTTCCACGGACGTGTGCTGCAGTTGTTGTTCCTGCGTTAAGGAAGTAAGAGCTGTTGCTCTTATTATTATACAAGCTTCTTCATATCATCGTCTTCCTTGTCCGTTTCTTCTGCCTACTGCTGTCTCTGTTTAAAACAGAGTGTCGCTTGCAAGGGTTAATACCATCATCACATTTTTATCATCAACAACTCAATAATAAGGTAGGTTTTCTCAATAATTGAAGCCCAAAGATAGTAGTAATTAATTTTGCATGTTTAAAACTCATGTTTTGTTATCATCGCTTGCTTAAGTGTAGTTTACCGTTTAAGTATCTTAATAAATTAAATAATTACATCATGTTAAAATTTTATACCCAAGTAATCACACACCAAAATTTTGGATAAATATACTTCTAAAATCTTCATGGTTATTCCTAAATTTCCATGCCTTATATGGTGTATTTATTATGAGTTTAAACAAGTTAAATCATTTAATATATATAATCACGTTACCCGGCGAATTCCAAAGGTTACTGTAGCATGCGAGTTATAGGTTTTTCTTTTTGACGACTTGATTCTATCACTGGAGCGTCCTTTGGCTATGAAATTTTATGAGTGTATTGTTGGGGAGGTGACCGAGGTAGTAAGAGTGGTTGCACTATTTTTCGTGTCCCCTATCTCAAGATCCTCCATCTCTCAACGAAAAATTATTTTGAACATCCAGTTAGGTAGAGTTTTTCGAGCTCGTCATTTCGATATATAGAATGCCTGATTCCGACGTGTGTACGTCGAGAACCGGGGCTTTGAAGATTGACACTTTATTGAAATGACGACATGTTAAATGTCGTCAAATTATTTTGACGCCATCGTACAACGGCGTCAAATTAATTATTATATATATATATAACTTCTAATTATATATTTGAAAATCCATATCAACTAAACTATGCAACATAAAATTATAAAAAAATATATTTTTGGAATCTTTGAATTTTTCTCTTAATCATCATATATTCTTTTTTTCTAAATTATTTTATATAAATTAATGTCTCTTTGAATGTATATTTTTGAAATTATTCAATTAAATAGATATTGACGTGAATTCTGGTTAAATAAATTAAGTTAAAAATCATAAAATTAACGTCTCTCTATGTGGACGCTAATTAATAAATGACGGCACCCACGGGCGTCAAATAATATAAGTTTATTTAAATATAGTTAATTATAGAATTGGATGGACATGAATTCTATAATTAACTTATTCATGTTCTCACTGTTTTCTCCCGATTTTGACCCATATCGCCAGTCTTCTGGCACTCTCATCTCACGTCCGTAGATGGAGTCCCTGTTTCATGAATGGTTCACGTTATACACTTCAACTCCCGGCGACATACGAGCTCTCCGTTGGACATTCCGTTCCTTCGGACTAGCATGTTAGTCATTGGGACCTCCGTAAGTCTCCACGTAGCCTTGGATTCCCTCAAGGCCGACTGAGCTGGTTGTACCTTAAACACCTTGTACCTATTTTTAATGCCACGTCTCTCTAGAGAAACGTGGTAACCCGGCCCTTTCATGGTGCTATTCTTGGCCCATGGGAGAAATTCTCTTAGCCGGTGGAATGAGTGATCATTCCACTAGGTGATACATTGAATTGGGTAACTTATTGCTAAGTACCAATTATTCACCTTGCATCATGTCCATTGAACTGGTGACTATCTTGCTAGTCATCTATTCAAGTTATTCATGGCAACCTATCTAGGTGCCAATTCCACCCAGTTTTTCGACATGTCATAGTTTCTATGCTTTCACGTGGATTTTATCGCAAGTCTGTCCCTACTCAAGGGCTTTGTCCTTGAATTCCGTGAATTCTACGTTATCGTTCCATTTAAAGCTTGATTTTGAAACTCCTTATTGGCTATAAACTATCATGGATGTCTAGATCTATCTTTAAATGCTATGCATATAGGGCCCGATCTGGTCCTGGGAGGAGCACCCGAAAGTACTAGTGTCCATGGGAGTTATATTGATCACGGTGTCTGGCATTACACCGAAGTACTTGTCTCTCTTGATCTTTGGCATTCCACACTCTCTCTCTTTCTCTCGTGACTTGTGTGACTTTACTAGCGTGGCCCGAAATGGGCAAAGTACTTGCGTGAAATAGCTAATATTCTATAAATCTCTCTTGGATATCTCTTGCTTGAAAGTTTTTACATGAAATTGTCAAATTCTTACTAGTTTTGTTTCACTTGCTCGGTTAATTCTACACGCATAGCCTTACTGCATTTACATGTGAAAGATGTAATTACTTAAACCCATAGCTTGTTCTTGAGATATAATTCCTACTGAGTGTTCGCTCACCCAGTTTTATTCCAACATTTTCAGGTAATCAGTGTTGTGTAGTGGACAACGGATCTAGAGGGGAGGGGTGAATAGATATGCCCCACTTTTCGCAATGCAACCCTCTAAATAGCTAGATAAAACAAATTACAGCGGAATATGACTAGCTAATCGAAGAACACTGTAATTCGCTCGACATGATAAGCAATCCAATATATCGATTCAAACCTAAGCATGCATCTAGAACGAATCAATCATATAAGTAAACCACAACACGAAGGATTTTAAGGTGGTTCGGACTGAATCTCCAGTCCTACGTCCACCCCTCACCAAATCTGGTGAGGCTTCACTAGTGTAGCACACCAAACCGCAAATCGAAGAACCACCAATTGCCTTCCTACTAACCACCGGTAGGGACGTCAACACCGCAGATCGGACAACTTCCGATTGCCTTCCTACTAACCACCGGTAGGGACGTCAACACCGCAGATCGGATACTAACCACCGGTAGGGACGTCAACACCGCAGATCGGACAACTTCCGATTGCCTTGCTACTAACCACCGGTAGGGACGTCAACACCACAGATCGGACAACTTCTGATTGCCTTCCTACTAACCACCGGTAGGGACGTTCTTCAGTTTCAAATGTTTGAAGGAAATGAAAAAAAATAAGGTGTGAAAACACTCAAACAAGATTTAGAATATGTTCAAGAAGATAAATCTTGTCTGAGATTGCTGGAGCTTGAGTCGGATGCTTCAATGGTATCTTCTTCCTTGTGCGGAGATCTTGTGATGTAACACCAAGCGGGGAGGGGGATTCGAGCTAGAAGTGATGAAAAGGCCGCCGATGCCGATGTTGTCCACTCTCTGCGCTTCAGGATAGACAGTCGGTTCTCTTGACACTGCGGCCACTCCGGATTTTTTCTGAAGACGAAACCAGTGGGAAAAGCTTCGTAGCTGGACCGAGAAGACACCAGAATTTTCTTGATTTCTGTGGACGCCGATTCTGGACGGGGCAGACGGTTGAACAGAGTGGCAGGTCTGTTGCGCAGACTGTAACAGGTTCTCAGCAGTGGGAAGACGAGGATGCTGCGACTGCTCCCGAGCTCAGAATCAGGCACAGCTGAAGTCGTTAGTTCTGTTGACGAGTCGTCTTTGCAACGAAACTGACGGGGCTGCCAGATATGGTCGGAGAAGGCCGGTAGAGCTTGAACACTGAAGGTGGTCGATGCCGACAGAGTGGAAGCAGAACTGCATGCCCGGTGGTAGAAAATTAATAAGTTCTGGATCCGGACGCCAAACGGAGCTCTGCTTCTTGAGGATGAAAGAAGACTCAGAGTAGAAGATTTTGGATGAAGAACTCCTAGGAGGTTGAGTGCTGCAGATCTTCCACTCCGGCTCGGGTCTTCTGTCTGAGCAGTTTTCCGCAGTTGAGGGAGAATGGATCTTCTGATCAGCCCGGTGCTCGGATGGAGACGAAACCACCTCGCTTGGAAAGCTCTCTGGACGACCTTTCCAGAGATGTATGCCTTGATACCAGAAGATTCAGGGAAATTCTGGAGATGATGCAGCTTCTAGGACCAAATTTGCTTCCTGCGACCTGCAATGAAGTTGAAACCTTGTGGTGGCGAATGGTGCTGGAATGAGATGGAGGGAAGGGGAGGGCGACCTTGGCTGGGTTGGGGCTGGAGTTGGGCGACGTAGGGTGTGGGGGTAATGGGAGAGGGGAGGGAATTTCGAATTTGGGCCTTGGGAGGAGTTATTTTAGCCTTGGGAAGGTGGTGGGATGCATGGGGAAGGAGAGTGGGGTAGTTGGGGGTTGGGAGGTGAGGAGAGGATTGGAGGAGAGCTCTTGGGGTTGGGGTGAGTTAATGGAAGGGTGTGGGAACTAGGGAAAGAGTTATTAGGGGAGGGGAAGAGAGAGAAAGTGGTTGGGAGGGGGAGGAGAGAGAAAGGGGTGCACCCCTTAGAGAAAGAGAGAGATAATGAGAGAGAAAGAGAGAGAGGGAGGGGAATCCACCCCTTAGAGAGAGAGAGAGAGAGAAGTTAGAGAGAAAGAAAGAACCCAGGAGAATCCACTCCTAGAGAGAGAGAGAATATTGGAGAATCCACTCCAAAGAGAGAGAGATAGAAGGAGGGTAAGGGACCTCATGTTGGAGGTAGTTTTCAAATATTTTTGATTCACTTCATTATTTTTAAAAGAGAGGTTACATGACACTTATATAGACTCCACTAAGAAGACCAAAAGACAACTCACCTAACACCTAACACCTAACACCTACTCATCATAACTCTCTTAGGAAGACTAAAAGACACAAAATAAAAAAAGACTCTTACATAATAGTTGGAGACATAATTACTACAAAACATAAAACATGACCCATTAGGCCCATACATATGGCCCAATTAACATGAGACAACTAAAACATAAACATGAGACAACTAAAACATGAATATCTATTTGATAATTTTGTTGAAGCCGCTTGTCGATCCCGTCAAACCCCTCCACTTGGAGAAGGTTCGACCTCGAACCTTGATTCTCGAATCTCGAACTGTAGGACCCCGACTTGTTGGGATAAATCAGACGACCTGCTCTGATACCATTTTGATGTGACACCACGCGGGGAGGGGGATTCGAGCTAGAAGTGATGAAAAGGCCGCCGATGCCGATGTTGTCCACTCTCTGCGCTTCAGGACAGACAGTCGGTTCTCTTGACACTGCAGCCACTCCAGATTTTTGCTGAAGACGAAACCAGTGGGAAACTCTTCGTAGCTAGACCGGGAAGACACCAGAATTTTCTTGATTTCTGTGGACGCCGATTCTGGTCGGGGCAGACGGTTGAACAGAGTGGCAGGTCTGTTATGCAGACTGTAACAGGTTCTCAACAGTGGGAAGACGAGGATGCTGCGACCGCTCCCGAGCTCGGAATCAGGCACCTCTGAAGTCGTTGGTTCCGTTGACGAGTAGTCTTTGTAACGAAACTAACGGGGCTACCAGATATGGTCGGAGTAGGCCGGTAGAGCTTGAACACTGAAGGTGGTCGATGCTACCAGAGTGGAAGCAAAACTGCATGCCCGGTGGGAGAAAATTGATAACTTCTGGAGCCGGACGCCAAACGGAGCTCTACTAATTGGGGATGAAAGAAGACTCAGAGTATAAGATTTTTTATGAGAACTCCTGCTCAGATTGCCAGGAGGTTGGCCGCTGCAGATCTTCCACTCTGGCTCTGGTCTTCTGTCCGAGCAATTTTGCACAGTCGAGGGAGAATGGACCTTCTGATCAGCCCAGTGCTCAGATGGAGACGAAGCCACCTCGCTTGGAAAGCTCTCTGGACAACCTTTCCAGAGATGTATGCCTTGCTATCAGAAGATTCAGGGAAATGCCGGAGATGATGCAGCTTCTAGGACCAAATTTCCTACCTGCGACCTACAATGAAGTTGAAACCTTGTGGTGGCAAATGGTGGTGGAATGAGATGGAGGGAAGGGGAGGGCGACCTTGGCTGGGTTGGGGCTGGAGTTGGGCGACGTAGGGTGTGGGGGGAATGGGAGAGGGGAGGGAATTTCGAATTTGGGCCGTGGGAGGAGTTATTTTAGCCTTGGGAAGGTGGTGGGATGCATGGGGAAGGAGAGTGGGGTAGTTGGGGGTTGGGAGGTGAGGAGAGGATTGGAGGAGAGCTCTTGGGGTTGGGGTGAGTTAATGGAAGGGTGTGGGAACTAGGGAAAGAGTTATTAGGGGAGGGGAAGAGAGAGAAAGTGGTTGGGGGGGGAGGAGAAAGAAAGGGGCACACCTCTTAGAGAAAGAGAGAGATAATGAGAGAGAGAAAGAGAGAGAGAGAGGGGAATCCACCCCTTAGAGAGAGAGAGAGAAGTTAGAGAGAAAGAAAGAACCCAGGAGAATCCACTCCTAGAGAGAGAGAGAATATTGGAGAATCCACTCCAAAGAGAGAGAGATAGAAGGAGGGTAAGGGACCTCATGTTGGAAGTAGTTTCCAAATATTTTTGATTCACTTCATTATTTTTAAAAGAGAGGTTACATGACACTTATTTAGACTCCACTAAGAAGACCAAAAGACAACTCACCTAACACCTAACACCTACTCATCATAACTCTCTTAGGAAGACTAAAAGACACAAAATAAAAACAGACTCTTACATAATAGTTGGAGACATAATTACTACAAAATATAAAACATGACCCATTAGGCCCATACATATGGCCTAATTAACATGAGACAACTAAAACATAAACATGAGACAACTAAAACATGAATATCTATTTGATAATTTTGTTGAAGCCGCTTGCCGATCCCGTCATCTTGCTTGGATCACTTTGAGTTGATGCAAAGGATGGACGATGCAGATTTGAGAATGAGCTTCTTTAGATCACCCTTGAGATGATGAAGAAGATGAAGGACTTTTTCTTCTCTTGGCTTGATCTTGATCTCCTCTTGAAGAGCTTGAATCACTTGAGGATTTGATGAAGAACTTCTTCCCGGAGTACTGTTCACTGCTACAGTACTCTGAACTACTCTTCCTTGAACACACCCTTGTAGCCTCCCTTGTAACCCCCTTGATACCTTAGTGTTTCTAACCCTCTTGTATGTGTTTTATAGCATTTCAATGGTCCTTGGACATCCTTCAGACCAGATCCACAATCCATGGGGGATTGGGTGACTTTGGGGTTAAACAAATACAAGAGAATGGGCTCTTCTCGAAGTGTAAACAAAAGTCAACATTGAAGGCTCGGGGCTAGCTGTCGACCTGCAGCTTCTGGCGGTCGACCGCTACTAAAAAACCTGTAAACGGGCGGTTCCTGGAATTTTCGGTTGACCGCTACTGGCTGGCGGTCGACTGCCACTGAGAGAGCCTGTAGACGGTGGAGTGCTGGCAGGGGCGGTTGACCGCCCCTGTGCTGGCGGTCGACCGCCAGCTGGGCAGACCCCAGACTTTCTCGGTTCGGTCCGTTAACTGCTTTAGCTCTGCCGCTTAAGTCCTTTAGCAGCCCGTTCATGTCTGTAGCAATACCCTTGACTGTGTCATGTAATGTAGTTTGCACATAAGAAAGTATGAACAACGAGTGTACAGACTTTGATGCATGTAATGCAGTTTGCATACTGGAAAGTATGAACAACGAAGATGAATGCACGGACATGCCATCAGAGAATGTACAGACTTTGTGTGCATGGAGCAAGAGATGTATCAACTTGCTACTAGAGAGTGTATAGACTTGAGTTCTTGCAGCACCAAGAGTTACACGGACTATGTGTATGCGTGAAGCACAACGATGCAAAAAGATGCACTGAGTTGGTTCTAGAATGTATAGACTTGCTAAGTTATCAAGGCAACCTTGTGCAGAATGTACAGACTTTGAATGCATGTAACACAATGATGTACAGACTTGCTACAGCCGAGTGTACAGACTTTGAATGCATGCAAAGGGACGATGTACAGACTTGCGAGAAGAGTGTACATACTTTGAATGCATGCAATGGGATGATGTACAGACTTGCGAGAGTCGAGTGTACAGACTTTGAATGCATGCCATAGGATGATGTATAGACTTGCTAGAGAAGAGTGTACAGACTTTGAATGCATGCAATGGGATGATGTACAGACTTGCTAGAGAAGAGTGTATAGACTTTGAATGAGAAATATGCGACATAATGTATAGACCTTGAATGCATGGTAAAGAGTGTATAGACTTGCTAGCATGCACCGACTTATAGAAGACATTATTTCATCATCAATGCACAAGGGGCACACACAACAACAACAATTCACACTATCATCATCATTCTTATGTGGTGACTCATTGAGTTGCTATCATCAAAATATCAACACACTATCATCAAAGCACAAGGGGCACAACAATCTCCCCCTCTTTGATGATGTCAACACAATGAGTCACACAGACTCAGCAAATAATTCTCCCCCTTTAACATAATCAAAAAAGAAATGGTTTGCGAGTGGAATGAAAGACATGCAAGAAATCTGATACCAATTCTCCCCCATAGAAACATGCAAAGGGGAGGGATAAGATAGAGAAGTGACAAAGGTCCGTGAGAACATGCTTTAAAGGCGAGGAGAGCAAGCCATTATATGCACAACCGAAACATGCCGTGAGCAATATATATGATTCAAAGCTAATGAAATCCGATATCATCAATAGAGTTCGAAAAACATCTACATCCAAGAGTTAATAGAAATGAACCAAAGAAGCATATCATGGCAGAGTTTAACCTTCCCTTGTCTTATAGATCCATATTCAATAACTACAAAGGGAATAACACAAAAGCTTGTATTGAGGCTAAACAATCAAGACTGAAGCATGGAAGTTTATGATTACAGCAAATTTGATTTACAGTAGTTTTTGTATTTGAAGGCACATGACTCATATTTTACGAGCAATCAAGTCGAGTACATGCCTCCTAGCCGTAAGAATACACGTTGGTTAGACGCCAGTATTCCTAGGTATTTGGTAAGACTGACTGTTATGCTTCAAAATGAACAGAGACAACAAAGTCACGTCATGACATATCCGATCTCATTTCTTTGATGAGAGGATATATTTCTCAGCAATTATGCCAGTGCTCTGCCTAGAGTCCAATAGTATTAAGATACAGATAACAGGGGCACATCATGACATATCATTCGTCACTTGATTTGATGACGTGACATATTTCTCTGTGCAATAATATCATTGCTCTGTCAAATTGAGTTTTCAAGAATTCCAGCTCATCAAGATGTTTAGAAACAATACTAAGCTCTAGAGTATCACCAAGATTGTCATGACATTTAGATTTTAAGATTTTGGGATAGTCAGTCAATGCACAACATGCAACCTCTAGTTAAGGTCTATTAAAACCACAGAACATAGATGATTTCAAAAGATATATCAGAACTTCAAGGAAATCATTAAATCTGAACCATTTTTCATTGAATAGTCAATCATCAATACATATAATAGAAGGCTCTTACTCCATATGTCTGTCTGTCTCATGACTTTATTTTCAAACTGGAAGCCAGTGAAGTTCAGATTGCAAGAGATAAGAAAAGCAACAGAACTCCCCCTAAAGATATGCAGTGAATGCACTTCAGGAGTTATGTATGCAAGTGTTAAGACAAATGTCAAGGATAGGTTGACTGGAACAATGCAGGGGTTGACCTGATCAAACATGCATTTGGCAGACATGAGATGCATGACTCATCACATGGTTCTACACTTATTAAATGCTTCAAAATGAAGATGAAACTTATGCATGAATGCTGCAAAGAAACAACTCCCCCGTACTATATGGCCTATATGCGACAGTGACGTATGGTACTTGGCGGAGGTGAAACCTCACGCATATTGAGTGTTTTTAGGCAAGCATAGCCTGCCTTTCCATACATCAACATTTGATATACCATGGCCATGCAAGAATGATGCTACACACATCATGCAATGCATTGTGATCATGAATTCAACTTAATTATGCAACTACATGCAATGAAACATCATATGCAAAATGACACATTGACATATAAACAATGGAAGAACACCAATCTGCAAAACCACACAACTAATTGAACATGATCGTCATTTCAATTTTTATTGGCCTGAGGTCGGCAAAGACCAAGCTCCCTTCTGAGTGTAGAAAACCTGTCATTACACAAGGGCTTGGTGAAAATATCAGCAATTTGATTTAGAGTATCAACAAAGTGTAGTTCAAAATTTTTCTTAACGACCTCATCTCTAATGAAGTGATGCCTAATTTCAATATGCTTGGTCCTAGAGTGCTGGACTGAATTTTTTGCAAGGTTGATAGCACTCGTGTTATCACACAGAATCGGGACACAACCAAGATCCACTAAGTAGTCTTGGAGTTGGTGTTTGATCCACAACACTTGGGTATCACAGCTCCCCGCAGCAACATATTCTGCCTCCGCGGTTGAGAGAGCAACCGAGTGTTGTTTCTTAGAGGCCCAAGAAACTAAACACCCGCCAAGAAACTGGCAATAGCCACTAGTACTCTTGCGATCCAGCTTCCATCCAGCGTAGTCCGCATCAGAATAAGATATGAGAGATAAATCACATGATGATGGATATCACAATCCCAAATCTTGAGTGCCGGTAAGATATCTAAGGATACGTTTGACGGCAGTCAAGTGGGATTCTCTAGGACTAGCTTGAAATCTAGCACAGAGGCAAACACTAAACTGGATGTCTGGTCGGGATGCAGTCAAATAAAGTAGGGAACCAATCATACCTCTATAGACCTTAGCATCCACTAATTTACCATTTTCATCAGAATCTAGTGAAGTTGAGGTGCTCATAGGAGTTGCAATGATTTTGCTATTTGCCATGTCAAATCTTTTCAACAGCTCCTTAATATATTTGGCTTGGCTTATGAAGCATCCATCTTCTCCTTAGTTGACCTGCAAACCGAGAAAGAATTGGAGTTCTCCCATTAGGCTCATCTCGAATTCACTAGTCATGAGGTTAGCAAATTCCTCACACATTTCAGATTTTGTAGAACCAAACACAATGTCATCAACATAGATTTCAACAATCAAAATGTCCTTACCTTGCTTCGTGGTGAAAAATGTTTGATCTATCTTACCTCGTGTGTACCCTTTTTCAATGAGGAATAGCTTAGCCTTTCATACCAAGCTCTTGGTGCTTGCTTCAGTCCATAAAGCACCCTGTCTAGCTTATATACAAAATCTGCATGGTTAGTATTTTCAAAGCCAGGGGTCTGCTCAACATAGACTTCTTCTTTGATCAAGCCATTCAAGAAAGTACTTTTTACATCCATTCGGTACAACTTTATTCTAAAGGAGCATGCAAAGGCAAGTAAAATTTTGATGGCTTCGTGTCTAGCAACTGGGCATAAGATTCATCAAAGTCTACCCCAAACTCTTCATTATACCCTTGAGCCACCAACCTAACCTTGTTTCTTATTATCTTGCCATCCTCACTTAGTTTGTTCCTAAAGACCCATTTAGTGCCTTAGATAGATTGTGATGAAGGTCTAGGAACAAGATGCCAAACTTTGTTTCTTTCAAACTGGTTTAGCTCGTCTTGCATTGAATTTATCCAGTTTTCATCTTTTAATGCTTCATCAATATTTTTGGGTTCAAACTGAGAGACAAGAGCAAGTTGATCCAATTCTTCCACAATTCTAAAGTGTGACCTTGTTCTAGGTGGGTCATTCAAGCTACCAATGACATTTTCTAAAGGATGATCCTGAAGAATTTTAATATTTGTAGAATCATTACCTTCTCTTGAAGCTTGATTCCTTGTATTGCTTGATTCAGCTGGGTCACCCTCTTCTTTTATTTCTTCTTGTGGAGAATCACTCTTGTCCTTCATGCTTAGGAATTCCCCATCGTCATCATTTTTCCTGCAAGAGTTATCATTGTTAAAATCATCATGATATTCATCAAAGGAAACATGGGGTGATTCTTCCACAGTTTGACTCTTAATATTGTAAATTCTATAAGCCCTAGATCTATCAGAATATCCAAAGAATATACCTTCATCGCTCTTGGGCTCGAATTTATCTAAATCTCTTTTTTCATTATTGTGGATAAAGCATTTTGACCCAAACACTTTCATATGTGAGAGAGAGGGCTTTTTACCTTTCAACAACTCATAAGGAGTCTTTTTGGTGTGTGGCCTTACCATAGAGCGGTTGATAATGTAACATGCTGAGTTTACCGCTTCAGCCCAAAATCTCCTTGGAAGTTGCCGTTCAGCAAGCATGGTTCTTACCATCTCTACAAGTGTTCGGTTTCTCCTTTCAACTACACCATTTTGCTCTGGGGTTCTTGGTGAAGAAAATCGGTGTGAAATGCCTTCAGCCCTGTAAAGATTATAGAAGTTAGCATTTTTAAATTCACCACCGTGATCAGATTGAATCTTGGAAATTTTAAACTCACCCTCCTGCTTTATCTTCTAGTAGAGTGCCTGAAACTCATCAAAAGCATCATTTTTATGTGTGAGAAAGAAAACCCATGTGAACCTAGAGAAGTCATCTACCAAGACATATCCATATTTTCTACCACTTAAGCTAGCAGTTCTGGTTGGCCCAAACAGGTCCATATGAATTAGCTCGAGTGGTTTGGATGATGTATTTTTAGATCTTCCCTTGAACGATTTTCTTGTTTGTTTACCTAGGGCACATGCATCACACAACTTATTTTCTTGTTTAAATGATAATTCAGGCAGCCCTTTCACCATTGAATGCTTTAACAATTTATGTAAGACATTGTAGCTAGTATGTCCTAGTCTACGATGCCATAACCATGCAATTTCAGATTTTGGTGCAGCAAGACAAAGGTTTAAATAAGCAGGATCATCTAAGTCAATCATGTAAACATTGTTGACTCTCTTACCAGAAAATTTTACTTTGTCAGATTTTGGTTCAAAGATTTTATATTCATGAGAATCAAACAACACTTTATGACCTTTATCACACAATTGACTTATGCTGAGCAAGTTATATTTCAATCCTTCAACTAACAACACATTTCCAATGGAGTTGGAGAGATTCTTACCTACATTACCTGTTCCAATGATTTTTCCTTTGTTGTTCTCTCCAAATGTGACGTGTCCTCCTTCCTTTTCCTCCAAGAGACAAAATTTTGTTTTGTCTCCAGTCATGTGTCTTGAACAGCCGCTATCAAGGTACCACCTGTTATGCATGGCTGCAAGACACTCCTGCACAAGCAATTAAGTAATTGTGTTTGGAACCCAACCAAATTTGGGTCCCATCAAACTCTTAAGATTTTCAAAACATGAAACCACCTCTTTTGGAATCCAAACCTTCCTAACATTCATGCTTTGTTTGCTTAGAGCAGGGATTTGATTTTTCTTTTCAGCTTTGACAATCCCTTTTTGTTTAGAAGCTCTTTGTTGGATTTTGTGGAAGTTTGAGGAGGTTTGCTTCTTAAACCATTGAGGCCGTTGGTTGGTTTTGAGTTGAAAGTGATTGTTCTGCCACCTAGGAGATTAAAAGTTATAGGATTGATGAACACATGAATCACAATTTCTCCAAAAGTATGGTGGTGTTGGCCTATATGAATGTGCAATCCAGTTTTGGTGATATCTGGAAGATTGAGCATGTAATGGCCAAGGATGTGTTGACCTATGCTGCGGGGAAGGTCGACCTTTCTTGGGTTTTTGGACAAACTTATTGGGAATATTGGTGACTTTCTCTTTAATCTTTTCTTTCCCTTTTTCCTTTTGTTTTTGCTGGTTTTGTGTGGGAGTTGTGTTTGAGGTGGAGGCTTCAGAAGATGAAATGAATGTGATTGTTTTAACCCAATTGGCCTTTTGTTTGTTGGTTCAAAACTCAACCCTTCCTTGTTGAAATTCATCCTAGTACCTAGCAATGCATCTAGGTTTTCTTTTCCATCCATAAATTTTTTCAATGATTGTTGTTTATCCTTCAACTCTTTTTGTAAATTTTCAATATTTTGCAGGAGTTGACTATTGACTTGTTTGACAGCTTCATACTTTTCATTGCTCAATTTACTGTCTTTTTCATAGCTTTGCATTTTGAGCTTTATGTTATCAATCTCATTTCTCAATTCTTCATTTTCAGTTTCCAAGTCAGCCATTTCTTTTCTTCCTTCCTCCAAGTTCTCAATCATTTTCTTAAGATCTTCAATTTCAGTTTCAAGTGAAGCATTCTTGTTCTTTACTTCATGATCATGCACAAATGAGTTAATTTTCCTTTTTAATGATTTATTCTACTTTTTGTACATTTCATATTTTTCCATGAGTTGTATATATGCTTCCTCCCAATCATCAATTGTATAATCTTCAAATGGAGAACTTATCTCAGTTTCTTTGTCACCTTTGGCCATAAGGCAGAAATCTTCTTTTTCTTTGTCCGAAGAACTGGTTCCGTCATCACTTTCCTCTTCATCGCTCCATGTGGACACCATGGCCTTATTCTTCTTCTTGCCCTTCCATTTGTCAGCTTTTCTAAATCTGTCGGGACAGTCATTCTTGAAATGCCCTGGTTTATTACAAGAATAACAAATGATTTTGTTAGATTTCTTCGAGTTTTCAGAATTAGATTTGAAACCATTTTTACCTTTGACCTTCCTCTCATGAAGCTCTTACCTTCCTTTCTCAGGAATTTTTTGAACTTACGTGTGAGCATGGCTATGTCATCCTCATCTTGCTCACTTGCCGAATCCTTACCTTCATCAGAAGATCCTTGACCGCTGGGTCCTACTTTAAGAGCTAGGGATTTTTTCTTAGGTGCCTCAGCCTCTTTATTCTTGAGGTTGATCTCATAGGTCATCAATGACCCAATGAGTTCATCTACCTTGGTAGTTGCGAGATATCTCGATTTCTCAACCACGGTGGCCTTTGTGTGCCATGCTGGAGTTAACGATCTGAGAATTTTTCTTACAATTTCTAGCTCTGAATATTTCTTTCCCAAATCAGTTAAACTATTAGTGAGCACAGTCAATCGAGCATACATATCTTGAATTGACTCATCAGGTTTCATGCGGAACATTTCATATTCAGAAACTAAAATGTTGGCTTTTGTTTCTCGTACCTGAGAGGTTCCTTCGTAGATTACCTCTAGCTTGTCCCACATTATTTTAGCAGATTCACAGGTAGCCACTCTTGAGAATTTAACTGGATGGAGTGAGCATTGTATGATATGTTTAGCACTCCAGTTGACAGTGGATTGCCTTATTTGTTCTTTGGTCCACAAGTCTTCATCTTCGGCAGCTCATACAGACCTTTGTGGATCACTTGCCAGAGTTCGTAGTCTTGGGAACGAATGAACACCTGCATGCGATGTTTCCAATAAGGATAATTAGATCCAGTGAAATAAGGAGCCCTATTCACAGAATGTCCTTCAGGTAAATAACCCTTAGACGCTGATCCACCAATTCCATCAAGGTCGTTGAACCCCATAATGAAAGATTAGGCTCTGATACCACTTGTTGTGTAGTGGACAGCGGATCTAGAGGGGAGGGGTGAATAGATCTGCCCCTCTTTTCGCAATGCAACCCTCTAAATAGCTAGATAAAACAAATTACAGCGGAATATGACTAGCTAATCGAAGAACACTGTAATTCACTTGACACGATAAGCAATCCAATATATCGATTCAAACCTAAGCATGCATCTAGAACGAATCAATCACATAAATAAACCACAACACGAAAGATTTTAAGGTGGTTCGGACTGAATCTCTAGTCCTACGTCCACCCTCACCAAATCCAGTGATGCTTCACTAGTGTAGCACACCAAACTGCAAATCGGAGAACCACCGATTGCCTTCCTACTAACCACCGGTAGGGACGTCGACACCGCAGATCGGACAACTTCCGATTGCCTTCCTACTAACCACTGGTAGGGACGTCAACACCGCAGATCGGACAACTTCTGATTGCCTTCCTACTAACCACCGGTAGGGACGTTCTTCAGTTTCAAATGTTTGAAGGAAATGAAAAAGAAACAAGGTGTGAAAACACTCAAACAAGATTTAGAATATGTTCAAGAAGAGAAATCATGCCTGAGATTGCTGGAGCTTGAGTCGGATGCTTCAATGGTATCTTCTTCCTTGTGCGGAGATCTTGCTTGGATCACTTTGAGTTGATGCAGAGGATGAAGGATGCAGATTTGAGAATGAGCTTCTTTAGATCACCCTTGAGATGATGAAGAAGATGAAGGACTTTTTCTTCTCTTGGCTTGATCTTGATCTCCTCTTGAAGAGCTTGAATCACTTGAGGATTTGATGAAGAACTTCTGCCCGGAGTACTATTCACTGCTATAGTACTCCGAACTCCTCTTCCTTAAACACACCCTTGTAGCCTCCCTTGTAACCCCCTTGATACCTTAGTGTTTCTAACCCTCTTGTATGTGTTTTATAGCATTTGAATGGTCCTTGGACATCCTTCAGACCAGATCCACAATCCATGGGGGATTAGGTGACTTTGGGGTTAAACAAATTCAAGAGAATGGGCTCTTCTCGAAGTGGAAACAAAAGTGAACATTGAAGTCTCGGGGCTGACGGTCGACCTGCAGCTTCTGGTGGTCGACCGCTACTGAGAAACCTATAAACGGGTGGTTCTTAGAATTTTCGGTCGACCGCTACTGGCTGGCGGTCGACCGCCACTGAGAGAGCCTGTAGATGGTGGAGTGCTGGCGGGGGCGATCGACCGCCCCTGTGCTGGCAGTCGACCGCCAGCTGGGCAGACCCCAGACTTTCCCGGTTCGGTCTGTTAACTACTTTAGCTCCGTCGCTTAAGTCCTTTAGCAGCCCGTTCATGTCTGTAGCAATACCCTTGACTGTGTCATGTAATGTAGTTTGCACATAAGAAAGTATGAACAACGAGTGTACAGACTTTGATGCATGTAATGCAGTTTGCATACTGGAAAGTATGAACAACGAAGATGAATGCACAGACATGCCATCAGAGAATGTACAGACTTTGTGTGCATGGAGCAAGAGATGTATCAACTTGCTACTGAAGAGTGTATAGACTTGAGTTCTTGCAGCACCAAGAGTTACACGAACTATGTGTATGCGTGAAGCACAACGATGCAAAAAGATGCATTGAGTTGGTTCTAGAATGTATAGACTTGCTAAGTCATCAAGGCAACCTTGTGCAGAATGTACAGACTTTGAATGCATGTAACAGGATGATTTATAGACTTGCTAGAGCCGAGTGTACAGACTTTGAATGCATGCAAAGGGACGATGTACAGACTTGCGAGAAGAGTGTACATACTTGTTGACACCTGGAAAATGAACAAGGGTGAAAACATAATTGAAAAGAGGGTCGGACCAACAGTGAAAGACCAATGATGAAGCTCATCAACTGTCTACCCGGCTAAGACCCTTGTCGGCAAAGCTGATGCCCGGTGCCATTGTCACTCAGACGGCAGCACTGATAAAGCAGTAGTCACTCGACTGATGAGACCTTCCAGCCCTTTAATGACAGCTGTACTACCGTTTCGTCCAAGAATCCACGGATGATATGTCAGGGTAAGTCAGATGTCGGCTTACTGACAGATGTAATATGAGATGAAGATGAAGTCGGTACCGGCAGATGAAGATTGCAAAGGCTTTTGCAAAGTCAGAACAGAAGAAGAATGGTCTCCACAGATTATATACCCGGCTGAGGTCTTCCCAGACTAAAGCTGATGTCCGAGCTCGTCACCATTCAAGTGACGGTGTCGATAAGATGATACCCGGTTTTGTCACCATTCAGATGGCAATACCGATGAAACCCCTGTCTATGGACTGATGAAAACCATAATGATGATCTCGATACAAGATATGTCATCAATGAAAGGCCCTTTCGGGTGATGATGCACTTAAAAAGTCCCAAGTGGGCCTGTGTGAAGGTCACGCCGAGAGGCACTGGCTGAAGCCCAAAAGGTGGCGCCGAGAGGCACTTGCTGAAGCCCAAAGGGTGGCGCCGAGAAGTTGAAGGCAGGTGCGCCGGGAAGCCCGTTTGAGGCGCGCCGAGATGGTGTCTGCCGAGAAGGAAAAGGCTTGATGAAGCCTGCCGAGAGGGGAAAAACGCTTATAAAAACCCCTCCCTTCGAACAAGAAAAAGAGAGAGGCAGAGGAGAGACACACAAGAAAACACAGAATAGAAGAACAAAAAGAGAGAAGAGAAAAAGAAAAGGAGAGCTCCAGGAGGAGAGACTCGAAGAAGCGAAGGAATATCTGAGAAGAGAGGAAGGAGCAGAAGCTCAAGGTGGGCAGCCGGGGAGGGAGACGAGTCAATGCTCTGCCCTCCCCCCCCCCCTTTTTTCATCTTCTCTATTTCTATTTTCTTCTTTATGTAACCATGCGAGTCTTATCTCGATTCGTCGGTGATAACCGGGATATCCCGGCCGCCATTCATCTCCCTTTCCTCCATTCCCTCTATGTGGCTGGGGTGAGTCCCGAAATGTTTGATTGAATGAAATGCTCCAGTGGCCCGTTTGGGCGCTAGGCGATTGAAGTATTTGCCCGCTATCTCTCCGTCTGCTACTATGATTTTCCTTTATATGTTTTCATTTTAAGTCCAACTGAAGTCCGTCCGATTCCCCGGTGGGTCTTCGGGCTCAATTGTCTGTAGTAGAATAAATGTCGTTCTAAATGAGCCGATGTCCCTCTCCGATTCATCATCGTTTGCATAAAGCTTCCCAGGCTTGTCCTAGGGCCAGAGACAGACCATCTCTTGGCTTCTGGGACAGTCTGCTACCGATATTGACAGTAACTCCGAGGGTTTGCTCGAGATCCTCTTCTCACAGAAGTAAGTAAGCTGCTTCAATAAGTTAATACCGATGGTTTCTAATCTGGCTCCAGTCCGAACAATTACATCAGGGTCGCCCCTGGGGTCAGAGATGGCCATCTCTTGGCTCCCAGGCGACCAAAGATGCCAGCAGATGAGCCCCAGAGGGTCAATAATGATATGACGATTCAGAACCCTATCCTGCAGTGATTCCTTCGATTCCCCTTTGAACCCAGCCCATCTTTGGCAAATCAAACCCATATCTATGTAATCTCTCGCTTACACTCTAAATCCAGCCTCAATCCGAGCCAGAAATCTCATAAAATCCCCGAACAGAGCATCGTTTGAGCTCTGCAAATCATGAAACCCTGTAGCAATTCCATCCTCTCGGCATGCAACATTCCCCATCGAGAACTACGCTGCCGAGAGACCTCCTTCTTCAGCAAACCGACAAAAGTCTCTCCAGGCCACTTCCACGTGAACCCCCCAGCTCTCCGCTTCCCGGCACCACCTTCCCGGCGTGGTAATGGGCGCGCCGGGAAGCCCCTGGCCGAGACCTTCCCCTTGCCTTTGGCCTCTCGACGCCAGCCTCCCGGCGTGATGAGGAGCGTGCCGAGAAGCCTCCACACTGGGAGCCTCCCTCCTGCCTTCTGTTGCATTTGGAGCCACGCCGGGAGCCTCCCTCTTGCCTTCTGTTGCATTTGGAGCCACGCCGGGAGCCTCCCTCCTGCCTTCTTTTGCATTTGAAGCCACGCCGGGAGCCTCCCTCCTTCCTTCTCTGGGCAATTTACCGAGAACCCCCCTTGGCCAACCTATAATCCCACGCCGAGAGCCATCTTCTTGCCAATGAAAACCATGCTGAGAGCCTCTCCTTCGTCCACTCCTTTGGCCTCTTCGTCCATTTATTCTGGGGCGTTCGTGAGTCGTCATATGCACCCTAGGGGATAAATTAACTGGGGATTGACATCCTCTATATTCTGAGGTCCCTAACAGGATTCACATGCCACCCCGTGGGTCTGACGAACCCTGTCTCTACATGAGTTTCGTCAATCTCCGAGAAGGGGAATAGTGACCGATGCCAGAGACATGGATAGTCTCTTCGAGCCTTAGTGCTCACTCATTTTCCGGCTTTCATCCCGGCACTCCGTGGATGTCAGCCTATACCATTCTCTGGGAAATGCTCGGTCCAGGGGAGGTGCTGCCAAAATTCTCTCATGAAGATGAAGGTCGACATCAGGTTGTCCCCCGGGCTCTGCATGATAATGGTGACAGGGTTTCCCTCGACCCTAGTCTTCCTAAATCCCTCTTCTATCCTGATGCTCCTGTAATGCCCAAATCTAATCCAGCTCAGATTTGATGAACTGATCCACTTTGACTTCATAGAACCTATCTGGCTTGTCCTGCATCGCCAAGAAACCCAAAGCAGAGCCTCCGGAACCCCTTTCGGGTCCTCACGACGCCAGAACACCAACACTCTCTCGGCGCCATGGCTCCCGGCACGGCCCTGGGCGCGCCGGGAACCCTCACGCCGAGAAAACCCCCCCTGGCCCTCTTGTCAGCGCGCCGAGAGCTCCTCTTCCTCTTCAGCTGTGCCGAGATCCTTTTCCTCCTCCCTTCAACCAGGACGAGAATACTCCTGGCCATCTCCCCTTCGCGCCGAGAAGCTCTCCAGTTGGCATGTCGGGAACCTCGGCCATCTTGCCTTCGCGCCGGGAACCTATGTAAACTTGAACTACATTGATGAGTAACCCCTTTAGCTCAGGAGGACTCTGCCATTGCATGAGTTCCGCCGGCTTCTATAGGGAATATCAAACATTGCCCCATGGCATATATGTATACATATGGGTAGGGAGGTCTGGCCTCTCTCTTTCTCCCGACTTTCATCCCGGCACTCCGTGGGTGATAGCCTATTTCTCCCTGGGCATAATCCAGATTAAGGAGAAATGCTGTCGAAATACCGATCGATGCTTTAAACCCCATCATGGTCACGGCTCAGTCTACTTGTGACTGAGATCCTCCTTCCCCCCTAAGCCCGATCTTTGAATCGCTGACCTAACAATATCATCTATTTCTATGGTTGATGTTGTTAATTTGCCCGCCTTCCTGGATTCGGTATGAAGTTCCATTTGCGCACATGAATATATGTTTGCCTCTCGAGGCCTCCTACCTTTAGCGTTTAATCAAGGGTTGTCCTCCTTAGGGGGGATGTAATTAACGTCATAGCCTTTATGGTATGGCGGACTTCCGGTCCCGACTCGGACTTCACAATCGACTGATCAAGTCAGATCGAGCGCACAATGAAATCGTCACTTCGGTGACTGGCACGCCAATAAATCAATGAACCAAGAAGATAAAATAAAACATAAGGATTAAAATAATAATAAAGAGAAAAGATGTGTCAAACAAGTCTGGCACGCCTGGTGGGACTGAGTCTCCCTTCATCTTTACGCTAAAGTTGGAGGCCCAGCGGGCCCCCCTCAAAATTCTGATTCTGTGTACTTTGCTTATTTTCAGGAATCTACAATGACAGCCGGAATCATGTCCGTTTGCTTCGACCAGCAGCCGATTGACATGCATGTGCGAGAAGGCTACCTGGCGGTACCTCTCGCGTTCGGATCGATGCCGCCTGCCGTCGGGCTGCCCAACTGCTTGGGCGTCGTCTTCACTGACCTTCTGCAGGTCGATGACAATGAGCAAGGCACTGCTGCAAGTGCCCCGGTGAAGATCACTGACCAGAAGAATATCTTACCAGAGAAAACGGTCCCCACGGCCGTCGCCTGCTACGTCCATCATGTCCAAAAAAGGGGCATGGTCCCTACTGTTGCTCAGAAGGGGAGAAGAACCAACCGGAGGAGCCGGTATGATGCTGTTGACCGTCGTCTCTCCAACTCCGGAAAGACCATGATGATTGGAGGTGTCCGGACAAACATGAATGGTTGCCCAAGGGAGGTCAGGTCGGACGTGATCATCCCGATGGTGCCCAGTACCAACAGATTCCAAACTCTGGCCGCCAGGCAAGCCAATTGGGAGGCTGATGAGAGGAAGCCGCTGGCGCCCAAGCCAGCAAAATACAAACAGGTCTGGCGACCGAAGAGGATTCAGAGCTGGGTTCCAGCTCGAGATGAGGAGAAGGCTGCTGAAGATGCTATTGCCCGCTTCAGGGCAGAAAGCCGAAGAAGAGAGGGAAAAGAGACAAGAAATGCTGTTGCTGCTCGCCCCAAAGCCTGGGGCAGAAGAGATGAGAGAAATGATGAAGAAAGAAATTTGACTGGTGCTCGCCCCATGATGAGGGGCAGAAGAGATGAGAAGAAAGAAGACCTTACTGTCACCCGTCCCAGGGCTGGGGGCAGAAGGTGGCAAAGAAAGAAATATGATGCTGCTGTCAACTGTTGCCGAAACGGCAATGTGGGAATGAGTGAACCAGTCACGGTCGCCATCCCAAGAAGACCGAGGGCCTGTGCCAGATAGGCCGACTTGTTCAAATATTCCAAAGTCGAGCATTTGAATGCTCAGGTAACAAGACTGGCCTATCAACAGAGAAGCCAGGAAAGACTAATGCTCCAGCCTGAGCCACAGAGGCACAATTCTGAAGAGATGAAGCAGATAGTCCAAGACTATTTCCACTACCTGGGGAGCTCTGCCCTCGGTCAACAAAGACTATCCCGTGCCTTGGGCACCAGAGGTGAAGAAAAAGAAGAAACACTTCGAGAAACGATGATCGGAGCCTCTTCCTCCGATTCAAATCACTATGAAGAAGGTCTCAGGGCTGGATATGACAAAGAAGACCTGTACCGGGAAGAAGCCAAAGAAAGAATATCGGTCTTTGACCGGCTCAAATATCCTGACCAGGTGAAAAGAAAGGTCTACAGGCGGAAAGAAAAAAATGCAAATCTTCGCCTGTAAAATGGATGGACTTGCCAGGGGGCAAGATATACTACCAACTCGGCCAGATGAACTGCTCAGGTTGGCTACTAGACCTGGTCCTGTCACAAGAAGAGGCCAGGCCGCAAAAGATAAGATGAAGAAATATGATGAAGCCCGCAAGATCACCACCATGACAGTCAATGTGGTGACGACAGAGGATGAGGACAATCCCCTTATTGATGATGCTGAAGGGACTTCTGAAGATATGCAAATCCCATCAGCCTTGGATCCTATGGTCCAGATGATGTTCAGAAGATACCAGCAGGAGATCAGTGCTCTCCGAAGGTAGCTCAATGAGAGACATGAAGCTACATCAGTCTCAAAGCAAGCTGAACCTGCGGGGCAGACATCCAGCTCAGCAGAAACGGCTATCCCAGCTAACCCTCTCGTAGCTGATAAGGGCAAGACACCGAGCCAACCTATTCCACAGCAAACAGCAGCTCAGCCCTCTGTGTCTCAGGCACAGCCTACCGCGCCCATCTTGCGTGCCACTGTGATGACAACTCCTCACAGCCAGCAACAAGCTCACTTCTTTCCAGAAGACATAGATCCAGCTGTAGCCCACAAGCAGATGATTGAAAGAATTGTGGAAATGAAGCTGTCAGAAAAGACTGGTGGTGATGCTGGTACCTATGATGTGTACAAGGTACCATATCCTCCCCAGTATGCTGCCAAGAGACTACCCCCAAGCGTCAGTAAGCCACCGAAGTTCGAGAAATTTAATGGCCAAGGCTCCCCTAGGGAGCATATAGCCTACTACACTACAATCATGGGCGACCCAGCAGTCGATGAAGCTTATCTGCTCAAGTTCTTTGGCTCATCCCTCACTGGGTTGGCCTTTGAATGGTACTCAAGCCTGCCAGCTGGGTCAGTGGTTGATTGGCCTGATATGCAGAGAAAATTCCGCGACAGATTTCATGTCACGGAAAGGGAAATCACGATAGCAGAGCTATATGCAACCAGGCAGAAGCAAGATGAAACTGCACTGGACTACATCAAAAGGTGGAGGAACTTAGCCATGAGATGCCGCAGACCTCCTCATCAAGAAGATGCGGTGCAGATATGCAAGCAGAGCCTCAGGAGGGAGGTGCTAGAAAAAATGATCGGTGCAGATGTCAGAACATTTGACCGACTGAACAATATAGTGGCAGAAGTCGAGACGTTCTTGTCCAAGCGTCCGACCGCCAATGTCCCCACCATGCCGAAGGGAAAATCCAATGAGCGACGGCCATCACACTCTGAGGCCAACACCGTCGATTTCAGAACCTTCGAGCAACAGAAGGGGAAGAAAGGGGCAGATGAAGCTCCCCCGCTGGCAGATAAATCAGAAAGAAAAGATAAAGTCTCTCTGAGATACAAGATGAGAAAAGCATATTCCTTCCCAAAAGATAAAACGGCCGCACTGTTCAACTGGGCATACAAGTTCAATAAGGTAACATTGCCTGAACCCAAAAGACCAGCAGATGCAGCAAAGAAAGATGATCCGTTGTTCTGTCCATTTCACCGTGCGCTGGGGCACGCAATTGAAGATTGTTATGTCTTCAAAGATATCATGGAAGGAATGGTCAAGAAAGGTGAGCTGTAGTTGGGAGATTACCAGGTAAAGCCGCCCCATCCACATGAGCCTCCACCCTGGAGAATGGCTGCCAATATGATCTCAGTCTACCAACAGCTGCCCAAGGAAGCCGTTGAAGAATGCACCAAGCACACCTATGAAGCTTGCTTCCTCACCCCACAGAAAGATCAGGAAGGATGGCAGATGATACCCATAAAAAGCAAAAAGAAGACTCCTGCAGCCAGTACCAGCGGAGCAGTTATCCGGGGTGTTACCCCAAGGCCCGAGCCCCCTCCGATAAAGCCAATATGGCATACAACTGAGACTGGACCAGTCATCTGGATCCCTACTCACAACCGGAGGAAACAAACTCCCCTCCCTACACATAAAGAAGTAAGCCCTGCAGCCAGGCGTCTGCAGCAATATATTAATGAGCTTGATGAGTACGAGCAGAAGAAGCCCAAGCATCTGCTGATGAAAGACTGTATACTCTGGGAACAACTCGAAGAATTGAAAATCAAAGAGCAGCCAGAGGCAGAACAAGAAAAAGCTGAGAATGAACCCTTCTGGGGGCAGGAGCTAGCAAAGCCAAATTCCCAGAAGAAGAGGAGACGACCCAAGTCCAAGAAGGGAAAGAAGGTCACGACAGTACAATGTAACACTCTGTCGGTACTCTTTTCCTTGCCCGGGGAGGATGATGAGCCAGAAGCATCCGACGCCCCGCTAGAAGCTAACCATGCCGAAGCCTCCACCTCGGCCCATGCAACACCTTCTGGGAGAAGATGGGGGCGCCCACCACCAGCCAACCATAATATTATGTTCAGAGGGGAGCAACCCTATCAAATCCCGGAACCAGAGATACGAGGTGCCCAGGTTCCTCCCCCTGCCAGTCTGTACCAAGACAAGAAGAAGGCAGATGAAGCCCCTTCATTCCTGGAGTTCCTGTCCAGCTTAGAGAATGAGCAACCGACTCATACTGCTCCAGCTAAAAGCAATAAATGCCAGCAGACAGCAGTTAGAAAGCAGAAACAACATGAAGAAAATGAAGAAAGTAACCCTCTAGCAAAACCATGGGCAGTCGCTGCAGAAGAAGCCTTCCGGGAGATCGATGAAGAAGATGAAATTGGGACTGGGCAGCAAAGGCCACATGCACCACATGAACCTCCAAGACCCCGATGGGCAGAGGAGATGAGACTATCTAATGTCCGGGTGGGCAGTCGAGTCATGAAAATGCTGAAGAAACTCCCTACCAGATTCTCCATCTGAGAAATTCTCTCTCTGAGTGAAGAAGCTGGCCAAGCAATCGTGGATACCCTGCAGTCCCCGGCACAATGTGAAGCACTCCTGGCAGAAGTGAATGATCGGCCATCGGTCACCTTCACGGAAGACGATATGCTAATCCCAAATACCGGTCACAACAGACTGCTGTATATGAGGGGCTCCCTGAACTGTCAGTCGCTGAGCAGGATACTGATAGATCCCGGGGCTGCTGTAAATATCCTTCCCTATCGCATCTATCAGAAATACTACTTTGACCTGCAACTTACCAAGGTCAGAGATATGAAGATTGCAGGGTTCAATCAGAAATGTGAAACACCTCTGGGGGTGGCTGATTTCAACCTCACACTGGGTGACCTCACTACCGTGGTACGATTCTATGTAATCGACTCCAACACCACGTATAAGGCCCTGCTGGGAAGACCGTGGCTGCACGAATATCAGATAGTGCCATCCACACTACACCAATGCATAAAATACTGCCATGAAGGAAAAGACGAAAGGGTGTTTGCAGACCTACATCCCTTCGAAGTGTTCGAGTGCCATATGCTCGATGCATCCTACTACACTGAGGTGTCACAAAAGGATAAAGGAAAAGAAGCTGTGGTCAGCCAGAAAAAGCCAGCGACGAAGACAAGAAACTGGTCTCCGCCGCCGCCTAAAGGCTACATTAAAAAGCATGGAGTATCTCACATCTCTTATGCTGGTGTTTTTGCTCGGATCACTCCTCCTGGCATACACCCAGATGATACTGAAGAAAAAATGAAAGAAAAATACACAAAGGTGGAAGTTCCTCAGGGTCTAGTCAAGCCCATAGCCAGCATAGAATACCAGACAGTGCTGCCACTAAAGACTATGGAAATCCCTCGCTTCTGCGAACCCCCTATTATATTCTACACCAGGGAGCCAGTCGAAGAAGATGATCAAGACTGTATGGCCCCTGAAGAAGCTGCAAACCTGATGGTACCGATTACATGCTTGGATTATACTACCTAACGGGTTTCACAAATGTTCTCCAAGATGCAAATGCCATCGATGCAGCCTGCTGCTCAGAAGAAAGCATTCAAGGAGCTATGGGATCCGCCTTGAGATAGCAAGGAACTGAGGAAGATCACACAGCACCCGGGACTGGGTAATACCCTGCAAGAATACTTTGAAGCCGAGGTGGATGTCATCTCTGCCTTCTACCAGAATGAAGATCCCCCTGAAGTGGGATATGATCAATACCCCTTTGAAGATGAAGAAATTATGTATCAATCCATAACAGACAATGAAGCCCAAGACAACCAGCCGGAGCCAAGGATGTCTAATGAGACTAAGAAGGGTTGGTGCTGGGAGAATCCATTATGCAAAGAGGATCTGTTCCAGGCCGAAGCACAATTTGATACGGGAACCCCGGATGAAGATCAAGTAGCCAGAGAGCTGCAAGAGTGCTTGGAGTTTGGGCGCATTCTAGAAGAATTCCGAGCTCTACATAATGATGACCTCTCAGGGGAGCCCACATCAGAAGAGCCTCTAAGCACGGAAGACTCCACTTCGAAGCTTT